>OZ005658.1:171926583-173126583 GCA_963930645.1 Salticus scenicus
TCATTTTTAAATATTTTTTATCCTCGCGTATTTTATTAATTTTACCACTATCGTATCGTATCGACAAAAATTAATTGAAATTGGTCCACGTTAGAGAATATTATATAGATTGTCACGCTATGAGGAACAACTATAGTATTTCCCCAATGCTGAATTTGGCGATTATGGCTAAATCATAAATATAAAAATCATAAATGATAAAATCATAAGCTAAATTATAAATCATAAAATCATAAATCCAAAATAAATAGCATGCAGGCTGCCATATTATATCGCAAACAGTCCAGAACGACATCGTTATCGTTCAAATCGGCGCCAAAGAAAAATCGCCAAATTCAGCTGTGGGGAAATACTATAGTTGTACCATATTTTTAAATTGTCTAAATACTAGATAAGAAATTTATTTTTCTATTCTTTTGGACTATTTTAAATATATTACTTAAGATAAGAAATATTATTGTATGAAAGAACCATTTCATAAAATAAGTAAAATTATGATAGAGCTACATATAAAAACATTTTATTTTTTCAATAATCATAAAAAAAATATATGATTTTCAGATATATTTATCGTATTTGAAACCTTTTTAAAGTCTAACTTATTGTAAATTACATATTAAAATATTCAATGAATAGTTGAAACGTTAAAATATAAATTACAAGTTACAAATAAAATTCTACAATATACATACTAAATAAAAAACGAAGTCAATATTAGATAAAATTGTACAATATCAGTCCCACATTAAAATAATAGTTTATAGATAAAGCATTATAATAAGATTTGTCTAAAAATTTACATCGCACTCATCATTTTCTTCCTCCTCAAATATTTCCAAATCCGTATCACTGTTTTCAAAGTACTCAGCATATAAATCATATTCCTCGTCGAGGTAACCATAGTCATCATCCTCATCTTCTCCTTCATATTCATCGTTGTCTTCAGTCAGATATTTACAATATCCACATACACATACGCTACATTCATTAAAATCGTCTTCGTCTAAATCAATTTCTTCAAAGTAACGGTAATATTCTTCAGCAAATCCCTCCACGAATCCACTTTCTAAAAGTTCAGCAATATCCTGAGCGATAACATCAAATTTACGAAACCACGTTGTGACAGACGATTTTTCAATGATTTTCTTTAAACCATCCGCTATTAAGTATGGAGCTAAATGGGCAGCGTCTTTTGTTCCATTTTCATAAAATGTAATTGCCCATCTTCCCAAATGCAACAGTGTAAAAAATGTGTCTAATGGATTATCAGTCAGTTTACCAAGAATATTTTTAGCACGGTCAATAAATAGTTCGAGTTTATTATCTGCTCCAATTGCTACATGTTCTCTATATATTAATTCGTAATTGAGTGAACTTTTAGCTAAAATATACTCTATCGCTGATACTACATTTATAGAGCAAGGAGATAAAGGATGCGGTTCATACGAACCAGGTTTCAATTTAATTGGACACCAATCCACATTTTGCAATACTGCGAGATAATAGATGAAGTCTGTAGAGAAAACCAAATATGGATTTTCACATATTTCATTCAGATATGCTTGAGGTTCAGTCTGAATTTCTGAATAAAAACGCATTTCCACTTAATTTGTCAAAAGGAATATAATTAAGAATATTCAACTAAGTTTAATATGTTTGTCTAAAAGATTAAAATTATATGCGTACTTAAATAAACTTAGTATACAACATAATTATTTGCTATTAATAGATCACACTAACCATTGACTAGTTGATTGGTTGGCTGGAGATCTATACATTGAGCTTCAAGCATCTAAAATTCATGATTAAAATAATCTACAAAAGAATCTTTTTAGGGGTACATACAAATGAAACACTTCCAAGTTGCAAAGCCGTTCCCAGGCGTTCCAAATGTATGACTGCAGTCGGCAGCAAAAGTATCCGAGTACTAGCAAAAATTTCTATATGAAAAAAGCACACTTAACACTGTTTTGTTAAATAAATCCTTGTCGAATCATGTTCTTAGACTGACTAAGCACAGGATTCGACAAGGATTTATTTAACAAATCTGCATTAAGTGTACTTTTTATACATAGGAATTTTCGCTAGTGCTCTGTTATTTTTCCTGCCAACTGTATTTGCAAAAAACTTGCAAAATTTACGTCATCGAAATTGGAAGCGTTCCGTTTGTTTGTAACTCTAAATTGGTTAGGTTGAGGTTAAGAGGGTTTTGCATCACAATAGTGCTTACACTATGGCTAATTGGTAACAGTCTGAGACTCATCCCTAAGAGTGGTCCGGAGACAGGCAATCATAATTATAATCCTCCATGGAGGAGACGGCTAAACTACCCGTAGCGTATATAGTCGGTAGCAAAACTATTGAAACACACATCTACTTTTTTTTTTCCGTTGTTTGATTGAAACTTTTTATCATCAGCTTACTTTTTTATAAACAACATAAGTACACATTTTGGGCTCTCCGTGGCCGAGTGGTTATGTCACCGCACTGCTAATCGCCTTCGAGCGTAGGAGAACGGGTTCGATTCCAGTGCTGGCCTTGGGTGCTTTTTAAAATTCTTCGTACTGTAACTCTGTCATGTGCTATCTGTCTTTATTTGACGAAGATTTACAAGCGGGCTTCGAGAGTCGAGCACACAAATTTGATGTATATGTTATCAATAAAATATAAATGGTACACATTTTTAGTTCCCCATCATACTATAGCTATGGGGAACTTAGGCAATCGTGAAAATTTTCACCTTGGTATTTTGACATTTTTACACGTTTTCATTTCGAAAATAACAAAATTTGTACGGTGTCCGTCTGAAGGGTGTCTGTTAGTTTGTTATTCAAATACTGTGTTAGTCCGTTAGTGTGTTAGTCCGTTAGTCCGTGTTAGTGTGTTAGTATGTTAATCTGTGTACACGATATCTCAAGAACAAAATATCGCAGAGACGTCAGATCAGTTTTAAAATATTACGACACTGGCAATAACCCCATTCATTTGCAACATTCGAATTACAAAACTTCGTAAGTTATTAAAAATTTACAATTTTCTTAACATGGGAGAATAGGACAAAAATTCACTTAAAAGTGCATTAAATGGAAACTTTTTACTTTAAAAATGTCATATCAGTTTTAAAATATCAGTTTTGATGCCGGAATGAACATCAGTAACTATAAATATGCTACTTTGAAAATTTCACGAGTTATTGGAAATTTACGAGTTTCTTAACATGGCAGTATAGGGCAAAATTTCACATAAACTTCAATTTTGAGGGATATTTTCATCGTAAAGATGTCAGACTACTTTTGAAATATTATTTAGGATACTGGCATGAATATTATAGACTATGAGTTTTCCAATTTAAAAAATTCGTAAGTTATTTGGAATTTACGATTTACTTAAAATGGCAGAATAGGGCAAAATTGAGTATAAACGTCCATTTTGAGGATCATAAATATATCAGACAACTTCAAAATAATATTTATGATACTCATTTCAACATCATTGACTACAAATATTTAATAGGAAAATTTCGTAATTTATTCGTAATTTAAGATTTTATCAGCATAGCAAAATTGAAAATTTTCCATATAAATGCGAATTTTGAGGTTTGTTGCATTGGAAATAGTAGCATGAAAACTGAACTATGAAATTGACTCGAATAAAATAAATTAATAGATTAGAATGAGATAAATCGAAATGAACGGTGGATAGCCTATTAGGCGGGGATTACAGTCTATCACTGTGTCGAGCGTTTGGTCAGATTCATTTCTCTTAACACGATAATCATGTTAACCCCTTCCACTCCAGGGACATACGTGCGTACGTCCTAGTGTTAATGGCCATTAATACCATGGACGTACGTGCATACGTCCAAAGAAAGTATACGATACAATAAGCCCAACGTTGTTGTGGTATCAGAGAGAGTTATTTTATTTGTCATATGGTATTTTGAAATTGTATTTTCATTACTGACAACTAGATAGCGTTAGTAGTCTCGGTGAGCTATTAGTTTTGGCTACGCCCATAGAATAATAATAAAGGAAGAAGGAGCATGCTAATACTCTAATGCTTACAAACCCCTTCTAGTGAAATGCCAGCAAAAGCTACTTTTGCTCCTCTCAACTTTGAAGTAGGGCGCCCATCCTCAGCGCATTTATCACTGTTTGTTGTGGGTGCTGCCTCGCAGAGTGATTGACAGAGAGACAAGACGATTAAAAAATCTCGCCAACAAGTCGCTAACCAATCAGATGAAAGCACTGTTACAACCCTATACCTGTCATTCCTGGATTTTACAAACCGAAACCAAAACACGTACGCACCCTTCTTCCTTTATTATTATTCTATGGCTACGCCAGTGTTCTCGCAGCTACGGTTGTGTGTAATTTTCGCTCCTCGATTTTGTGTGTTTTGCCTGTGTTTGAAACTGTGAATAATGTCTGATTCTAGTGATTCGGATAGTGATTATAGCCCCGATTATGACTAACTTGAAGATTCCAATGATGACTTAACAACAAGTGAAGACGGCGAAAGCGATGGCAGTGATGATGAACCACTTACAGCAGTCATTGCTATAAATAATTGAAATACTTTGATATGTATTCATATTAACTACCTTCATTAATTAAACATATTTACTTCACAACAAAATGCACATTGTTACTTCGTTATATATTGCATCATTTCAAAATTATAATCTGGTATTTCACATATTTACACTACAGCTAGCCTGGAGCGCAAGGGGTTAAGAAAATGTCCTGAACTAGAAATTTATGAGAACATATACAGTCGGCTGCAAAATTATTCGAGCACTAGCAATAATCCTTGCCAAAAAAAAGTACACTTACTACAGCTTTGTTAAATAAATCCTTGTCGAGTCATGTTCTTAATCAGTCTAAGAACATGATTCGACAAGGATTTATTTAGCAAAACAGTCTTAAGTGTACTTTTTAAATATAGGAATTATTGGCTAGTGCTCAAATAATTTTGCAGCCGACTGTATATAATGGGGAACTGAGCAGAGTCCACCTATGCCAACTAGTTTAAATAAGGAAAGGTCACGTGACGTCACTCGCAATCAAATTATGGGTAGAGTGGCAAAACATCGGTATTTCCACCAATACAGGTTGAGCTTTTGACACTCGGGAGTGGCAAAGATTGATTGACGGAGCGTTTACTTGTAAACATGCCAATTCCTTATACAAATAATTGCTACTGTTTCAATAATTTTGCTGCCAACTGTAGAATTAATGCGCTTTAAAATCAGATAAGGATAAGTGCAAAACCAGAGCGCGTTAAAACCATGCCAGTGGACATTTTCGGTATGATAACATGAAACCCTTCAGACATAACCATTTCAGGAAAAGCTGCAAAGTTATCTGCCCATAGCATAGGGCAAGTGGGATGTAAAACACACTCCTTACTCACCGAAACAGCTGCGTATTCCGTCCTCCTTGTATTACAATCAGCAGCAAAATTGTCCGAGCACTAGCAAAAATTCCGCGTTTGTAATGATCGATAGATGGCGCTCTCTGAACTGCAGTTGTTAGTAAATATAATAGCCACGTGGATTAAAAATTGTTCTTTCTCGGCCATTACATCATAGAAAATCGATTGCATAATATGATGATATGCAGTGGTGTGATAATTTCACCTTAGCCCACCAGAGGGCGAGCATTTCATTACAATCGCGGATATAAAAAATGTACATTTAATATTGTTTTGTTAAATAAATCTTTGTCGAATAATGTCCTTAGACTGACTAAGCACATGATTCGACAAGGATTTATTTAACAAAACTGTATTAAGTGTACATTTTTTTACACAGGAATTTTCGCTAGTGCTCCAATACTTTTGCTGCCGATTGTAAATTTTTGCACTATGAAGTCACTTTTGGCGTGAAAAAAAATATTTTACCATGTTTTTATTAACTTCTATACAGCATTTCCTCGTGACGTCTGGTGGTTGGCAAAAAAGCGCGCTCGACTTTCCCGCGCCCCGCCCACCATTGATTTTCCGTTGGTAGTAATCAAGTAATCAAGAGATCCCAAGCCTTTTTGCCAACCACTCATAAAAATTGAGATGTTTGTTTACAAACAAGGAACTGCCCTATTCTTGTTTGTTTGTGTGTTTGTTTGTCCGGTACAAATCTTGCAATCTATTTTTAACTAACTTCCCTACTAGCTAAACATTTGAAACTTTCACAGTAGCTCAGAACCCGGTGACAACACAATACTTCGTAGTAAGATTTTCGAATTTTCGAATAGTTTTCTTTTAATTAATTAAAATATGAAAATAGTAAGCTCCTAATAGCAATAAAAATAGTCATTAAAATATTAGCTATAATTTAATTGTTGCCAAAAAAATTTACGAGTTCATTTTCTTTCGACCTAAAAATAAATACATTTAATTAAACGTGAGCGTTAAAAAATTGTAAAAAAATAAATTATGCATCTGGAAAATATTGACGTCATTAACACTTTAAAGATTTTCTACACATTGATAAAGTGCTAACGTACAGTCGGTAACAAAAGTGTCCGAACACTAGCAAAAATTCCTATATAAAAAAAGTGCACTTAATACAGTTTTTTTAAATAAATCCTTGTCGAATCCTATTCTTAGTCAGTCTAAGAACAAGATTCGACAAGGATTTAATTAGCAAAACTGTCTTATGCGTACTTTTTTTATATAGGAATTTTTGCTAGTGTTCGGACACTTTTGTTACCGACTGTAGTTCATGATGCAAATATATGTTGTTCTAAAAGGATTAATATTTGATTTTTAAAACCAACTTTTTTTTTATTGAAATTTCCCGTAACTCTTTAACCAATCACATTAGAACGTCCATCTTTGGAATAGCGCTAATAAGGATTTTTTCGCCAAAATTCGCCAAAGAAGTCGTAGTCAAGGGGGTGGGGGAAATCGCCAAATTTGGCGCCAAATCCATTACCTGCTTATTGGAGCTTTTTAATGCGTTTTAAAGGGAAAATTAAGCTATTTTAACGCAAAAAAGAGCTGGAAATGCAGAAAATTGACATTTTATCAACTTACTAAGCCTCTTTGAAAGAATTTATACAAAAATAAATACAATTATTTACAAATTCGTAACAATACGCATTGATAAAGTGCTAATGAGTTCTATAGCTATGATTCAACAGAAAATTTAAAAACATGGTTTATAAAAAGTTTTTTATCTTACAATTATTTCATTGAAACACTAACAGCCTTATTCACCAAATTTTAACATTGATGTTAACCCGGGAATACGCTAGGTTATCTCAAAATCGGTATTCACCACGCAAAATAACCCTCTTTTTTTAATCCTCCTAAATTGGTGGGTTAACTCTGGTGTTAAATGGGCATGTTACAGTTACAGGGAAAACACTCTTGTTTACTTTTTTAATGCATTGCGTTTTTATTGACCAATCAGCGAGACTTTTACAGATAACTCTGGGGTCAACTGATCCACGGATGGTGAATACGAAAACTTTCTAACCCAGGGTTAAGGGAGTGTTAACTCTAACACAAGTGTTACGTGAACCATGGGTTAACACTGATTTGGTGAATAAGGCCGTTACAGCCTTATTCACCAAATTTTAACACTGATGTTAACCCGGGAATATGCTAGGTTATCTCAAAATCGGTATTCACCACGCAAAATAAGCAATTTAACACTCGAGTTAACCCTCTATTTTTAATCCTCCTAAATTGGTGGGTTAACTCTGGTGTTAAATGAGCATGTTACAGTTACAGCGAAAACACTCTTGTTTACTTTTTTAATGCATTGCGTTTTTATTGACCAATCAGCGAGACTCTTACAGATAACTCTGAGGTGAACTGATCCACGGATGGTGAATACGAAAACTTTCTAACCCAGGGTTAAGGGAGTGTTAACACTTACACAAGTGTTACGTGAACCATGGGTTAACACTGATTTGGAGAATAAGGCCGTTAGTCCACTTCTAGAGTAGCAAAAAAAAATTAACAAAAACCCTCTCTTTAACTGCAACTCTAAAAGTTATCGCTCGCGTGACATTCATACAATTTAAAAAAACAAATTAGTTACAAGCAGTTTTATTCAGGAAATTTTGATTAAACTGTAAATTTAGAGTTAGCTGAGAACAAAATAGGAAAAGCATTACAGTCGGCAGCAAAATTATTAAAGCACTAGTAATAATTCGTATTTTAAATGTGTGTACTTAATACTGTTTTGTTAAGCAAATATTTGTCGAGTCATGATCTTAGTCTTTATGCTGCTTATAAAAAGTAAGTTGGTAATAAAAAGTAGCAATCAAACTAAAATATATATATATATAAAGTGTATGCGTACTTCAACAATTTTGTAAATTAGTAACTTAACAAAACTTAACGAAAGTGCAACTTAACAAAACAGTATTAGGTGCACATCTTTTAAATACGAATTACTGCTAGGTCTTCAGCAGTTTTACTGCCAACTGTATATTTAAAGTCGCCAACAAGAGTGTCCGAGCACTAGCAAAAATCCCTGTATAAAAAAAGTACACTTAATACTGTTTTTTTTAAAATAAATCCTTGTCGAATCATGTTCTTAGACTGACTAAGACAGGATTCGACAAGGATTTATTTAACAAAACTGTATGAAGTGTACTTTTTTTATATAGGAATTTTTGCTAGTGCTCGGGCACTTTTGCTGAGGACTGTAAATTACATTTTTTATATAGGAATTTTCGCAAGTGCTCGGATAATTTTGCTGCCGACTGTAAGTTCCTGTACATCAATTAAGGCTGCGGTAGCCTAGTCAGTAGAGCCTCGGGAACTTAATCAAAGAATTGAGAATTCGATGCTCGAATCGAACAGAGATCGTCGTGCACATGAAGGGTAGCTGGTGCATGTAAAATCTTTCGGGGCTGCAATGTCCTATATGTTCCATAAATAATACAGTCGGTAACAAAAGTGTCCGAACACTAGCAAAAATTCCTATGTAAAAAAAGTACACTTCATACGATTTTGTTAAATAAATCCTTATCGAATCATATTCTTACACTGACTAAGAATAGGATTCTACAAGGATTTATTTAACAAAACCGTATGAAGTGTACCATTTGCACATAGGAATTTTTGCTAGTGTTCGGACACTTTTGTTACCGACTGTACAGTCGGCTGCAAAATTATTCGAGCACTAGCAATAATCCTTGCCAAAAAAAAGTACACTTAATACAGCTTTGTTAAATAAATCCTTGTCGAGTCATGTTCTTAATCAGTCTAAGAACATGATTCGACAAGGATTTACTTAGCAAAACAGTCTTAAGTGTACTTTTTAAATATAGGAATTATTGGCTAGTGCTCGAATAATTTTGCAGCCGACTGTACCTCTGGGGTTTACCTAAGCTACAACGCCTGGAACATATTCTAGGTATTGTACCGAAACGTGGAAGCAGTCCCCTCCCGGAAAGGTCAGAATTATGATGGAATGTCTCCGGACAAAATTTACGGACGAATCCCAGACCGTAGCCAATTCCTTCCCCCAGAGTAGCTCTTTGATGACGCAAAATCCACTCAATATTTACTATAACCTCGGTGTCATACAGTCGTCAGCATAATTTTTCGAGCACTAGCCAATAATTCCTATATTAAAAAAGTACACTTAAGACTGTTTTGTTAAATAAATCCTTGTCGAATCATGTTCTATTGAATAAAGATATTGAAATATAACTGCGTTCAATATTTAGAGGTTTGAGGATGAGTGGATTTTATCTGGCTGAAGTGCTATATTATGGGCGATTGGTGACGATCTGGAACTTACCTCTAAGATAGTCCGATGATATTGTTGCGTACTTGGGGGTTCGTGAGTTGTCTGGGAATGAAAGGCCAAACGTACAAAAATTCAGCAATTTATTCACAGAAAATTCCAGAAAAATGCAGGTCTATAAACCAAGTATCAGCTTCAATTCAAACAGTAAACACAGCTTAAACAACAGCTGTCAATAGCAAATCCACAGTACAAACTGTATACCAATAACACTTGAAGCAAGTCTCTCTCAAAGAGGCTCAAGAGCAATGCAAGCACTAGCGAAGCTGGCTGAGATCTGAACTGAACTAACTGCCCTTGGCGAGGAAGCGCTCCTTATATGCTGTTCCATGGAGCCCAGATTTTTCGAGAAAACTCTAGAAAGTGGTCAACCAATCAACTTACAGCTTCCATATTTGGTATATCCCATATAAGGATTTTCTCGCCAAGGTCGCCAAACAAATCGCCAAGGTGGGAAAAAGTCGCCAAATTTGGCGCCAAATTCATTACGTGCATTACTGGGGCTTCTTAATGCGTTTTTAAGGGAAAATAAGGCTATTTCAACGCTAAAACGACTAGAAATGCACAAAATTAGCACTTTATCAACTTACTAAGCCTCTTTGAAAGAATTTATACAAAAATAAACACAATTATTTACAATTTCGTAACACTGCCCCCCTCTCAAGGACTGCACGTCCCGGGCAGTGCAACCCTTGGTCAAGAGGCGAAACTAAAATTTACACAATCTAAAACACAAAAACTAAGTTGCATATAACGATAAAATAGAAGTACAAAAATCAAGTGAGAAATATTTACAAAATTCACAAATATGTACAAGTATTTATATACAAATATTTACATTAAGCATGCGCAAATTTTACAAATATTTACATTTTTAATATTACCGTTACTTGTGGTACTTGGCTAGCCTATTATAGTGCACCACCTTCGGTTTTGATGAAGGTGTTTTAGTGATCCGCACCACTACATCATTCAGCCTTTTTAAGACTGTGTATGGTCCTTCCCAGTTGCACTGTAACTTGGGAGAGAGTCCTTTGTGTCGAACAGGATTCCACAACCAGACCTTCTCTCCTTCCTGAAACTCATGTTGCGTAGCCTTTAGATCGTACCTTGTCTTCATTTTCTCCGATGCAATGTGAATTCGCTCCCGAGCAAAGTTGTGAACGTCCTCAAATCGTGCCTGGAGATCTTGGATGTACTCCTCGGGCGATGAAGGCGCATCGGGTGGACAACCAAACAGGAGATCACAAGGGAGACGAAGTTCCCGTCCAAACAGCATCTGGGCTGGAGTATAGCCGGTGGTTTCATGGACAGCACTTCGATAAGCCAGCAGGAACAATGGCAACTTCAAGTCCCAATCTTGCTGGTTCCTTGATACCAGAAGGGAGAGGTTATTCAGAATGGTACGATTGAACCTCTCGACCATGCCGTCCGACTGGGGATGTAAGGGTGTTGTCCGGGTTTTGTCTATGCCGAGTAGTTCACACAGTCCTTTGAAAACATCAGAGGTAAAATTCCTACCTTGGTCGGTATGAAGTTGTAGGGGCGTGCCGTACCTTGACACCCATTGCTGCACTAGGACTTCTGCGACTGTGCATGCCTCTTGATTGGGAATGGGATATGCCTCAGGCCACTTGGTGAAATAGTCCATCACGACGAGGATGTATTTATTTCCACTGGAGGTCCGTGGCAAAGGACCCAAGATGTCGATTGCAATCCGTTCAAATGGTGCTCCCACGTTATACCGTTGCAGTCTTCCTCGACTTCGCTTCTGCGGGCCTTTACGTGCCGCACAAGCATCACAGGATTTACACCATTTCTCCACATCCTCCTTTGCCTTGCACCAGTAGAAGCGTTCCCGAACTTTCTGCAGAGTCTTCATTACCCCAAAATGGCCTCCGGTAGAGCTACTATGCAGTTGTTCTAAAACAGCCGGAATTTTTGATCTTGGTAATAAAATCTGCCATCTGAAGCTTTTCCCATCATCAGATTCCCACTTTCTGTATAATACGCCGTTTCTGATATGAAGAGAGTCCCAAAGTGCCCAATAACTTTTCGTAATGGGACTAAATCTGGAAATGTCCTGCCAGATAGGTCTGTTGCTGGTCGTCTCCTTCAGCCGTAATATTGGCTTTATGTCAGGATCTTCCAACTGGGATTTTCTAAGTTCTTCGTCACTCCATGGATCGGGATCTTGATCTGATGGTGTTGAGACAGTAACTTGGCAGGCACCCGGACTTATCGGCAGGTATTTCTGTTCGGCTCTAGAGCAGTACTTGCAGCTTTCCGAGCAGGGCTTCCGTGACAAGGCATCTGCATTACCATGTAGAGTCCCTTTACGATGACGTATCTCGAAGTCATATTCCTGCAGGCGTTGTATCCACCTGGCAATCTGTCCTTCCGGGTTCTTGAACTGGAGCAACCACGTTAAAGATGCATGGTCAGTCCGGAGCAGGAATCTTCTGCCATATAGGTAATGATGGAAATGTTCTATGGCTTTTACGATGGCGAGTAGCTCTTTCCTGGTGGTACAGTAATTTCGCTCCGGTTTAGACAGGCATTTACTCCAATAGGCAATGACATGTTCTTGACCATCAATTTCCTGCGACAGAACAGCACCGACACTCTCATGGATGGCATCTGTATCAAGTATAAACTGTCTGTCGGGCTGTGGATACGTCAAGATAGGCGATGATGTTAAGGCCTCCTTAAGTCTCTTGAACGCTTTTTCACATTCATCTGTCCACAGGAACTTCTGTTTGGCTTCCGTCAGCTTGTGGAGTGGTCTGGCAATATTTGAGAAACCCTTGACAAACTTCCTGTAGTAAGTGCATAACCCCAGGAAGCTTCGTAGTTGGTGTATATTTTCAGGGCGACTCCAGTTCTCGACTGCAGAGATCTTCTCAGGATCAGTTCTCACACCTTCGGCAGAGATGATATGGCCGAGGTAGCTCACTTCACGACGGAACAAGTTACACTTGCCTGGATTCAATTTGAGGTTAGCCATTCTGAGTTTCTCCAGCACCTTTCGGATGTTTCGTAGATGGTCTTCAAAGGTGCGCCCCACAATGATAATATCATCCAAATACACCAGACAGGCTTCATAGGAAAGTCCTTTTAGCACTGTCTCCATCAGGCGTTCGAAAGTGGCAGGTGCATTACATAATCCGAACGGCATAACTTTAAATTGCCACAGTCCTTGTCCCGTGGTGAATGCAGTCTTCTCACGATCATCAGGATGTAATTCTACTTGCCAGTAACCGCTCTTCAGATCCAAAGTCGAGAACCATTTATTGCCAGCAAGTGTGTCTAATGTGTCGTCAATTCTGGGAAGAGGGTAACTGTCTTTCTTCGTGATGTCATTCAAACGACGATAATCCACACAAAATCTTGTTGAACCATCCTTTTTCCGCACCAGTACTATGGGAGAGGCCCAAGGACTCGTTGATGGCTCGATGACATCATTGTGCTGCATTTCACTTAGAAGTTCAGTGACCTCTTCCTGTTTAGCAAATGGAAGTCTTCTTGGATGTTGTTTGATTGGAGGATGATTTCCTGTATCAATTCTGTGCTGGGTGATGTTCGTTCTCCCGACGTCTTCAGGTGTTCGAGAAAACAGGTCTTTAAATTCTTGGAGTAGCTTCTCCGCAGCACATCTCTGTTCCTTTCCTAACTCTGCATTCTTTAGTAATTCCGTTATTAATTGTTCTGAAGACTTGGATGCGGTTGATTGCGTGGGACGGTTGATGCATGTAACAGGAGTGCAGGTTGCTAACACCTCATCCTTCTTCACTGTCCGGATCTTGTCGCTGATGTTTGCGACTCTCACAGGAATAGTACTCTTGGAAAGATCCACCAGAGATGAAGCTACCAGAACTCCTCTTGGGCTATTGTCTATATTCGGATATTCAATCAGTCCATACCGGAAGAATTGCTTGGTAGGAGGGGTTCCTGAAACTATTGTCTCTGTGTGTGGGGGGATGGAAACTTCCGACTTGGCTGTTATCTGGCAAATTTGCTGAATGTCTTGATTTTCAGTATTGAACACAGCTATGTCTTCCGAACTCGAATGCAGTTCATTATTCTTGAAGTCCAATTTGAAGTTAAATTTTCTTAGGAAATCAATTCCAATGATTAGAGGATCTCTTATGTCAGCCACATATGCCATATGATGGTAACTGGCATTTCCAAAAGTGATGGTCAAGTTCATTTTTCCATATATTTTGATTTCGTCCTCGGTCACAGTCTGGAGTTTAACACAGGGCGGCGTCCAGATGATCTTCTCTTTTAGTTCTTGAGCCAAATCCGTTCTAATGATGGTCACGTTAGCTCCCGTGTCCAGAATCATCCGGCAGGTGGCGTTGTTGACTTGGCCATAGACGTGAAGTCCATTATCGCCGCCACTCATCGATGAAACATGAAATACTGTAAATTGGGGCTCTTTAATTTTAGGCAACCTCCGCCCCGCGAGATGGCCTCCTCTTAGTTTCCCCTGCAGTGATGGTGAAGCCGGGTGATTTCCTATAGTTGGTCGTACGGGGCAGTTCCTCTTCACATGACCATCCCCTCCACAGCCCCAGCACTTTATCTTCCGATCCTTTATTTCTATGTTATTTTCCAGGTTGCGCAATCTCTTTAAGATCTCTGCAAAACTTCTCTTCATTTCATTCTCATCAGCAGGCGTATCATTTAATGAGACTGCTCTTATGGTATGGCGGTCTTTACGGGAGGCTTGTTGGGCTGCTTCTATCCTAAGTGCATAGCCTAAAGCTGATTCTACGTCTCTGATGTTGGAGAGTCTCAGCGGTTTTTGAATTTCTGGATCCCGAACAGCATCGATAAAGTACTGAAGAGCTAAGTCGTTTCGAGTGTCAGCTTGGCAGTCTGAGAATGCTAGGTGTGACAATCTCTGAATGTCCGCTGCCAGCTCTTGCAAACTTTCGCCCGTTTTCTGGTAACGGGACTTTAGCTGGAGGCGACTATAGTCCTTAGAACACTTCTCTCCAAACCGTAGCTCCAGTGCTCTAGTCAAGGCCTCGAAGTCGTTCCTTTCTTCTTTAGAAACATTTCTCAGTATCTCGGCTGCATCTCCCCGTAATGCTGCTGCTAAGTGGACCGACTTGGCGGTAGAGTCCCAGCCGTTAGCTTCAGCTACGATGGAAAACTGCGTCTTATATACATGCCAGGAGGAACTGCCGTCGTAGGTAGATAGCTTAACAAATTCGTGATTCTGGCTTCTTCTCTCTTTCTTTTCAGTTTCCTGGGGCATGGATTCTAACTTTCCTTCTACTTTTCTCTCCAGATCTTCTTCTATTCTCTTCAGTTTACCTTCTATCTCTGAAAACCTTCCTTTCAGTTCCTGGTCAAAATTTTCTTTAACTTTCGCCTCTACACTCCGTTCTATCCTCGTAACACTCTCTTCAACCTTCATAACATTTTCTTCTATCTTCATAGCTTTCTCTTCAAAACTCTCTTCTATTTTCAAAACTTTCTCCCCAAAATTTTCTTCTATCTTTATAACTTTCTCTTCAAAATTTTCTTCTATCTTCATAACTTTCTCTTCTATTCCATCTATTCTGCTTCCCATATCCGATAATTTAGTTTCAATCACTTCCTTTACTGTCGAAAGTTCTCTCTTCATCTCGTCTTGATTAGATTTGATTTCTTCAGTCAACCCGTCTTTCAACTCTCTCTGTCCTTCTTTCATTTCTCTTTGTCCTTCTTTCATTTCTTCGATCAATCCAGATCTTAACTCATTCATCTGAGCAGTGAGTCCTTCTAGAAATTTCTTCATTTCTTGTTCCATAGCTCTCGTTATCACCATTCACAGACAAATCCCACTTCTGACACCAGAAATGTTGCGTACTTGGGGGTTCGTGAGTTGTCTGGGAATGAAAGGCCAAACGTACAAAAATTCAGCAATTTATTCACAGAAAATTCCAGAAAAATGCAGGTCTATAAACCAAGTATCAGCTTCAATTCAAACAGTAAACACAGCTTAAACAACAGCTGTCAATAGCAAATCCACAGTACAAACTGTATACCAATAACACTTGAAGCAAGTCTCTCTCAAAGAGGCTCAAGAGCAATGCAAGCACTAGCGAAGCTGGCTGAGATCTGAACTGAACTAACTGCCCTTGGCGAGGAAGCGCTCCTTATATGCTGTTCCATGGAGCCCAGATTTTTCGAGAAAACTCTAGAAAGTGGTCAACCAATCAACTTACAGCTTCCATATTTGGTATATCCCATATAAGGATTTTCTCGCCAAGGTCGCCAAACAAATCGCCAAGGTGGGAAAAAGTCGCCAAATTTGGCGCCAAATTCATTACGTGCATTACTGGGGCTTCTTAATGCGTTTTTAAGGGGAAATAAGGCTATTTCAACGCTAAAACGACTAGAAATGCACAAAATTAGCACTTTATCAACTTACTAAGCCTCTTTGAAAGAATTTATACAAAAATAAACACAATTATTTACAATTTCGTAACAATATTTTGTGACCCCCAGTGGTTTAATTCGGATGGGAATAAGGGGGACATTTGTATTTAGAGAGTTATATTTCTCATGATTGTTTTATGTAAGGTCCTAGAGGTTGGCTGGATCGTGTTCTTGTTAATTAGTTATGCTCCTTCAAGTTATCAATTTCGCGTGAAAGACGTCGTGGTGCAAAAAGGGGTACATTAAATCAAAATGTGACGGTTTGTTACTGTACTAATACTGTTTTGTTATTAAGTAAAGAATTGTCGAGTTATGATCTTACTCTTTATGCTGTTTATAAAAAAGTAAATTGATGATAAAAATTAGCGATCAAACTAAAAAAAAGAAAGAAAGAATGTGGATGTGTGCTTCAATAATTTTCTAGCCGACAGTAACTCTCGATTAGAGAGCCTGACTAAGTACATGACTCGATAAGGATTTATTTAACAAAGCAGTATTAAGTGTACTTTTTTTAGACAGGGATTATTGCTACTGCTCGAATAATTTTGCAGCCGACTGTAACCATTCAGAACTGATACAGTCGGCAGTAAAATTATCCGAGCACTAGAAAAAATTCCTATGTAAATAAAAAAAGTACATTTAATACTGTTTTGTTAAATAAATAATTGTCGAACCATGTTCTTAGTCAGTCTAAGCTAAGAACATGATGCGACAATGATTTATCTAACAAAACATTATTAAATGTACTTCTTTTATATAAAAAAAAAAGTTCACTTAATACAGTTTTGTTAAATAAATCCTTGTCGAATCCTGTTTTTAGACTGACTAAGAACAGGATTCGACAAAGATTTATTTAACAAAACTGTATTAAGTGTACTTTTTTACATAGGAAATTTTGCTAGTGTTAGGAGACTTTTATTACCGACTGTGTGCAGAATTCATTTACTGCTGTGTTTTTAAAATCTCATATTAACATATGGTATTTTTATGAGTGTCCACTACTGGTACCAAAAAATGTCATCATGACCAGTAGTGGACACCCCTGTCCCCTACTGGCTCATTTGATTTTTAAGGTCAGATCCAGTAGTGGATTCAGTAGCTCTATAATCTACTAAATCTAGAGTTGAGTGGAGTGTTTTCAAAATCGCACTAAAGTTACTCATTGAGTAATTGGCGGTGATTTGGGACTCACTCCTAGAATTAGTAAGTAGACATATCACAATTTTAATTTTCTGTGAATAGAATGACCCTTATTCTTTCTTAAATTTAGAAGGTGGAACAAAATAGGAATTCACTTGAATTATGAGATAATCTCGAGACAAGTATTTTTTATTCGCGAATTTCTCTCCGGGCTCCATATTGGACTAATTCGTTAATCGGTTCCCATTGAAACAAAGATATTGAAATATAACTGCGTTCAATATTTAGAGGTTTGAGGATAAGTGGATTTTATCTCGCTGAAGTGCTATATTATGGGCAATTGGTGACGATCTGGAACTTACCTCTAAGATAGTCCGATGATATTTTGTGGTTTAATTCGGATGGGAATAAGGAGGACATTTGTATTTAGAGAGTTATATTTCTCATGATTGTTTTATGTAAGGTCCTAGAGGTTGGCTGGATCTTGTTCTTGTTAATTAGTTATGCTCCTTCAAGTTATCAATTTCGCGTGAAAGACGTCGTGGTGCAAAAAGGGGTACATTAAATCAAAATGTGACGGTTTGTTACTGTACTAATACTGTTTTGTTATTAAGTAAAGAATTGTCGAGTTATGATCTTACTCTTTATGCTGTTTATAAAAAAGTAAATTGATGATAAAAATTAGCGATCAAACTAAAAAAAAGAAAGAAAGAATGTGGATGTGTGCTTCAATAATTTTCTAGCCGACAGTAACTCTCGATTAGAGAGCCTGCAAGAAGAGAGGCAACAATAGCGAGTCAGCTTCTCATTGACTTGAAATTTTTTTTTTTTTTTTGACAAAAATTTGCATTCAAATGTGTTCTTGATAGCTTAAAAGCGCTGTGCTCAAAACTATAGCTAAAATGAAGAATTATTATCAAAAAACAATGATATCTGTAAATTTGCTGTTGTTGCTATTAGACTGACATGTGTGTAGAAAAAATGTCTGCTAAGAGTATGCGTCGTAGTGTAATTTAATCATTTGTCGTCTCTCATCTTGGCGGCTTTCTACTCTGGACAATCCTTAGGAATGATCCCAGACCGTTGCCATTTGCCCATAGCGTAGAACCATTGCGACGTAAAACTTACCCATGCCTCAACCCTAAATGTCGTCCACAATGGGGATTTGTGTATTCAGAGACAAACTGCTGAAAGTGGGGATTGTCTCCAAGAAATTCGGACGTTTGATCACCTTACTTTAAAACAAAAATTCAAAGATATCCAATATCATCAAACTGGCGGATCAAAATTGTGATGGCATGTCTTCTAACCACCCTTAGGGGTGTGTCCCAGGCCATCGCCTATTGTTCATAATGTAGCACTAGTGTAATGTAAAATATACTCAACTGATTTTAATCAAAGGTGTCCACTGTTGGAACAAAAAGGGTCCACTACTGGGTTTTAGTGTGCCCACTACTGGCTCATTTTAAGCTCTCCGAAATCTTTTATTTTTGCATATAAAAATGGCCCAATAATCAGTTTTCTTAATACACTCATGTAAAGGAAGAGTTAATAAAGGTGTTAAACATTAATTATTTTTTGAGTCTCTAATATTAAGAAAATTACACAAAAAATAGCCGGAAAATGTCCTTAAAGTGTCCAGTACTGGTGCATTTACCTTATTTGCTTAACAAAACAGTATTAGGTGCACATCTTTTAAATAAGAATTATTGCTAGATCTTCAATAATTTTGCTGCCGACTGTAACCAACGAGATATATAAATTAGAGGGCTGATTCAATGGATGAAGGATTAACTTTCCATGGTTCAAGATGAATCACGTGACATGCTCGAATAGGTTGTTGTGTTTGGCCCTTTATCGCTATTTTGGTATTTAAAATATCAGTTCGACAAATTATCATTATTATTAGGTAACATGACAGTCCTATGACCGAAATAAATTGTTTTTAAAATAATTTTACACATATTTCACATTTTAATAAATAATAAAATACCTTTTTTTTCATCGTTTCCCGACAAAGTTTAAAAGTGTTTATAAAAGAAAATTTAAACTTTTAAAGAGCTAAATTTAACAACAAATAACAATTTTTCAACTATTTTTAAGCATTTTGTCGGTTAAAGTTCGACTACACGAAATAAAAGAGAAGTAAAATCAAAATCAAAATGATTTAGAACAAAAGAATATTAAACTACGTAAGTAAACAAAAACATTGGCGTTTATGACTTATGCGAAGAACAATCTCCAAACCGTTGCCATAGAAATTTACTGAAAATATGCTGTTACCAAGGGAACCATCGAATACGCAGGTGCAAGGAGAGCATATCACATGACTCATCTTGGACCTTCTCAAGGGTTACCATTTATCACTCTACTTTATATATCTCGTTGACTGTAACTACAGTGAATTTATGAATTTTTTTTCATGTATGCAGTTTCATTTTTAATTCATATTTCCAATATTAAGATTTTGTGCTGACCGTAACTTAACCATCGCACGAGAATTTTACTTTATTATACTTCAATAAAATGAAGTGAAAACGAATCTGTGGCTGGATATTGTTCTAATGCGTTAATATTTTATGAGGAAAGAAATATAAAATTATTAAAGGTTTAACTTCAATCTCTTTTAAAATATACAATGGAACGGGAAGAAAAATTAATATCTCCTGTTTCGCAAAAAAATCTAATACAGGACTGTGATCACCGCTTTCAAAATATCGTTTCAAGACCACACATGGTGTTTGCTAGTGACTTTATCTTCAGTTTTTGCAACGAGTTTAACGTAAAATGGTTACCCCTGGGCTATCAGACATATGAAATACATCCAAGATCACCTGTTACAACCGAAATTCGGCAAGCAGCTTTGATTATTCTTAGAAATAACATCAGAGAATATGACAGGATTTCTGATCAGATATTATCTGATAATACTGATAAGCTTCAGATGTTTTCCGATTATATTAGAAGCACTTTCGATCATTTCAAGCAAGGCTATTATTTATCGATAAGGGATGTTTTCTTACAACTCGTTTTTGTTGCAAGGTTAAGCGTTTTGCTTTATAAACAAGGAACTACATTAGCCCCGTCCATTTGCACAATAATTTTGACTGAGGTAATGGACGATTTGAACAGCAAATGTTCTGGCTTGATTTTTCATTTGTTTGCTGTGTTTGGAACTGGAGTTATTGAAGGTCATGGTTATCAGTCACTCTCAAAAGATAATTTAAAATTATCATTGTGATATAGAATTTAAAATAGAAACTTATGGAACCATAGAAATTGCTTATTTTGGATTTTATAAGAACACATATTTTTTAGCAAGTAGTATTAAATATAGAAAAATAATCTCAAGCAGCTTTCTCTTTTGAATTCATTAAATTGAAGTACTGATATATAGAAAAGGTTTTTTGTTAATTTGTTTGCCCAAATTGCGACAGGAGTGATTGAAAGTAATCATGGATCCTTTTAAAAAATGAAAAGAAAATGAAAGGAAGTTTACGTTATCATTGAAGAAATATGAAATTTTTTAATTATCATAATTATCAGCGCAAAGATGTATTTCTAGAAAATCGTCTTGAATAATGACAATTTTTTTCGATCCAATAGTCATCAACGTATTAAATTCTACAATTTTTCAATAAATATCGTTTTAATGACCAGAAATATCTTTATTGCTCTCTGTATATATTTTCCTTTTGGCACAGCTTTTATATGGGACCACCTTGGCCACTTTCAGTATTTTTCGCCATTTTGACGATAATTGAAATGGCTGTCGGAATTGTTTTCAAATTTCGCCAAGGGGGCCCAATACTAAATCGGTGCCAAAAAAATAATAATCAAGTAAATTATCCGTTTTTAATGTATCTTACTAGATTATATAAAAGAAAAATGCGTTTTTAAAATTGTAACCTTACTTTTACTGTAGATGACATTTTAACCTAGGCGTAGATTAAAAATATGAACAAAATATTAATAATAAATACTGTAATAAATTAATGAAAAAATGCTATAGTATAAAGTATTATTTAAAAGTATAATCAGAATAGAAACTCAAAAAATTTCCTTTTTTAGGACAAAATAGATAAAACATTTTTCTTTGAATTTCAAATATTCTTTTTATTTTAAAAAAGGGAAAGAAAGGCAACGAAAATTCAAAAGTCGCTAAGGAGGGGTACTTACTAAAGCTGTACCTAACATCCTTCTATTTATTCCAAAACATTCACAAAATTCAACATTCTATATATTTAAAATTTTAATAACGGAAACTGCCTTATCTAGTCAAGATATAGCCATATCTGCCATATCTAGCCTTTTCCAAGAGAAAAATTATTTTTCTGACGCAATAACCATGAATATATATATATATATATACATTACATCTATTTTGTTTTTTTCTTTTCTTTTCTTTCTTCTAAATAATTTAAAATTCAGAACAATCTTAGCACTAGCCCCGTCTTTTATTATTATTATTAAAACCTTAAAATAGTTTCTGGCCTTTTCTCTTTGATTATGATGCAATATCAGATTTCATTTGTTAATTTTATTTGAAAACGCGTATTAAAAAACGATGGTGTTATCCTTTTCACTTTATATATTTGCTAAGCAGGTTACTGTGTATTGTAATATTTCAGCTTCCTAAGGGTACAGATGTTAATTCTTACAGAAATTTAAAAAAAAAAAAAAAAAAATCTCTGCATTTATTGGACTAGCGTCTCTTTGCAGCCGAAAATCCCTATGGATCGGCGTAATTTGGCGTGAATCTACACTTGATGCACAGATAACTAATTATCTGTGGCTTGATGCTATGCGTCTACGCATCGAGCTCTTTCTTTTAGGTTTGTTGGGTTTATGTTTACTAGCAGGCTTCGCCCGCTTCGCTGGCCCCTAAACAGAATCACACATTTTTAATCTTTTTTATTAAAAAAAAAAAAAAAAAAAAACAGAATTGCTCTTCTTTTATATTGTTTTAGAAATAAAAGGAAAAAAGAAAATCAACTGAAATTTCTGAAATGCCCGTCTCGGGTTGCCGTCGCCGCTGCCTATGGAAGCATCTTTCTCGGGCTAAAATATCGGGTACGTATCCCTATTGCTTGTGGCAATCATAGATATAGTAATATATATAGATCTATCCCCATGTTATCGAGCAAAAAATTTTGATGCCGAAAAAAAGTTCTAAAATCAGCCATTAGAGAGTATTGAAAAAAAGAATAAAAAGAAAAATGAATTTGAAACTGTACCTGGAGTTTTTCATTCACCTTTAGTAAATAAATTATTCATAAATTTTATTTACTAAATTATCCGTGTGTATTCCTGAGTGTGATTTACTCGGGAAAAGGCAGTCATTAGAGTGACTTTTATGCTTTTCCCGAAAAAAAAAAAGGCATCACTTTTTCCCTCTCGCTGATCAATCTATGTCTTATTATGGTGGCAATGCTCTACCCGTGGGCATTGCCGCAGGTAACAGAAACATCTTATGAGCATTTGGGTGCTCACTGGATGACATTTTGAAACTTATAGTATCTAAAAAGTTGAAATAGCGCTTTTATATTTGAATCCTAGTTACATATGAACAACACTATGCGTACTGCACATAATATTTACTTTCACGTTATTTCCAATATTTTATTTGATTTATCCACTCAACCATAAAATTACAACATTTTCACGTCAAATATAATATTACAATATGTTATGAGCTCTACTTCTAATGAGACAACTAACTTTTTTTATTATATATATTTTCCATTTTAAATACTTTATTCCTATTTAATACCGGTTGGTTTATAGAAATAATAATAATAATAAATCTGTAAACGTCATCACGGTACCTTTATTATAACTTCCCTTGGCGACTTTTTAATTTTTAATAAAATAAAAGGGATCTCGCCAACATGTCGGAAAAAAAATGTAAAAGTCCCCATTGGGGTCCTTTATTAAAGCTGTCTTGTCAGGGGAAATATGAAAACTAAGTCGTCAAACATGAATTTTATTTTGAAACTTTTCTTTGAATGATTTAGTTTAAGTCTCATTAGCATTTCATCCCACAAAAACTAATAATAATTTGGCTCTGGTGAATTAAAATTTTAAGTGGATAATGATACTGGTATGAGACTTATAAGTTTCAAATTTTAAAGGGGAAAAAAAAAGAAAGAAAGAAACTGCTAAAATTTCGCATATGTTTACTAGTCTAAAAGTATATTAATTACTAGCATACCCATGCGAAATTTTCGCCCTTTATTCCTTTTCTTATTTATCTTTAAAATTTGAAACATAAATATTACGCCAATTTCACTACCTAATTAAAATTTTAATTTACCAGAAGCCAAATTATTATTATAACCAAATAAATATTTTGCAATAGTGAAATCAAAATCATTCAAAGAAAAGTTTCAAAATAAAATTCATGATTGACGACTCAGCAGTACAGTTTTACAAAAGGACCCCTCCCCCCCCCCTCACGCCTTTTAAATTTTTATCGCCAAGAATGCATTGACATTTTATTTCTTTTGGCGTAATTTTTTTGTTAAAAAAAAAAAAAAAAAAAAAAATCCTATTTTGATTATACCTTTTATCATTGTGTTTTTTAGTCAATTCATGATAATTCATATATCTTTCCTTTAAAAATTTCTGATTTTTCGAATATTTGCTTTGTTACTTTTTTCTTGGATATTTCATTAATTTAACTATCTATATATTTCTGTAACATGGACGAATTACGATTAAATTTTGTCGAACGTTACAATACTGACGTATAGTCGGTAACAAAAGTGTCCGAACACTAGCGAAAATTCCCATGTAAAAAGAGTACGCTTAATACTGTTTTGTTCAATAAATCCTTGTCGAATCCTGTTCTTAGTTAGTCTAAGAACAAGATTCAACAAGGATTTATTTAACAAAACAGTATTAACTCTACTTTTGTTACATAGGAATTTTTGTTAGTGTTTCGGACACTTTTGTTACCGACTGTAAGGTGCTATCTGATTGGTCAACCCAGATAGGATTGAGAAGAGCCCTAGGACTGATCATCGACGAGATATTAGAATAGACCCCGAACCTTTCTGCTTCCCAAAATCACATCCCCCACCATTTAACTAATTCTTTCGCCAAACTGACTTTTCCATCGCCAAACCGACTTTTCCACCGCGAAACCGAGATTCCACTTCCACTAAGGCAAGTTTCCTCCACCTTTGTTTTCGCTGTTTTATATTTCGATTGGGTATAAATTAAACTTAAACCACAATCTACACTAGCTGAAAAAGGAATCCGTACTCTACTAGTACATGTCTTCGATGGGAATGATCAAAGCATAAATTTAGCTGTCAGATGTTTCGGTTACAAAAATTTAATGTACTACACTTGAAATGCACATTTTCTTAAAGAAATTGAAAAACTATTAACTTTTTGTACTGAAATATCTGTTCAAAATCTCATATTTAGTATATTTGAAGAACGGAATTCGATTTTACGACAGTTTAATCAACCAGAGGTATTAAGCGGAATGTGTGGAGATCAGCCAATAGTAATTTGAGAAACGGTAGTCTTGGAAAATGTAGCAGACAATTAAGAAAGTGTCGATTGAATGTAAAATTTCCTACAAAGAGGGGACAATAAAATCACAATTAACTATGTTTTTAAAATTTTTTACATGTAAAAAGTTTCAAAGAAATCGTGTTCAAATGTAGATTTAGGTTTGCAAATTAATTTAGGTGTATCAAATTTAAAATTAGGTTTTTTTCTCTCAACAATGCTTAGAAATGGCCGATTTGTTGTTTTCTGTTCGTAACTGATTGTTCTTTTAAGCGAAATTTAAGACCGCGTTTATTTTGACCAATATATGATAAACCACACTGACAGAAAATACTATAATAATCCAAGAGTTACGCATGTCTGTATGATCTTTTAGTTGGAAAAGGGTGAGTTTCTTAGAATGAAAAAAAAAATTGTTTTCAAATCATACAAGTTTATACTTTTTAATAATCAACAAAATATTTATCTAGCGCAAAGTCTTTTGTCAATATTCTGTTAAGTAAGACCTTGGAAAAGAAGCCATTAAGTAATATAGTTATATAAGAAATTCTGCATTGTTATGATGAAATTATGTAATATGGATCTTTCGAAACGATCATTGTACAGTCGGCAGCAACATTACTGAAGCACTAGCAATAATTCCTATTTAAAAGATGGGCTCATAGTACCGTTTTGTTAAATAAATATTTGTCGAGTCATGATCTTATTCTTTATGCTGTTTATAAATAAGGAAAGGGCACATGACATGACGTCACTTGCAGTTAAGTAGCTAACTTATGTGTCGAGTGGCAAAACATTGGTATTTCTACCAATACAGGTTGATCTTTTGCCACTCGAGAGTGGCAAAGATTGATTGACGGAGCGTTTGTTTATAAACATGCCCTTTCCTTATAAGTAAGTTAATGATAAAAATTAGCAATCAAACTGGAAAAAAAGATATGAAAATGTGGATGTGTGCTTCAATAATTTTGCTGCCGTCTGTAACTATAGGGCTCAAAGCTGTCAAATAAATAAAATAACACAGTACTAGCCAATATTTTGAAGGTCTTACATGCAGATCACATCCTCATGTTAAGGATATTTACTAAATTTGTGCATCTATTGGTGACGATTCCCTCCATGGAGGGTCAAAATTGTGATGACATATCTTCGGACCACCCTTTTTCCGTTTGTCCACGAACACCGCCAACTGTCTATAGATTTGCGTTAGTGTGGTGTAAAACACACTGAACCTCAAACTACAGCGTCTAGAATAAACAGTGTTGAAAGCGGCGAATAAAATTGTACTAAAAAAATTAAGCCTGTCACCAGATGTCATTGTAATCGAAGCTAGTGTCACGACAACAAAACCGAGACTCCCTATTGGTTAATTATATGCTTAGATCACCTGATTAAACTGACGAAACTGGGAAAAGCCAATCAGGTCTTCGATTTGAGCAATAGCTTCGATCACAACGACATCTGGGTAAGCTTAATTTTTGTAGCATCATTTTAACATCACGGTTATAGGCGATTGCCACACTGTTTATTCTAGACGCTGTACGCAAACAATAAGGAAAAGGCACGTTTACAAACAAACGCTCCGACAATCAATCTTTGCCACTCTCAAGTGGCAAAAGCTCAACCTGTATTGGTGGAAATGCCGATGCTTTGCCACTCTACCCATAATTCGACTGCGAGTGACGTCACGTGCCCTTTCCTTATTGGTGGCATAATCTATCTATATACAATCGGCAAAGAACATGATTGGACAAGGATTTATTTAACAAAGTATTAAGAGTTCTTTTTTTCTGTAGGAATTTTTGTTAGTGCTCGGATACTTTTGTTGCCGACTGTATCACAATTCTGATCAACCGTGGAGGGGCAACTCAAGAATGGTGTATCCAGGTTAAGGTTCAGTGGGTTTTACGATAAACCAGAGATACGTACAGCCGGCAGCAAAAGTATCCGAGCACGAGCAAAAATTCCTACATTAAAAAGGCACACTAAACGCTGTTTTGTTAAATAAATCCTTGTCGAATCGTGTTCTTAGACTGACTAAGCACAGGATTCGACAAGGATTTATTTAACAAAACTGCATTCAGTGTGCTTTTTTTACATAGGAATTTTTACTAGTGCTCGGATACTTTTGCTGCCGACTGTAATGGAATTGAGTATGATGATCAGATTAGAGTACCTTTACAAATTGAAAGCGTTAATAATTATTACAATCCGCGATTGTAATGAAATGCTCGCCCTCTGGTGGGCTAAGGTGAAATTATCATACCACTGATAGCTTTCACGTTGAAACAATGATAGAATAACAAGAAACAATAACGTGGCTATTATATTTACTAACAACTGCAGTTGAGAAAGAGCCATCTATCGATCATTACAAACGCGGATACCCTAATTAGGAAAATAATTTTATGTTCCAATATGTAATAATTACAGCAAAAATTTTTAAAACTTAGAAAAATGGCTTACAAAAACGGACTTTACCTCAGAAAATGAGGACATCAGGTCAGCATAGAATTGAGATATTGAGTAGGTTTAACGTCAACTAGAGCTACCCAGTAGGTAATTGATGACGGTCTCTAATTCATTCTTAAAGATGGTGCCGAGAAACATCTTCACATTTTGATACTCTGCGGAGAAATAGCTTTCTCGCTTCGATAACCCCACAGATATTATTTTTATGGAATATGGACAACATAAGAACAACAGCGGATTTTACAGTCGGCAGCGACTTTATTCGAGCGCTAGCAAAAATTCCTATATAAAAAAGTACACTTAATACTGTTTTGTTAAATAAATCCTTGTCGAGTCATGTGCTTAGTCAGTCTAAAAACTTAGGTCTTATTTAACAAAACAGTATTAAGTGTACTTTTTTTACATAGGAATTTTTGCTAGTGATCGGATACTTTTGCTGCTGACTGTATTCTGAAGTCAGTCTAAAAACAGGATTCGACAAGGATTTATTTAACAAAACAGTATGAGTGTACTTTTTTTACAGAGGAATTTTTGCTAGCGCTCGAATAATTTTGCTGCCGACTGTACGTGCAAGTGCAGTGAGGAAAGTAGATTTAAGCCAAATACTTAATATTTAAATTTTTCCAAACTTGAAATATTTTTTTTTTCAGGTTGTAATTTTCCCTTTAACACGTTCGCTGCCGGTTTCACGTGACTAAAATTTGAAATGACGTTTTTTTCCTTTAACCCGCCGACTATGTTTGACGTGTTGCACAAGAGCGCTACATGGCCAGATGTTACAGGCTTTGTGTTTACCTTTGCTTGTTTGCGTCATGTGTTACGTCAATACGCTGTATTACGTCAAACGTGTAAAAATTCATCTGCTCGTTACAAGCAAACTCTGGAGTTAATGAGTAATAAGTTAAATTTCCATAGCAAATAGTTTCGTTTGTACTGAGCAGATAAAATATCTCGCTGACGCCATCACTTCGGTTTACGTGTTTTATTAGAGAGAAAGTATTCTATTTTGAAATACCCTTCCATGGTGGATCAAATTTTTGATCGCATGCTTCTGGACCACTTCTAGGGCTGAGTCCCCGACCGTTGCCAATCGCCCATTGCGCAGCACTAGTGTGACGTAAAACCCAACCAATCATCTATTTTGAAATATGAATATTTGTGATGTTTGCGTTAGTACTGTTCGGCTGGTTGAATAGAGTTGGAATTTAAGAGGTACTTTTGAATTTAAGAGGTTGGTTTGAGTATTGTGTTTTACGTCACACTAGTGCTGCGCAATGGACAATTGGCGATGGTCTGGGTCTCACCCCTAGAGCTGTCCAGGGACATGCCATCACAATTTTGATCCTCCACGGAAGGGATGACTCTTTCGCTTCGTAGACACCCAGAGGTATAATTAATATGGGAACATGGAAAACATTGCGGGCACGACAGATTTTATGAGCACCAGCCACCATTAGTATACACAATGGTTTTTGGCAGGCTCGAGTACCGAACCCGCAATCTTCCAATTACGAGCCCGGTGCTCTACCGACTGGGCAACCACGGTCCTGAATTTTAGAGGCATATTTTTGAATTTTATGCCAATACTGGTTGCTACAGTACAAAATTTTGTATACTTTTTAATTTCATGCATTTTGAGATACAGTCGGCTTCAAAATTATTCGAGCACTAGCCAATAATTCCTATATTTAAAAAGTACACTTAAGACTGTTTTGCTAAGTAAATCCTTGTCGAATCATGGTCTTAGACTGATTAAGAACATGACTCGACAAGGATTTATTTAACAAAACTGCATTAAGTGTACTTTTTTTTGGCAAGGATTATTGCTAGTGCTCGAATAATTTTGCAGCCGACTGTAGGGGTAGAGTGAACAGATCAGAGTACCATTATAGTAGAGAATCGTTAAAATTTGCTATAATTATCCAGTTGCGGATTTATTTTTTTATTCCTAATGAATGAGGACTATAAATAAAATATTAATGATAAATAATTTACTTTATACAACTTTTGAAAACTTTTAAATTTAAAATTCCTAAGTAAAAAAGTATACTTCATACATTTTTGTTAAATAAATCCTTGTCGAATCCTGTTCTTAGTCAGTGTAAGAACATGATTCGATAAGGATTTATTTAACAAAACCTTATGAAGTGTACTTTTTTTACATAGGAATTTTTGCTAGTGTTCGGACACTTTTGTTACCGACTGTACTTATAGCTGTTAAATTATTGGAAATAAAAAAACTATCATCTAAATACTTATCATCAATTACTAAAGCAACACACTTTTCAGGGACATTTGGTGTGATTGTATAATCTAACAAGGAAACTCTTTGAAGCGGTAATCACCGATTTTCTTGAAAAAAATTCTGGCATAAGATTTAATCATGAATAGCATCTTCCTAAAATATTAGCTGCTGAGTCGCAATAGATAAGCTATAAAAAATTATTAAAAATGGAAGCATGTTTGCAATATTTCCAAAAAAGCGCCTGTTTGGCGACTGCATTCTTCGAAATTTCATTGCAATGAAGATTTAATAGATGTAGATGTTCTTTCTTTTTGATAGTCAAACGAACTCCCTACACTGTCGAGCACATGAGAATTCAGAATAAATTAACAAAAACCAGATAGTTTACCAGATTGAGACTTATTTAGTCGAAATTCTAAATAACATTTAATATTTCAGTTAAATAAGCTGTGTCAATAACAATTGCAAGAATATTTATATCAAGTTTTTAATAACGACATTAAAAAAATATATGATCAAAACTTTTTTATAAATTTAAATAAAACAAAACATTTTATATTAAAACACAAAGCTGTTTTTTTTTTTTTTTTTTTTTTTTTTTTAACTAAAATGAAAGCATTTCGTATCCGAACACATTTTTCTTATAAGGGTTACATGCAAACGGAACGCTTGCAACTTCGATGACGTACATTTTGCAATTTTTTAGCAAATTCAGTCGGCAGTAAAAGTATCCGAGCATTAGCAGAAATTCCTATGTAAAAAAAGTCCACTTAATACAGATATGTTAAATAAATCCTTGTCGAATCCTGTTCTTAGTCAGTCTAAGAACACGATTCGACAAGGATTTATTTAACAAAACAGTGTTAAGTGTGCTTTTTTTTTTACATAGGAATTTTTGCTAGTGGTCGGATACTTTTGCTGCCGACTGTAGTCATACATTTGGAACACTTGCAAACGGCTTTGCAACCGGAAGTGTTTCATTTGTATGTAACCCTTAGTCTGATCATTTTATTGGGCAGTACGAACCTTCGACGAACAAGCAACTCCACAGAATATGAGTTGTGTGGATCCAATATCTCATTAGAGCTACGCAATGAGCAATTGGAGATGATCTATGATTCTACCCTAAATTTCGTCCTGTTTGTTGGTTGGGTTTAACGTCGCACTAGTACTGCACTATGGGCAATTGGCGACGGTTTACGATGCACTCCTGGGGAGGGTCCGGTACATTGGCAGGTGATAAATGGTTGCATTCTGCGTATGTTATTTATTTTTAATATATACATACGATTTGTATGTTTGACTCGACATCACCCTCCTGTAAATTTCGTCGAGATGGGGACAGATATAACATAGGGAGGTATATACTATTGTAACAATCGCAGCTATCTTAGATCACAAGTAGGATCGTACACTCGGCAGCAAAAGTAATCGAGCACTAGCAATAATTCCTGTCTAAAAAAAAGTACACTTAATACTGCTTTGTTAAATAAATCCTAGTCGAATCATGTTCTTAGTCAGTCTAAGAACATGATTCAACAAGGATTTACTTAACAAAGCAGTATTAAGAGTGCTTTTTTCTGACGGGGATTATTGCTAGTGTTCGGATACTTTTGCTGCCGACTGTACGATCCGACTTGTGATCTACGATAGCTGAGATTGTTACAGTCGGCTGCAAAATTATTCGAGCACTAGCCAATAATTCCTATATTTAAAAAGTACACTTAAGACTGTTTTGCTAAGTAAATCCTTGTCGAATCATGTTCTTAGACTGATTAAGAACATGACTCGACAAGGATTTATTTAACAAAGCTGTATTAAGTGTACCTTTTTTTGGCAAGGATTATTGCTAGTGCTCGAATAATTTTGCAGCCGACTGTACAACAGTATGCCTCTCATAACCGGATTAAAATACAAAAAATTAAAAAAACACCCTGGGTCGGCTGGGGAATCGAACCCATTCTTTTACACGTGAAGGCGATTAGCGAGGGTGACATACTAACTCGGCCACGGAGGGTCTGCATTCAGCATAACAATTATTTTTAAAACAACAAGATTTCGCAGTTAATAATTCTAAGAAAATTACCTATGAAAAAAATCACTGCGCAGCACTAGTGCGACGTAAAACCCAACCAACCTTATGAAATTCTAATGCATATTTTTACAAAATAAATTACCAGAAATGTAAGAAGCCATAAAGGTTATGCACGTGTTTTTCCAATTTTAAATAATCCCCTCCATAAAGAATCAAAGTTGTAAACACGTCTACGGACCATCTCTAGGAATGTACCCTAGACTGTCGCCATTGCATATCTGTAGTGCGAATTAAAACTTAAAACCTACTCAACCTCAAATATCTTAAATATTTTAATTTTGATTTATTTATTTGAGTATTAATTTCAATCAACTATTCTAACAATCAAATGTTCAATCAAATATTATAATTCATATTGGTCGCCAATTGCCCATTCCGCAGTACTAGTGCGACGTAAAACCCAGCCAACCAACCTATAAATCAGATTAGTTTTTAAATCGTCAGCAAATTTATATAAATGCACATGCCGAGTGCTTCAGACATTAAATTACTCCAGATTATATATAAGCTGGAGTAATGTAAAAGTAACTCTGAAATTGCATTATTTTAAATAAATACAATATTGAAACATTACATAAAATAATGGAAAATATTATATCTAACACAAAACATAATGGGGTACATACAAATGAAACACTTCCAGTTGCAAAGCCGTTTGCAGGCGTTCCAAATGTATGACTGCAGTCCGCAGCAAAAGTATCCGAGCACTAGCAAAAATTCCTATGTGAAAAAAAGCACACTTAACACTGTTTTGTTAAATAAATCCTTGTCAAATTGTGTTCTTAGACTGACTACGAACAGGATTCGACAAGGATTTATTTAACAAATCTGCATTAAGTTTACTTTTTTTACATAGGAATTTTTGCTAGTGCTCTGTTACTTTTGCTGCCGACTGTATTTGCAAAAAACTTGCAAAATTTACGTCATCGAAATTGCAAGCGTTCCGTTTGTATGTAACCCAATGTCACTTTTTCTAAATAGAAACTTCTAGATTTCAGAAAATATATTGAGTGTTGAGTGGGTTTTAACGTCGCACTATAGCTACGCAGTGGGAAATTGGAGATGGTCTTGTATTCACTCATAGGGATATTCTGGAGACATGCCATCATAATTTTGATCCTCCGCGGAGGGGATGGATTCCTTGCTTCAGTCACCCTAGAGCGATAGAAAACACAACCCTCCTATACTGAAGTCCCTTGGCATCACTGAAGGAAGGTTAATGTGATTTGGCGATGACTTTTTTCGTATTTGGCGTTCAAAACGCAAAGTTTAATAATTTTTTACAGCTTTCCTGTTGCGATTCAGCAGCTAATTTTTTCACAAGTGAATTAAGTATAGTGTAAACTGTTTTCTGTAATTTTTTTAAGAAAATCGGTGATTACAGCTTGGAAGAGTTCCCTTGTAAGTTTTATTTTTGTATTTGTGATTAGTTATAAATTCGTAATTATTTTTTTTTCTTTTAAATCTATTTTATGAAAATTTTCCTTTTGTCCTATCTATTATTATTATTCGGATTTTTTTTTTCAAGACGCGTTTTCTTTTTAGATTAGATCGCCGAAAAGCTCGCTTTCGTATGCCGCCGGTGTAAGGTTGCTATTCGGAACACGATGCGAAATGGCGCCGTCTTGGCGATTTTCGAAATTTCGCCAAGCGGCAGCCTAAAGTAAACTTTCATCTGTAAAGTGATACGTCACATCCCGCGCTGGCGCGGGATCGGCAGCGAACGTGTTAAACATTTCATATTTCTTCCAGCTTTTTTCTTCCTTAAAAGAGAATTATAGACATTCACACAAATAAAAATTTATTATGTTTACTTTCGAACTTTGTCGTTATCGATTTAAAAATCGTTATCGGAGTCAACAAAGCCCAATTCTTTATCGGCTGTATTCACCATTTATTTCAATTCCTGATTCATTTCAAAAACTTGAAACGTCTAAAATCTCGATACAACTTTTCAACAAAATTAAGCGCTAATTTTACCATTTAACGGCATTGTTGTTTTCAGATTTTAAACTAAAAATTACAAATCTCATAGTTTATTAAATCTTTGCTACTACAGTCAGCAGCAATACTATCCGAGCACTAGCCAATAATTCTGATATCAAAAAAGTACACTTAAAACTGTTTTGTTAAATAAATCCTTGTGGGTTTTTAAACGGACTAAGAATAGGGCTCAACAAGGATTTATATAACAAAGCAGTATTAAGAGCACTTTTTAGTTCCCCATCATACTATAGGTATGGGGAACTTAGGTAATCGTGAAAATTTTCGACCTCGGTTTTTTGACTTTTCTACACGTTTTCAGGTGTGAGGAATCCGAAAATGACAAAATTTCTATGGTGTCTGTCTGTAGGGTGTCTGTAAGTCTGTTAGTCTGTTAGTGGGTCAGTCCGTGAGTTTGTTAGTCTGTGTACACGATATCTCAAGAACAAATTGTCGCAGAGAGGTCAGATCAGTTTTAAAATATTACTTTCGACACTGGCAAGAACCCTATTCATTTGCAACATTCGAATTAAAAAACTTCGTAAGTTATTAGAAATTTACGATTTTCTTAACATGGGAGAATAGGACAAAAATTCACTTAAACGTGCATTAAATGAAAACTTTTTACTGTAAAAATGTCAGACCAGTTTTAAAATATCAGTTTTGATGCCGGAATGAACATCAGTAACTATAAATATGCTACTTTGAAAATTTCGCAAGTTACTGGAAATTTACGAATTTCTTAACATGGCAGTATAGGGCAAAATTTCACATAAACGTCAATTTTGAGAGATATTTTCATTGTAAAGATGTCAGACTACTTTTGAAATATTATTTAGGACACTGGCATGAATATTAATGACTATGAATTTTCCAATATAAAGATTTCGTAAGTTATTGAAAATTTACTAATTTCTTAACATGTCAGAATAGAGCAAAATTTCACATAAACGTCAATCTTGAGGGATAGTTTCAGCGTAAAGATGTCAAACCACTTTCGAAATATTATTTAGGATACTGGCATGAATATCATAGGCTATGATTTTTCTAATTAAAAAAAATTCGTAAGTTATTTGGAATTTACGATTTACTTAACATGTCAGAATAAGGCCAATTTGATCATAAACTTCCGCATTTTGAGGATCATAAATACATTAGACAACTTCAAAATTAAGTTTATGATATTTGTTTGAACATGATTGAATACAAATATTCTACTAGGAAATTTTCGTAAATTATTCGTAATTTACGATTTTATCAACATAGCGAAATTGTAAATTTTTCATATAAATATGAATTTTGAGGTTTATTGCATTGGAAATAGTAGCATGAAAACTAAACAACAGAATTGACCCTGATAAAATAAATTAATAAATTAGAATAAGATAATTATATCCAAGTGAACGGTGGATAGCCTATTAGGCGGGGATTTCATTCTGTCACTGTATCAAGCTTTGGTCAAATTCATTTCTTTTAACATGATTATAATATGTCTCGCACTAGAAATTTCTGAGAATATAAATATGATGGGGAACTGAGCAGAGTCCACCTATGCCAACTAGTTTTAGACAAGAATTATTGCTAGTGCTCTGATACTTTCGCTGCCGACTGTAAATGACAAAGCAGTGCATCAAATATTGCTGAAAAGCTGTACAGTCGGTAACAAAAGTCTCCGAACACTAGCAAAAATTCCTATGTAAAAAAAGTACACTTAATACAGTTTTGTTAAATAAACCCTTGTTGAATCATGTTCTTAGACTGACTAAGACATAATTTCACAAGGATTTATTTAACAAAACAGTATTAACTCTACTTTTTTCATATAGGAATTTCTGCTACCGTTTAGACACTTTTGTTACCGACTGTTCCTTACAAATTTTACCTCTGGGAATCTCTGAAGCAGAAGGCCATCCCCTTCATGGAGGGTCAAAATTGTGATAGTATGACTCCGAACCACCCTTATGGGTGTGTTGCAGACTGTTGCAAATTGGACACAGCGTAGTACTTGTGGGAAGTAAAAACTCACTCACTCATTTTATTTTACAGTCGGCTGAAAAGTATCCGAGCACTGGCAGAAGTTCCTATGTAAAAACGTACACTGAATACTCAATACTGTTTTGTTAAATAAATCCTTGTCGAATCATGTTCTTAGACTGACTAAGACATGACTTGACAAGGATTTATTTAACAAAACAGTATTAAGTGTACTTTTTTTTAGACAGGAATTACTGTTAGTGCTCGGATACTTTTGCTGCCGACTGTATATATTGAAGAAGAGCCGCCCGGCTACACGGGCAAAGCCAGAATGATAAAACTTCAGGTCGAGATTGCATTTCATTTTTAATATATTTTACGCAAAGAAGCCTATTTTATTGTCATGATTTAATGTAATATACAGTCGGTAACAAAAGTATCCGAACACTAGCAAAAATTGCTGTATAAAAAAAGTAGAGTTAATACTGTTTTGTGAAATAAATCCTTGTCAAATCATGTTCTTAGTCAGTCTAAGAACATGATTCGACAAAAATTTATTTCACAAAACAGTATTAACTCTACTTTTTTTATACAGGAGTTTTTGCTAGTGTTCGGATATTTTTGTTACGAACTGTACCTAGACATAAGGTTTATAAAATAACTTTTTTTTTCTTAACTTATGAGAATCTCTAAAATCTGTTGGAAATGAAAAAGTTTACAGAATTTTTTCAACTGATTTTTTTTTTTTTTTTTTTTTTTTTCTGGTCAGTTTGCAAAGATATTTTAAAATTTTCGAGATGTTAATTTTCCAACCTTCCAAATATTAGATGATAAATCCCGTGGTTTTGGGATCAAAGAACAAAATAGAACCTTTGAATAAAATAAATAAATAAAAATGGGAATTTTTAACCGATTTTAATTGAAATCGAGAAATTCGAAAACAGATTGCTTTTGAATCGGGAATAGCAGAGCATTGTTCTTTAACCTATTTGTATAGAGGAGCTGCAGTAGTCCAGCAGTAGAGTCGAGCTTGTAGTTGGAGGATTGTGAGTTCAATACTCAAGTACAGCGTCTAGAATAAACAGTGTGGCAATCGCCTATAACCGTGATGTTAAAATGATGCTACAAAAATGAAGCTTACCCAGATGTCGCTGTGTTTGAAGCTATTGCTCAAATCGAAGACCTGATTGGCTTTTCCCAGTTTCGTCAGTTTAATTACGTGATCTAAGCATATAATTAACCAATAGGGAGTCTCGGTTTTGTTGTCGTGACACTAGCTTCGATTACAATGACATCTGGTGACAGGCTTAATTTTTTTAGTACAATTTTATTCGCCGCTTTCCACACTGTTTATTCTAGACGCTGTAACTCAAGCCTTCGAAGATTATCGTGTACACTAATGAAGGCTGGCGCACATAAAATCCGTCGTGACGTATATATCCTCCATGTTTTGTAAAAATAATACTTCGAGAGGTGTACAGAAGTAGGGAAGTCATCCTCTCTGCGGAGGATTAAAATTTTGTTGGCATATATGAGGACCACCACTTCCCTAGTAATAAATCCTACACCATCGCCAATGGCGTAGCACTAGGGCAATGGTAAACCCATTCAAACAACCTGTTTGGTTAGAGTCACATACAAACGGAACGCTTGCAATTTCGATGACGTACATTTTGCAATTTTTTTGCAAATACAGTCGGCAGCAAAAGTATCCGATCACTAGCGAAAATTCCTATGTAAAAAATGTACACTTAATGCAGTTTTGTTAAATAAATCCTTGTCGAATCCTGTTCTTAGTCAGTCTAAGAACACGATTCGACAAGGATTTATTTAACAAAACAATGTTAAGTGCGCTTTTTTCACATAGGAATTTTTGCTAGTGCTCGGATACTTTTGCTGCCGACTGCAGTCATACATTTGGAACGCTTGCAAACGGCTTTGCAACTGGAAGTGTTTCATTTATATGTACAGTCGGTAACAAAAGTGTCCGAACACTAGCAAAAATTCCTATGTAAAAAAAGTACACTTCATACGATTTTGTTAAATAAATCCTTATCGAATCATATTCTTACACTGACTAAGAATAGGATTCTACAAGGATTTTTTTAACAAAACCGTATGAAGTGTACCATTTTCACATAGGAATTTTTGCTAGTGTTCGGACACTTTTGTTACCGACTGTACCCTTTAGAATGTGCAATTTGTTGTTATTCTCGGTGAGTGAGTGGATTTTACATCAATCTGGGGCTACACTATGGACAATTGGAGACAGTCTGGTATTCACCCCTAAGGGTAGTCCAGAGGCATGTCATCACAATTTTGATCTTTCACAGAAGAAATGGCTTTCCTCTTTGGTAGCCACCAGTGATATAATTTGTATGGTAATATGGAGAACATTGCGGCCACATGGATTTTACGCGTGCACCAAACACCATTGGTGTACACGACGGTCTTTGGCCGGCTCGAATATTAAACCCGCAATCTCCGAATTACGAGATCGGTGTTCTGCCGACCAGGCTACAGTCGGCTGCAAAATTATTCGAGCACTAGCAATAATCCTTGCCAAAAAAAAGTACACTTAACACAGCTTTGTTAAATAAATCCTTGTCGAGTCATGTTCTTAATCAGTCTAAGAACATGATTCGACAAGGATTTACTTAGCAAAACAGTCTTAAGTGTACCTTTTAAATATAGGAATTATTGGCTAGTGCTCGAATAATTTTGCAGCCGACTGTACCTTGTTATTCGCACTTCTGAAATTTGAAGTACGCGATTGACTGAGTAATATTCGTTGCTCCTTGTATTATAGCACAAAGGGTGTATGGTGCAATGAACTACTGTCCTTCCGGTCATTCATTCGTCGTTACATTTGTCTGTCATATTTGGGAAGTTTCCAGATTTAAACACCACAGCCTTAGTTTTGAGTGACAGAAAAGAATCTGGGAGTACAGGATACTACATTTTATGCAAGTAGAAGAGTGAGAAATGTTACCTTGTTGTGAAAACATTTCACTTAATCTACCAGCTTTTATTGAAGCGAGTCCTCACAAAATATTTACTGCTGATCTTTTTTTCTTTGTAACGAATGGTTCTAAGTCACTATGCCATCCGAATTGCAGAGAAACTTATAAAATACATCCCAGATCTCCACTTACAAAAGAAATTCGCTGGCTTATAGAAAATTGTTACGTCAAAACTGATAGTTACTTCATAGATATGTATAAAGGATATAAAGCTATTTGCTTATTAGAACCAGAAAAAATGCTCACAGACTTCTGTGATGGGATAACAAATGAACTCAATGCAATTATCGCTGAACTAACTATACACATTACAGAAATAAAATCCGGAATAGGAAAGTCAGGTAATTCTAGTAGAAATGTATATTTGAACAATCCCGTAATCCATTCTAACGAACTGTCGAAAAATATACTACAAAAGTTGACTAACATCGCTAAGTGGAGTGTGGTGTTTCATGAGAACTATACAGTAGAAGCATTGCCCATAGCATTTGAAAAAATTTCTGAAGCTTTATACAAGTGTAATAAGATGTGCAATGGCCTGTTTTTCCTTATGTTGTCTTCTTTTGGGGAAAGGATACTAAAGATATTTACCCCAGACAGCGAGCAACAGATTCCAATCGAATTTAGAAATTTTTAGATTAATTACTAAGCTGAAATTATATATATATTTTTTTTCAGCAGTGAAAAAGCACTAAATTAAGTCAATTTGATTCTACATGTATGCTTAATACAATTATAATTTCTGTTTGAAAGCTACTCTAGAAAAAAATAATGTAAACATGATGGTATTCCCTCAATTTATGAATTTATCAAAACAGATTATGACAAAGCTAGAATTAGATTCGTTGGATGTCTTTTACAAAACTGTAAAATACTTAAAATAAAACTGTGTTCAGTTTAATAAACAATATTAGATGTTTTATTTTGATAACCTTTTAGTTTTATGCCCTCTAAATTTATGTAAACATACAATTTTACTACCTGATTCCCACTGTCCGATATATCCGTTAATTGAACTATCGTTTTTTACGCAATACCTTTCATAAACCAAAATTAGAAAATATAGGATTCTTATGTTGTCTTTTAATATAAAGATCATATATAACATTGATAGTATTTATCTTTAATTGCATACTTAGAATTTTATCTCAAGGTAAAATAAATTATTTTACAGAGCATTGTAAAAATGTTTAGTGAAAGCATTACAGTTTGAACATTTTCAAGATTGTCTAAATGTTAGTTATTTTAATCTTTCATCCAGGACTGTTATCAATATCATCCAGGACTGTTTAATAAGTCATTTGATGACTAGTATGTTTTCCCCTTATTAATACATGCTGCAATGGATTATGAATGCATTAAGGAAATTTCTCTGATTAATAATTGAACTAATTTTGCATAATTTCCCGTTTTATAAGAATTTTCAAAAAAAAAAAAAAAATTATTTACTACATAAAATTGTAATTTACAGTGCTGTTCTAACGTAATATATAAGATGTCATGAGTTGAAAAATAAATATAACAATGTGTTTTGATTACTTTTCGAGAACAATGCTAAAACATTATACGCACAAGTTACGTTTTAATCATGAAAAAAACTAGTATGTTGTGGCCACCACATGACTTTCTTCTATATTTTTTTATACAAATTCACTCGGAAAAAATAGTTTATTAAAATTATTATTTAAAAAAACTATCTTCCATGATAATGCAAACGATTTCCACATTAGAGAAGTAGTATAACACTAAATATCCAAAAAAAGTCAGTTTTATTCTCAATATTACATTTTTTTTTTTTTTTTTTTTTGGTTAAAAATGAAAAAAAAATAGATTATTTTAAATTATCGCAGATCGATGGTTCAACCATTCGTTTTAAAGGTATTGGCGAGCTCTTTTAAAAGATACCCACCATGAAAATTTATTCTCCTCGGGGGGGGGGGGGGGGATTGCAAAGTCCAGGTTTTACATAGAATGCTTTCATAAATGGCACATACAAGATGAAATTAGCTCTGCGTATTCTGAAGTGTATTTCTAAAAAGAAATTTAGAATGTTTTGTGATTTTCAATTTTTTTTTTTTTTCTGGGGGGGGGGGGGGGGATTTACGACTGGGCAGATTCGATTTTTACGTTAAATTTCTCCTGAGGAATGTATGGGATCTGCATTCACGAATTTTCATGTGTGTGTTGGTTAATTGCATGAAACACCAACTGTGACAGAATTTTGCGAAATCCCGCCCCTTTCCCCCCATGGGAGTGGCAGGGGAACAAAACAGTTTTCCAAGTGTATCTCTGTCCCAAATTACTTCAGGATGACAGTTTTTAGGTATCTGTTTTGGCTAAGTGTACCTAACACATCCCTTCTTGGGGATTAGGGGGTAAAGAACACATTTCCAATTGTAACTTTCTTCTAATTTATCTCAAGAAGGTGATTTTGTGGTGTATTAATTGGTTATGTGTGCCTAAAATACTCTATAAATGAATTTGTAAAATTTTCCCCTTAGGGGGGGGGGGGAGGGGAGAAACAAAAAAGCATGTTTCCAAGTGTAAATCTATTTAAAATTATCTCAGGAAAGCAATTTTTTGTTATGTGGGTGTACTAAGTTTACACAACTACACACATTATAAATTTATTTTGGAAATATCCCTCCTCCCCCCCTTTTTGAGGGAAGGCACAAAAACACGTTTCCAATAGTAACACTGCTCTAAATTATCTCAGGAATGTGGGTTTTTTTTATATGTGGGTTAGCTATGTATACCCAACACACAGTATAAGGGAATTTTGTCAAATCGAAAAAGCAGATTTTTGATGGATTTCAATTGATCCTTTTTTTATTATTATTATTATTTTATATTTTTATATCAAGTTATATATAATTTTAAGAATTAATTTAAATATAGTGACCAGCAAAGCAGGCAACGCTTGCTAATGCTTCAGTAATTTTGCTGCCAACTGTATATAGTTTTAAATAATATGAAATAAATAATAATGATTTGTTCAGTAACCAGTTATAGCAGTAGAACATTGAGACTCCTGATCTGCAAATCCACTATTTTATTTATTCACTGAAGCAAATGTAGTAATAGTGTTCATAATAAAAAATTAAAAAATTCTGATGTGGACACCACATATTGTTACGAAAACATTGACATTTTTGTGTGAGGTAACTGGTTCGCAAATAAACAGCAGATTCTAGTTCATGAACATTCCATAAAACAAGCCAAAAAGAAAAAAACTTTAACCACAAAAGTCAAGAAAATATTATTATATATAGCGCAGAGGACAAATACAGTAACTTGTTCATGTTCAGTATTCCACAGCTTATTACAAAATCTCTCATTGGCAAATGCACAGATAGAGTTCAATGGAATTTACAAAAGTGTAATAGAGGTCTACTTTTATTCTCTTTGGCGAAAATTAGTGGCAAGAAATAGTACATTATACCAAAATAGCTAATCCCATTAAAATTGTGGTTTATTAATTCTGGTTGACCCGTAACAATACAGGGTGTCTATAAAATATTGGACACATTTTGATGTTTAATAATTTATAAAATAATGGAGATAAAATTAAATTGATAATACTAATGGTTAGAGACTCAAAAAGTTTTATGGTCCTTGACAATGGACTTCCACATGTGCACCGTTCATCTAATAGAAAATATCAAGACAGTAGTCAATTTTGCACCAGGAAAGGGCAAGCATGTCGGCATCCACAGAGGATAATGCGGCTGCAATCTTGGCCTTTAAGTCATCAACAAATACACACACAGGTACATACGGATGTCCCGAAACATCGTAGAAATCTCTAAAACATAAATTGCATTTGTCGACAAGAACCTGCTTATGTCTTTAAGCATAACTTTCTACATGCAAAAATGTCTTCAACCTTCATAACAATATCATTACTAGCTCTATCATTACCTTATTTTAAAATCTCTATGATGCTTGGTCATATATAATGGCCAAAACCTTTGTATTTTTGGTCATTATGAATATAATTTTCCAAAATGTCTCCAAAACGGAAAATCATAAAAAGTCCAAAAAGGAAGGTGCACAACTAACTAGAATGTTATAAGAAACTTATATACTAATTTGCAACGGTCTACGTCCAACCGTTTGTGAGCTATGCAAGATACATTATGGGTTGAATATTCATTGAACAAAACGCATTCGTCGACAAAAACCTGCTTTCGTCTTTAAGCAGAATTTTCTACATGTAAAAATGTCTTCAACTCTCATAACAATATCATTAATGGCTCTATCATTAGCTTCTTTTAAAATCTCTAAATTGTAGGGCATATATTATGGCCAAAACCTTTGTATTTTTGGTCATTATGAATATAATTTTCCTAAATATCTCCAAAACGGAAAATTATAGAAAGTCCAAAAAGGGAGGTGCAAATAGATGTTATAACAAACCTATATACCAATTTGCAACGTTCTACATCCAACCATTTTTGAGTTATGCAAGATACACACACATACTTACATACAGATGTTGCGAAAATCCATGTAAAGTCGTTGATATCTCTGAAACGGGAACTCGTATTAAAACCAAAGTTGCAAGCGTACGACTGACTAGACATCATAACAGTTGCACATATAAATTTGTAACATTCTACGATCATTCATTTTTGAGCTATGCCAAATACAAAATTCATTTCGCAAATCAGGATTACTATACTTCCTTTTACTTTGTATAAGGAAGTAAAAAAGGGAGCCCATGTCAAGACCAAACAGTGTTGCCAGATTTGGGGACTTTTTTATTCAACCCCCGCCGCTAAATTTTAATTGTAACGGTTGCCTAAGCACTTCGAAAGATAAATGGCTATTATGTATAGCGAATATCACTTCTCAAAATTATTGGTGAGAGTTGAATAAAAAAGTCCCCAAATCTGGCAACACTGAGACCAAAGTTGGAGATGTACAACTAGATGTGATGACAATCACAAACATAAATTTACAATATTCTACGATCGATCATTTGTTTTTGAGCTATGCGAAATACAAAATCCATTTCACAAAACGGGATTACTATATTTCCTTATACCTTGTATAAGGAAATAAAAATAAAAGGGTGGGAGGGTAGTTAACTAAGATATTATATTATTAGTTTACTTAAAGATGTAAGGGTGAGAAAATCTACCTTAATTGACAGTCTGCTGATTAAGGGATACTTCACCTAAAGTGGCTGGCTGCCTAATCCTATATTATTCTAAATCCTATGTTATTCTATGAAGAAAATTGTTGTTTGAACAAAGCAAAGGACTAATACACAAGTTTAATTTATTTGAAGATATAAGAGTACGGAAATCTATCTACCTTAATCGACAGTTTGCCTATTAAGAGGATACTTCACCTAATGATGCCAGATGCCTAATTCTATGTTATTCTATGAGGAAAATTCTTGTGCGAACAAAGCAAAAGGACATACATTCGTAGCTAGCATCGAACCTGCGTCATTGGGGTAGCAGCTGCTTACTTTGCCAAGTAGGGGAGAGTGGGGATGAATGGAACACAGGATGAATGGGACAGTAGCAAAATTTTTATGTTTTGCATGCACCAGAAACTTGACAATTTTTCTGATATATGGTAGTACTGAGGTCATTCATCAAATGTTTCAGAGTTGTGCTATCTATAGAAGGGCAGAAAAAAAATAAAGTGTCTTTTTCTACTGCCAAAGTAACTTTTACTGATTCAGTTAGGTAGTAGTTAAGAAATTAACTATTTGCTTAAAGTTAATATAACTCTTATATGACGAAAAGGCATAATCTTTTACTGTGTTCATAATATTCAAGAAGAATATTGACAATTGTTCATTAAACATGTTTCCTGTTTTATAGGATCATGTGGTGGTGGGGATGAATGGGACAGTTTGAATGGGACACTCCCCACTATGTGCTAATTTAAAATTGTAGACAAGAATTATATTAAAACAAATCGTAAATAGATTTTCAATATTTTTATAACCTGTAGTTCAGTAGTTATAACATGGAATTATAAAAATAGCATGGATTTAGAGAAAAATAGATTGAAATTAATTGTTCCGATTTTTGTTTATAATAATTATGATTAAAAAATTATATGTTAGAATATTCAATGCAACTTAAATCAATAATATAAATAATTAAAAAAATACATAAACTAATAATAATTGGATTAAAATCACAATTTCAATCAAGCTAAATCCTGGTGGTTATTAATGTAATACAGAATAGAATGCTTATTTTTCCCGATCAGTCGGAAACAAAAATTTATCTGGATAATTTATACTCTATTATAATGATTTATACACTGATGGAAAAAAAAATCTCAACACCAGGAAGAGCTGTGCTAGATAAACGAAATTTGGTAGGCGTGTTTATACATCTGAAAGATGACGTCGATTCAAATTTCGAGCTACGCGCATAAGTGTGGCGCTAGTAGCGACACTATGAATATGCAAATGAGGTTTGCTTTAAATAAGCGCTGTAAGGTTCGTGATCGTTATTTACAGTTGAGATTTGACGTAGTGGGTTAATGTTAGTCAAGGATGCCTCTAAGAAGACGAAGAAGCCATTATCAACAGCTCACTGAGTTTGAACGAGGTCCTGTAGTAGGGCTACGAGAAGGTGGGTTTTCTTTCCGCGTTATTGCAGAAAGACTTCGTAGGCATGTATCCACTGTGCATGAGTGTTGGCAGCAGTGGTCAAGGGAAGGGACCGGGTTCCGGGCGGCCACGTGGCACTACTGAGAGGGAAGACCGCCGTGTTCGGCGTATGGCTGTGGCTAATCGTACTGCGTCTGCAGCTGAAATTCGAGCTGCAGTTGGCACCACAGTGACACAATGAACTGTTACAAATCGGTTACTTCAAGGACAGCTCCGAGCCAGACGCCCTGTAGCGTGCATTCCACTGACTCCAAACCACTGCCGTTTGCGACGTGAGCGGTGTCAAGCTAGAGCTCATTGGAGGACGGAGTGGAGATCTGTTGTGTTTTCTGATGAAAGCCGGTTCTGCCTTGGTCGCAGTGATAGCCGTGTGTTGGTTAGAATAAGGCCAGATGAACGCCTGCTAGCGACCTGTCTGCGGCCTAGACACACAGGGCCTACTCCTGGAGTTATGGTTTGGGGAGCAATTTCGTATGACAGCAGGAGCACTCTCGTGGTTATCCCACGCACCCTAACTGCAAATTTATACGTCAGTCTAGTGATACAACCTGTTGTGCTGCCATTCATGAACAGCATTCAAGGGGGTGTTTTCCAACAGGATAACACTCGCCCTCATACCGCTGTTGTAACCCAACATGCTCTACAGAGTGTCGACATGTTGCCTTGGCCTGCTAGATCACCAGATGTTTCTCCAATCGAGCACGTATGGGACATCATTGGACGACAACTCCAGCGTCATCCACAACCAGCATTAACCGTCCCTGCATTGACCGCCCAAGTGCAACAGGCATGGAACTCCATCCCACAAACTGATATCCGACACCTGTACGACACAATGCATGCACGTTTGCATGCTTGCATTCAAAATTCTGAAGGTTACACCGGTTACTAATGTACCAACATTTCACATTTGAAATGGCTCTTCTCGCCAATGGCTCTACCTGTGATCTTGAAACTTTAATCAATTAAATATGTTACCTAGACAAATGTATTGCTGAAATTTCATTACTGTACAATAATTTTTTCTTGGTGTTGGGATTTTTTTTTTTCCATCAGTGTATCTTTCTAGTGTCTTATTTATTTTTAGATTAAATCTTATTAAATTACCAAAGCCTAGAGCACTAGGAACTGTGCGAACCAAAGGACTTTTGCCTTTCGGTGTTGAGTCAATACATCAGTTTTTGTTAATTTAAGTAAATCCATAGTGTGTGTGTAATAAAATTCACATAAACCAATTTAACCTTAAAATTTTTTTTACTTTCCTTTCCATTTTGTTTTCTTTTCTTTAACTTCAGTCCTGCCCATTCATCCCCACTCACCCCTACACCACTGGAGCATTGGCTGTTTTGTGAAATAACTTGTACTTGAGAATTTCTGAAACATTAAAGGCTTATTTTTCAAAATAATTTGACTATGGCTAGTGTACGCTACTGCTTTAATATGTTTTTACCTTCATAGTATATCACAATTCTGCGCAATTTCGTACCAATCTGAATTTTCCATATCTTGACCTCCCTTGTTGTCAAACTTTTCAAGTGGCAACCTCTTACGATGTTCAAAATACCAAATTGAAATTTTCATTATTTAATTTTAGTTTATTTTTGTAGTTATAGTAATAACCATAGATATAATAATATATATAGATCTATCATCCCCATGTTATCGAGCAAAAATTTTGAGGCCGAAAAAAAGTTCTAAAATCAGCCGTTAGAGAGTATTGAAAAAAAGAATAAAAGGAAAAATGAATTTTAAACTGTATCTGGAGTTTTTCATTCACCTTTAGTAAATAAATTATTCATAAATTTTATTTACTAAATTATCCGTGTGTATTCCTGTGTGTGATTTACTCGGGGAAAGGCAGCCATTAGAGTGGCTTTTCCTGAAAAAAAAAAAAGGCCTCACCTTTTTCCCTCTCGCTGATCAATCTATGGTAATAACAGGCATAAACAAAATTAAAATTTACAAATAAATAAATAAAATTATTTTTCGTATTTAGGGGACCTCAAAACAATTATAGAAAAAATCAACATTGAAAACTAGAATTAAAATCATATTTTGTCTACCTTAGGGATATGAAAAAGTAATGATCATTTCTAAGGAGTTTTCCTAGGCTTAGAAAAATTATTACATTTTTAAAATGTATGCAAAAATACCTAGACAACTTCTTTCAACTTTAAAATAAAATAATGATGGAAGATGGATCATTTGAGACAAACGTATTTGTAGCTATCAGTCTCAAGACAAATATGTAAAAATGCATCATTTTTTAATTTTACGCTGATTTTAAAAAGTTATAAAATTTAAAAAAAAAAACTTTTTTTCTCTCTCTTTGGTAATAGTAGATCTAGCTAAGGTTGAAATAGATCTAATAGAAAGATGCAAATAAGTTTTTTTTTCCTTCTTCCCAAACTATCTTTCATTTGTAAATGTTAATACAAAGACTTCAAAGAAGACTAAATTCACAGCTTTATATTTTCTCATATAAATCCAATAAAAAATAATCTGGTGTCTCACTCACACGACTTTCTCTTACCCTGAAATTTAATACTATAAATACAAGTTGCAAATTAAGAGGTAAGATAACGAGTACTGTTATGCAAACTTGTGTTAAGCAATTCAAATTAGGCTTCGGAAGAGTTTTATATGATAATTAGTTCTGTGTGAGGGAGGCTACTGCCCCCCTCAACCCCCCGTTTCATTAATGCACCTACATTTATATAGAATTTAATTCGGCTATTAAAAAATAATTCTGTTTTTAAAAAATAATTTATTAAAATTATTATTTAAAAAAATTACCTTTTATGATAATGCAGACGTTTTCCATATTAGAAAAGTAGTATAACACTAAATATCCAAAAAAGTCCATTTTATTCTCAATATTAAATTAAAAAAAAAAAAAAAAAAAAAAAAATTGTTAAAAGTAAAAAAAAAAAAATTTGTTAAAAGTAAAAAAAAAAAAATGGATAACTTTGTTTCAAATTATCGCAGATCGATGGTTCAACCATTCGTTTTGAAGGTATTGGCGAGCTCTTTTGAAAGATACCCATCATGAAAATTTACTCCCCTCGAGGGGGGACTTCCCCCCCCCCCAGGGGGGAGGCGAGGCTCCTACATACACAATTTTTTTTCCCTGTTGACTATCTCTATTACAAAAAATATATATTCGTTTCATTTGGTTTAGTGCAGTCTATAGACTCTACTTACCTGCAATTTCCCCCATAGATGTAATGTATTTGAATAATTTTGAGTGTCCCTGTACACAAACCATTTGTTTGATCTTAACGAAAAGTGTAGTGTAGCATCCTTATATGATACACATTTAGAATACCAAGTTTGAACTATCTGCCATAATTGTTTTTGAGATATGCTGATAACAGACAGACACACACACAGACCATTTGCTAAAAATATTATTTTCGTATTCAGGGGACCTCAGAGCATGTAAATATAACAAAAACTCGCATTCGAAAATTTTACCCAAAAACAATACTTTCTCTACCTTATGGGTAAGAGAAAGTAATAAATTAAGAAGTTCATCTAAAATTAACAGCTTTATAATATAAATTTACTTAGTTGAAATTTGAATGGAACAGACTTGAAGAAGATGGAATGAGTTTAATATTTTAATCATGGGTATTCGCTCAAAAATGTAAAACATCTAGGTTTTTAAAATAAGAATTTAAATTATTTCGTATTTAAGGGACAAAGTTAGTGTACCCTAAATACAAAAATAAAGCTTTTGTCCTGGTCTCTGTGTTATCAGCATAACTTTTTAAAAAGAAATAAAATAATTACAAGATAAAAAGAATTTTTTATATACCATGTTTTTAAATTTTCTGTTGAATCATATAAACGCTACCGAAGGCAGCAGGGACCTGAAATAATTGGCCCAAAGTATTTAAAAAATGCATTGTCACCATGTTCTGAGCTATTCTGAAAGTTTCATATGTCTAACTAGTCGGGAAGTTATAAGATTGTTGAATCAAATAAATACTAACAAAGGCAGCGGGGATACGAAACAATTGGCTAGAAGTATTTTAAAAATCCATTGTCATTGTGTTCTGATTTATTCTAAAATTTTCAGATGTCTAGCTATTAGAGAAGTAACATGATTCTTGAATCATAAATGCTACTGAAGGCAGCAAGGACCCTAAACAATTGGCTAAAAGTATTTTAAAAAAATCATTGTTATTGTGTTTTGAGCTTTTTTCAAAAGTTTCAAATGTCTAGCAAGTCAGGAAGTTAGTTAAATAAATTTTCTGTTGAATCATATAAACACTATCGAAAACAGCAGGGACCCAAAACAGTTGCCTAAAAGTATTTTTTTTAAATGCATTGTTACCGTGTTCTGAGCCATTCTGAAAGTTTCAAATGTCTATCTAGTCAGGAAGTTAGTTAAAAATCGATTGCAAGATTTGTACTGGATAGACAAACAAACAATCAAAGTCAACAAAAACATGGTAAAATAAATTAAGTTCAAATTTTGTATACTGAATATCATATAGGAATGCTACTTAAATATTGTGTTTGAGATTGATATATTTCTAACAAACATTAGTATAGGTGAAAGTCTCTGAATAATTTTAAATTTTTCCAGAGCTCCCCCCCCCCGTTCCCGCTGTTCAATGTCTTTTTCTAGTCAATTTTGTCCCTTTATTACTTCCGGTGTGAGCCTTTTTTTTTTTTTTAAACACACTTGACATTGTGAGTTTTTATGGTTTTCTTCCCATGCTATTTCTATGGATTTTTTAGTTGTTTTTTTTCCCTCTTTTTCTACATTCTAGAGTGCGGTGGAAATCTGGGGCCTGAGCTCAACCCCATTTTGCTGAGCCACCTATTAACGGTCTTTGTAGTACCTAAAGTACCAGTTGCACTTAGGATCGACGATAATGATGAATTGGAGCTTTGAGTACCGCTTTGTGATTGACTGGTTCTCACTTTCTGTCCTCTCTTTAGGCCGATCGCTTCCTCCATGACTCTGTGTTCGGCAGTGGTTTTATGAATGTAGTTACAAGATTTAAATGGGATCGAAGGATTGGGACAGTGACCCCTTTAGAATTTGGAATATACATAAAACAGTTACTAAGATAGTAGAGAAAAAAATTAATATGAGTGCCACACCAGGTTTTTTTTTTAACACTTTGAGGAGCAAAGTTACTTTGCTCATTTAAAATGAAGAGCCACCAGAATTCACGAACAAGTCTATAGCAAATGAGTTAGATTCACCCTTTCTTCTTCACCATATAATCCTATTAGAGTACTGCCTTAGATCATGTACCTGCAACTATAAGTCCTGCGGGTTGAGTTAGTATTAATTTTTGAACTGTGGGTCTACCTGCAAAATATTTTTCTTATAAAAACTTTTTATGTTGCTTTTTTATGAATATAATCTTTTTAATGCAGATTAGGTGACATTCTCTTTCTTCACAGCAGTTTAAAGCAACATGATTTTCAAGCTTAATTCGTAAAGAAGAAATGTATAAATATTTAAAATGCTATATGAGAAAATTATTTTCTTTCCAATGTATATTTTCTTCCTTATTTTATATATATACTGTGAATATTTAAAACAGTGGATTTTTTAAAAGTAAAGTGCAATATACAAGAAGTTTTGTTACATTATACATTGAAGTTTTGTTTATAATTAGACTAGTCATCTATATATATAAAACAGCAGAGTCTGTGTGTGTGTGTGTGTGTCTGTGTGTCCGCTATAGAATCCTAGGCCGTTTCACCGAGCGGGACCGAATTTGGCACGGTTAATGTTTACGACCCAAGAAAGACAACGCCGCAAGCGATTTTACAAAATTCGCCCCACAAGGGGGGGAGGGGGGGCAAAACGTAATTTCACAAAATCCTTCATATCTCAAACAAAAAAACAGATATCCGTAAAATTTTTGCTTTAAAATATAGCTAATACAAATGTCTAAAAATCGGTTTCTGGAATTTTTGAAATTCGGTCCCCAAGGGGGGCGGGGGGGACAAAACGTGATTTCACATGCGTAAAACGTGATTTCGCAGAATCCTATATATTTCAAACAAAAAAATTGATATACGTGAAATTTTTGCTCTAAAATATAGCTAATGCAACTATCTAAAAACCAATTTCTGGAATTTTAGAAATTCAGCCCCCAGGTGGGGCAGCAAGGGGGGGGCTATGGAGCAAAAACAAATAGAAGTACAGTTAGGCCGTTCAAAATTGGTACAGATAGGTTTTAAAGGCCTGCAAGTCGAATGGGGATATTTTCGATTGTGTAAAGTTATTAGGAGGGGCAAGAAGGGGGGGGGAGAGGGGGGGCAAAAAAATAAAAATAGTGCCAGATCGTTCAAAATTGGTACGTAGAGGTTTTCGATACTTACAAATCGATTGCAGATATTTTTGAATTTGTAAAATTATTAGGAGGGGCGGTAAGGGGGGGCTATGGGGAAAAACAAATAGAAATACAGTTAGGCCGTTCAAAATTGGTACAGATAGGTTCAAGAGGCCTGCAAGTCGAATGGGGATATTTTCGATTGTGTAAAGTTATTAGGAGGGGCAAGAAGGGGGAGGGGAGAGGGGGGGCAAAAAATAAAAATACAGTTAGATCGTTCAAAATTGGTTTATAGAGGTTTTCGATACTTACAAATCGATTGAGGATATTTTCGAATTTGTAAAATTATTCGGAGGGGCGGTAAGGGGGGGCTATGGACAAAAACAAATAGTAATACAGTAGGCCGTTCAAAATTGGTACAGACAGGTTTTAAAGGCCTGCAAGTCGAATGGGGATATTTTCGAAAGTGTAAAGTTATTAGGAGGGGAGAGAAGGGAGAGGGGAGAGGGGGGGGGCAAAAAATAAAAATAGAGTTAGATCGTTCAAAATTGGTATATAGAGATTTTCGATACTTACAAATCGATTGGGGATATTTTCGAATTTGTAAAATTATTAGGAGGGGCGGGAAGGGGGTGGAGCGGTAAGGGGGGGGCTATGGGCAAAAACAAATAGAAATACAGTAGGCCGTTCAAAATTGGTACAGACAGGTTTTAAAAGCCTGCAAGTCGAATGGGGATATTTTCGAAAGTGTAAAGTTATTAGGAGGGGCGAGAAGGGCGAGGGGAGAGGGGGGGGGGGCAAAAAATAAAAATAGAGTTTGATCGTTCAAAATTGGTATATAGAGATTTTCGATACTTACAAATCGATTGGGGATATTTTCGAATTAGTAAAATTATTAGGAGGGGCGGGAAGGGGGTGGGGCGGGAAGGGGGTGGGGCGGGAAGGGGGGCTATGGGCAAAAACAAATAGAAATACAGTTAGGCCGTCCAAAATTGGTACAGATAGGTTTTAGAGGCCTGCAAGCCGAATGGGGATATTTTCGAAAGTGTAAAGTTATTAGAAGGGCCGGGAAGGGGGGGGGCAGAGGGGCAACAAAAAAAACAGAGTTAGATCATTCAAAATTGGTACATCGAGGTTTTCGATACCTACAAATCGATTGCGGATATTTTTGAATCTTTAAAATTATTGGGAGGGAGCAGAGGGGCAAAAAAATAAAAATAGAGATAGATCGTTCAAAACTGGTGCATAGAGGTTTTTGATACTTTCAAATCGATTGCGGATATTTTCGAATTTGTAAAATTATTATGGCGCTCATATATATGCATTCGCGCACGGGTCTACGCTGCTGAAGGCAGTGGGGACCCGGTGCGACATTTTTCCCGATCAGAGTTTCTTTTTCTTTTTTTCTTCTTTTTTTTTTCACATGATAAAAATTAATGCAATTTTGAGAATTCATTAATTATAATGATTCATTTAAAAATAGTGACCAGCGAAGCGGGCGTAGCCTGCTAGTTTTTAATATAATTTTAATTATATACTAGTTTCAATATAATTATGTACTTGTATTAGGTGTACAAATAAGTTTTAGGACAGTTTTCAAAAAATTCAAGATTTATTAAAAAAGAAGTAAAACACAGTTATTCATCGAAGTAATCTCCATCGCACTGAATGACCTTCAGCCATCTCTCAGGTAACTCGCGGATGCCTTTCGCAAAGAAACTTTCGTCTTGCGAGGTGAGAAATTTAGCGACCCATTTTTCCACTTCTTCAAATGTTTTGAATCGCACGTCAGACAAATCGTTCTGCATTTTCCGGAATAAATGATAATTGGATGGGGCTAAGTCTGGTGAATACGCCGGGTGTGGTACAGCTTCCCATCCAAGCGCTAGTAACGTATCCTTGACCGGTTTACCCACATGAGGCCGCGCGTTGTCATGGAGCAGTTTTACTGGACGTTTTCCTTTACCAGAAAATGGACGTTTCTTCTCAATTTCTTGATTCACTTGCATCAATTGATGACAATAGCGATCGGCAGTAACTGTTTGACCAGGTTTGAGAAGCTCATAATACAGTACGCCTTTCATATCCCACTATATGCACAGCATGACTTTGTTACAATCAGTGTTGTGCAAGTTCACGAAAAAAACGAACTAGTTCAAACTCAAGTTCATCGTGTAAAAAACGAGTTAGTTCGCGCTCAAACTCATGTCTGAAAGAAATGAACGCGCTCAGTTCAAGTTCATTTTTAAAAACGAGCGAAGTTCATTAAAAGTTCATTTTTACGTTTTTTTTTTTTTTTTTCTCCTTTTCTAAATATATCTTATTCTTTATGAGCACTTTTATCGGTAATGTACATTTTTTAAAATTACCAATTACAATGACCATTCTTAAATTAATGCTTAATTAAACTTATAACTCTTAATTATAACTTATTAATTTAATTGTAAGTAAAAATTTATTTAACGGACACGTTTGAATAGTGGACTCACTGTTTTTCTGCGGTTTTTTATTCTCAAATTTCCAATACGTTTGTTAATGCGCATAAGGAGAAAAATTCTATCATTTAGAGGTTCCTTTGATTTGAGCGTAACATTTAAATTTTAAATAGTGTAATGGTTTGACTTAATTAGTCTTTATTTGATTGCACCACAGTCAATGTCGGCTTTGAGTTTTTGGATAAATCATTAGAATATTTCGCTTGCTATCTAGCGTACTACACTCTAAAAAAATAACTATTACCAACTGCAAGAAACTCTCTGTGATTGGAGAAAATAATTATTTTCTCCAATCACAGAGAGTTTTTTGCAGCTGGTAGTAGTTACTTTTTTTACAGTGTATAAAGGAATAAGCATGTATTTTATATAAAGTGTGCAAAAAAAAAAAAAAAAAAAAAAGAAAAGAAAAGAAAAAAGAAAGTTCTGAACCAAGTAGGTTTTGGCATTTTTTCATTTGGGGACCGCCATTTGACGATTTATCATATTTAATCTTCATCCACGGTCCCTAAGACAAACCACTAAATTGTGTTCAAAATGTTTAGCTAATTCAAAAGGAAACTCAAAACATAATTAAAATGTTAATAATAAATTTAAACAATATATAATTTAATAATAAATAACTTATTAAATAGAAAATAACTGTTAAATTCACAAAGGGTGCATAAATTGCCCATGGAAAGAAAAATCTCAAAGTGTTTAGTCGTCCGTTTATACGAGAAAATAAGAAAGTACAGTTTTTTTAAGCAAATGAAGACATGAAATAGACTAGTTTAAGTAAAAATATTAATAATAAAAATACAAAATACTGATTGCAGAATCATTCAATTGGATACATTTTCACACATTTTCACACATTTCATCATTGATATTTGTTATTTACATTTAATAACAGATTTTTTTCGACATTTTCATCTGAGAGATTTATTCTTCTCGTTCCAAAAACCTCGGCACCAGCACTGAACAGTCTTTTAACAGAAGCATTTGATGGCAAACTTGTGTTGTATTAAATAAATAATTTTTTTAAATTTTCATTATTGCCAAAATCAAATTGCGTTACTTTCCCGTAGCAGGGATCTTTTAGAAAATCTCGCACCTCTTGTGCAGGAGAAATTTCCTGTGATAACTTTTTTTGGAAAAAGAAGTCATCATCATTTTTCTCTCTCTCTCTCTCTCTACACACACACACACACACACACACACATATATATATATATATATATATATATATATAATAGTTACCAATCCATGCATTATTTTTCATGACCCATCATACCATAGGTAAGATGATTTCAATTAGTCAGAAAATTTTTCATCCTCGGTTTTTTAACATTTCTACACGTTTTGAGATGTGTGGAATCTGAAAATCATGAAACTGATATGGCTATCATTTGCTAGTTCATTTGTGTTTTAGATAAATAATTTGCGTACATGACATAACATGAACAATAAAAATATTTTAAGAAATTAAAAACTTCTTATACATTAAGAAATGGAAAACTAATAAAGTTTTAATGGTATTTATAAATTCTCGATCATTTCTTCCATCCAGTTTATTCGTTTACCTTATACGCATTACTCAGAAATCTAAAGTTCTTAGTTCAGAGATTCATAAAATGACTGCTTATTCGTTCTAGATGAAGGTTGTATAAATATTTTTTTTTTCTCAATGTAATTTCTAAAGAGATTAATTGTTAGTTTATATAATATTACATAAATTTATATTCGTATAAAATAAAAATTTGTAAGACTCAAAATTGTTTACTAAAATTTCGATTATGCATCTTCTCATGCAAATGTTCTTTTATGGATGTGCGGTGAAAAAGGTATATATTATATTACTGAAAAAATATTTCATGCTGTTCTTATTTGTCTTAATTTTCTAAATAATACCTTTTTATGTGCATTTAAACATCCTTTTGCCGAGTTTTTCCTAGAATAAATAGACAGAGGTCCTTTTTTACTACCTGCAAAGAATGCAAAGTGTTTCCTATGTTATGTTAAGTGTAAAATATTAACATAATGCTTTTAAAAATACCGATCATTGACTTTAGCGCATCAGAAATGTTTTGCAAGTCCCTCTACACACATTAATTATACCATTTTCAACACAGAATATGCCATAGACAACTTGATTAAAATTAGATTCAAGCTATTCAATAAATATTAGCGGAAATTAAATCGTGATCATAAAAGTTATCAGACAAACAAACAGAAAGACGAAATGATGATTCACTCTAAAATACTCTTAAAAGTTTGTAAAACATAAGATAAAACTGAAAAGGAATTTTTGTTTATTTATATTTTTAATAGATTTTTTCTGGTGACTTTTTCTCCGCGGAACTTTCTATCCGGTGCCTTTTCGTTCCCGGTGACTATTTTTCAGTATGACTTTTTTACCGGTGTTTTTTTTTTTTTTTTCTTCTTCTTCTTTCTTTCTTTCTGGTGATGTCTCGCGACATTTTATTTTTTTATGCCGATCGTAAATTCTTCTCATGACCTCATGTTTATTAAAATATTTTTGATACACTAATATAAGAAACAAAATTAACTGGCATAAATGGACTGAGTTCCCATTACTTATTTACTTTCAGAAATTTCTATTTCTAATATAGGTCATCCCTCCCATATTCAGAAAAGTAAAGAATTCGGTCGACTTACCGGTATGGTCTGAAAATAAAATGCCGCACTTGCAAGGGTAACAAGATTCTATAAGTTTTCCTTACCCTAATTTACTACAATGTTAATGCAGGGGTTCAGAGTTCAGACCGACTCACTGCATGCGTTCCCTAGGTCTGGGTGGAATGCTCTAGGTGGGGATATTTTTAAGTGACCCTTTCTAGCCTGTATTTATACAAGTTTTGGTGAAAACCATGGAAAACTCCGAATGGCTTGGTCGACAAGTACAACCAGGAATCGAACCCGGTACTTGTTCACCAGTTTCGAGAGCTGAACCTCTCCGTCAATTTACCGTGTAATTATACTGATGCCAATATTTTATTTTAGTTTTTAATGCGATTTTGTGGCTTTTTCAAATACAATAATTCCAGTAATCCAGATTTATGTGAAACAGCATCATGTTTTGGCACGTTATGAAAAACTTTAAGTTATTTTCTAAGTTTTTAAAATGAAATGTTGGTATTTATTGATGCTCAAGCCAGTATCATAAATGATATTTTTTAAACTGCTCTGAATTATTTGTGATAAAAATATTTCTCATAACATACATTTATGTCATACTTTGCCTCATTATGTAATATTAAGAGATTTAGACGCCACTTCACCTATCTTCAGTTCTGGCAGCCAAGTTTCATGAAATTCTACGAGAATTTTTTTTTTGCAAATTACTCATTAACTAATGCCTTTTTTTTCTTAACTTGGTCTTTACATTCAAAAAATTCACAATAGTTAAAATAATTTTTGTTAAATGATAATAATAATAATAATAATAATAATAATATAATCTAAAAAGGATTTTGTAAGTTTTTAACATTTTATTTTCAAACCACAAAATGAAAAAACTAATGGTATTTTCAAACTAGTTTAACTTCTTTATGAAGAGAAAAATCTCTGTAATACATTTTTTATTTATGCTTATTTTATTCATTTATTTGAATAACAATATTTATTCATTATTATTATTATTATTATTATTATTAAGTCTTAAATATCTGCAAACAAAGGGACATATTTTTCAAGCAATGCATTTTATTTTAACCTAATACGTACACGTATGTTTTGTTTATACATAAGACACTTGTTCAAGGACCGACAAAAGAATACTCACAACATGTCTGATAAGAAAAAGGGAAGGGGCAAAGTAATTTGTATTGCCTCTCAAAGCGACAGCAATAAATCAATTCAGAGAAGACAACAGATAGGACCCAGGACTATATAGAGAGATGTATATCTCTTATTATGTATAGTCCTGGATAGGACCGACTTCCTGTCTCAAAACTACAATTATACAATACTTTACTTGCATGTCAGGGAAACCACATAGGCAACAGATGAACAAGGAAGAGTGGGAAAAAGCTTTTCTAAAAAAGCATTTAAAAATCAAAGTCACCGAACTGCAAATTTCACCGCACCGCCTGTAATTACCAGAAATTCTGTTCAGCAGATAAGAAAGAAACGAAGAAGGAAAAATCACAATTGCGTCTCCTCCTCAACTCAAACCCATAGACCTTCTCAAACCTAGTAGGGGGTGTTGTCATCTCACACCTGTTTTTTCCCTCCCCTCTGTCCCTAAAAAAAATAAAGGATAGAAAACGATTCTGTTTACGCATCAATCTGTCAATAATCTTAGTATTACATTGACAGATTCAGATAGCTACTTTAAAAATGTAAGAAAAAAAGTAAAATATTGGGCCATCGTCATAATGTGAGTGCGTGTGTGTGGGGGGGGGGGGGATAAAAAGATAGCGATAATGATAAGAAAAAAAAGGACGAATGTTTCTAATTTCATATTCTCAATTCAAAATATCTAAGCTAACATGAACTCCTATGATTTTTACGCTTTTTGCTAATTTTTGCTTTATGTATGTACTCATTAGCGCTTAAAGCAATTTATAAAGAATAGCGAATGTCAAAATCGTTTGATTTCTAATCATACTATAAGTATGGGGAACTTAGGTAATCGCAAAAATTTTTTATGTCTGAATTTTTATATTTTTAAACGTTTTGAGGTGTGAGGAATCCAAAAATAACAGTATCGGTGCGGTGTCCGTCTGCAGGGTGTTACTCTGTTAGTTTGTCAAATTGTTAGTTTGCGTACAAATTATCTCAAGAACAATGATCTCAGAGGTCAACCCAATTAAGAAAAATATCATTTATGACATTGGCAAGAACGCTATATGTTTTAATATTCTAATTTGTGAACTTTGCAAGTTAGTGAAAATTTACTGTTTTCTTAACATTGAAGAATAGGTAAAAATTTCGAATAAACGTGTACTATGAAAGTTATTTTCATTGTAAAGATTATAACAATTTTAAAATGTCATTTATAATGCTTGTATGAACATCATTAAAATCATGAACATTCTACGTTTAAAACTTCGTACATTATTTAAGATTTACATTTTTTTTTTTTTTTTTTTTTTTTTTTTGACATGGCAGAATAGGCCAAACATGACATAAACGCGTATTATGAGGACTATTTTTATCGTACAAATAATAGTTAAATGTGATTTCTGATACTGGCAAGAACTTTACTAACTGCTGAGAGTCTGATTCGAAAAATTTGTAAGTTATTCGAGATTTCGATTTTCTTAACACCATGGAGTTACATGAAAACAAAAATAAGAAACTGACTCTAAAAAAAAAAAACTATAAATTAAGATAAGGTAAATGTATCGAAGCACAGTTAGGGTAGCCAAGTAGGTAAAGAATTTCATCTCATTCTGCGACAGTGCTGAGTAATCAATCTTCATTTTTCTTAAAAGGAATATAATATGTCCTCTAATAGAAACTTGTGAGAACAAGAATATGACGGAGAACTTAGCAGAGTCCACCTAGACGAATTAGTTTTCAATATTACTGTCATATAATATTGCATCATATACAAAAGCTGTTAACACTGAAATATTACAATAACAATTAGAACGCACTTATTTCCCATACACAATCCATTAAATTTGTAAACAATTGTTGATTCCTTCTGGAGAATCATTCACATAAGACCATACAGCATTGTTCCAAAACGGCAGAAATAATTTATTTAATTTGTAATATGTTATTTTGACTTTCTTACCTTAAGGGCCCTCTTCACGCACCTTCGCCGGAAGCCGGAGCTAATGTTATTCTATGGGAAATTTTTCTTTACAAATAACTTATTAACTAATACATATTTTTAAATTCTGTTTTCACATTCTGAAAATTCCCAGCTGTTAAATTGACGGACCTTTTTTTTTAAAAAAACATTATTTTATTTTTTTATATTTTATTTTGAAATTTCCAAATACGAATTTTCAATATGTGAAATTTTTTCATTTTGCAATTTCAAAATAAAATATTAAAAATGAAAAAAATACATTTTTAAAAAAGGTCCGTCAATTTAACAGTTGGAAATTATCTGAATAAGTAAACAGAATTAAAAAATATGTATTAGTTAATAAGTTATTTGTAAAGAAAATTTCCCCATAGAATAACATTGGCTCTGGCGACGGTAAGTGAAGAGGGCCGTTAAAATGATTTTTTTATTATACAACAAAGCCCAAAATGTGATATAAAAATTAAATAGTGATTCAATTCTTTTAAAACTTCATTTAAATTTAGTGACCAGTGAAGCGGGCGTTTCCTGCTAGTTTGTAATATCTAATATATACACAAAATTTAAACAAAAAAGTCAATAATAGGCTGGTTTAAAAATATTTTATTTCCATCTTCCCTCCCCCCCCCCCCCTGTTCCCACCTTCAACTATATATCATTTATTATTACTTTAATGAAGTTTAAATTATATTTAAACAAATTTCCAGAGAAATAGCTAGCATGTAATATAAAAACAACCATTTCGCCTTTCTGCCAGTCCCCCCCCCCCCGACCCTCTAAGATATGTGTAACACTTTTTATATTTTTTCTTAAGCAGTAAGTGGTATTTACCAAAGTTTTATTTCAATCTATAATAGATTTGTTTAAAAATATTCTTTTTGCATCTACACAACCCTCTTGCCCTCCTAAGCTATATATAATACTTCTTGTGAGTTTCGTAAAGAATAAGTGATAGTTATATTACGCAGAATATCGTTAAAAACGGTAACAATGTGATATACAAAAAAATAATTCCCTTTGCCCCCCTCCCCCCCCCCTTTAGCCCCCAAAGTATATGTGACACTGTGTTTTTGTCTTAAACAGCAAGTGACAGACAAAGTTTCATTAAAATCAGTAAGAAAGTGATATAAAAACGATTATTCTCTTTCAATCTGCTGCTAGACTCCCCTGCCCCAGGTATATACTAAGCGGAAGTGTTACCAAATTAATTGATTGAAATTTCTAAAAATTATTACGAAAATCATTCTATAAATTCATTATTTGATGTTTACTGTTTTCGCGATTTGCAAATTGCAAAAGTGCCCTTTTTTCCTTGTGCCCTTTTTCTGGTACTCTTTTCTACCAGTGCCTTTTTTTCCAGGATGCATTTTGCTCAGTTATTCTCTTTTCTGTCCTTTTCTCCTTCTACTTTCCTTTTTATATTTCAGACAGAAATATTTAAAATGAGTTTGAGTTTGAATTGCTTTTTCACGCTCAAGTTCGTGTAAAAAACGAACTTCGCTCAACTCAAGTTCATAATTTAAAAAACGAGCGAAGTTCAACTCAAAACTCAAAATTTTTGAGCTACGCTCACGAACGCGTTCAAATGAACGCGTTCGTGCACAACACTGGTTACAATGAACATTGCGCTTTGGCGTGGATGTTGTCGGCTCGCCGGGGTCAACCCAATGATATTTGCGTTTCGGATTATCAAACTAAATCCACTTTTCATCGCCGGTCACAATTTTCCACAAGAAAGACTTTCTATGTTGCTTGTTGTAAAGACTCACACAAATGTTAAGACGGCTGTTTTAATTTTCTTGAGTCAGAAAATGTGGTACCCACTTTGTTCCTTTTCGAATCTTACCCATTGCTTTTAAACGATAAGAAACAGTTTGTTGAGTTACTCCAAGCTGTTCCGAAAGTTGTTTCTCCGTCTGACAAGAGTTTTCATCCAGCAACGCTTGCAGTTCCTGATCGTTCACCTTTACAGGAGGCCCGGTGCGTTCACGGTCACTAACGTCGAAATCACCTTCTTTGAATCGCTTATACCAATACTCACGTGTATTTTTAGATATAATGTTGTCTCCAAGAACAGAACATATCGATTCACACGCTTTCCTAACACTTTTTCCTTGATGGAATTCATAGCGAATGCAGTGTCTAATAAATAGCTTATCGGTCTGCATGTTTAATTTACAGAATTTATAGGTTATGTTTATGACTCCTTTACGTTTCGATACTACATATCAAGCGCCATCTATGATAAGTGAGCGGGACCTTTGAATTAATTTAGAATAGGTGTTATGATACAAAATCGAAGTGTCCTAAAACTTATTTGTACACCTAATAATATTTATGTAATAATTCTCTGAACAATTTGTTCAACTGTACAATGTATTTCATGAAATAGAATTTTAACTCTTTCTTATACAATGTAAATTGAATAATACTTTTTTGTAGATCTCAGGTTAGAAGTTGCGGGTTCAGGTCAAAAGTCTTCCTATGGGTCAAGATTACCAGACCTGCGCAGGACAATAAATCCTATGAGATTTTTGTTGCTTCCTATCTCATTCAAATATGAAGTTTGACAAAATCTGTTTTTTTTTTTATCATTATTATTATTCCACTATTTTAACAGTTTGTCTTATCTTAGTGAGCAATTTAAAAAAAAATAAATTTAACTATTTCTTTTCAGGGTTAAAAATTTAATGAAAAATTTCAAGCCTGATTTTATTTGATGAATATATATATATATATATATATTTAAATTGGTTTTACAAAAAAATGCTTACTAAGATAAAAGATAAGCGACATATTCAAACAGTGGAATTTAAAAACACAATTCTGAAAAATTCATTTTTTAATCCCTTAAGTACAAGCAGTTTCTCAATATATCTGTTTAATGATTCATAAAATTAATACTATGTACAGTATAAGTATGAAAATTTGGTACTACACACTACAGATATTTATTAATCTTATTCTCTAGAAGGAGAAAAAAAAAACTGATATATATTTTAAAATTTAGTCACACCAGCAATTTACTTTGACTATTAAAAGGTAAAATCTGGTTTAACACTTAATAGATTAATGAGATATCCCTATAATATATGAAGGAAAAAACAGGGAGACTAGTAAATGATCTTATTGATTTTCCTTGACTTTTACAGGACAAGTAAAAGGTAAATTTCCTTGAATTTTTCTAGTCTTTTTCTTTCATATTGTCACAGAGCTGCCAACCTTGGTGGAAAAAAAAACAGGAGATTTTACATAATTTCAAGGGAGAAAAAGGGAGATTTACGGTTTCGTGGAGAAAAACAAAACAAAATTATTTTATTCAATACATAATACTTTTTTAACTGAAAAGACCTAATATAACTTTTGTTTGATAATTTATATTGTAAACTTATTGGGGAAAAACAAATAGTTAACAAGTTCATTAACAAAGTCTAAAAATAACTACAAATGTAAAGAATTTTGAACCCCTATATCGCTTCAGTTGGTTCTAAAATCTAATAAAACAATTGGATCAATGTTTTTATGAACATTGATCGAGTTTCACCCAGATAATTTAAGGAGGGCGCTGCACCTCGCCTGATCTTTGTTTGGAAGAAAAAAAAAAAAGAAACACTTTGCCCCAATCTATTCTCCCCCCCCCCCCCCCATTACTGCATTTGTAGAAAATAACCTAAATGCTATAAGATAAATGCTGTAAATATAAATAAAACTATTGTGTGTGACAATCAGCACATTAACAACAAATAAAAGTACAGAAAAGTTTAAAAACAGACTTTTTTCTTTTTGTATGCATATTTATAACTAAATTTTTAAATTAAGTGTTTGGATTTTAAATGCCAAATGTGTCCTTAAAAATTAAAATCGCCTTCAAGAATCTAAAAAGTGCTTTTTTTTTTTTTTTTTTTTTTGTTTAAACTAGCAGTACCCAACATTTTTTTAAAACCAGGGGGAAAATGTTTGATTCTTTTGTTGTAGAATGAGAAAGCTAATTGGAGAAAGGGATTTTTATTTATTTATTTATTTTATTTTTTTTTTTTTTTGAGGGGGGGGGGGAGTCAAACGATAATTACATGAGTGTAAACTGTTAAACTTTTTACTTCTTTATAGGCTCTAGAATCTAATAAAGCAAGTTTAAAATAAATATTGACATTTTTGTTGTGGCTTGTAGATGGAGAAAGAATGAGAAACAAAAGAGTTCAAAAGAGCATTTGATCACCGATCACTAGTTGGAGATAAGAAAATATGGGGGGGAGGGGGAGTTAAAAATAATTACGTAAGCAAGAAATATTGAAGGATTCTGTTTCTTTAGAGATTCTAAAACATCATAAAGTAAGTTTTAAATTAATATTGACATTCATGTTGTGGATGCAGAAAGATTGTGAATTGGAAGACCTTCGTAAATCTAATAAGATGGCACCTACGAATTGTCAAAAATTAGCGTTTTTAGTTCGATTTTTCGAAAATATTAGAAAAACGGGAGAAATACACTTTAAAACATAAAAACGGGAGATAGGGTTAAAAAACGGGAGTCTCCCGTGAAAAACGGGAGAGTTGGCAGCACTGTTGTCACAACATTTTAAGAAATGACATTGTTTGTCAGGAATTTCCTGAGTGTAATTTATATATATAATATTTATGCAAAATTTCTTGACATTTCTCGTGTTTCAAAATTCACCTTTTTTTTTAATTTCCAGGTTGCGAATGACAATCAACAACTAATATAAAATAATTGGATTCCTATAAACATTCAAAAATAAGAATAAAAATTCAAAATTAAAGTCTCATGATTACTTTTTTTTTTTTTAAGAAGGTCGGTGGAAAAGATAGTTTTATTGTAAGCGTATTATGCCTATCATAAGAAATAAAAAACCTTCATGTCTAAATGTATTTTATTACATTGAAAAATAAATTTTGCCATAGAAATTTGAAAGAAGTGATTTCCTATTCTTCAAACTTTAATTTTGAATGCAAAATCTTCCTGAGAAAAGTTTTTGTCAGAAACAATAAATTAAATAATTTATACTCTGAAAGACTACATATGAAAAATCTGACAAGGAGAGGTCATGACATGGAAAATTCAGATCAGGACGAAATTGCGTGGGATTGTAGTATACTATAAAGGTACAGGATTTAACCTGGCAAAAAAATTACTTTAGCATTTTAGCGAAAATAGGCAAGCACTATTTTAGCTTTTTCGACAGTTAATTCTTTGGATACCATTGATTTCTTTTACTTAGCTTTGTTATCTTCAGTTTTATTTTCTATTCTTTTGTTCATTGATGATTTTAACCAAGCATCCATATTTGTGACTTTAAAAATATGAATCAGTTAAACTATGTTTTGATTTTAACAATAGAAAAAAAAAGAGGTACTCATATGTGTAAAATGAAAAAGCAATTGAAAAATTAACTAAAGTGTAGTGGTAGATAATCGTGAAATACTAATGCTAAGAATGCTTCTATGAATCAAATTCTGCATTCTGACATACTTTTAAATATTTTTGCATTTAAATTCAATCATTAAAAATAAATCCAAATTGCTATATAAATAATCATTCCCAAAAATTTCAGTCCTTTCGCAGTTTTTTGCCTGCAAATATTACAAAAAAAAAAAAAAAAAAAAAAAAAGAGTTATTATATAGATATATTTTATACAGTTATCCAGTTTTAGCTTTTTAGCGAAATTCTGGCCAACATGTTTTAGCAAAATATGATACCTTTTAGCAAAATGCTAAAAAAACTAATGGCAGTTTAAACCCTGTAAAGGTAACAACATATTAAAAGCAGTCGGACCCACTATCCATAGAATTTTGAGAAAAAAGCATTTACAGTTTCAGTAATCTTTAAATACAAGTTATTTCGCAAGCGAGTCAGCACCATAGTGGCGTGAGCTTAAAGCACTAGTCTTCCACCCAGACGGCCTGGGTTCGAGGCTACCTATGGGAGTTTTTTTTTCTTCTTTAATTTTTTAAGTAATCTAAACTTTTTATTTATTTTTACTTTATTTTTATAATTCAATTCAAAATTTGAAAATTTTAATAAAAGAATATTTAATTTTCTTGAATATAAAATAAATTTTTCTATTTTTAATATTTATAACTTAAAAATACAATAAATTTCTATAACTTAAAAAATAAATCTTTGTTTTAACTATAAAATAAGGTAAAACTAAAGAAACTGTTTTTAATTATTTATCTAAATATTTTATTTTATTTTAGGTATATTTAAAACAATACTAAATTTTGTTTTTAAATTACAAAAAATAAAAAAAATATATTACAGAGAAATGACGATTTTAATTGCATATATATAATTACTATCCAAATTAAATAATTACTTCACCAATCAATACAGCTTCTTAAAAAAATTAAAGTATAGGATTACGATGCTATTAAATTATTACAGGCAAAGAAATGTTATCCTTAAATGTAGACTTTAAATGTTAATCAACATACTTTCTTCTTCGACAACGACACTTTTTTTTCCACCTGCTCTCTATTATTAACAAGCTAAAAGCATTTACGTAATTTATACACATTAAAACTAAATCAGGAAGCTCAAACCAAGATTTAAGTACACCTGCTAACTATTTTACACTTTGCTTTACAGCTTGCTTATTTTTTAATTATTTAAATTTTTTGTCTGTTTTTCTTTATATTTGTTATTTAGTGTTTTGTAAAACTAAAATTTATTTTTTAAGTTATAGAAATTTATTTATTTTTAAGTTATAAATATTAAAAATAGAAAAATTTATTTTATATTCAAGAAAATTAAATAATCTTTTATTAAAATGTTCAAATTTTGAATTTAATTATAAAATAAAGTAAAAATAAATAAATAATTTAGATTGCATAAAAAATTAAAGAAGAAAAAAAAAGTCCCGTAGGTAGCCTCGAACCCAGGCTGTTTGAGAAGACTGGTGCTTTAAGCTCAGGCCACTGGGGTGCTACCTCACTTGCGAAATAAATTGTATTTAAAGATTACTGAAACTTTAAACGTTTTTTTCTCGAAATTCTGTGGATAGTACAGGGTTCATACTCAAATATGGGAAAAAAATTCCCTGAGTTTTCCCTGAGTTCCCAGACAAGTTTCAAGAAAATATTAGTGACATATTACGAGAAACGCTCTTCTAAACAGGACAAAATACAGTTACCTCCACTGTATGATGTCATATTACTGCTGATCATGATAGAAATTCAGGTAGAAATCATTATTTACATGCGTATTTTCACAATACTTAATCATTTAAATTTTGATACGAAGCTAAACAAGAAAAACATAAAAAAAAACATTTGTTTTTCCAGGTTTTATAACTGATTTTCCCTGACTTTTAATGAAAATTTTTATTTTCCCTGACTTTTTTAACAAATTCCAAATTCCCTGAGTATTCCGTGTTTTCCAGGTTTTCCCTGAGCAGTATGAACCCTGTAGTAGGTCTTACTGTTTTAATATGTCGTTACCTTCATACAGTGTTGGGCATAATTGATTAAAAAGTAATTGAATTACAATTAAATTACAATTATTTTTACTGTCAATTGATTAACACGTAATTGATCACAAATAAATTGAATAAGTAATTCAAATTATTTGTAATTAATTACTTGTTAATTGATTGACAGTAAAATAATTATAATTGTAATTTAATTGTAATTCAATTACTTTTTAATCAATTATGCCCAACACTGCCTTCATAGTATACTACAATCCTGAGCAATTTTGTCCCAATCTGAATATTTCACTTCGTGACCTCTCCTTGTGAGATAACAAATATGATGAAATACAAATATTTACATAAAACTGTAAACACCAATGTAAAAATATTAAATGCAAACTGCAGTTTCGGTAGCGTAAAGCATACTGTCATCATTGCAGAATGACGAGGTGGATTATTGCTCTTATATATAGACACGGAAGTGAATTTTAGAGTTGGAATAATAGATAATAGAATTTTAAGAAACTGGAGGTGTTAGCCAATAGGGATTTGAGATGTAGATGGTACGCTTTATGCTACTGAAACTGAAGTTTGCATTTAATATTTTTACATTGCTGTTTTCCATATTGTATAAATATTTATATTTCTGTTCAACGTAAAGTCTGGTTATATATTCTAAATATGATGAAAGCAACAAACTAATATTTTAAAAATAATCAAAGCTCAAATATATTTTAAAAGCTTTTAATGAAGAATGTAGAATGTACTTTACATATGTAAAGAGTAAATGCTGATTATTGCAGCACAGTATAAATGTTTGGCTTTCAAAAAGAAAGGAAAAAAAAAAAAAAAAGAACATATAAAATGAAAGATTTATTTTGCAGATCGCCTTGATGGTTCAGATGCAGTTGGTGGAGGAGGTGGACCTTTCCTAGCTAAAGTGTCAATGTAGGACATTAAAAGTTCCTTGCGTTCATCTTCTATGCACTGCAAGACTAAATAACGCTTATCATTCTGCAAAACTTTTTCTATATCATGAAGATGATCAGTTTCTTCTATCAACTTTTGAGATTTATAAGTAATTATTTTTGTTTCTTTTAGCAGTTCCCTAAAATCAGCTTTAGCTGCAACCATTTTATCTTTCAAATATTCTTTGAATTCTTTTTCACACTTCCTATCACTTGAAGAAAACTTTGAACATCTAGGGTCCTCCTTAATTAATTTTTTAACTTCCTTCCAAGTTGAAGTTAAAGTAATTTCAGAAGTTTCATCTAATAGCTCACGGAATTTTTCTTTTTTCTTTCGATACAGAAAATTAATATGCTCATCAAAAATTCTTTCTCGTTCATCATGTTCAAGGCATCTGACAGTTTCCCAGCGGTGGTCCTTTCTTAAAGTTTTCTTCATATCATGCCAAGATACATCAGGAGAACGAACTAAATCAGTTAACAGAGCTTTAAAATGTTGTACAGCTTCATCATGTTTATGTAGTTCTCTTTCCTTATCACGCTCTCTTAAATGGGTTGAGAGCGTACGCTGTACTTCTTTTTCACGTTCACGTATACTAGCTTCAATTCTTTCCTGTTTTTCACGTTCTTTGACAGATTCGTCTTCAACATGAGACAGCTTATTTATATATTCTTTAAACCAATCTTCACGAAGAGAACTACTATCAACAGCTTTATAACGTGAATCATCAGACAATGATTTCTTAATATCACTCCATCTGCTATGCTTATCTAATCCTTTTTGTTCCTTAAGCAGTTCTAGAAAATCTTTCTTTGTCTTTTCTCTTTGACTCGAACGTTCATCTCTCTCCCTCCTGCGAAGCTCTTGCACAAAGTCATTAAACATACTTTCTCGATCACGGATTTTTTCTATACCCTTAAAACGTTCATCTTTACCATATCGCTGAGCAAAATCACTAAAAGTTGATCTAGGTGTTAAAGCAGCATCTTCAAGTAATTTCCTGAAATCATCTTTTCTTTCTCTCATTTTCTTCCTTTTTTCATTTCTTTCTTCTTCAGCTCTTTCTTTTACAAATCTTTCAAAGACTTGTTTCCTTTCTTTAGAAGTTAACAAAAGATAGCGTGGATCAAAGACAATTTTATGCAATTCTTTTTCCCATGTAGAGAAAGCAGACACTTCTTTTTCTACTAGTAATTCTCTAAACTGCCGCATACGCACATCTAATGCAATATTGGCACGTTCTTTAGCAGCTCGTAATTCAGCTTCAATTGCAGATTCCTTTCCTGGTGTAATACTGTTTTTTACACCCGTTGATTCAGTTTCATTCTTACCTTTTCCTTTGTCATCTTCAGTATTTTCTTCAAGTTTAATCTTTTTAGCTTCAGGTCCTTCAGATTCTGCTTGAGACGGAGGAGGCGCTTGAATTAACTGATCGACATCAGTACGACCTTTAAGTTCATCTGGTTTTTCCCAAACAGATATACGCAAACTTGCATTAAAAAAGAAAACTCTATTATTTCCTGTCCATACTACACACCATGGTGTACCAGGAATAGGAGTTGATGAAACAGGACGAGACTTATCTACAGGTTTTGGTGAACTTTCACGTTCTACAGCTGGCTCCTCTTTTTCTTTTGCTTCTTCCAATTCTTCTGCAACAGCCTCTAGATTTTCAGAAATCTCATCTGATCCATTTTCTACAATTTCTTTCTTTGGAGAAGATTGAACTTGTTCAGAATCAAGTGGCTCTTTTTTAATTTCGGATGGTTCATCAACTTCCATAATAGTATTAGAATCAACTGCTACAGGTGTTTCATTAGGAGTTTCAGAAGGGGCAGCAGCTTCTGTAGATTCTGGAGGAGAAATTTCTTTAGTTTCTTCTTCTTCAATTAAACACTGTGGCTTTTCCCAAGTTGTCTGCATTGTAATTTTATTATAATAGTAAGGTTTCCCATCTGGAGTTTTATATTCCATCCAGTCATCAGATTTATTTTTTGTTTCTGCAACACTTGAATCTGAAACCTCATTTTTAACTTCAGGCATATCAGCTGTGACAGCAGTTTTAGAATCAGGGGTTTCAGAACTTGTAGTCACTGGAACAGGAAGAGAAGGAGCAGGGCCAGGACCTGGACCTGGAAAGCCAGGTGGAGGCAATCCGAAAGGTGGATAGCCTGGCCCAGCCATAACACCTGGAGGAGGCATAGCAAAAGGAGGTAACGGCATTCCAAATGCAGGAGGTGGAAGCATTCCCATTCCAGGAGGTGGCATAGGAGGCATACCAGGACCAGGCATAGGTGGCATACCAGGACCAGGCATAGGTGGCATACCAGGGACAGGCATAGGACCCATTGGTGGAAATGGAAAATGTTGGGGAGGAATATTTGGAGGATTCATTTGATTTTTTTGATTTTCATCAGCTGGTTTAGGAGCAGAATCAGATTTTGCAGCTGCAGCCATAGCTTCAATTTGTTCCTGATTTAAAATTTTTACATTTTCTGGTTTTGACCAGGCAGATTCACGAGTTCTTGCATTATAATAATAAATTTTGCCTTCTGCTGTTTTAGTTTCAACCCAAAGTTCTCCACTAAGATCAATGTTAGGAAGATTAGCTGAATTAGATGTGTTTTCAGAATTATGAGGAACGTGATTTTCAGGATGTGGAGGACGATGGGAAGGACCATTGCTGCTATTACCTCCACCACCACCATTGCCACCACCTCCACCACCACTGCCAAAACCAGGAGGAGGAACTCCAAATGGAGGAGCCATTGGTGGACGCTGGAGAGGACCTTTTCCAGGCATTCCTGACTGAGGTGGCCTAGAAAAGTGCTGAGGATTGTTACCGGGACCACCAAAATGTGGCCCAGGTGGTCCACGAGGTCCCATATTAGAAGGATTACCCATACGTGGTGGACCATGTTGTGGTGGACCGTGTGGTGAGCCATGAGGTGGTGGACCGTGAGGTGGAGGACCATTGAATTCATTATCATACATAGGTTCTCCTTGAGGACCTCTGAAGTTTGGGGGCTCAGGTGGCATCATTCTTCTTTTCATAGGTGAACCTGGTGGTCTCATATGAGGTCCTGGTGGTCCACGAGGACCTGGAGGACCACGGGGAGGTCCTGGTGGTCCATGAAGAGGTCCATGAGGTGGTCCATGCGGAGGTCCATGAGGTCTTGGTGGCCCATGAGGTGGTCCTGGTGGCCCATGAGGCCCTGGAGGTCCATGCATAGGCCTTTCAAAGTGCATATTTCGCTGATGGTCTGGATAACAATCATAATCATCATTGAACATTTTTCTTTGTATTATTTATGTACAGAACTTTTTAATAGATGACAACAATGAATCAGCTGGAAAAATCTTTTACACAACTTGACAGCAAAATGTACTGAATATTTAAGGCTTTTTGATTTTGTAAAGTTCTTGAAATGCTGTCATTTGCAATACAACATAAAATGCAATATCCAATGTCTAAGGCAGAACTTTCCTACAGAAAGGAGAAGAAATAATAAAAATTAGCCAGAATCAATTGATAAAGATACTGAAATGCTTCAAGTCTGTTTTATTAATTAAACTTTAAGACAAGTGGGAAAACAATTACACATAGGTTTTTACAGACTCTCCACATTCCTACACACATAAAATATATATATAAATATTTAGTAATTTGCACAATATTTAATATATAAATTTAGACTATTGCATTACTGACTAATCATGAATAACACTGGAAAAATACTCTGCCGTCCCATCAAATCTATGTTGGTGGTTAGGCAGTTAAGTTTTAAAAATTATTTTCACTAACTCATCAAACATAATACAACACAAAAGAAACAAGTTATTTTAAATTTATAAAAATAATAATTTATAAAAAACATAATATAAACAAGAGTTATAAAATTAAAATAACTTTGAAAATCAAGAAAAATTGATCTGCAAATAACAATAAATTAAAATCAAAATATAGCTTTAAATGTTCTATTGAAAATAAAACATAATGAACATTTAAATGCTGAAAAAAAAAAATTATTGTTCATATAAGAAAAGGATTGCTGAAAAAAGAAAATGTTAGTTTATAGTCAAAATTAAGTTTCATAAAAATAAAATACCTTATTACATCTGAAAGAGAAAATAATACTGACTGTAAACAAAATATACTGAATGAAACACAAAAACATTAATTTAATCATTTAGAAAACATCATAATTTTCATCATAATAGTAAAACAACATTAAAATATAAAATTCTTTAAAATACCTGAAAAGAGATAAGTTAAAAACAAAATTTTATAAAAATGATAGCTATCTGAAAAAGAAATATTAGCTAGTGTAACAAACTACATCCTATTTAAAAAAAAAAAAAAAAAAAACATAGTCAATACTCTGCATAACTAAATTACAGTCTTCATACCATTTGTGGATAAGGTAGTTTAATCATAATGTGTAAGGTTTTAGTTTGTTTTTTAAAGGGAAGGAAGTACATATAGATTTTTAGGTTCTTAAATGAGCCAAAATTATAAGTATTTCTGATCACCAAAAATAATTACCTTTGAAGTGAAAATTATTTCGCCTATCATTTTCCCTCTGACAAAGCATCCAGAACTACTCTGTAAGTCTCCTTGCACTTCGATTAAGGCCCATTCTTTAAAGCACATTGAATCATCTTTTCTACGAGAGAAATAATATAGTAAAACTACAAAATTTGCCTCTCTCAGATGCAGCTAAAAAAGTTAAACGCATTGAGTAACCCTACATTAGAGTCCTACATTGGGTCAGGCCCTGCAGATCATGTTTGCATTAGTTTTTTACCCATGGGTATACCAGAAAAAAAAAAAAAATCATAGAAAATATCTTTAAGCTTTCTTTTACTTTATTCTTATTTATTTGTAAAACTAACCTTTCGAATACAGATATTGGATGACATTCTCTTTCTCCACAATAATTTAAAGCAATATGACACATAAAATCCCTAACAGCACTAATCCACAGTACATCCTTAGGCTATCCGGAGGATGTTCTATGGAGAACATGTGCTGGTAAGGATGAGTTTAATTACAGTAGTATAAATACTAATAACACCTAACATTTAAAACTTCAAATGTGAAAATTTTTTTAGCTATCAAGGAATATATATATATGCATTTTTAAACTGTCAAAATATTTGAAATAGCAAATTATTTTTAAAAAAGTTTTAATAAATTTGAAATTTTGTTATACTGTACTATACTGTTTGTACATGTTTATAATTAGGCATATATACTTTTAATTTTTATGTAATATTTAATTCCTTTAAGAGATCTGTTTAATAATACCACTATATTTTGCTTAATCTAATTTTAATTCAGTATCTTATAACATAAATTCCACTTTATTTGAATGCAGGTCGCAGATCAAGTTAGAATCTACAAGTTTGGTTTACAAAACCTTTGCAAGTTTGGTGCAGATCAAGTTTATCCAACCCACGCAGGACTCTATCCTACATCATTGAATAGTTCTGGAGAGAATGATTTTAATATGAATGTTTTTCAAGCCCCTAGCAAATGCAAGTGTAAAGTTGGACCTAATTTATATTGACTAAATTCATTTCAGTTGTTAAAAAACCATATTAAATGTTTTCCAGGAATGAAAAATCAATCCCAAAAATTTAATATTATCATTATTTACTATATATTATTATGGAAGAAATCTATAAATTTTAAAAGCAATAATATAGATTATTGGATAATATTGGCAGATTACAATAGCAGTTTCATGAAGGAAGAAAAGTTTTGGAAGTGGATTTTCCTGCCATTAGATCTCAAATCTGTTTTGTTGAATAATATGTGTCATTCATAAAACAGATTAAATTTAAAATTATAAATTTAGAATAGCCGTAACTCATAATTAAATTAGTAGAAAAACTTATTTAAGTAAAATTAACACTGCTCAAATCAGTTTCTTTAAAAGATCAAGTATTTCATGCTGATTTATATGGATTTACTTAGAAATAGATTTTCAATAATTCCATAGTGTTAAATTTAATAATATGAACATTATGTCAATTATGCAGAAGCTATTTCAAGTGAATTCTAGATTTGTTTATTGAATGATCGCTATGTTTCATAAAAGAAAAATTATCTTAAAGTTAAAAGAAAAGTCTTTCTTATATGATTTAAATTTATCATATACTGTTGAGAGATAAAAAAAATCTTAATAAATTCATAATCTATACATACATTAACCCTTTATGCCCCATTGGTACTTTAAAGTACCACCTGATTGTAACTCTTGCAGAAAAAATAACCATTCACATTTCACCAACGATACAATACTTCTCTCAACTATTGGTAGATTGCAATAGGAGGAGGAAAAGTTTTGGAAAAAGGATTTTGCTGCCATTAGATCTCAAATGCTTCTGTTTCTACTTTAATTTATCCTTTTAAAAGCAACGGATATATTTCGGCATGCTATTGCAGCCCTCTTCAGCGTTGCAAATGATGACTTCGTATTGCCGGTAACTCCAAGGTAAACAATCCTCCCCCGCCGACGCTCTAACATCATTTCACTTTTTGATCTTTAGTATCTGTTGCCATTCTTCAGGGATTAAGCTGTGTTTGCAGTCGTTAACAGAAGAAGGAGTGGTTAGGATTTCTATGGCTTCGTGCTTTAAAGCAAACTTATGATTGTTATAGTGGGCTATTTTTTGAGTGTTAATGGTGTTAAGATTAATGGAATTACTGTTATGGGTGGTAGAAAGCATGGTAGAAAATTTATGAATTTTAAGATCGGATATATGGTTTTTTTTTTGCGTTCTTTTATGGGTCTCTTAGTCATACCTATGTAGCAAGCTTGTGTTTGGTCCTCATAGTTAAAGTCTATTTTGTAGATGCCTGAATTTTTTTTTAAATGGTATAGGGTCTTTTTCATTCCTGAGATGTTGGAAAACGTTTTTATTGGGTTTGATTGGGATATTTATATTATGTTTGGCAGCTTCGTATTTGATTTTGTTGGCGGCCCTGTTCATTAATCTCCCTCTTCTGTTTCGTTGAATGATATGCGTTGCTATATTTCTTCATATAAATCTGTTCAAAACTGAAAGCTATCAATTTTTTTCTAATATTGTATGGTATGATAAGTATTAATAACTAGGGAACAAAAAAATTGGTGTTGTGAATTTTTTTCAGCTGTAGTGTATCGATCGTACTTTAAAATACCGAAACAATTAATTAGCTTGAATTAACAGAAAAAGAAAGAATTTCCCATTTCAGTTTTACTTATCTCCTAATGAGCCTATATTAGGTAATTAGAAAAGTTTTGATATGTTTTTTCATAATCTGGGACATAAAAGGTTAAACATAATAAATCACAACATAATAATCTTTATTACAGTAAAATAAGCATTATCATTATAACGATAAGAATTTAAATTAACACTAACTATACTTCATTATAATTAGGGATTCATGGAATGTAACTGATAATTTAGTGATTAAAGAATTATGTTTGCTCACATTTCTATTTTAAAGCTGTAAAAATATAGTTAAAAATTTAAAAATGTTCAAAGTAGAAAGACTTCAGAAAATTTTATAAATTAGTAATTCTCGTAGTAGACACATTGTTGATATCGCTAAATCACATGTTATTGTTTGTTTTTTGTACAAATTCCAATATTTTCATTATTTTTTTTTATTATAGATATAAAATTAACTAGCATATGATTTATTATATTTCATTTCTGTTTTAAGTGAAATTTATGCTTCCAATCTGTTTAAATTTTGAGCAAATGTCAAATATGCAATTCATTACAACGTCAAATTTAATTTTTTTAGCAATCAGACTTAATTCCCAGACTTTTCCCCCCAATTTCCAAGTTATTAGCCACCTTGCTCTCTATACAGGGTGTCCCTGAATTCATGGGCCAAACTTTAATGGTAGATGAAATACACATAAAAAAGCATTTTTTGTAAAGCAATAGGGGGTCGAAGAAGAGTGCAGGCAGAGAAACAAGAAATGCTGAGGAAAAGAAAGATAGCACATAATATTGCAGAAAGTGCTCAAATGTGGACAATATTCGTATTAATACAACCAGTACTTTAAACACATCAATTAGAAACAGATTTATTACTATAATTTGCACACACACACAAAAAAAAAAAAAATGTTTGTTAAAAATTCAACGTTCAAAAAGCCACACCCACATCTGTTAAAAAAATAATAATAAACAACCGATTTTTAAAGGGTTAAGATGACATTTGTGGCCATGGGTTCCTATGCAATTCTTAATCCTTATGATGGGATCTATCTCTCATTACAGTTCGGCCCATGAATTTAGACACACCCTGTATACAGGGTTCATACTCAAGTACGGGAAAAAAATTCCCTGAGTTTTCTCCGAGTTCCCAGACAATTTTCAAGATAATATTAGCGACATATTACAAGAAATGCTACTCTAGACAGGACAAAATACACAGCTACTTCCACTGTATGGTGTCATATTACTGTCGACCATGATAGAAATTCAGGTAGAAATCATTGTTTACATGCATATTTTCACAATACTTAATCAATTGAACTTTGATACGAAGCTAAACAAGAAAAATATAGCTTGAGAGAAAGAAAATATTTGTTTTTCCAGGTTTTATAACCGACTTTCCCTGACTTTTAATGAAAATTTTTATTTTCCCTGACTTTTTAACAAATTCCAAATTCATTGAGTATTCCCTGTTTTCCAGGTTTTCCCTGATGAGTATGAACCATGTGTATATCAAAATGCATAAATAAAACATTAATATGTGAACTTGTTGTTCACCTGTATTATTAAAACTTGAAATCTGTCTCAATAATTTACAATAAAAAATAAAGTTATAGACATATATTACTTCAGAATAAATAAAATTCCTATAAAAATAATAAACTGTTATATAAAATCAAACACTTTATAATATTTCATAAAATAAAAACTGAAATTAAAATGCTTAAGTTACAAAAATATTTATTTCTGCAATAAAGTTATCAATCAAGAAAGTATCAATTTTTATAACTACTGAAAAACAAAGCATTAAAACAATTTACTTCAAAATAATATGTTTAATCAAAATTTTTATTTCATACAAGTTACAATATTAATTTTTCAGCATCTTTAAGAGTAAGTTGATGTTCACTAAATTACAAAAAATCAATTTAAGTTTAATAAAAGATATTTGACAATTTCCAGAAAAAAAAGTAAGTTTAAAAAATAAATATATAAAAAGATAAAAAATAATAAACAATCTCGTTAATTACTTTTCAAATTATTTTTACCTTATGTAATACATTTCAGCAATCAAAATCGATATGGCTTTAAAGACAACAGAGGTTTTTTTTTCTTTCTAGAAATTGTCAATTGCATATATGTGTATATCAAATTATAATTTGTAACTGGACTGCTGAAATTCAAAAGAAAACTTAATATATTTTTTACAAATTAGAGAAACACTTTTAAAAATCAAAAACTTTAAATTATATGCTTATATTAGGCAAGGATTACACATAGTGGTAAACCTTCATTTTTACTGGACTGTTTAAAACTATATTTTGAAATAAAATTTTATTTTGACGAAACTATATCTCAGTAATATACCACTTTAAATATATATATATATATCTTTTTTAAGGATAAATAATGATAATCAAACAAGTTTGCTTCTAGGCAGTAACAATTAAAAAAAAGTACCATCTCATCTCAAGCTTGAAATTTCTGCTTATCTCTCGCCCAACCCCCAACCCCCCTTTTTTTTTTCTTGTCTTATTTTCTTATTTTGAGTTATAGAAATTTTTGGACAGTTTTAAAATGTTTTGAGCAGTCGGACTGGGCAATGTATAGATTCATTAAGAATTATTGATTTAATATGTGTAACACTAAATCAATTTAAGCTTACTCTGATAATTACTATGTAGAAGTAATGTATACATCATTAACGCCAATTTAATGATGTATACATTATATTTTTCTGACTTAAAAAATTGACACATATAGTCAATTTTCTATTTTTTAGGCAAGATGTAATTGTTGTTTATAAACCAAAAATATTTCATAGAAGCCAGATAATGAAATATTCCGTAAGTGCCTGAAAATATTTTATTAACCTGTAATAAAATATTATGTAATATTAATAAATATAATTTATTCATATTCTGCAAAAAAAAAAAAAGGTATTATATGAACAAGAATATTTTTTTATATCCCACAAATTATTAGTAGACTTTACTGAATACCATTAAAAGATACAAATTTAACAAACAGAATATTTTATTAAATAAGAATGATTTTAATAACATCGAAGATTGCAATTATTTAAAAAAAAAAAAAAAAAATTGGAACACATGTTCATTCATTTCCTAAAACAAATGAAATAAACATTCTAGAGAAATACATTTAAACTAGTGGTGCACAACCTGTGGCCTTCAAGTGGTTAACTAGTGACTCTCCACAAAAAAGCTTATGTTGGACTGGCAAGACAGTAATTGCAGTTTGTACAAATAGATAATATTTATGTTTGTTTTGATATTTTTCTGTCAATGTTATAAATTTTTTGTGCGAGATATTGCAAAAAAATAAATAGAACACACACAACCATTGAAAATTCCATAAGATGTCTTTTGACTCATTAACGGCCCTCTTCACTTACCGTCACCGGAAGCCCGAGCCAATGTTATTCTACGGAGAAATTTTCTTTACAAATAACTTATTAACTGATACATATTTTTAAATTCTGTTTTCACATTCAGAAAATTCCCAACTGTTAAATTGACGGACCTTTTTTAAAAATGTATTTTTTAAATTTTTAATATTTTATTTTGAAATTGCAAAATGAAAAAAATTCCCATATTGAAAATTCGTATTTTGCAGCTTTAAAATAAAATATAAAAAATTTAAAAAATATTTTTTTTAAAAAGGTCCGTCAATTTAACAGCTGGGAATTTTCAGAATGTGAAAACAGAATTTAAAAATATGTATTAGTTAATAAGTTATTTGTAAAGAAAAATTTCCCATAGAATGACATTAGTTTCAGCTTCCGGCGGCGGTGAGTGAAGAGGGCCCTTAAGAAGCCCCAAATATTTGGGTTCCACATGAATTGGAAGAAATTTGCAAGGGAAACATTCCTCACAATCCATCAATGTGGCATCTTTATAAACATGTAAGTTTAGTTGGGAAATGATGTTACATCCCTCAAATAGATTGATTCGACCTTGCACCATCAGATTATTGTTTCGGAGTTAACAAAACTTTTTAAAAATTTCAACAATCTGAAATCCTAATTGGTTGAGTTGTTTGCTAATGAGGACTATGAACATGGAATTTTGAGGTTACTAGAAAGGATAAAAAATATTTTTTTTTAAGGACAAGGATTTGGTTCATTCGTCATTTGATTATTTTATAGAAAAACATATTTTTAAAAGTTGCATTGTTATAATTTTTGTAAGCGTCAATTTAAATCTAACAATATTTTTATAATAAAAATAGAATATGATGACCATAATATATATGATCATAAATGGACTAAAAATCGTAATAATAAAGAGTATAATCAAAATAAGTACTAAGATTTTTAAGAAATAATTATGATAAAATAAAAATAAATTGCCAACATGGCGACAAACATTTAAAGTCACCATTGGGGGGGGGAGGGGCAATATACTAAAGCTGCACTGCCTGGCAAAGTATGAAAAACTGGGTTGTCAAACATGTATTTATTTTGAAATTGAATAATTTTTAACTATCATTAGCATTTCATCTCAGAATATTAATCTGGCTCTAATAATAATTTTACTTAATTGGGTGGGGAAATTGGTTTAAGATTTATAAGTTTCAAATTGTAAAGGTAAATAAATACTATGAAAAGAAATAAAGTGCAACAAATTCGCATAGGTTTGCTAGTAGAACAATACTGGAAGATAGTTAGCTGATTAAAGTTCATATTTCGCATAGATGATATTTAGTTTTATTTCAAACTAAAAAACTGCAATTACTTTCTTACCAACCCAATAAATTTTAATTTCAATTATTTATTTCCATATTTAATATGTATCTATAAATATATTTTTATGAATAACAATCCATACTTCAACTAGCTGTGCGAGTGGGCCCCTTGCCCCTAAAAGATTGTGCACCTCTAATTTAAACTAATTTATGCATCAAAGAAAGATAATTTTTCTTTAATAAAATGTTTGTTTGGGTTTCACTTTTTTTCCCACAAATTGCAGAAAAAAACTAAAAAAGAGAAGAAAAAAGAAGGCATAATGGATATTCAAAATACATTTTTTGGAAAAATTAATACATGCAAAATAAAACTTAAATTCTCAAGATGAATGGTAGAGATATAGTCTCTATTTTTAGATTTTATTTCATTGTTATTCTGAGACACTTTATATTCCCAGACATTAAATTTTTGTTGTAAAATTTTCAAAATTGAGGGAAAAAAAAAAAAAAAAAAAGCAATATGGTTTTATTTTATAATAGAAACTTTAGCTAGAAATATAAATTTAAAATGTTTCAATAAATTTAAAAATTTCAAACAAATTTTAAAAGGAAATTAAAATGTTCGCTTGTAGAAACAACTTTATGCCAATAAAATTAATGATAAGGATAATACAATTAAAAGAATTTTTTTTTTTTTTAAGCAATTTTGAAAATTTAAACTTTAAGAACATATTATTAAGAACATAATAAAAAATACTTGACCTTATATATCAAAAGAATAAAAATTTATAATAAGCTATCAACGTAAATGGTTTAAATTGTAAAACATGCAACAACATCAAAAACAAAAGCAGCATTAGTTTTATTTTATTATTATTTTTTTTCTCTCTCTTTAAGAAAACCTTATTTAAGATTAAATTAAATATAGAAAAATATATCAGCTTCAAATGTTTAACTCCTTATACTTTAAACAAATTTGAAATTAAATATGCTTTCCAATACATGCATCTATTAAAAAGATAATACTGAATAGAATTTTTAATAAAATCACATAATCAACTGTGGAAGAAAATCATATTTATTAAATTTAATTTTTCCGACTGAGTGAAAATAATGCCTGGACCGGGACTCGAACCCCGGATCTTTGACTTACAAGGTCAAGGCTCTACCAATTGAGCTATCCAGGCCGACATCCCGGTCATTGTTTCTGCCAAAAAGGTTGTCTGAGTGAGTAATGCTGACCGGGATGTCGGCCTGGATAGCTCAATTGGTAGAGCCTTGACCTTGTAAGTCAAAGATCCGGGGTTTGAGTCCCGGTCCAGGCATTATTTTCACTCAGTCGGAAAAATTAAATTTAATAAATACTGAATAGAATTAAATTTTTAGATAAAACAATAATGAATTTACATTGATAAATCAACACTGTCTAATTTCATTCGATGAAATCTGCAGCAATTTTATGTAAAAACAAATTCTGAATTGCCCCCTTTGAACTTTTGCAATAAAGCAGTAATTAAAATTATTTTTATGCTTTAATACTTTCAGTCTCTTAATTGTCATTATATTCAACTTAAATTTTTGAGTTCTCCAATTTCAATGCAAAAATTATTCTCAGTGCACATTTAACCAGGTTAGTGCATTGTATTTCTAATACAGCTACCATTGGAGCTATTTCAAGAAAGAAATTATTAAAAAGGTTGTGGAAAAAAATTTTCATACCATATTTAAAAAAAGAAAAAAAAAAAGGTAAAGTGCCAAAATTTCTGAAAATTTCATAATGAATTTTTACACACTGATAAATCAATTGATTACGTTTTTATCTTAATGATAAAACTACAGCAAATAGAGAGATATTAAAACTTCCCTCACCCTTCCCACACCTTCCTTTTATAAAGTCAATAAATGACTAAAAAAGATTTTTTACTTTCAGATTTTTAGCCCTTTAAATATCTATTTTAATTGTTTATGTTTTTAAACAAGGTTGCTACACAAATCTGTAAAAGAAAAAAATTCTCCCGAGTTTTCTCCGAATTAAAAAAGTAAAATAGATGACATGCAATCATGCAACAATAGAATCAAGGATATATTTAATTTATTTACATTCTACAGTTAGGGAAAAACCTACAATTGGCTTTTTTTTTTTTTTCTTCATTATGAAACACTAGAATTTAAAAAAAGATTTTTCTCTGAACTATAAAACTAAACAATTTAAAATCAAACACTGAAATTAAAACTCTATTATGAAAATTTTTTCATATTTTTCCCAAAAATTTGTGAATTGCCTGAATTTTCCCTGTTTATGCAATAAATTTTGAAATTCCCCCGATTTTTTCCCTATTTTTTATTAGATTTCTCAAATTCCCTGAATTTCAGGCATCTTATGGCCATATCACAAAAGAGATTTTCACACAACATTTTACTAAACACAACACAGCAGCGCACGGGGAAAGATTTAAGGTCAGCAGGTAATTAACTTGTTCGACCGTGTTTTGGAAAAGTTGAGTATGTCGTGTCTAGTAAAAAGCTGAGCGAAATCTCTCATGTGATACAGCCATTAGTAACCCTCTTAAAGGCTCTCTTCGCTTACCATCGCCAGAAGCCCGAGCCAATGTTATTCTATAAGGAAATTTTCTTTACATATAACTTATTAACTAATACATATTTTTAAATTCTGTTTTCACATTCAGGAAAATTTCCAGCTGTTAAACTGACGGACCTTTTTTTACAAAATTATTTTTTAAATTTTTTATATTTTATTTTGAAATTGCAAAATGAAAAAAATTCACATATTGAAAATTCGTATTTTACAACTTCAAAATAAAATATAAAAAATTAAAAAAATTTTTTTTTTAAAAAGGTCCGTCAGTTTAACAACTGGAAATTTTCAGAATGTGAAAACAGAATTTAAAAATATGTATTAGTTAATAAGTTATTTGTAAAGAAAAATTTCCCCATAGAATAACATTAGCTTTGGTTTCCGGCGGTGGTGAGTGAAGCGGGCCCTTAAAGTGAAAATTTGATTAAGGTTTCCGCTGCATCAAAGATAATTAGAAATCTTTACCTTCAACCAAATTCCACAGTTATCCATTGTGTAACCAGCAATATAAGGCATTTTGAATGTATATTTATGTATTTTTATAAAACTTAGTAATTAAAAAAAAAAAAACTTGTTACTTTAGAAAGATGAAATTTTTGAACTTTTAAAAGTGTTAATGTCAGCCAGAAGGTGATTGGGTTGCCTCAGTGATAGAGCATTGGCATGTTCCCAAACAGCACATTTGCATAAAACAAGATTGACTTTCAGTAGCATTTAACATGACCAGTGCAAATTTGGTAACTCAACGATATTTCCAACTGGCTTCAAAATAAGAAAAATACACATGACAAATCAAACATATTCAGGGTTTAATGTCTAACTAAAAAAGTATGGGAACTCTTATGTTCTTCAGAACTTATGTTAGTACAATCAAAAATGACAAATCAAACATATTCAGGGCTTAACGTCCAAGTAAAAAAAGTATGGGAACTCTTTATGTTCTTCAGAACTTATGTTTGTACATGTCTCTCATTTTAAAAGTCTATCGTCAAATTTTGAAAGACTTTACTATAGTTTTTAATCAAATCTTACAAGAACAGCAAGTCATAATCTTATTTGTCATTTGAAACTTCTAGTTAAACTGACGATTCTTCGTTAGAAACAGTGGCGTACCAAGGGTGGGGTGGAAGAGGGCAATCTCGCCTGGGCCTCTGGTTATGAGGGGCCTCTGAAGAAACTTAATCTTTAAGTATATATATCTGGTGAAGTTGCCGTGCTATTATTTTAACTTGTAAAATTTGCTGCAATTCCCTTTTAAGCTGTAGGTTTCTGTCTAAAGAGCCTTAATATACAAAATGTTACCATGCGACAACTTCAAAACCCAAAAACTCATTCATGCAAAGTTTGACTAACAAAAGCAGAGTAAAGCAGGATCAATTTCCCTAGCTTTCTGTTGGGTTTGGTTTATGAATCAATTTTAAAACTTACTTCAGTGCTTTTTTTATAGTAATAAATTTAAGTGAAGAAGTGCAACTCAATATAGGAGGAGCTTTAATTAGGGGGGGGGGGGGGGCAATGAGATTTTCACCCCAGACTTTGAGAGTTATAGGTCCGCCACTGGTTGGAAACAAACTTGCTTATATCCTACACCATTTACTTTTATGCTTTTTATATTTCATTTAATACATATAACTTGAAATTATAGTAGCAATTTCATAAGCAGTAAAAAATAGCATAAATTGCACAGGTTTACAAAAATAATGTTAACAAAATTTGATTTGATTTGATAATTTTAACTGATACGTATATTTTTTGGTATGCTGAAATCTAAAATAAAGCCAGTTTTTCTCTATCACATATAGATTTTTGGTCAATACAGAGGTCCACTGACACAATTTCTTCATTTTCAGTAGTTTCTAGTATTTCTTCATGATTAATTACAATTAATCATGGAAACGTTTTGGTTTCAGCACATGAAAAAACCAGGGTTGGCAAGGTTTCGGACACTATGGTAAAAACCACGGTATAAACCATGGTTTTTACCGTACTGTCTAAAACCTTGGTGTCTTAAACTGTCCTAAACTATATTTTTTAGTAGAATTATATTTATTAAAATTATGCAAATATTTGAAAAATTTACAAAATTATTATAATTATTGTTGTTTTGTAACATTTTCCAGCATATTCCATAATGTTAAGTGAAAGATACATATATTAATAATTATAATATTCAAAAGTAAAAATTTATTACTGAAGCTTTAATGGAAAAATGTGGATAATTGTACCTCAAATATTGATATTTATAATATTTACACATGCACACACAGTATATATAAGCAACGTGAATAAATATATCAAGAGAACAAATTAATATATTATTATTATTATTATTATTATTATTATATATATATATGTGTATATATGTACTTGGGGGGGGGGGGGCGAGGGCGGTGGCATATCTGCTATTTTTGAAAATGCATATACTTTATTGCCTAATTATAACTTTTATATTTTATTTTTGATATCTTTTAATGTATGTAATTTATAAAAGAACTTTTAAAATAATTTCTGTAAAATATTGGATATGTAAAAGTATTTTGCAATTAAAAATAAAAGACAAATTATTCATTTTGAATATAATATCATACATTTTTTATTCTAAGAAAAATTTTTGAGTCATTAAAATAAATTTTTTTTATAGCTATTTATAAATTGTAAATTTCTTTTAACTTAAAGAAGGTCTAAATTTTCAGTATAAAATACTTTTAATTACTAATTATAATTGCTACTGAGAATGTAGGGAATAGAATTTCTTATAATTTTAGGTTTTGGACACTTTTGGACAGTAAAAACCACCTGTCCTGTCCAAAACCAGTTTCAGACGTCCTAAACCCCAACCCTGGAAAAAACATAAGCCAAAATTATCAAATCAAAATTTTAGACGTAGACCTGTGTTATTGTATTCATTTCTGGTTAATTCTAACAATTCCTGGTTCTTGAGTGATAAATGAGAGAGTTGGCAAATAGAGTTCATAGTTGGAGAAGGTAGACAGAAGAAATTATTATGTGTCAAATTACATTAGAAATGCAAGTGTTAAGTTTTTCATAAGCAAAGAATAGTAAAAATTGCAGTAGAAAGAATTAACAATCATGGGCTTTGGTTTTTCAGAAATTATGCACTGGTGATTTCCAGTATGCAATATTAATAAGTTCCCATACATTTTACCCAATGTGTAAAAATACTGAAAATAAAATATGGGAACTATTCCAATGAAAACTAAACCCTAAATGTATTACTAGCTTGAAAACTCCCTGACATTAAAAGAAGGCCAGAAAATGTGTACACAGCTCTTAATTTGTTCTTATGCAGCCATTAGAAAATGGAAAATCTATTCTGAAAACATAAAATAAAAACTTCACTTAGCAAAGCATTAATAAATGAATTTTTATTAAAAAATCATTTTTACAGGTAGGTATTTGATTCCCTGTTAGTGCAATTGAACAAGTGTAAACATGAACACTCGATCTTGCTTTGCATTAAACTTGCACCTTTCAAATACCGTGGCTTAACTAATCAAGCTTAAAAATAACACAATGCAAATTTCTCTGTGTGTGTGTGCTGTTTGGGTTATGCCTGAGACCCACAGTCAATTCCTGACCAGAACTTTTTCATTCCTGTTAAAGTTAATAAGTTCTTTTCATCCCAAAATGTACAGTGAGCTAAGGACATTATTAAAGAAATTAATATTATTTTGCAAAATATTATTTACTACAACAGCTTACAAGAAAACTATGAATCTGTAAAATTCCTATTGAAAGCAAATAAAGCTTAAATTACAGAGCATGGTCAAAAACATAAAATGAGATACAAATTTCGAACCCTAGAAGCACCTGGGTCAAAATATGGCATAACAAGTTTTACCATTTTTTATGAAAACAAACAAAAACTGGTTTATGACATGTAATAGTGTAGAGAAGGTCAAAGTTGATTATTTGCACTAGGGACTTAGGCCTGGTGACATGCTCTTTGTAAGGAACTTTGTAAGAATTCTGAGTGCATATTTTTAAGTAAGTTTTAAGGAAAAACACAAGAACTCTGAATCGCCAAGTTGATGAGTTCAACCTGGGTTTGAACTTGGCACCTACCAGAGTTGCAGGATACGCTCAAACATGCAAACGAGGATAGAGGGAAATTTCGATTGACTGGGGGAATGTTTATATTTTCTTAAAAGAAAATTAAAATAGAATTTAAAATAACAATCTGCTTTAAATTTAAAAAAAAAACTATTTTTTATATAAAATTAACTAACAGCTGTATTATGTTACAGTGTGCACTTATTAACATCTAGTGGCTTCAAAAACATAACAGATTTTTGCATTGTTTTGAGGGAAATTTAGAATTTTAAAAAAAATCTGTCGCTTATAAAATTTGATAACTGTATTATGTTACAGTGAGTTCTTATATATAATTAATGGCTTTGTATAATATAACAGATTCTTGCATTATTTTGAGAAAATTTAAAAAAATAAAATCATAATTTATAAAATTAACTAACAACTACAACTGTATTATATTACATTGTGTATTTATTTCTCTTAATACTTAGTTCATATAATTAATGGCTTTGTATTGCATAACAGATTCTTACATTATTTTGAGGGAAATTTAGAATGTGTTTTGAGAAATTTTATAAGCCTGAATATTTTTTGCATCCTTTGCACCTCACATCTACTTTTGAAAAAACACAGATTCTCAGCCACTACTGATGCAGCCAAAATTGTTTAATATAAAATATATAATACAATACTTCCATTACCTACGGTAGAAAGGTAATGGAAGTAAAAATGAATAAAGTTATTTATGAAGAAGAAAATAATGTTTAAATTTATTTTCCAATTATTAATAATAATGATTCTAAGGTAAAAAAAAAAAAAAAAAAAAAAACGTTTTTATCAAAGCACAATTTTTTTAATAATGAACATGACAACATATGAAAGAAAATTGATCACAATTTATATCATTACAATACTATTTTAACACTGCACTACTATACACATTTTTGGAAATTATCTCATAAGGTTATGAATCAGAATGATTCAGTTCCTATCTAGTCTTCTCTGTAATCCTTCCTATATAAAACTCTGGAGCTTGAATTTTCAATCTCAAAAAGAAATATATGTATACTATACTCTATTTCCTTTAGGCAGTCACCTCAAGGCCACGCTCAGATGAACTGTGATTTCACTTCCCCCGTCCGTTGCTAGGTAACTGAAGAAACAATGACATCTCACTGGATGGAATTGAGCATGTGATCTCAGTCACGTGATCTCCCTCTCCACATTCCGTGGCCTTGAAGTGCCTCTACTGGGGAAATGGACTATAGCAGGGTTTGCTTACTTTGCTAGTCACTATATTTTAAATTTAAAGGGAAAAAAAATCTACTAAAATCCTTAAAACCCTGCTTTGGATGCCCGTTACTTTCAAAAGTGTCTTCCCTGTCTATGCTCTGTTGGTTCTGGATCCCCACTGCTTACATCTAAGCATTAACTGGTACTAACTGGACAATAAGTGGTGCTGCTATTACTCGAGAACTACATTTCTCAGGCAGATTATCATCACTTTCACTCACATCATCAATGTGAAAAACTCCGTTTTTCAATAAGATGGCTATGAAATATGAAGCAAAGAAAATTTGTTTACCCACAGGGAAAAACTGTGAACCTGTCTGATGTACAACTTTAAAAAAAAATTGCATAGGGACCTTTGTTGTGTTTGAACACAAGATGTGCAAGTAATAAGCAAAATATCATACCTCAGATGTATACACAACTCGAAATTAACAGTGGTCCGTTGGTCCGGTATCACAAAAATATTCAATGGATCAGCAAAATATAAATTCTAATGGTCTACCGGACCAGCGAAGCAACCAATGTTTTCAATTTTTTTCTTATTCTCTGTAATTTTTCATTTAATTTTACTTTCATAACATTTTTAAACTTTTAATTCTTATTAGTAAATAAATGACATTAAGCTTGTTTATTAAACCATGGGTAATTTTTTTTTATTTAAATAAGACTTCATTTGTATTTTTTAATTAATTTACAAAAATTTACTATATTTGACTTGTAAATATATGAAAAAAAAAAAAAGTCTTAGTAAAATAAAATTTTTTTTATATAAATTAGTTTATATAAAAAATAGTACAAATATAGTAAAATATACAGTAAAATATATAGTAAAATAGTACAATTTTTTAAATATTTTTAAAAATATAATAGAGTGGAAGAACAGACCAATCAAAGTATGTATGGACCAGTGAAATCTGAAAATTACTGGTTCTGTAGACCAATAACTTAATTTTCTTAATTTCTACTCCTGATACAAATCTGTTTCTGAAATAGAATTTTGTTTTGAAAAAACAGGTAAAACTTCTCTCTGGCCATATTATGACCCAGGAAGAATAGTGGCACAAAATTTATACCCCATTCTATTTTCAATCTTGCTCTTTACTGGTAAGCCTGCTTTGATTTCAATAGGAATATTACAGATCTATACTTCCCTTGTTAGTAAACTAGTTAAATACAGAATATATTGATTAAAAACTTAATGTGATAACCATTTGTCAATATTAAGCAATAACTACACTTAAACATTTCTCCTTCTTTATAAAAAGGAGAAATTATTTCTCGAAAATTTTAAATCAACCCTATTTTGACACTATAAAAGTCAGTGTCATTTAGAGGCTATACTTAAAACCCCGCAAACACTTATGAATACAAAACAAGATTTTTAGAGATATATAAAAATTTGAAGTTTTTACTGAAAAGTCTTCCTAACAAGAGGTGCGCCATTCATTCTGTAATACTACTATAATCAACAGAACTGCATCTTATTAAGTAATGCCATTTTGAAGTCTCAACGACTGAATGAGATTCTTTCTACTTGTAAATACAATCACTTGTAGCCACATGGATAATCTGTAGAAATACAACAAAGTTAACAATAGAAGAAAATAAAGAACATCATTTTAAAAAGATAATTTTTTTTGTTTCTTTCAATCAGAATCTGGCAAGGCTAGAAAGAAATGGATATATTGTTCAAGTGTAGAAGAAGTCACCTATAAATGTTATGATACAAGCAAAAAAAAAAAATTTTTTTTTTTTTTTATAAGTAATACCTAATATTTTGAAGTAATAGTCTAAATATTTTCAACCATGAATAAAAACTTGTTCTTAGATAAAGTTATTTTATCTATGTTGATATTCAGTTATGATATTTCCATGATAATTTATCTTGGTGATTATTTAACTTTTTTACATATATTAAGTGATTGAGAGGTGATACTTCAGAAATATTTAAACTACAATCAAAAATAATAATTATAAAAAAGTTAAACTATATAGTCAATGTATCCTGAATTAAATGAAATCGGAAGGGGTTCTTTGAACCTTTCTTTGTTCCTATTTTTACATATATAATACAATGAAACCTTTCCATAAGTCTAACTCTATTCACGGACCATTTCCATTCAAGGCCTGCTTTTCCCGGTAAAAATTTTGCCAATATCAATTAAAGGCTCATTTACAAATATGGCTTCTCTTAGGAGTCACATTTTAACCTAGATAATTTTATTTTTTCCTTGACTTAAACCTTGAACTTGAAGAAACCTTAAACCTTGAACGTGAATGCCCACCACGTAACTGAGGTTAATTTTCATGCGTGTAGTAATAATTTGAGTCTGTCTAGAGAAAAGTAGTAACAAGGCTCTCATTAGAGGTAAAAATTAAGTGAGAATTTTTCACTCTCACTAAGAAATAAAGTAAGATTTCTGAAAAGAGAGAACACAAATTGACTTTATAAATTGCTAATAAGCTATATAGCCTATTTTCGCAGCTCATTTGTAAAATGTTAAGTTTAATTACAACTAGCATATTTTCCTGTGTATAATATGCTGATTATCAGTTAAAAACCCTTGAAAATTTTAAGCTGCAGATTATCTGCAGATACTTTTTTCAGCAGAAGCTGCTTCAAATTTACACCATGAGATGTATACAACTACCTCATGATTGTATCTATTTGACCATTCATAGAGTCGCTAGTGAATGGTTCATGTAAGTGTGTATAAACATGTAAGTGCGAATAGTTTTCAATTCAGACATATTTCTCTAGCCATTTGGCAACATGTTTCTATGAAAAACGTGTGCGCGAGCATGATAAGATAACAATGCCATTTCGCATTTTGATTTTGTTACGACTAATTGACAAAATTTGTGCTTGTTTAACGGTTGAAATATACTGTCTTCTTGCAACTAATCAGATAATTATGTAATTTTTTTATCCAAATTTTTTAAAAACTTTAAAATCATCCAAATTTTGTAAAGGGTCCATTTTCAAACTGTTGATTTTTATGAAGGATTCTATTTAAATTCACTGATATTTCTGAAAAGTTCATTTTAAAACTATTTATAAAAGGTACATTTTCTGATAAAAAGATTTCCTAAAACAACCCCTGAAGAGTGTGCAAATTTCTTCCAATATTAAAAATTTCAGGTGAGAAAAATGAAAATAACATGAGAAATTCTCACTGTCTTACTCTCTAATGGGAACCCTGAAGTAATAAGACTTTATATTTCAGAATATGCCTTTTAAGAGATGAAGTTCAAGTTTAGAAGAGAAAATTTTTTGTTTTTTCAATATTTATTTAATAAATTTAAGTGCAATGGCTTATAAATGTTGACTTTAATTGGCAAAATAAAAGTATGAAACCTATTTAAGATTAAAAGTTTAAATTAATATTTACTGCCAGAAAACTTCGGTGGAAATTTATAGATAATTTCTTTCCCACTCAAAACTAGGTTGAAAGTTTTGTTATGTTATACAAAATAGTTCTTGAAAAACAAATTATTGCTAAAAATTTTTTAATATTGAAACAAGCAAACTCCTATTGATTTTCTTAAAAAGCTATATACGCAAATGAAAATGTGAATAATTAAAAACATTTAATTTATAAAATTTGTTGCCTGAAATAAGATTTTTCTAAACCTCTACCTCTCTCAAAGGTCAATTTTCTATGGCATGGTGGGTGTCCCTCTTAAAGACATTTCATCAGCATTTAAAAAAAAAAATCAATAAAGAAGTAACTATACAGTATTATATATGTATCAATAGTGTGCATGGAATAATTATAAATTTTGTACATTGTTAGAAAAATATAGACAAGCTATATTAGAAGATATTTTGCTTGCATAGTTAGATGATATGATTTAAGATGAAAGTTTTAGATATTTGTACAATGACTAAAATCAGACAGAAATTTCTTTCAAAATCTGGTTATGCAAAAATTTGCACTTTCAAGTTTTAAACTAATAAAACAAGTTAAAGAATAAGTGAAAATTACTAATTACAGTAGAGTAGATATTATCGCCTAAAATTTGAAAGTAATCATACTCAAGAGAGGTTTTACTTTACAAGACTTAGAGAAAGAAAAATTCTATCCATTAAGAAAAAAATATCCAGGAAGAACTCAAAAGCAACTCTACAATCAAAATACTGAAATTGTGTGTTCATGGATGTAAAACTCTTTTCTTGAATTGTTACACTATATTTGAATAATATAATTTTTCACTCTAGAAAGTCAGAATATTTACATATTCAAAAACTGACTAGTTCTTTATTGCTTAAGAAATATTTCTTTTTCATAAAGGATCATAAGCAATCCCTAATACAAATCTCATTAGTTTTTTTTTGTATCATTCATTAGTATTTCTCATTAGTTCTTACGATTATTATTAGCCAGCAACATATATATGAAAATTGAAATTTTTAGTCATTAACCAGTGATATAGACTACTTTAATTTAGTAGCCACTTCAACAGAAATTTAATTCTAGTAGAACTGAAACATATTAAAGACTGTACTGACTGGCAACAAGTACCTTTTTAATATTTCTACAAAATATATAAAAATAATTTCTCTAAAGAGTGGTTAATTTTAGTCACCACTTTTTTCCCCCTTCTTTTATTATAGTATGTAGTAAGAAAGAGTATATATTTTCAGCTGCAAGGAAACAAAAATTATTCATTATAATGCATTGCAGGGCTTGAAAATTGCACTGCCCGACATGCCCGGGGCATGTAAAAATTCAAACTGGGCATATATTTTGCCCTCTTGCATGCCCAGCTGGACACGCAAATATTTAATCAAAAAAACTTTTCCAAAAATAAAGTGTGTTAAAATATAGTGTCTTGATTTTAACACTGACTTAAATTAAAATGAAATGAAATAAACAATGCCACTATAGGTATAATGTTTTTAAATTTTCTTCACTAAGTATGTAAATGTTTTTAATTAATATGCATTTGAATAAGATATTTGAGAATGTAAAAATTTAATTTGGGCATGTATATGCCCGATGGGGCATGTAAATATTTTTGGATTTTTCAAGCCCTGATGCATTGTAAACATTAAACATCTACAATATAATTTTTAAAATATATAAATATATAATAAATGGTGCAGAAAAAATGTTAGCAATTAACTGAAAAAAATTATACATTGATTAGGTGACCTCACAACTGTAAACAGCTAAACAATGTTTTTATGTCTAAATGAAAAATTGCTACTTTAACATCTTCAAATTTTAAATCGATTAGGAAAATGACAGTTTGTAGTTTCCCACCTCTCCCACGTAACACTTCTTTTGTAATGAACAGATAAACATGCCCACTTATTAAATTTTATTGATGTCAAATTTATATATCAAAGTTGTTGCTCCATGAAATTCATAGAAATCAGAAATGAAGCATATATTTGTTATATAAAATTTTTAGTTCTTATAAATTGTTAGCTATTTATAGTTTTTTTTTTTTTTTTTCTTTAAGGGTAAATATTTTAGATTTAGTCATTATATTAATAGCTATTTTAATATAAACAAAATTATTTCTTTTAATTTCAACTAAGTACACGACATCCCAATTCAGATGAAAATTATTTTAAATTTCACAATACTCTGATATACAAATATGACGATAATAAATTAAGTTAGCTTACCTGCCAACTTAAATAAATCAAATAAAATACAAATTATTTTACATTTGTAAGATCAATATTATATTATAAATGATACAAATATTTATATAAACACCTGAAAAGGAAAAACATTAAACCATAAACTTTTGTTATAATTTCATTTTATCATCAACTTGTCAATTTTGTTATCTATTTAAATATTCAGATAAAGCATTGCTGGATAATAACCTCAGTTATTTGCTGATATTTCTTGCTAAGTTATTTTAAATTATTTAAAAAACTTTTTTTTTTTTTCTATTGTAAATGATGTAGCTATTGTTTGCATATGTGGACTTTATATAAACCACAATTACTGAACTAGATTCTAAACCAAAAGTAACTTTTAAACTTTCATCTTTAAACAAATGGCCAATATACACCAAATACAAATGTGTAATCAGAAGTACTATGTGCCAAATAAAACATTCAGATCTAAATCTCATTTGCTCACCAATAACTAAACTTATCAATTAATTAATTTTAAAAATTGCTAGAAAGTTGAAACTTAAACATAAAAATTAAATATTTTATGCATATTTTAAGAAGATTAACTTCTGTTCTCAAGGTATTTAAAAATTCATTTTCATTTAATCAGGTAACAAAGAACTGGGTTTGATACATTGTATGATTTTTAAAAAGAATAGAACGATTAAACACATTTAAAAAATAGCACAAAATCAAAGACTATTTAAAGAAATGTAATATGCAATAAGATAAAATTCCATGTACACTGTCACTGTAAATTAATTATATTTATAAATTTCAGTTTGAAAATTTATGATATATTTTATTGTCCATTGAAATATCAAAAAATATATACTCATCAATACCAATATTTTTTATATCAATAATATGGAAACATTAAAAATGTCATTTTACATTTTCATTATAGGTCATACTAAATAAATAAATTGTAAAATAAAAATGCAATTCAATGTTAAGCATATAGAGATTTTATTAATGAAGCATATAGAATAATTATTATAGTATAATAATCTGATTAAATCATGAATCTTCAGAGAACGAGTTTTAGTAGTTTTGTAGTACAGATAAAGTCATTAATACAGTTTATTTTCATTTATTTATAATAAAAGGGTGAAATAAATTATACTTTTCAAAAAATTGTTTTTAAATCAGATGCTTAATACCAAAGCGAGCATTCTGACATTTTGTTAGAATTAAATACTTTGTCGTCGCTAATAACAGTGAATCTTAAGTGGGTTGTGATGATATAATTAGATATTAGAAGTACTAAAAAATTAACAATGCCATATTTCAATAATTTATAATAACATGAAAATCTGCCATGACTATTGGGGTTTGAGTTACGACCAACATTTTGCACAAAAATCGTTTGACAGATCTATGGCACATTAAAAATTCTGAACCACTGCAAACATCTATGTTTGAACCAGTCTTCTATCCTGGCACCTAGGAACAGAAAGCCACACAGCTAACCACTCTGCTACCAAGATCTGCAATGACTATTTTCTCCACATGAGAGAACTGTTATAAATGCTACTACGATGAAAAAAAAACATATCAGGACTGTTAATTTAAAAGCTATACATTTAAAAAAAAAAAAAAACATTCAAAAAACTTTTCTAAGATATATAATATGTCATTTATTATCATTTATTTTCAATGAATAAATTCAGTTTTATTTAAATATTTTGTAAGATGGCAAAAACAGCATTAAATTTTACTGTACTAAAGCTGCAGTCATGACTCATATGAAAAAGGGTCTCTTCTCAGAGGCAGATTAAGTTAGATTGTGCCCTAGGCCCATTTGCTAAAGCACCCCCTCACCCCCATATTTTGAAATACTATACATACCTGCCAACATTGAGGAATCAAAATAACGGAGATTTTATAAGTGGCATTTTCAGGCCTAGAAAACATTGATGTGTTTTCGACATATGACAGTATTTTAATTAGATTGATCCATAGCTTAAATTATCAAAAAGTTATATGGGTAAGTTAAATTTAATTATTAAATAAAAATTAAGTAATTATTAATTAAAAATAGTAATATAAATAGAGATTCCTGAGAATTTTTTTCCAGCAAAAGCAAAATCGTGCTTAAAAAAACAAAGGTTTGTGGAAGTTTTGAATGAATTATAGATATAACATTAAAATCTTCAAAATAATGGAGAAATATTTGAGAATAACGGAGAGTGGAACACAGTCCCAAAATAACGGAGTAACGGAGTCTTCGTTGAAATAACGGAGAGTTGGCAAGTATGACTATACATACATACCATAATTATAATAATAAATGTACTGTAACTAAGGAAAACTATTTCTATTCATGAAATGAAAACATACTGAGTCGTAGCAGGGATCTTCCAAATTTCTTTATAATGTGGATTCAAAACCTAATCGGTTTTGAATTCCAGTTGCTTTTTATAATTAAATTTGGGCTTAAAATTAAATTGTTTTTCAAATTTTAATAGGCTTATGAATTTTGCCTCCATCTGCAGTGGCCTAGCGGGTCTAAGCATAAATCTAATCCTGGATGTTCCATCTCTTTATGAAAATAGGAGTATCTCATAGTTACATACGAAATTAGCAAGTCCGTCTGATCGATTGTACAAATATAGATTATATTCATGTGCTTCAAAAACGAGTATGGGAAATCCTTAACAGATCAAAATAGCTTAGAAAGTGTTCTTAAATTGATGAAAATCCTAATCGGTTTTCAGTTTAAATTAACTTTTATATCGGAGTTACTTTTAAATTTTAGCCATTTTTTAAATTTTAATCGATTCCATCTAACAAATATTAATTATCTGTAAAAATTTAGCACCCTTGAAACACAGGTACCTCTAGGCTAAGACCTCACAGGCCTAAGCCTAAATCCACCCCTGGTCCTTCTTCCTTGATAATTTTGAACCATAATTTTGAGTATTTTATCAATCTATAATAATTGCTATCAAGGTTCTAGTCATTCTTTAAATTTTGTTGTCACAATGGAATATCAGTGGCCAATGACAAAAGCATCGCAAAAAAAAAAAAAAAAAAAAAAACTTTTTGGGGACATTACTTCATTGATCTTTTGACTGCCTTCAGAAAGGGCAGATGTTTTCTCTACATGGTTTTTACAATGTAATAAAATGAAGATTAACTTAATAAAAATGTTACTATGTATTAAAAATTAGCAAGTTTCATCTGCTTCACTGGTCTTATTAGTTAGGGTTCACTCTATGCTATTTCTTATTAAGGGTGTTGCAACATGTCTTTGATATAATAAGCAAAATGCACCCTGTCAGCTTTTAATATACTGAAATACATCAATTATACACAAATATCTCTCAATAAAAATTTTTACTTTACTATTATTACAGCATTTCTAATTGTTGTGTTCTTAATAGCTTACAGAAATTATAAAGAACTTTATAATATTACTAAAAATTTTTATAATTGATAAAAGCATTCAAAATTATTACTTTATCATATTTAAAAATATTTTTTTCGTTTGCCACCGATACACACGATTACATATTTTCTTTAGCCCTACTTCTGCTTCAGTTGTGCCTTTTCAGTTACAAGTTACAAGTACCCAGTGCTTTTTACATCTTGAGTGAACACTATCTATATTTAAATTAATTTTCAAACAAAAACTGAATCCCTATTTTTTATATAATTTTATATTTAAAAAAAAAAATTAGATTAAAATCACTTAAAACCTCATTTGAGGCAATTACATATATATAATTTTGAACTTTAAGGTTTCTTTAACAACCTATCTTGAATTAAAGCCTACACCACTACTAATCATTCGGCCACCAGATGGACATAGTGAAAATGGGATAGTCAATCCAGAAAAATATTGGGTCCTTCTTCCTGTCCCTTCACAAAATTCCACATCATAAAAAGAGACCCTTTACAAAATTCAAATTTATAAAATGAGCCCCTTCACAAGGTTTTGCTTTATCAGGGTTCCCACTCTTAAGAGGAAAAAAAATTCAAGGACTTTTCAAGTACTTTTCAAGGACTATTTGAAATTTTTCAAGGACTATGGGGGGGAATAGTCGAAGCATATACACAAAACTAAAGTAACTAATTTCATTAGTACAATTATTAATTTTTTTTAAATAATCATAATAATTTTCCTTGTTTACACAATATATTTTTGACTGATTGACCAAATTAACTTTTACAAGATTCAAAAAATGATTAGCTCAGGATTTGAAATTAGGATCATTATCAGGGTTGGCTAACATTAGAATGTTGCCAAATTCCCTGACTTACGGTGTTTATTCCCCACTAAAATACACAAAATTAACACACATTTCAGTTATTTACAATAACAAGTTTAAGACATACACTGAAACTAGTATATGCAAAAGTAAGGCAATGAAATGGGATACTAGAATTCTTATGACAAAATCATTATGTTAGATATTATATTAATAAATATATTTATTATGCTTCTATTAATCTGTTAAAAAAAAAAAAAAAAAAAAAAAAAAACATCCCCCCCACAATAAAAAAAAAAGTGAATTACATATGAGAATGAAAAATTTCATACCTGTTGTAAGATAAAAAATATTTTGATTTCTTCATTATTAAATGAAATTCAACTGCTTCATATATCAATAGTCACAATATTAGATTCTAAAAATTAAAATAAAATCTTTACAAAGAGTACTCAGAAAGAATCTTACCAATTAAGATTGACAGAATACACTTTATTATTTAATTTAAAACAACTCTGATTACAATTTAATTAGTCATACAATTTACTTTTTCTTGCTGTTTAAGATTTCATTTATTTGAGAATCAATGTCTTTTATCTCTTGTGTTTTTTGTTTTACAGTCCTCCTAAAACTATTGGATTGTACAATAAATTGAATATTTCCAGTTTTTTCTGCCTTCTCAGATAATTTATCAGCAGATTCTTGTAAATCAAGAATACTTTTTTCTAGACGAGTTTTTTTACATTTCAAATCTTGCAACTCATCGGAATTTTTTCTTTTTCGCACTTCTTCTATGTCTTCTTTCTTTTTCTCTTCCAAATACGCGATATATTTTTGCCTTGCACTTGAGACTGATAAACGAAGTTCTTTAGTGATCAAAATATTCTCTAAACCACCAGAAACTTTTATTTGATCAATAACAAGCCTTTTTGAGATGAAAGATTTTTCATGAAGATTTTCTACTTCAATTTGCTTGTTGATAGAAAACCCTCGTTCCACACTTGCTTGACCATGAGATAAAATTAACAGTTTTTTAATTATTTGCCAAATATTTTCATATCTTTTAGCACTAAAATAGCTATAAAAAAAATTATCAAGTCTTGTTACAGAAGGATCAAATGCCTCGCAATCTGTAGAATTTTCAATTATATCGGATAAAAATTCCTGGAATTCTATAAGTGCGGCATCACAACATTTTTCATCTACTTTTTGGGCATCAACTAATATTGATAAGATGTTTTTCATTTTAGTAAAACATCCATGACTGTCAGAAATCATTTTCTTTGGATCTAAACAAGAGATGTTTCTTACCAGAGCATACTGAATTGGTGTTTTGGTCACAATATTTTCCACTAATTTGTAGATTAATCTTTGGCAATCCCGTTTTAAATCCATGACTTGTTTTTCTGTAACTGCGCTTCTTTTTTTTATTTCTTTTAACTCTTTATTTCCTATAAAACCTAAACTTGTTACACTAGCATCGGAATAAGAACTTTTATCTGAAAAATCAAAAACAGAAAGCTTATGACAAGTTTTTAAATTGCTCAGTTCTTCCTTCTTCATAACATTAAATGTTATTAAACAATCTAGGACAAGTTTTTTTAAGTCATTTGCCAGAAATGGCAATAATGGAGAGTCACTTTGATATTTAATCAAAAATGGCTGTAAAATTTTAATAATTGATAGAAAGACATTTAATTTTACCGGCATTAAAATATCATGGCATGCTCGAGAAATTACATCATATGATTTGCATGTGGGCCTGGGTAATTTTTCTCGTTCGATAAGATAAACGAATTCCTTTAAATCCTCCCATATCTCTAATGCCCTTTCAGTGGCAGGACCATTTTCCAGCCATCTATGACGACAAAAATGTTTTGGAATTTTTCCTGTTTTTGATGATTTTAAATAATCTTCCCGCCTTGCTGGAGAATCCTTGAATAATGAATAAAGACTTATCAGAAAAGTGTCAATATCCCAGTTAGTGATATTTGCTGCATTTTTAATTGCATTGTGGACTGTGTGAATACTGCAGCTTCCAATATTCAGCAATTTGGTATTATTTTCTTTTTCTATATCTCTCTGCAGCATGTTAAATAGCTTCCAGTTGACAGCTGGTCCATCCATGGACAAATTAAATAATTTTGCTAAATTTATTCTTTCAACTGCTTTTTTAATAGCGCATAACATTATGTCAGCTGTAGAATGGCCAAGAAATAAGGAGTCAAAATAACGTGTCCTTACCTGATTTTCATGTTCATCCCAGTATCTAACATGTAAATCTAATTGCTTATTTTGTGTAGTATGATTCAAACTTTCATCAAATAACAAACAATACTCTTGGGTTTCATCTAAGCACTTAAATATAGCCGATTTAAAGTAAGGTGCAAGCCCAAAACACACTATATAGGCACATTTAGTAGCACAACAGGAAAATTGTTTTGCTATATCGCTGTCAGAAAAAAGAGTTTTAAAAAAAGAAGATATTCCTTCACAAGAGTTAAAAGAATAATTGCTATCAACACATTTTAACACCCATCTAATTTCTGCATCTAAAACATCATTCCTTGACACATAAGAAGCCAGTGTTGATGATTCTGTAGTAGGTACAGTTGTTCTACATGAATTTTCAGTTGTTGCACCTGCAAAGAAACTCTTCATATACATTGGACTCTTATTTTTTGCATCCAAGAGGGTCTGATGTTTTTTTCCTAGGAAAAAAAAAAAAAAAACCTCATATCTTTGTTACAAATAAAAATACTAAGCACAACAAGAGATTCTTTAACATATTTTTAGTGTTAACTTTTTCTCCCTTAACACTAGCCAAAACCCATTATTCCAGGAGTGCAGAAAGTGTTCCGACCTTTGTAATTTCCCCCCCAAAACACATCTCCCTACAATGCAAAAATCTAACAGCTTTACTATAAGGCACCCATTGCTATTGCCAATGTACAGCTCACTGGATGAGTCGATACTGCGAATTGCATCATGAATCGATACTCTGAATCATTACAAAACATTATAAAGACATTTTAATAAAGTAAATTATTGTTTCACTCTGATGCTTGTTTTGAAACTCACTGAAATAAATTTAGCATATTTTATTTAGGATTAATAAAATAAAATAAACATTTAAAACAGTAATTAATAGAAATTTGAGGTACTTCACTACAAAAAAAAAATAAAAAATAAATAAATATATTTATATATCGGACAGCTTTCAAGCTTTAGCACATAAAATTCAGTGTTATGAATTATATATATATATTATATTTTCCACAAATTTTCAAAATTACATCGTTGCATGAATCTGAAAATGTATGAAAATGAAAATTTGTCACTGGATACCCTTAATTCGTAGCGCAGGAATCAGAAAATGCATACAAATTTGTACCACAGCAGTCAGTATTCAAATATAAAAAAAAAAGACACTAAACACCCCTAATGCATGTATTGGAAAATGCATGAAAATCTGTACTGCATCAAATACTACCATGTACTATTTTTTCTCTAAATAATTCCATTCATTTAAAAAATAATAATAAAATACACTCGAAAAAATATTTAAATCTCAAAAACACATACAAAAAAAAAAAAGGAAGTTATTCAGCTGGGCTGCATTACGATAAACTTACATGAATGGTCAGTACAAAAAGAAAAAAAAAGTTCCTAGATGGTTAATCAAAGTTCAGATACATTAAAAAGTGTCAATACAGTGAATCGCATAATAGCATCACAAATCGCCAATGGGTGCCTTATAGTAAAGATTAGCCCTTATTTTGTTATACAACGCCATTTATTCTATCTAATAAGTTTTTAGGAGAATAAGTATTATACGCTGTAACAAAAACAAAGCAAAAAAAAAAAAAAAAAAAAAAAAACTGCCAGTTAATATTAAACATTGCAAAGTAGCAAATTGTTATTATAACTTATATTTTTATTTTCTCTGAAGAAAGTATTAAAAATTTCATCAACAGTCAGTTAAAATTTCCCCTGAACCTCGTTCGGACACATTCTGCACCTATGTATTATAATAGGGGAAATTTAATTTTCTTAAATACTCATTACCTTATGCATTTTTTAAAATTCCGTTTTCACATTTAGAAAATTCACATGATAAATTAGCACTCATTCTTCAAAAATCTATTTTTCAAAAATAATAATAATAATAATAATAATAATAATTGTGGAAACAAATTTCCCCATAGAATTACATGGGCTTTGACTGTCAGGGAAAGTGAGAAGACTCTGCTATATTATCTTATACAAATTAATGCAGTATGATTTTATTACTATTTATCAAAATTCAGGCATGAAAATGCAAATTGGCCTAAAAAGCTGAACTTGTGCATAATATAAAATTATAGCAACATAACTTATGTACGTGTATATGTGGCATACTTTATATATTTATTTTTAAATGAGATTATGCATATTAAATAATAATTAAAAAATATAAAAGAACATCAAATCATTCCTACCTAGAAGAAATGTTTAAGAATAAGTTTGAATAATTTTAAATGTACTTAATTAAATGTATAATGAATTTATACACAATACTTTCTTCTAAAAATTTAAAAGACTTCTTTTATACATGCATATATGAATTTTAAAAAATATTATGAACTATTTTTAAAGAATACTTCCTAAAAAAATTTTTGCAGCATCATTATGTTGGGTAAAAATTTAACACAATTTGAAATTTTAAAAAAATTAAAAGATAGTGTATTTTAAGAAATCTGAAAAAAAAAAAAAAAAAAAAAAAAAGTATGTTTTTGGTTATACTAAAAAGCTAGGCGTCATGTCAAAATAATGCCTGGATTAAATTTTTGGGTGTCCAAATTAAAAATCTAGGTGCCATTTATAATTAAATATGTATATTTAAAATAATAATAATAATAAAGCATCAACTTGTAATAATATATGCTAGATTATATAAAAAATATTTATGTAATGAATGTAATTAAGAATGTAAATATTTAATTGAGGAAAAATATATATAGATTCATTAACTTCAGCAATAAAGTCTAAAAATAATTACGTACATGAGAAATATTGAATATTTCTATTGCTTTATTTTTTTTTTAGAATTGATCACTGATCACTATCCGGAGATGGGGGGAAAGGGGGGGGGGATAAAAAAATTACAGAGTAAAAAATATTAATTTTTTTCAATTCTACTTCTAGAATCTAATAAAGCAAATTTAAAATGAATATTATTATTTATGTTGCAGATGGATAAAGATTGGGAGACAAAAGACTTCTGCAGAACATTTGATTGCCAATTGTTAGTTGGAAATAAAGGAAAAGGGGGGGGGGGGTAAAAAATAACTACACGAGCAAGAAATATTTAACAATTCTATTTCTTTCTAGGTTCTAGAATCTCATGAAGCAAGTTTGAAATGAATATTGACATTTATGTTGTGGATGGAGGAAGATTGGGAATCGGGAGCTTTCGTAAAACATTCGATCGCCGATTGTTTAATGGGGTTTTTTTTTTTATTATTAAACGAATGATATCCGCGCTTTTTTTTAAAAATGGAAAAAATTTTGAAAAATATTAATATTTTTTGGTAGAGTTTTGGCAACTATACCCTACTAATTCATAAAATGCCTTTTTTTTTTTAAAGACTGATGGAATCATTTTGCCATTACTGACAAAAATTTAGTTAAATTAAGGAAAAAAGGAAAATCTGCCGCAAATTGAAAAATTTGGGCTTTGTTTTACGCTAATATTCTTAAAACATGCGATTATTCCACTATAAATATTCCACTATAATCATTAGGTTCTTTTTATTTTTCCAATCTACAGCCAAATTACGCAATATTCCTGCGACTAATCATCAAAACAAACAATTATTTTACCACAAACATTTACTAAAAGCAATTTTTATTTAAATACTATATTACAAGAAAAAAAAAAAAATGTGCCGCATAGCGAAATACAGGATTATTTTGCAGCTAATTACTGACACTTACATTTTTAATAATAGCCAATTATTAGTTAATTATAATTATTAGTTACAGATAAATAATAATAGTAAGCAAAAATTCAACTTACCAAGCATGTGCGATTTCAAAGCTGATTCTCCCATTTGAGAAATATCCAAATCTTTCTGGCATAATGAACATCGGGCTTTATGCTTGTCCGGTGTTGAAAGTAACCATGCACAATAAACATCGGTTTTTAACCACAAATTATTAAAAACACATTTGCCCATATTTTTATAAATAACAGCAGCCGTTAAAAAAAAAAAAGATTTAGCGACCACCGTCCCTCATTTCCATACACAAACACAAAACGTGACGACAACACGACGAAATGATTAGCGAACAGCGTGTAGATGTAGTACAGAAAGATGTGTTGCCATTCGTACGCCTATTTCACTCATAAAGAGGAAGGGGAAACCATGGTATCAAAGCTAAACTAGATCCGATGAGTGCACAACGGCGCGTGCGTGTGAAGATAGGGATAGTTTAGCCTTGATCGAACTTGTGCTAAGGCCGTTCGCCGGAGGGGAAAATTCAAGGATTTTCAAGGACTTTAAGCAAAATTCAAGTACTTTCAAGGGCCCTTGAAAAAAAAAATGAAATTCAAGTACTTCTTAAGGACTTTCAAGGACCGTGGGAACCCTGTTTATAAAAATGATCCTTTCATATTTCCATGTTTTCAATATTATTTTTAATTAACCTGAGAGTTGTTGCGTCATTTTCTGTAATGCTAATGGTCATGTTTAGGTCTATTCCCCACCGCCCGTAGTAGTGAGAGAAAGCCGAAAGAAAGCCAGTAGCGAAAGATCAACTGCACCTAATTCACATGAAGCTTTTCCAGCAAAACTCTGACCTGTCTACAAAATCAGAAGAGGGGGGAAAATTAATCAACGTTACTGGTTGTCTCATAGTCAAATAGACGGATTTCAGAAATAAAATTTTATTAGCTGCTAAAAAATAGCAGGAATAACTTGAAAACATACTATGTTAGAGGAAACCCACCCAAGGTCAGTTACACAGAGTTTCCACCCTTTATCTCTAAGGGGTGATCTGTTCTGTAGTATGAATTTATAAGTGATGGACGGCAAATAGACCAATATGCGACTACTAAAGGGTTAATTCGTTCAATGAAACTCTAATAACTTGATATTAAACACAGAATGATTTAAAATAGAAGATTTTACTCCCCCCCCCCCACAAAAATAAAAATTTCATAAAAACATTTTGTTTTTCACAAAAAAGGCATTCAAAAATTAAAACCTGGATTGACTCCTGCAGGCATAAACATCTTTATCAATAACTCTTTTATATCCCCACCAATAGCAGAAAGCATCAATTTCTTCTAACCAATGAACGATATTATCAGGGTTTGGTATGCTGTTACTTTTATTTATTTATTTTTTCTGTACAGTAACTCATGTGCAATACTAGTTATATTGAATCTATCAAAGTATACATTTATAAACAGTAAACAACCTTAAGGACATAAAAAGATATTCATGGTAGATATATGTATGTTATAAACTTATTGGATATGACACTGCATAGTATTAAAAATGGCTTTATTAACAAAAATGTCCTCTGTATAAGCGAAAGATTAATTCACCATTCTAATTTTATTATCTTTAGTGATTTAATAATTTAGAATAAAATAATTTCCAGAATGTATTAAATGCATATAAATAAAATGTAACAGAAACTTTTCTAGATATTAAAAACTTATAAACAAAAATATATCATTCATTAAAAAATATTTTTAAACTGTATGTAAATCTTTTAGTGTTTAACTATTAATAGCTAGTAAAAATGGGCTGTGTGTGGTGCAATTTAAAGAAAAGAATTTTAGGTTCAGTATAGAGTATAAAAGTTAACTTTAATTGTGCACTTAAAATGATTTCTGAAATATAATTATTAATTTCTAAAATTTTTGAACACAAGGAAAATATATCATTAAAAAAAAATTAATATGTGCTTCAGCTGACAATTCAGTGATCTATTTAACAGAAAAATACACAGCTACTCAGCTATAAAAGTAAACATTTTTTGTTTGAGAAATATTTATAAAAATAATGAATGAAAAATATATATATTAATAAATTTTCAATTATCAAATATATTTGTTTCAAACTGTACATTTCCTAAAAGAAGAGTATATTTGAATATAAATTTCCTAATTCAACAATTAATATTCAATAAAATAATTCAATTCAAAGATAGGCACTTTGAATGTAATAAAATTGCACAGTAAATGCCCTATAAAGAATGACGATTAGGCTGAAATTCAACAATATGAGATAATAAGTGAGATAATTCTCATGTTTAATGTAACATATAAAATTATTTTAAAATAAAAATGAAATTATTCTAATGATAATATGGAATTTAAAAAGATCTTTTTAGTAAAGAAAATAATGTTCTTAGCTCAGAAATATGTGAACTAATCACCAAATTTTCCTTTTTTTTTTTTTTATGTTTGTAAGAACAAGGACCAACATGAAATCCCAGTAACAGATACACTGCAGCATGGCAGTAAATGCTGCAAATTAATTTAACAGCTCAAAAAGGAATGCAAGGCTTAAAAATTCTAATAAAATTTGCATTAAGTCTCTAGATTACTGTGTTTATTGCATCTTTATTTGGTAGATACAAATTTTACATATTTTAAGAATTGTTAATACTTCTTGTGATACCAGAATTGGCTCTGCATTCAATGGACTGCGGATAAATTTTGTTTAGCTGCAGAAAAATTCTGCTACGGGACATATTAATTTAGCACAGAATAATAAAATCATTAGAATAACAACATTTTTGTATAATTATTTAAACCATGCGAAGTAAAAATCTTAATATTAAAGCAATTTGAGAATGTTTACCAATAAAACAAAACTGACCACGAATCAGAACTGCCCCAGAAGATCCTCTTTATGTAGGTGGAAATCTGTGATAAGTAACTTGCTTGATGCCTCTAGGTGACTTCAAATAGGAACAGTAGACGCTTCATCCATCAGCAAGACGAGGCTACAATGTTGAACAAAAAAAATTAGCGTTTATTTTAGATTCCTTTTCAAAACACTTAATACAAGCCCGCAAAATCTTAAAATCCCCCGCCTCCTAAAATTTTATAATATTTTCACCACTATTTTAAAGCAATATTTTTTTAGATAATACTTACATATGTTTTCGAATAATAATGTTTACATAAAATAGAAACATTACATAGAGACATTAAAAAAAAAAAAAAAAAAAAAAAAAAAAAATGCTTATTAACAATAGTCAGGGATTAATCCAGCTTTTTAAAAATGGTACCCCATTTGTGAATTTATAAAATAATTTGTGAAAACATCAAGTAAGTTTATGGAAATTAATGATACTTCAGAACAATTAACTAAAATACGTAAAGCAGTTTTTTTTTTTTAAATTTTAAAATGCATTTAAAAAATAAAATGAAACAGTTGTAAAAATAAATATATATATGGGCGAGTTAAGTTGTTTCTTATATGTAAGAGAAGTAGGTGTTTACTTAGATATTTATCATTGTCTCCAGTAGTAAATATTCAAATTGAAGGTATTTTTCTGTGTTCGATGCAGTGAAGCTTATAAAATATTTTAGTGTGCAGTTATATTGCTGAGAATTGACTTTGTGAAGGTACCTCTTTACTGAAAGTTGAATTTGTGAAGGTTGCTAAAAATTGACTTCGTAAAAGTGCCTCAATGCGGCACTAAATTTGTTCTGGATTAACCTCTGATAGTGGTGACAATATAATAAAATGAGAGTAAAATTTTAGGAACGCTGCGAAGCCTGCACTTAATAGCACACATTTAATGATTTTACTACACAAATGAGTTCAATCACCAATGGAGCAATAATGCACTAAGTTTTGTAACTCCATCGAATATCTTCCCGAGATACCCCTTGCTCTTTTGTTGCACAACACTACGGTTTCTATTTCCAGCACTATTCTGATTGTAATAAGACAGCACCAGAACTGGCATTTTAAAGTCATAAGTACAAAACTTTGAATAAACACCATAAAATGCAATAAAGTTTTGTTTGCAAGTTTATTGTATTTTATGGTGTTTATTCAAATTTTCGTATTTACTACTATTCTGATTGGCTTAGTGGCTAAAGCATTCAAAATGCAAACAGTCATTACATTTACAGAGTAGGGGTTCATCCAGCTCTTCACACACACACACCCCTCCAAACAGGGTCCTATTTTCATGAATTTGACTTACATTGTTTGTGTGTGGGAGGGATGTAAAAAAGAAAATAATTTTGTAAAAAAATATAATTATGTTAAACTGATTAACCACTTTATTGTGCAAAAATTACAATTAAAAAACAGATTTATGTGGTATGTACAAACACAATTTGTTTTCTGATAAGATTAGTAAAATTTTCACATTTGGTGTTCATTACATTATAATTTACATTTTTTTATTTCTATATATTTTATAATGACTTTTAATTATAGATGATTATGAGACATGATGATATACAACACACTTTTAATATGTGTAATTTTAGGCATATTTGTAAAAGTATTTCAAATAATTAGGAAAAATAAAAAACCCAAAATGCATAAACAAAAAAATTTACAACCTTATTTTGTGGCGAGTAAAACTTTTTTTCAGCAAGTGTAATCTGAGTTGAAATTTCGCATTAATCATAACAATAGTATTTAACAAAAGTTGTCTTTATCAATAACAATATAATGATGTATGTTTCTAAAGTAAAGTAAAATAAGAAAGAGCGTACATAATTTACATGATGTTGCCATCTAGGAAACTTCAAGAGATCAAACAAAGATCACATCCAAATCTGGCAGGAAAAAATTACACAAGTCATAAAATAGCAATTTTGAATTTATTATTGGAAAATTCATATGAAGTGCCCCAACATGTATGAAAAGCCTCACATCTCTATCCCACAATTTATTCACATGAGAGTGAGAGGCATTTGCATCAGTTTTAATGTAAGTCGGCCAATAGGTTGTTAATTTTAAATTGATTTTTCTCAAATACTGCATTTCTGGGTTGCGTTATTATATTATTATTATTTTATTAATTTTTCTTTGTAGCGGATGTGACAAAATATTGTTATTTAAGAAATTTTATATGTTTATTAAGAAGCCTAACAGTTAATAATTTTCTTTGACTGTGAATTCAGCATTACACCACTACTTATGAATAGTAATATTTCCTAATATTTTTCTATATTTATATAAACCACTGTTTCTGAATAGCAGTTTTGTATAATATTTTTTTATAATTAAAAAAATAAATAAATAAAATATTACTAAATGTAAATGGTACTACTGAAAAAGTTTGCAAAAAATTAGGTGACTGACACCTAAATATAGGAATAAATCAGCCAGCCGAATAATCGGTATTCGGCCGAGTAGTTACTATTCGGTTTAAAGGATATTTGGTATTCAGCCGAATTTGGTTGGCCAAATATTCGGCATTCAGCCAAAACTGCTATTCAGTGCATCCCTAGTACGTGTATATTAAAATGTGTGTAACAGGACAGTAAAATCAGCCCCTCTTGGAATTTTTTTTTTTTTTTAATTCTAAAATGGCAACTACTGAAAATGAATTTTGAAAATGTTTGTAATTATTCTTAAGAGTAGATTTATCTATATTTATTAAGAAAGTTATATTTTACTCTTTTCCCTAAAATTTCATTTCATTCATGTTTGTGATGTGCACATGTGATGATATGCATATATTAAATTGCATATTTTGTAATACATATGAAGCATTTAATTTCCTATTCATACATATACCAATGATCGTTTCTTTTATACAAGAATTCTAAATTATAAAAAAACATGGCTGTCAACAAACAACCACTATATTTACAGGTGAGTCGAGCAACTTGTTAGCACAGGCTATTTGCGTCAAGAAGTTGCCAAATCAGGGTTCGTTTGATTTTGCCCAACCCGAAAAAACCCACTTGACAAAACCCGATAAAAAACGTTTTTTTTCAAAATATATATTTAAAATTGCACTATTATCTAACTTACAATAAGCATATAAATATAAAACAATTATTATACATTATTACAACATGAACAAAGAATTTTCCTAAATACTTAAGGTGCTCAAATTTTTCTATAGAAAAATTATCCTGAAAAATTTCCTATGAAAAAAATTTATAATCTATAATATTAAAACACAAAGCATTTTCTTTGAGACCAAAATCGTATGATCTGGGCATGCACAAGGAAATTTTGAACCAATTCGGAATGGAAATATTACTTTCTCCTTATGTAGCGCAATACCAATACTGATAATACAGATCGAGCAGACGACATTAATATTTCATATGTCTCATAATTTCTTTATATAAGATGTGGCGTCATCTGTCACCATGTTTATATATTATACTTCTTAAAAGAAAAAAAAAAAGAAAAAAATCTTTTAAAATTAATAAATTGTCAGAGTTTAATGTTCTTTAAAAGTTAACTTTTATCAGTTGAAAACTTTGTTTAGAAAAGATGGAGATACTTAAAATCGAAGATTTATTTATTTTGTACTCTATTATAATCTCTACACCTGATACTTCATTTCAATACTACCATATTACAGTAAAAATAATTTAAAAAGAATAACATTTAAATATTGATATTTTATACGAGTAAAAATTTAAATAGTATAATTTATTATTAAAAATTTAATGAGCAAATTAATTTACTAAAGTATTAAATTCATTCTTATTTATTTATTTATTTTTAACAGTATACATTTGTTGATATATACTATTTTGATAGAATAAGTGTTATAATAGATAACTATTCCAGTAAAAACAAATTTTAACTTTATTCTGATTTGCAGTTTATTTTTAGAATACAATGAATTAATATTTTGGATTATATCCAAGTGGTTTCACAAATATGGGAAGGAAAAATCAGAATCAAAACTATTATTTTACACTTAAAATGCACTTATTGTCTAGGCAAATTACAATTAATGATATACAGTAACCGCTACTTAATAAACTCACTGGTTAATAAAATCAGCCACTTAATCTGGTCAAATTGCCAGGAACGGAATCAAATCAATACAATACAAACTACTTCTGAAGCCACCGGTTAATAAATTCAAAAATATCTCCTCAGCAGCCAAAAATATCATTTATGCTCAATAATTTTTTTTATTTTTTTGAAAAAGAAATAAAAGCACAACAAACTCTAAGTTATCGCTCATTGTTTAAGATTTTACACTTGCAGCACAGTTACTAATTAAACACGCCCCATAACTTATCTCTGTAACAATTTCAAGGAACGTATTTTTCAAAACTCAGTATAATAAGTTATAAATTTGATTTGAAATGATATATATTTTTTTAATTTCTAATCATTAAAAGGGAATTTTTAGTTTTTATTTTGAAATTACCATGAAGTTTAAATAGAAAGATTTTAAATTTATAAGAACAGCATGAACTTTTGGTAAAGTAATGACGATTTTCCTCAAAGGAAAGCGCAGAGGAACTTGGAATGTGTTTAATTTATTTATATCGAAGGAACAATTAATTATCTATCAAAAATTAATTAATATTGTTTACTAATACTATTATTCATTACCTTTTGAAATTTTATCCCAAATTCAGGAAAGCAATTTTTTTTACTTGGATGCAAAAACGTTCGCCGGATAAAAAAAATAGCCGCTTAATAAAATCAATTTCGCTCACATCAAATGTGATTTTAATCAGCGACGAGAACTGTATTTTACAAGTGAATGAAATCTTTGTCTTTCATGTATGTCTTTTATTAAAAAAATGTGACCTGGTTATCGTTGACAGTAAATTAATATAGTTATAATCTGGTAGTAAATCTTTGGATTCATTCATTTTGCGTGAAAAGCAACGAATAAATTTTACAGTAAGCATAAAACGACTGCAGTTCTATAGATTATTAGTCGATTTGTGTGATAGGGAGGAATTCTATTGTGGGATTAATTTACATGTTTGATAAGTATTATCACAAATATTGATACTATCTCATTAAGAAATATTCATTCTTTCGATAATTTATATAAATTCTGCCTTTCTTTTAATTAATCCTAACATTCTTTTGGTCATATTTAGAGTAAAATTAGGAAAACCTTGGGATTTTATTTTTATTATATGGAGTATGCTTAAATTTTGTATATTGAAATTTCATGAAATTTATCCTCCTCCCTCCAACCAAAAGATAATTGATTAAAGCAGGGGATTTTAAACTGGTTAAGAGCAATGTGAAATATTAAAGCAAGGGTGTTTTAAACTCTATGCCGTGAGAATTTTAGTTACACATCATCCGTCAAATTTTTACGGGTATTAACTAGTTACCTTATTAAAACACAATAAAATCCCAGGAGCAGAATTATATCCGATGTTCTGCAACGAGACATTAAAATTTGCAGATGTTCTGCAGGTATTTTGTCCAAATTTGTCAAAGCACAGTAAAATGCAAAATAAGCTTAAAAATAATACTTATTAGTAAAATATTTATTACACATTTATTTATAATAAAACATGATTTAAAATTTTTATAATCTAAAACTGAGGAATACACCCAGAATTTGCAATTTTTTCAATGGCTTTTGGCATTAATATTGTCACATTAATGTGGAAATCTTACAAAATGTTTATAAATTTTGTCTATACATTGAAACAATGACTGTTTCCAGCAATTTTCTAGTATGCTAACAGATTTACAGGTCAGTTGAACATATCTAGGTTTTATTAATTTTAGAATGTTAGCTGTATCAACATCATCCAGTTAGGGGATAGATGAAATGTTCTGCAAAAGCCTCAATTGTTCTGTGATGTGTGTCACAGTTTTAAGCACTTTCTGCTCCTGGGAATAAAATATATATAAACCGCTGAACCTCGTTACCGTGAATTACTTTTAATACGAACTGTTTTCAGAATCCCCGTTAAAATGAAGATTAGTTAATGATAGCATGAACTACTGATAACATGAACAAATTTTTATCCCCCTTGAGATTCACGTTAACGAGGTTCGACTGTATATATATGCATATATATGTACATGTAAAAGCAAAAAAAAAAAAAGTAGTTTGTCAAAGCAAAGAAAACTATGTGGCTCAAGGAATGTAAAATATAAATAAATAAAAATCAAATTTTTAAAAATTTCTGAAAACTTTAACAAGGCAGCACAGTTAAGTAATGAAGAGGGACGATAATTAAATATATTTTATGAAAATCTATGAAAAATTTAGTGAAGCAACACTAAATAGTTATTAAAATCTAGTTTTCTGTTGTAAAGAGCACATAAACAGAGTTTTTGAATATTTAAAGTACAATTATTTAGTTTTCAAAAATTTCTTTATAACTTAATCATACAAAGACTTTAAAACTTAATTTTTTTTAATTTTGATTTCAATGAAAAATTAACTAATTTTTTTAATTGACTTATTATGCATGATACGTATTCAATGTATTTTAAAAAAAAAAGGATGAAAGAAAAATATATTCCTGAATTCTCTGATTTAACCCTCGCTTTCCCAAGATCAAGGCGTTACTGCAGAAAAATTGCTTTCAGGTGTCGCTTGGCATGTTTGGCGAAAATCATCAGCATCATGCCTTTTTGTATCGTTTAGAACAAATCGTCATGCAACATTCTATTGGTTATGTTTACTATCTCTGGTAAATTAGCACATTTTTTGAATGAGGCGGTCTTAACTAAATTTCAACTACAAAATGGGGTCAAAATGACCCCATCTTGGGAAAGCGAGGGTTAAAACAGAAAATTTCAGAAAAAAACCAGGTTTTTTTCCAACCCTGTACCAAAATGAACCCAGATGAGCAGTTTTACCCCCACAACCCCAGTAGCAGAAATTTCAGCATCCTATCTGCAGCAAAACAAAATTTATCTGCAATCTACAAATGCCTGAGTAATGTTACCCCCTATAAAACATTAACTAGCCTACAAAAAAAACTGACAACTGTTTCTTGTGCAGATAAATTGTGAAGAGATGTAACACTCTTCATGCACATTATCTTCATTGAGGTACTTCATACACATAATTCAATGACATAACCTTAAAACTGCCATTTTTGGACTGGTGTCACTTTCCTTGCTAGGGTACGATATGATACAGCGCGCCAGAATGAAAAACATTTCTAAAGAAACTCTTGATCAGGGATAAAACAACCTAACATCAATATATAAATAAAAAACCCTGAAAACTGCAACTTGCATGCAAAATGAATGGCAAAGGGAAACTTATTAACAATATTGCAAATGGCTATTATTAAAAGTATTTATAATACCTAAAATAAATGACATTTGGAGAGTTTTTAATACATTATAAAAGGCAAAATAAACATTTAAAATGAAAATTTTTTACAAAAATAAGATAATTTAACTTGAAATACAGAGACAGTAAAATTCTCAAAAACACTGAATTCAGCAATAGCCCCTGGAAAGTGTACAGATCAGTTTCAGATCATCTGCTTGATGTGTTTTGGATCGGGCAAGCCTGCCATAATGCATATTTAATTATCAAACACATAAAAAATGTAATAACAGAAATAGTTACGGTTATTTTTACGTGTTACTTATTTTTTAAAACAAGAAAAATTGAAATAAGTATTTTAAAATTATCAACGACAGCTTTTTTGCTAAAAAAAAATATACACTTTTGTAAAAAAAACAAAAAAAAAAAACTAGTTTATTATTTCATACATAACATTCCCCCCCCCCCTACAGATATCTAAATAAAAGTAACTAACTACAATTAAAAGTACATTTGAAAGAATTACAGAAATTAATTTTATACATTTATTTATAAAACAATGCAAGCTAACTTTTTTAGGAGTTATAATTACAACTTTGTTAAAATAATGCTACTAATATTTAAATCATCACAAGAATTTATAAATAATAACATAGTTTCAAATGCGATCACAAGCAAAAAGTAACATATATATGCAAAATGTGACTTTTGAAAGTATTTCTGATCATTCTGTAGGTACCTACACTGTACGCGCATTAAACTGAACATCAATAATCAAAACATTAGACCAAAATGGCAAATTTCACTATGGGTATAATGTCAGTTTCATTTATGCTTAACCTTCACACTCTTTAATAAATATCGTATAAAATAATAATAACAGATTAGAACAAAATGTTACACAAATTATTTTTCTAAAATATGGTCGCGTTAAATACTTTCTTTGTTACAGATTTTCATTAACCCTAAAAAAATAACAAATTAAATGTTATTTTTTCAGAACATTAAAAATAAATTAAACGTACTTTTTCACCAATGTTTTCAACATAATTTTATTTACTTTACGAAGAAATCTTGCTTTATTTAGTTTCCAAAATTAATCACAAGATAAACCACTTCTCTGCGAGAGGGGCTGGGATGATAAGCGGCTCCCTGCAAGATGTTATTTAATAACTGCTAAAAAATTTCACAGTGATATTTTACTCAATTTTTTTCCAATAATTTGTACATGAGAAGGGGATCATTCTGGGGACTTTTTTAGGGAAATCCTGATTGGTCCGTTGGGTTTAACATCGCACTAGTACTGCGTTATGGGTAATTGGCGACGGTCTGGGGCTCACCGCTAAGGATGGTCTGGATGTGGATCCGGAAATATGTCGTCACAATTTTAAACCTCCACGGAAAGGATGAACCACAGACAACGAGAAAGACTTACTCGACTTTCTCGTTGTCTGTGGATAAACGCAAAGCAGGAATTGCGTGCTGTGTTTGGAGAGCCCATCTTCCTTCCTTCATTTCTTTTCTGAGCGATGTACGGCAGAAAATGCATTCTTATCGACTTTATATGAAACATGGTTTTGAATTTTATTGATGGAGTGTGAAAGAAAAAAAAAAGTTTATTGATTTTCAAAGCTACGTCACTTTAAAAATAAATTTTATTAAGAAAAATTACATCATCTTCGGTGTGGTGATGAACGAACTCCGTACTCCGTTTAGAGATATCTGCGATTTTATACGATTTTTTTTCTCCGTATTTATCTTTATTATTTTTTCAACAGGTCCTATTTTTATGAAAAAATAAGTTTTATGAAACTGTTTAAATAATTCGCCATTAGTGTCTACAGTCGGCAGCAAAAGCATCCGAGCACTAGCGAAAATTCCTATTTAGAAAACGCGCACTTAATACAGTTTTGTTAAATAAATCGTTGTCAAATCCTGTTCTCAATCAGTCTAAGAACACGATTCGAAAGGGATTTATTTAACAAAACAGTATTAAGTGTACCTTTTTACATACGAATTTTTGCTAGTGCTCGGGTGCTTTTGCTGTCGACTGTAATTACATATTTCTTTGCCAATAATTAATTAAATGTCAGTTTTTCTGTGATAAATTAATAGCATTAGGCGTTTTTTTTTACTTTCTTCTATATTCGATAAGAGAAAGTATTAGATGCGTTCAAATTTTCGACTTCTGGTTTTCGATGGATTTTCACATTTTCAAACCTCCTGAACACGATTAAATCATTTTTAGAAAATGCCTGGATGGATGGATGGTTGGGTTTTACGTCGCACTAGTGCTGAGCAGATGGACAATTGGCGACGGTCTGGGATGCACCCCTAGAGGTGGTCCGGAGACATGCCGTCAAAATTTTGATCCTCCACGGAAGGGGTTGCTCTCCCGCTTTGGTGACCCCCAGAGGTAAAATTTTTTATGGGAACATAGAGGACATTGTGCTTACGACAGATTTTACGTGCACAGCCACCATTAGTGTACACGACGGTCTTTAGCCGGCTCGAATACCGAACCCGCAATCTTCCAATTACGAGGGGGCTATGTGCAAAAACAAATAGAAATACAGTTAGGCCGTTCAAAATTGGTACAGATAAGTTTTAGATGCCTGCAAGTCGAATGGGGATATTTTCGAAAGTGTAAAGTTATTAGGAGGGCCGGGAAGGGGCAGAGGGGCAAAAAAAAAAAAAAATAGAGTTAGACCATTCAAAATTGGTACATAGAGGTTTCCAATACCTACAAATCGATTGCGGATATTTTTCAATTTTTAAAATTATTGGTAGGGGCGGGAAAGGGGGAGTGGTGGAGCAAAAAAATAAAAATAGAGATGGATCGTTCAAAACTGGTGCATAGAGGTTTTTGATACTTACAAATCGATTGCGGATATTTTCGAATTTGTAAAATTATTAGGATAGACGGGAAGGGGAGGGGGTGAAGAGGGAAAATAATAGAAAGAAATAATAGTTAGAGCATTTTGGGAATTTTTTCCGAAGGCAGTGAGATCCCGGTGCGACATTTTTCCTTATCAGATTTTGTTTCTCTTTTTTTTTTCACATGATAAAAATTAATGCAATTTTGAGAATTCAGTAATTATAGTGATTCATTTAAAAATAGGGACCAGCGAAGCGGGCGTTGCCTGCTAGTATATATATAAAAGAGTACTTCCTGACTGAGTGAGGGGGTGATTCATCATCGCCCAGACCAAACCCCTGGACCTAGAAGCATGAAATTTTGTGACAATGTTCGTTCTATGACGTAGGCATCCACTAAGAAGCGATTTTACAAAATTCGCCCCACAAGGGGGGTAGGGGGGCAAAACGTGATTTCACAAAATCCTTCATATCTCAAACAAAAAAACAGATATCGTAAAATTTTTGCTTTAAAATTAAGCTAATACAAATGTCTAAAAACCAATTTCTGGAATTTTCGAAATTCGGTCCCCAAGGGGGGCGGGGGGGGGGGGGAAACGTGATTTCACATGCGTAAAACGTGATTTCGCATAATCCTATATATCTCAAACAAAAAAATAGATATACGTGAAATTTTTGCTCTAAAATATAGCTAATGCAAATATCTAAAAACCAATTTCTGGAATTTTAGAAATTCAGCCCCCAGGTGGGGCAGCAGGGGGGGGGGCTATGGGGCAAAAACACATAGAAATACAGTTAGGGCGCTCAAAATTGATACAGATAGGTTTTAGAGGCCTGCAAGTCGAATGAGAATATTGTCGATTGTGTAAAGTTATTAGGAGGGGCAGGAAGGGGAAGGGGAGAGGGGGGGCAAAAAATAAAAATAGAGTTAGATCGTTCAAAACTGATATATTTAGGTTTTCGATACCTACAAATCGATTGCGGATATTTCCGAATTTGTAAAATTATTAGGAGGGGCGGGAAGGGGGGGCTATGGGCAAAAAAAATAGAAATACAGTTAGGCCGTTCAAAATTGGTACAGATAGGTTTTAGAGGCCTGCAAGTCGAATGGGGATCTTTTCGAAAGTGTAAAGTTATTAGGAGGGCCGGGAAAGGGGGAGGGGAGAGGGGGCAAAAAATAAAAATAGAGTTAGATCGTTCAAAATTGGTATATAGAGGTTTTCGGTACTTACAAATCGATTGCGGATATTTTCGAATTTGTAAAATTATTAGGTGGGGAGGCAACGGGGGTGGGGCGGTAAGGGGGACTATGGGCAAAAACAAATAGAAATACAGTTAGGTCGTTCAAAATTGGTACAGATAGGTTTTAGAGGCCTGCAAGTCGAATAGGGATATTTTCGAAAGTGTAAAGTTATTAGGAGAAGGGGGCAGAGGGGCAAAAAAATAAAATAGAGTTAGATCATTCAAAATTGGTACATAGAGGTTTCCAATACCTACAAATCGATTGCGGATATTTTCGAATTTTTAAAATTATTGAGAGGGGCGGGAAGGGGGGAGCAGAGGGGCAAACAAATAAAAATAGAGATATATCGTTCAAAACTGGTGCATAGAGGTTTTTGTATTTACAAATCGATTGCGGATATTTTCAAATTTGTAAAATTATTAGGATAGACAGGAGAGGGGGGCGAAGGGGGAAAATAATAGAAATAAGAGTTAGAGCATTTTGGGAATTTTTTCCGAAGGCAGTGAGAACCCTATGCGACATTTTTCCTAATCAGATTTTGTTTCTCTTTTTTTTTCACGTGATAAAAATTAATGCAATTTTGAGAATTTAGTAATTATAGTGATTCTTTTAAAAATAGGGACCAGCGAAGCGGGCGTTGCCTGCTAGTCTTCTAATAATTAAACAATTATCTGTAAATATAACTACCAATCTCTATTAAATTCTTCAATATCTAAATGCAATATTTTTACCTTAAATACCGAGTCATTCCATTTTAAATCAACAAATGAGGTGCGCACTACCATTTTTGAATTTGATGACAATTCACATGTGCATTCATCATGTCTCCTAGGCCTCAAAAAAGTATATTTTTTATTTTATTTTTTAATTTATTATGTGATATATAGGATATTTTTGTTGTTGGCAACAGCAAAAATTGGGTATTTTAATGTTTTGCCTTATGAACTAAGGAGTGGATCGAGACAGCACATTTCCTACTTTGAAATAGACATCTAAATTTTTAATTGTTGCCTTTATTTTATTTTTTTGAACCATAAAATAAAATATGCTTTCACATGAAAATAAAGAAAAATAATAATAATAAAATATTAATATTTCCTTTTGGCATCCAAATGCTTTAAAATGCTGATTAGATATTTTCTTTTGTAAGAACGCCTCCTGCTACCTGAAACCCCCGTTATGAATTTAGATCCTTCCACTAAAAGTAATGAAATAGAAAACGAAAGATGTAATGGGAAAACATGTAAACTTGTGTTGTATCATGCACGTATGTACGCTTCGCGCACATAAAAAAAAATCATCATCACTGGATACCCCAACCACGCTGTGCATGAATCTGAGAACACATGTAACTCGTTTTCGCAGCAATTAGTATCACGCACGTATGTACGCTTCGCGCACATGAAAAAAAAAACATCACTTTACACCTCAACCTCGCTGTGCATGAATCTGAGAACGCATGTAACTCGTTTTCGCAGCAATCAGTATCACGCACGTATGTACGCTTCGCGCGCATGAAAAAAAAAGTCACTGGACACCCCAACCACGCTGTGCATGAATCTGAGAACGCATGTAACTCGTTTTCGCAGTCATCAGTATCACGCACGTATGTTCGCTTCGCTCACATGAAAACAAAAAAAAAAAAACATCACTGGACAACCCAACCTCGCTGACGCTGTGCATGAATCTGAGGACGCATGTAACTCGCTTTCGCTGCAATCAGTATCGCGCACATAACTCCCCCGACCCCCCCCCCCCGCCCGAAAAAAAATAAATGGATACTCCTACCTTGATGTGTATGAATCACAAAAGTGCACGAAGTTACGATACTTACGTATTATCCGTCAGTACATGCATGAACAAATTTAATATTTTATTTATTTATTTTTTTCACGTGTAAGCATATTTTATTTTATGGTTGAAAAAATTAAAATGAAGGCAACAATTAAAAATTTAGATGTCTATTTAATAGGAGGAAATGTGCTGTCTCGATCCACTTCTATGAACTATAGCTTTGTTTCTATCAAAGCTATGAAGCTCAACCATAGCTCATTCGAAAGCTAACATAATGGTCTTTTTCTATATGGTATCAATAAGTTTTAGATTAAAAAAAAAAAGTTCATATTTTTAAGGTCAAAATGTGTGATGCAAAATTATTTTTTTACCACTTTTGAAAATTTAAAAACTCATGAAGGGCTTCGAATAACTTTTTTTTTTACATACGTATGTATGATTACTTATTGCATAAAAAAAAAATTGGCTTGATACTTTGCCCCCTTCACAAGATATGACCCCCCGAAGTTGCACATTTTCTAGAAAATCCAGTTTTCAATGCTAAAAGGTCATGTGGGGGGCAAGGTAAATTTTTTAAATAGTCTGACTTTAAGTACTTCTTACCAGCTTTCAAAAAAAAAAAAAATAAAAATAAATAAATAAATAAAAATAAAAATAAATAAAAGATCGCTTTGTTATTCAAAGGTATTTGGCAGTTTTAGGGGGTCTGTATTTTCAAATAATTCATTGGAACAATGCAATTTTTCCATGTTCCTTTTTTTGTAAGTATGTTATTTATTATGCACTTTTCGTATTTGATGGTTTTAGGTTAACCTTAGAAATAGTAATTTAACATATTCCTACCTCTCTTTATTTGTGAACATGTATTTGCCAGCTACAACAGGAATGGGCAACATACATGAGCAGTTCTTTGTAGGCAAACAGTGCCTACTAGTTGGCACTGTGCCAATGACAAAGATGCTTGCATATTCATCATCATGAGTCTCAGTCTTTATCAATCCACTGCAGGATGAAGGCCTCTCCTAGCTGATTCCAAACTGCCTTCTTTTCTGCAATTCTTCTGCATTCTGCATTCTGCTCTTCCAAAATTCACAATTTCATCTCTTCAACAACACAGTAGTCTCTTCCTCGGTCTTTTTTTATCTCTTGATATCCAAAATAGGACTTAAGTGCTCTATCTATCATCATTTCTTCTCGCAAGGTGCCCAGCCCAGCTCCATTTTATTGGAAAAAATTTCGGCCAATATAGGGTAAGACAAAATATTTGCATGATGATATCACATGCAATTGCTCAATAGCTCATTTTTTTTCTTTAACTCTGAAAGGAGTAGATCGCTAGGCTGTGTTTCAGCTGTAAAATCTTGTAAAGTTTGATGTTTGGGGTAGTTTTTTTTTTTTTTCAAGGTCAAGATATCTACATATTAACGAAATATTTTGGTTGAAATATTTCTTCTTAAAAGTAAAACAGGAAATTATTTTTAAAAATTCTTAAATGTGAGTTTGTCTTCCTGCTATAAAGAGTAATAAATTATGAATTACCCTAAATGCTCTATGTTGAAAATAAAGTAGGGGAGACCCGTGTACCTAGGGCCATCATGTACCTAGGGCCACCCCACTTTATTTGAGTAATAGTTAATTTTAAGTTTTAATACTCAATTGGATGCGTAACAACACCAGTTGCAACTTTTACAACTACTTTGGAACTTTTGAGGAAAGAGTTTTGACAAGTTACATGTAGAAAACGAATTTACATGGTTTGAAGTAAAATTTTACAGCTCATCTCTTTTGCTATTTTACAAAGGAAAGCCAAATATTTTTCTTTTATTTCTAGTGCCTAATTTTGCTTGTTATATTGAGTAATAAATGAGATATTTAATTAGTCCTCTCTGCATGTGGATTTTTTAGAGGAAAGCATTTTGAATGAAATTACCAAAACTTGTACCTAGGGCCACATAGCTGCATTGTACCTAGGGCCAGTGTGTTTGGACTTTTTAACACTTTCGTGACCGCATATTTTTGTCTTTTTGACAGTAAGGTCCGCCTGTGGGCGTTTTTCTCATGAGTTACAATTTTTCAAAACAAAATTTTCCATATTCACATTAATATTACAAATGGATTTGCATTATGATCATACTCTCTCTCTAATCAAAGTATTTGCATCCATAGTATACTGATTGTACAAATATGAATGCATGTATTAAGTATATTTTTTAGAAACAAATAACATACAAATTGCAAAAGAAACGCCCACTGGTGGATTTTCATACTTTCAAATGACGTGAATCTACGTCAGCGGTCGCGAAAGTGTTAAGAAACACAGTACAACCTCTAGTGGTTGAATGCTGGTAAAACCTGGTAAACCAATCATTATATATGACGTTGCTGAAGATGTTGGCAAGTCCTATCCTTCGGCCTTTACACCTGTAAACATTCTATCAGGCGTAGTATTAAGTATATTTTTTAGAAACAAATAACATACGAATTGCAAAAGAAACGCCCACTGGTGGATTTTCATACTTTCAAATGACGTGTATCCGGCATATGGCCAATTAATCAAAACACATTCACTGAGGATGAATATTTAAGTTCAAATGTGACTGAAAGACAAGATCCCTCCATAAAAAAAAAAAAAATTCCAGGAAGAAAGTGAACCAACAATGATAGAACTGGATGTCTCTGTTTCGTGTCCTGTTGAAATTTCGAAACCTTCAACATCTAACATCTTTCCGTGTGTCATGTTTTAACAGGTACGAACTTGTAGTGATCGTAGCGACATCTATAATTTATGTACAACAACTGCTACTTTCACTTTCAGAATATGTATTTTTAGTTTCACTTTCAGAATATATACTTCTACTTTCACTTACAAATATGTACTTCAACTTTCACTTACAAATATGTACTCCAACTTTCACTTACAAATATGTACTTCAACTTCAACTCACAGAACATTCTGTTTTCAGCCTTGCCGGGAAAAAGGTCCCGTAGTATGTCAATGTCAGTGAGTAGTACGCCGCGCTAAGTAATGCGTGCTTGTTTCATTTATGATTGTTGATTATTAAAGAGTTTATTTTCATAATGAACGACTCATCAATGTGTTAATCACCACGAAGACCTATAAATGGTGACTTTGGACTTAGAAAACTTTCATCCTTCTGTGTAATGTTTACGTGCAGCTAGAGTTTCGGTTTCAAATCGAAACCAATCTTAACTTTTTATTGCTTCTGTTTTGAATCTCTTCTGCTACGGATTCACTATGAGTGATGTTTCTGCGGTCAAAATTCCTAACTTTATTCCAGCAGACCCCTCGTTGTGGTTCACCATGATCGAATCTACATTTGAATTAGCTACTCCAAAGGCCATAACGGAATCCAAAACTAAATATAATTACTGTGTAGCAAATCTTCCGCCATCTGTCGCAATGACTGTCCGGGACATAATTATTTCCCCTGACAGTAATGACCCCTACGGAAAACTAAAAGATGAAGTGATATCTCGGTGTGGAGAGAGTAAATCTCAAGAAATTAGACGGTTGCTAACAGGAGAACAACTGGGAGATCGAAAGCCCTCTGACCTGCTTCGTCTTATGCAACGGCGTGCAGAGAATCATAACGTCACAGATGCCCTGCTACTTGAGCTTTTCCTGCAACAACTGCCTTCCAACGTGCAATCAATTTTGGCGTCTATAACTCCTCTCACTTCCCAAAAAGCTGCTGAAATAGCTGACAAAATTCTGGACATCACACCTGCACAGGTGAGTGCAATAGAGACTAGTTCCATTTCGAACGCTTCCTGCAACAATGACTCAGAACTGCTGAAAGAGATTAAACTTCTGCGTAAAGAAGTAGCATCGCTAAGACGTTCGAGAAGTATTTCTCGTAGTCGTCGGTTTTTTCGACCAAGGAGCCCGTCTCTAAAGAACGATGCCATATGCTGGTATCATAAAAAAATTGGCTCTAAAGCCAATAAATGTTCACCACCGTGCACCTTTCAGGAAAACAACTCACCCCAGGAGTAGCGGCGACATACGCCTGGTATACTAATAGTTCTCGTCGCCTTTTTGTGCGAGATCGTCGGTCTAATGTTAATTTTCTCATCGATACTGGTAGTGATTGTTCTATTATACCAGCTGCCACAGTTGAAAAGGTAAGCACTCCAATACAAACTTTTAAAGCTGCTAACGGCACTTCTATTAATGTATATAAACAAAAACTTTTATCACTCAATTTAGGTTTAAGAAAAACTTTTAATTATCCTTTTTATGTATGCAATGTGTCTACAGCTATAATTGGTGCAGATTTTTTACACTATTTTAACTTACAGCCAGATCTTAGAAATCGTCGATTAATCGACGCCAATACAAAATTAAAGTCTAATGGTACGATTAAGATTGCTCATATTTATTCTATAAAATCGGTATTTAATGATAATAATTTCTCTCAATTGTTAAATGAATTTCCTAGTATTACTAAACCTCCATGTGCAGACCAAAATATTAAACATTCTGTTAAGCATCATATTGAAACATTTGGCTTTCCCGTTTTTGCTAAACCACGTCGGCTTGCTCCCGATCGTTTAAAAATTGCAAAATTAGAATTTCAGCACATGTTGGATTTAGGCCATATTCGCCCATCCAAAAGTAATTATGCTTCCCCTTTGCATATGGTCCCTAAAAAAGGAAGCGATGATTGGCGTCCCGTCGGTGACTATCGAGCTCTTAATGCTCAAACCAAAAAGGACAAGTATCCAATCCCTAATATCGTTGATTTTACTAGCGAGCTTCATGGGACAACAATATTTTCTCACATTGATTTAGTTAAAGCTTATCATCAAATTCCGATTGCTCCCGAAGACATCCATAAAACTGCAATTTGTACACCTTTCGGACTCTTCGAGAGCACTCGGATGCAATTTGGTCTGTGCAATGCGTCTAGTACTTTTCAAAGATTCATTGATGAAGTGACTCGAGGTTTAGATGGTGTTTATGCATTTGTTGATGATATTCTTATTGCATCTAAAGATAAACAAGAGCATTTTAAACATCTCAGAGCCCTTTTTGAACGATTAAGTCACTATGGTCTTACTATTAAACCCTCTAAGTGTACTCTAGGTGTACTTAATATAAAATTTCTCGGATATAATATCTCTGCCGAAGGACTTTTACCCCTCCCTGACAGAGTTGAAGCAATAAACAAATTTCCCCGACCTACAACTATTACCCAATTGCGGCGCTTTCTTGGCATGTACAATTTTTATCGAAGATTTATACCGAAAGCTGCCCACATTTTAGCACCCCTAGTAAAACTTTTGGAAGGCCATAAAAATAAAAAAAAGTCTTCACGTTCAAAAACATCTGAAGCACCTCTTGACTGGTCTGTCGAAGCAGAAACTGCCTTTTCCACCGCTAAAACGGCACTTGCGGATGCCACCTTGTTAAAACATCCCATTTCTGGTGCTCGTTTACGTTTATGGTGTGACGCCTCGGATTTTGCTGTCGGCAGTACGCTCATGCAATATAATAATTCTTCATGGGAACCAATAGCATTTTTATCTGTAAAACTTACTAAAAGTCAGCGCACTTGGTCCACTTACGACCGCGAACTTTTAGCTATATATACTTCAATTAAACGTTTTCGGCACATGCCTGAAGGTAGAGATTTTTCCATCTACACTGACCAAAAACCTCTAATTTATGCCTTTAAGCAAAAGCCAGATAAATGTTCTCCTCGTCAATTGCGCCATCTCGACATTATTTCTCAATTTTCGACAGATATACGTCATATTGATGGTACAGAAAACTCCATTGCTGATGCCTTATCTAGAATTGAAATTGATTCAATTTCAACAGAAATTTTAGATTTCAAACAAATATCGCTTGCACAAGTCGAGGATCCTGAATTAAAAAACATTTTAAATTCTACTGACAATACATGTAATATTCAAAAGCATTACTTTTCTTTGGAGGATGTAACATTATACTGTGACATGTCAACAAACATACCACGTCCTTTCATCCCAGAATCTTTTCGATCTAATATATTTAATCATATTCATAATCTTTCTCATCCCGGAATTTCTGCCACAACTAAATTAATAACTAAGCGATATTATTGGCCAAACATGAAAAAATTCATTAAAAATTCCGTCCAGTCATGTGATAAATGTCAACGTTGCAAAATACATCGGCATACAAAAGCTCCACTTGGAACTTTTGCCCTTCCAGATGCAAGATTTTCACACATACATATCGATTTCATTGGTCCACTTCCTCCATCTGACGGTTATCAATATTGCATGACTATTGTCGATCGTTTCACTCGATGGCCCGAAGTAATCCCAACATCTGACATGACAGCTCTAACAACAGCTAAATCACTTGTAAATGGTTGGATTTCGCGTTTCGGATGTCCGGTTACCATCACAGCAGACCAAGGTCGAAACTTCGAATCCACACTTATCCGTCAATTAGCAAATATTCTTGGAACCACGCGTACACGCACAACAGCATACCATCCAATATCAAACGGAATTTGTGAAAGATTCCATCGCTGGCTCAAAACTGCATTAAAAACCCATGACAATATGAAATGGACTGAAGCACTGCCAATTGTCTTATTAGGTCTTCGAACTGCTATTAAAAATGACATTATGGCGAGTAGTGCTGAACTAGTCTATGGTACTAGACTTCGACTTCCATCTGATTTTTTCACAATAGATAACTACAAAACATCACCTGACTTAACATATGTCTCACAACTCTGTGAATCCATGAGAAAACTTTCTCCCATTAATCCCCTTAGTCATGGTACTTCTAATGTTTACATAAATCCATCTTTGCAGACATGTACTCATGTATTTTTGCGCATAGATAGTATTCAACCACCATTAACTCCTCCTTACACAGGACCTCATATAGTACTTAAAAGAAATAATAAAAATTTTGTTATTAAAGTTAATGGTAAACCTACAGTAGTATCCATAGACAGGTTGAAGCCTGCATTTCTGTTGTCAGATAACGCCAACTTATCTTCACCTTCACCACCTGATTGTCATAACAACACAAATTCTTAGTTAAATGAACTTAGATCTAATACTTCTGCTGCACAAGAAAATTCACAACAGCAGAAAATAATTACAACTAGATCTGGTAGAAAAGTTCATTTTCCAAAGCATTTAGTAACAGATTATTTTTACTGTCATTGCAAATCTTGTATTTGTTTATATTATCATTTATTCTTTTATATATTGTACTTATTCCTTGTTTATTTACTGTAATATAACTTTTCATGTGCACATGTGTATGTATGTATATATATTTTAAACAATTCTGTTCTCAGCAATATTTTTTTTTTATATATTTCATTCTGTTATTGCATATGTGTACATATATATTTTAAATGTATTTAGCATCAATATTCTATTGTATTAGCATTGTATTATTATTATTTTATATACATAATTGCATTTGTAATTGTATTTGTATTAGTATTTTGTAATTTTTTATCGTTCTCCTTGTTCACTGGGGGGATACTCCTGTAGTGATCGTAGCGACATCTATAATTTATGTACAACAACTGCTACTTTCACTTTCAGAATATGTATTTCTAGTTTCACTTTCAGAATATATACTTCTACTTTCACTTACAAATATGTACTTCAACTTTCACTTACAAATATGTACTCCAACTTTCACTTACAAATATGTACTTCAACTTCAACTCACAGAACATTCTGTTTTCAGCCTTGCCGGGAAAAAGGTCCCGTAGTATGTCAATGTCAGTGAGTAGTACGCCGCGCTAAGTAATGCGTGCTTGTTTCATTTATGATTGTTGATTATTAAAGAGTTTATTTTCATAATGAACGACTCATCAATGTGTTAATCACCACGAAGACCTATAAACTTAAGCAAAACCTTTACCTAAAGCAAAACCTCCCACATCAAAGAAAAGATGTGACCGAAAACCAGAGAGATCTAGAAATCCAAGAGACACTCCAGAAAAAAAAAAAAAAAAATTGAAGAAAAAAAAACATTCTGTTAGAATATCCCAAAGAAAAAGAAAAAAGAGTGAAAATTTTCGTGTTTCAAATTAAGGCAACACATGATAATTATTATTTGATAAATAAATATATTACTTGATATTGTTTCTTTTATAAAATACATATTTATATGCTTATATTTTCTATTCATTGCAAAGTGAAATCTAAATTTGAGAGAATGGCCCTAGGTACAATGAGGTCTGGCCCCAGGTACAATGAGGGTGTTGTTAGGGCCACGAGTGAAGTTATTTTAAAAACCTTCTATTTGTCGGAATTTATTATTTTAGGTATTTATATTAATCCCAATTGGAAGTAATTAGTCCTAAAGTGTATGTTCATATCAGTTTGATAATTTTAAACAGGTCAAGGACTCTGTTTTGGGGCATTGAAAAAAAGCGGTCCTAGGTACACGGGTCTCCCCTATATGATGTTGAAGAAAAATATAGGATCCACTTTTTTTGGCCTAGCAATCTATTCCTTTCAGAGTTAAAAAAAAACTGAGCTATTGAGCAATTACATGTGACATCATCGTGCAAATCTTTTGTCTTACCCTATATTGGCCGAAATTTTTTTCCAAAACAATGAAGCTGGACTGGGCACGTTGCGAGAAGAAATGATAATAGATGGCCCACTAAAGTCCTATTTTAGATACCAAGAGATAAGAAAAGACCGAGAAAGAGACCACTGTATTGTTAGAGAGATGAAATTGTGAGGTTTGGAAGAGCAGAATGCAGAAGAATTGCAGAAAAGACGGCAGTTTGGAATCAACTAGAAGAGGCCTTCATCCTGCAGTGGATTGATAAAGGCTGAAATTCATGATGATGATGATGAACATGCAAGCAACTTTGTTACTGGCATAGTGCCAACCACTAGTAGGCACTGTTTGCCTACAAAGAACTGCTCATGTGTGTTGTCCATTTCTGTTGTAGCTGGCAAATACATGTTCACAAATGAGAAGAGGTGGGAATATGTTAAATGACTATTTGTAAGGTTAACCTAAAACCATCAAATAAGAAAAGGGCATAATAAATAACATATTTACAAAGCAAAAGGACATGGAAAAATTGCATTGTTTCAATGAATTATTTAAAAATACAGACCCTTTAAACCTGCCAAATAATTTTGAATAACAGAGCTTTTTTTTTTTTTTTTTTTTTTTTTTTTCTTTTGAAAACTGGTAAGAAGTACTTAAAATCAGACTAGTAAAAAAAATTTACCTTGCCCCCTCACATGACTTTTTTTAGCATTGAAAACTAGATTTTTTAGAAAATGTGCAACTTCGGGAGGTCATATCTTGTGAAGAGTGCAGAGTAACAAGCCAAATTTTTTTTTTATGCAGTAAGTAGCCATACATATGTATATAAGAAAAAAAAGAGGGCTTGTTATAGCAAGCCCTTTATAAGTTTTTAAAATTTCAAAAGTGGTAAAAATTAATTTTGCATCACACATTTTTACCTTAAAAAGAAGAACTTTTTATTTTAAATCTAAAACTTATTGATACCATATGAAAAAGACCATTGTGTTACCTTTCGAATAAGCTATGGTTGAGCTCCATAGCTTTGATAGAAAAAAGTTATAGTTCATAAGGCAAAGCATTAAAATACCCAATTTTTGCTGTTGCCAAAAACAAAAATAGTTTATGTATCACATAATAATTTTTTTAAAATAAAAAACATACATTTTTGAGGTCTAGGAAGCATGAGGAATGTACATGAAAATTTTCATCAAAATCAAAAATATTGATGCAACAACTTTTTTGAAAATTTGTTGATTTAAAATGGAATGACCCTACTAATAACCTTATTATAAATAACCGATAAATTCATAATTACTACAAATTACTTAAATTTCCTTTCAATAATTTCAATTATCCATATATTGTTCTTATACCTAAGTTTCACAAGTCTCCTATTAAAATCAGAACAGTCATTATAGGAAGGATGTAATACATAAAATAACAATGCTAATAAAATTCTTCTGGATATTCTTAAACAAATATATAATTGTACTCTCAAAGATGATAATTTATATTGCCTTAAAAATAGCTATCAACTCAATTAGCTATATTAAAACTCTCAATAATGTTGACAATATCATGACGTTTGGCTTTCAAGATATATCTAATAATATCAATTTTTCAGAGCTATTTGGCATTATGTGCAGTCTATTTAATAAAAATAAAACTCAAATTAATCTTCCTAATAACTTCAATGCAGTATTCTTAACTTTATTATACTATGCATAATAATAACACATATTTACAAAGAAGAGGAATTCCACAAGACGGATGTAGCTCTAATATTCTGGCTGATCTATAGCTTTATTCTTACACGAAGTAATTTTATTATGATGACATTATTATCATGAAAAACGACAGTTTTTTGAGTGACGCAAGCGGAGGGACAAACGGGACGCTGCGAACTCATATATACGGCTAGTTTGACATCAAAGAGATTGGTAAAAGCCGACACTTAATATCTCAGCAAATATGCCATATTTTGTTCTGATCTTTTCAAAATAATCTTTTACCTTCAGTCTTAATCTATCCTGAAAATTTTACATTTCTACATGCAATATGTTTTGAGATCTGAATCTCAATTTTAAGCCAAAATGGGAAAACGGTTGGTGTAATAGACTGGAATTCTGAAAAATATCTCTAAAACGGCTCTAAGGATTTTCATATAATTAATATATGTTGTTAATAGGATCTTTCTGAATCTAGTAACGTTTTCGTTTTTTCAGGAAAACTCTTGTTTTTCATATAAATCGCTTTAAATATGGAACTATATTACTCCGCCAATTACATGTGTTTCTTCGGGTGAAAACGCTGTTATGCGGTTCTTACTTGTGAGGTATGTGGGCTGGTTGATTGACCGACTTCAATGCAGCCAATGAATTATTTAGATTTTTTTTTACGCAAAAGTACTTTATTACATGTTTAAAATATTTATTGTATGTATACTAAGTCAAATTCACTTAAATATATTTTCTCTTCTGTTATGAAAAAAATATTTTTGATTTCAAAATTTCATATTTAGTCAAAAAAATATTTAGATAATATTTTAAATAAGGAAGTATTTTGTAATTTTAGATATTCCATTTTATCATAATAATGATGAATTTACAATTTTTTAAAGCGAAAAAATTTTTAATCATTCATGAACATCGATTTTATAATAGCTCAATGATTTGCGATTCATATTTATGTATCATTCTGCGCCGGGAATGGAAAAAAACAGCAAATAGAGTTTTGGCGCCATCTATCGTTTTTTATTTCAACCATACACTTCCGTAAATACATATATATATATATATTTTCTTTTTAAAAATTAAAAATCTCTTTTTAAAATACAGTTAGAGTTTATTCATATATTTACTTTTCAGACTTTAAAATGATACATATTTTAAGTATTAGCATAATCAAACTAATTTTTTTTATTATTATTTAAAGCTATAATGGCTAGGGAATGAAAGAGGGGATAAATACACTGTATATTAAAAAAAAAAAAAAACCTGAAAATAGAATTAAAATTCATGAAAAATGTGTCAAATAGTAATTATTGAAAAACACGTCAAAATAAATAAATAACATCTTTACTTTGAAACCCATAATAATTTATTTAAAAAATATAATTCTCTCTTTCTTTTTTTTTTTTTTTAATTAATTAATTTCTGCATGAAAAATTCCATTTCATAAATATATTTAAAACTACAATAAACAAAAAACCCTCCTTTATTTTTAAATAATTATTTCTACATGTTTCCAAGCAATTAAAAGTGTTTTTTTTTTTTTTTTTTTTTTTTTTTTTTTTTTTTTTTAAGAAAAATAGCTTAAATATCGGAATGTGTATGGTTTTATCATGAAGGTAATAATTTGGCCATCTAGTGGCGCCCTCTCGTAGCTTATATTAAAACCATATACATTCTATATTTAATTTATTTTTCTTAAAAATAAATAAATAAAAAAAAAATAAAAAGCACTTTTAATTACTTAGAAACATGTAGAAATAATTATTTAAAATTAAAGGAGGGTTTTTTTTGCTTATTGTAGTTGTAAATATATTTATGAAATGGAATTTTTCATCCAGAAATTAATTAATAAAAAAAAAAAAAAGAAAGAAAGAAAGAAAGAGAGAATTATATTTTTTAAATAAATTATTATGGGTTTCAAAGTAAAGATGTTATTTATTTTGACGTGTTTTTCAATAATTGCTATTTGGCACATTTTTCATGAATTTAATTCTATTTTCATGTTTTTTTTTTTTTTTTTTTTTTTTTTTTTTTTAATATACAGCGTATTTATCTCCTTTTTCATCCCCTAGCCATTGTTGCTTTAAATAATAATAAAAAAAAATTAGTTTGTGTTAATATTTAAAATATGTATGATTTTAAAGTCTGAAAAGTAAATATATGAATAAACTCTAACTGTATTTTAAAAGGAGATTTTTAATACATTAAATAAATTAAAGAACCTTTACTACCTCGTTGTTTGTCGTTAAATCTTTCGATCGGGATCCCGATTCTCATCAGACGGCTTCTCTGTGAGTGATTTGGATTGTTCTGCTGGTTTCTGCCTTTACAAAATATGGCGCCACCTTCTATCTGAAGCTACTGCGCTGCTGTCATTACAAACGTTTTCATTGGTGGTTATTTCGATCGACTCGCGGAACATGGCGTAGTTGTATTCTTCATAATTAGCTATTTTAGTGGTTTTTTCGAAATTTATATCTATATTTTCCCGGTAGAAAATCTTGGCTAACGCTGTATTTTGGTTTCCAGTTTTAATATCTCTTATATGTTCCTTTATTCTTGTTTTGATTTTTCTCTTTGTTACTCCGATATATGAGCCGGTTTGTTTATTTTGATCAGTGTAGGTATTTTATAGACTCCTGAAGTTTCAAGGGGGAGAATAGGATCTTTTTCGTTTCTGATAAGTTGAAATATATTTTTATTAGGCTTTATAGGGATATTAACTTTGCATTTATTGGCTGCGCGTTTAATTTTGTTTGAGGCACCGCGATCGTATGGTATGGAGGTCGTGAATTTTAAGGGGGGGTTCTGAAAACTAGGTATGTTGTCAGTGTGTTTTATTTTACATTTAATGATTTTGTTTACAATTCTTTCTGGGTATCCAGCTTGCTCTGTGAATGTTTTAATTAGGTTTAATTCATTATTTAAGTCTTGTGGGTTATTGCAAATTAAAAAAGCGCGATTTATATATGATTTTTTATGGCGTTAATTTTATATCTGTAGGGTGTATTGCATTTGTAATTAATAATTTCGTTGCTATTTGTTGGTTTCCTATAGATGGTCGTTATAATTTCCTGATTGGTGCGTATGATTTTGACATCTAAATAATTGATCTGTCTATTACTTTCCTCTTCACATGTGAACTGTATGTTTGGATCAAATTTATTAATTTCGTTAAGAGTTTCATTAACATTTAAATTTTTGTCGATAACAGCAAATACGTCATCGACGTACTTATACCAGAAGAAGATTTTATTTTTTAATTTATTAAGGATTTCATTTTCCAGTTTTCTTAGTTTAAATTCGGCAGGGAAGCCGGAGAGCGGGGATCCCATAGGGACGCCTTTCATCTGTTGGTAAATTTTGTTATTAAATTTGAAATAATTTTCCCTCAATAAAAAATTTGTAGTAGCAAAACATCCTACAGATATAAAATTAACGCCGTAAAATCATATATAAATCGCGCTTTTTTAATTTGCAATAACCCAGAAGACTTAAATAATGAACTAGTTAATACCCGTCAAAATTTGACGGATCATGTGCACCTTAAATATTTTCACAGCATAAAGTTTTAAACATCCCTGTTTTAATATTTCGCATTGCTCTTAACCAGTTTAAAATCCTGCTATAATCAATTATTTTTTGGTTGGAGGGGAAGGGGGAATAAATTTCATGGAATTTCAGTATACAAAATTTAAGCGTACTCCGTATAATAAAGATAAAATCCGAAGATTTTTTCTAATTTTACTCTAAATATGACCAAAGGAATGTTTGGAGTAATTAAAAGAAAGACAGGATTTATAAATTACGGTAAGAATAATGGAGGAAAAAAAGCACACATCAATATTTTTCATACATATTATTTTAATTTGATTGTTAATTTTTATCTTCAACATATTTTTCTACAAATAGCATAAGCCTCGCTGAACAAACATCTTGACTGACAAATATTTACAAAACGGAATTAAGAGCAAATCTTTTAAATAGAAATTATTGCATTATTATTTAAATAGAAATTATAAATCTAAGAATTTCTAAATTTTAAAAGAGTTTTTTCTTTCTTTCTTTTAAGGAAAACAAAAGTTTTAGAAATATATATGTTCTATATGGTACCAGATGGCGCCACAGCAAAATGTCCTGAAATCCTATCCTGTATAAGGAAATTTTCAGCGAAAATGTACATGGCAGTAACCGATAAGAATTCGCGAATCCCTTTGTTTTATTAATATACTGCATTGGAAAGTATGAATCAATAAATTAATCGTGTGATTTATTTTTATTATTGAGCTTTAATTAGGCGTCTACCATAAAAATATGAAATATTGCCGTCTGCTAGATCTCTATCATCGGTATTCGTATTACACTGCAGGAAGAGAAAGGAACATTCTCGTTTCGAATTGGTTCAAAATTTTCTCGCGCATGCCCAAATCGTACGATTTTGGTCTTACGGAAAGTGCCTTGTGTTTTAATATTATAGATTAAACCTAATTAAAACATTCACAAAGCAAGCTGGATACCCAGAAAGAATTGTAAACAAAATCATTAAAAATAAAATAAAACACATTGACAACATACCTAGTTTTCAGAACCCCCCCCCCTTAAAATTCACGACCTCCATACCATACGATCGCGCTGCCTCAAACAAAATTAAACGCGCAGCCAATAAATGCAAAGTTAATATCCCTATAAAGCCTAATAAAAATATATTTCAACTTATCAGAAACGAAAAAGATCCTATTCCCCCCCTTGAAACTTCAGGAGTCTATAAAATACCTTACACTGATCAAAATAAACAAACCGGCTCATATATAAGGAAAGGGCACGTGACGTCATTCGCAGTGAAATTATGGGTAAAGTGGCAAAACATTGATATTTCCACCAATAGAGGTTGACCTTTTGCCACTCGAAAGTGGCAAAGATTGATTTACGGAGCGTTTGTTTGTAAACGTGCCCTTTCCTTATCGGAGTAACAAAGAGAAAAATCAAAACAAGAATAAAGGAACATATAAGAGATATTAAAACTGGAAACCAAAATACAGCGTTAGCCAAGACTTTCTATCGGGAAAATATAGATATAAATTTCGAAAAAAACCACTAAAATAGCTAATTATGAAGAATACAACTACGCCATGTTCCGCGAGTCGATCGAAATAACCACCAATGAAAACGTTTGTAATGACAGCAGCGCAGTAGCTCCAGATAGAAGGTGGCGCCATATTTTGAAAAGGCAGAAACCAGCAGAACAATCCAAATCACTCACAGAGAAGCCGTCTGATGAGAATCGGGATCCCGATCGAAAGATTTAACGGCAAACAACGAGGTAGTAAAGGTTCTTTAATTTATTTAATGTAGTAAATTCACTTCGTTTATTTAATTAATATAATTTAATGAGATTTTTAATTTTTAAAAAGAAATATATATATAACTTGTATTTTCCATAAAACTTAAGCTTAACTTTTATTTTACTTAACTTGTATTAACTTTAGCTTAACTTGTATTTTCTATATTTTTTTTTCTCCAAATGATTTTATCTTATTTTTAAAATTATAGAAATGTAGAGTTTAATTTATATTTTGTCTATTTTTTTCCACCAAATATTTTTATGAAATAATTTTTACCTGCACTTTTGATGAAAATTTAAATTGTGAATATTGGAGCTTAGCTTCAAAAGGGAAAAGAAAAGAAAAATAAATTTCCATTTTTAACATAAACTTGATTTTATTTTTAATTGTTTAATTTGCATTTGTAATTCTCTAAAAAGAAACTTGCAAAATGTTAATTACGTAATTCTAACTTAAATTTGAAATTTCCCACTTATTATTATTATTATTTTAAGGAGTTTGAGAATCCCACTCAATATTTTTTTCTAGTGCGAAGCTTCTCCATTTTGTTTCCAAGTGGCAGGCTACTTGAAAATTTGTCAGCATGATAACGTTTGAAATACTGAATTAATTCAAACTAAATTTGTAGTGTGGATTTATCTCAGAAATGAATTTGTTATGTTCATTTGCCAACTTAATCTACCCTCTTGTTTCCCTGTGTCAGCCCACTGAAAATTTCAAATTTACATTAGGAAGGTTCTATGAACCGATTTGCTTAAAACTCCATATATACAAGCCTTCATTAATAAATCCACTAAGTCCATCAATAAATTGTAGCTGCCATTTTGAAAAAAAAATGGTGGCAACTTCATAAGAAAAGATAAATTAGTTTACCCTTCCTAGGAGCCAGAAGGACTTATTTTAATATTTTGATCAATAACTGCAATTAAAATTTGTGTAAATGTTTTCTTTACGTCACACTACCTCTTTGAGCAAATTTTCACTTAGTTGGATGTTGGATACTATGATACTATGTTTTGGATAGCGTGATGCAAAAGATAAATCAATTTATTGAAATAAATAGTTTTACTTTATAATGCAAACTCAGTGAAAGCATAATTATTTGACAGTATATTTGAAAATTAAAAGCACTGTTTAAATGTGTAAATATACTTTATTAGACAAAACAAAAGTAATTTTAACGGAATCTAAAAATATATCTTAAAATAACACCGAGGCGCCACTGGAATTTTTATGTAATTCCTTTTAAAACTGTCATTTTGAATTTGAAATGCGAATGAAAAAGCATCAGTGAGTGTATTTTATATATCTGTCTGATCTTGAAGTTAAAAATATTACGTTTGTATTATAAATATAAATAAAAGATAAAAGTAAATGATCAAATAAGAAAATCTATGTATACTTTAACTAATTGCAAAGCGTCACTTAAAATTTGATATCATTATTTTTAAGACTCATATTTCAAATTCTTATAGCCATAAAGTAGCGGCGTCACAAACTTTTAAGCCGTTTAGGGTTTTTTGAACTGATATTTTATACTAATAACAATACACCTTATTCTTTTTCTTTAATTTGTCCATCTAATTTAAAGTTAACTCAAAATACTCTTAATGATCAATCAATTAGCTTTTTAGATCTAAAAATTAATTTTAATGGTGATAAAATTTTTACTGATATACAGGGTGTTCCAAAGTTACAGCGATAAACTTTAAGAGGAGATAGGGCACGTCATAATGATTCAGACTTGCATAGAAATCCATGTCTGCAAATGTCATTTTAACCCTTTAAAAATCGGGTGCTTTTAAGTATTTTTTAACAGATGTGGACGTGGCGTTTAAATTTTGAATTTTAACAAACACTTTTTTCGTGCAGTTGATTACATAAAACGATATACATAGTAATAAAGGTATTTCTAATCGATGTATTTAAAACCCTGATTGTAATACAAATATTGGCTTGTGAAATGATGAATCATACAAGTTTTTAAATTTTACAAAATAAGCGGAGTTACAAATAAACAAAAATTTAGACTATACATGATAATAATAGCTACCGACTGTATAATCGGCAACAAAATTATTGAAGCGCCAGCAATAATTCCTATTTAAAAGATGTGCACCTAATACAGTCGGCAGCAAAAGTATCCGAGCACTAGCAAAAATTCCTATGTAAAGAAAGTACTAATACTATTTTGTTAAATAAATCCTTGTCGAATAATGTTCTTAGTCAGTCTAATGGCCGTATTCACCATTAACTTCAACTCCCGGTCCAACGCAAAAACTTGAAAAGCGTCTAAAGTCAGGGTACAGCTTTCCAGCAAAATTTGGCACGCTGTTTCTGCCATCTAGCGTCGAGGATTTCATATAATCTTTCATTGGTTATTTTCACCTAAAAAATCTGAAAATAACTATATACCGCTAGACGGCAGAAACAACACGGCAAAATTTGCTGTAAATTTGCAACTTGCCTTTATACGCTTTTCAGATTTTCATCTTCAACCGGGAGTTGAAGTTATTGGTGAATAACAGCTTAAGAACATTAATCGACAAGGATTTATTTAACAAAACAGTATTAAGAGTACTTTTTTTACATAGGAATTTTTGCTTGTACACTTTTGTATACTTTTGCTGCCGACTGTACAGTTTTGTTAAGTAAATATTTTGTTGAGTCATGATCTTAGTCTTATGCTGTTTATAAAAAGAAAGTTTATGATAAAAATTAGCAATCAAACTAAATATATATATATATATATATATGAAAAATATACATATGTGCTTCAGTAATTTTACTGCCGACTGTAATCGAAAGAAAATCGTCACCATGACGCCTAATGATGTCAGAGAGGTATATCATTCATTTCTAAAAAGACTACTATATAACAGGCCATTCGCCGCCATTTGTACGTCAAGTCCGTCATTGCTAAACTTAAGATTACTATATAGTAGTCTTATATAGTCTCATATCATAATCTTATATGGTAGTTCGTCACTACCAAACCTAAGACTATTATGTAATAGTCTTATATAATCTCATATAATAGTCATATACAATAGTCTTAGTTTTAGCAATGACGGACTTGACGGAGAAATGGCGGCGAATGATTCAGCCTGTTATATAGTAGTCTTATTTTCTAAATACTCCTATGCCTATAGGGTGAGTCCCAGGCCGTCGCCAATTTCCCATTGCGCACAACTAGTGCGACGCAAAACCCAATCAAACATCTAAATACTCATAAATTATACCTCTGGAGGTCACCGAAGCGGGGGAGCCAACCCCTCCGTGGAGGATCAAAATTGTGATGGCATGTCTTCAGACCATCCTTAGGTGTAAGTCCCACACCGTCGCCAATTGCCAAATACCACAGCACTTGTGCGGCGTTAAACCCAACCTACCTACCTACGTAAATACTCATATTATATATTCATTTTTTTTTTATTCATTGTTTCATGTGGATTAATGTTGCACTAGAACAACACAGTGAATTATTGGTGGTAATCTGGAGGTACAGTTTAAGTGTGCTCCGCAGCCATGTCATCTTCTCTACGGAAGAGCAATTCTCCCTTTTTGGTAGCAAAAGTACAAAATCGAGAATTTGATACTGCAGCGTGGATTAAGAAGTATTGAAAACCCTCTCACGTCGGTTCTTTCCATTGAATACCGACAGACGTAGAGACGGATTCCCTATACTGGCTATGGAGAAAAATTCTGCGAACACCACTGCGGTTTTTGCGTCTTCTTTTGGTGATAATCGTTTCCTTGGCAAATGTTTCTGGGATTTTGCATGTTTTAAATGGTTTGGGGAAATCTTCTTTCGAGGAGGTTAAATGCTTGCTTTGGTGGAATTGGAATGTCGGTTTGGCGAATGAATTAGTGGATTGGTGGGGATGTGATGTTCGGAAACAAAGCAGTTACTAGTCTGGAGTCTACACTAATACAGTCGGCAGCAAAAGTATCCGAGCACTAGCAATAATCCCTGTCTAAAAAAAAGTACACTTAATACTGCTTTGTTAAATAAATCCTTGTCGAGTCATGTTCTTAGTCAGTCTAAGAATATCATTCGAAAAGGATTCATTTAAGAAAACAGTTTTAAGTGTAGTTTTTTTACATCCGAATTATTGGCTAGTGCTCGGATGCTTTTGCTGCCGAGTGTATGTAGTCAGTGGTTCTTTCACAGACTTGTGAGAGAATAGTCCGGATGGTAAAGCGTTGAGCTCATAACCGCCGAGTTGCAGTTCGATATTTGAGCTGGCCAAAGATCGTCCTGTACATTAATGGTGGCTGGTGCACCGTTGGGGCCGTAATGCCCTCCAATTTCTGAAAAATAATATGCCTTGGAATTAGCGAAATGGCATATTATTAATGGCATCAAAATTTTGCCATCCCCTCTGTGGAAGATCAAAATTTTGATAACATGCCTCCGAATCATTCCTAAAGGTGAACCCCACATCGTCGCAAATTGCCAACTGCGTAGCTCTAATACGACGTTAAATCCACTCAACTTCAACCTCAATGAGAGAAAATAAATATTTTTACGTACCTTTAATCAGTGCTGCTTCACTTTCGGTGTTCAACCATAGATATAGTAATATACATAGATCTATCATCCCCATGTTAACATGCAAAGATTTTTGATGCCGAAAAAGTTTTTGGCATCAGCCATGATGAGAGAGTATAAAACTCGAAAACAACAATGGAATAGAATGTTGATATCATAGATATAGTAATAAGACATGGTTGATATATATTGCCGAAGCAGTGGCAGAGGTAAAACCCGCTTGTTTTAATATATTATAACTAGTATTACCACAAGACTTTCTTCTCTATTTAATCCTATACAAATTTATTCAATACAAATTATTTATTAAGTTATAATTTATTAAGGATATTTTCCATGATGAATGCAGACGATTTTTTTCTTAAAGTAGTATAATAATAAATGCTGAAAAAAATCATTTTTGTGCAGACATGAAAAGATATACAGTCGAATCTTGTTAACGTGAATCTCAAGGGGGATCAAAAATCTGTTCATCTTATCAGTAGTTCATGCTATCAGTAACTGATCGTCATATAACTAAAGTAATCTTCATTTTGACGGGGATTGTGGTAACAGTTCATGTTAAAAGTAATTCACGTTAACGAGGTTCGACTGTATATATATATGTATGTCTATGCTATATATACATTATATATAACATTAAAAATAAAAGAAATCGGTAGCTTCGTTTTAAATTAATACAGATGTATGGTTCAACCATTCGTTTTAGAAATATTGACGAGTTCTTTCTAAAATATCCACATTGAAAATTTACACAGGCCCCGGGGGAAGAGCACTCTCTTCCCAGGAGGAAAGCAATGCTCCTACATGCACACATTTTTTTTTTCAAGTTCATTACTACTATTATCAATAATTCATATAAATTTTACATTCATGCGTTAAAAATAACTCACATTATATACATTTATATGAAATTTTGTCCTATACTGTCATGTTAAGTACTTTGTTATAACTGAACCATTTTCAATTTCAGTGTATAAATTCGTTTATTATTTATCCTCTATTTTTTGTAAGTTCACGTGCTGAACAACATGTCAAAGAAAAAAAGAGTTAAATGAATTTAATGCTTTTAATTTTTATGTAAAATATGAGCGCGTGCTATCTTCAAAATTTGTTAAAATGTAAAGATTATGTGATGCGCGTGGCATCCACAGTTTTGTTTTTTTTAATTCAAGAAAGAGAATAGAATAAAGTTAGCAACGATGTTAGTTGCATTTTTTCATATAGTTTGAGTTCTTAATTTTAGTGAACTACTTTTTACCGTAGGAATAATTTTCTTATGTTTAATGTTATAGGGAATTATTATATGAGCATAAAAGATGCTACTTTAATAATTTTAAAGTGTAAATAAGTAGTCTTGGCGTCCGCCTTTATACAGTTTAATTTAGTAAGAGAAAAGCTAGGAATTTGCGGTGCTTATTCCGTTGCTTTACATAAAAATATTGGAGTCCATAGCGACAGGACCGTTCAAGTGAAGTAAAATTATTTTGATTATATTAAGATTAAAAAGATGTTTAAAACCGTTAAAGGGTTTAAAAAAGAAGATTTGAAGTGGGTAGCCGAAGAGATTGGAGAGACTTTGCCTTCGACGTTCACAATAGCAAGCTTAAAGGAGCTGATTTTAAATAGTAAAGAGTATGAAAAGGATCCCGAATTTGTTCAGGATATCTTAGAAAATGCTATAGCGGAAAGAAAATTGAAAGAAGAAAAACAAGCTTTGAAAGAAGAAAAACAAGCTTTGAAAGAAGAAAAACAAGAACAAGCTCTGAAAGAAGAAAAACAAGCTGAAAAAGAAAAAGAACTTGAGAAGTTAAAGCTAGAAAAAGAAGCTGAGGCATTAAAGCTGGAAAAAGAAGCAGAACTGGAGAAAGAGAAATTAAGATTGAACCATGATTTAGAATTGGCGAGAATACAATCATCTGGGCAAATTCAAACTGATGCTATTTTAAGTAATTATGAAAATAGTACTATGAGACGAAAATTTACTTTACCTAAGCTGGAATTCAGGAAATTTGGCGGAGAAATTAAGGATTGGTTGCCTTTTTGGAGCCAATTTGAACAAATCGATAAAGATGATGAAATTGCCCCAGAGGACAAGTTCCAGTATTTAGTACAAGCAACAATCGCTGGTTCACGCGCAAGAGAAGTTGTTGAAAGTTTCCCGCCAACTGGCGCCAATTATTCAAAGGCAGTGGAAAGTTTAAAGGCTCGTTTTGGCAGGGAAGATATTCTAGTAGAAGTGTATGTACGAGAGTTATTGAAATTGATAATATCTGTGCAAACAAAAGGTAGATTTGCATTAACTTCATTATATGATAAGCTTGAGTCATATTTACGGGCGCTAGAAACATTAGGTGTTACCACTGATAAATACGCCTCCATTCTATACCCTATGGTTGAGTCTTGTTTCCCAGCAGACTTTTTGAAGGCCTGGAATCGCTCGAATCTCTCTTCTTCTAATACGGATGCTAAAGGAAGGTTGAATAATCTGATGTATTTTTTGAAAACGGAAGTAGAAGGTGAAGAGAGAATATCTTTAGCTGTAGCGGGCTTCGGTTTGACAAAGCGTGAAGATAATAGATATTCTAAAAGGAAAAACGGTGCAAGTGCAGACTATATGCGAAATAAGTTATCGACAGCTGCAGGTTTATTGACAACGTCTTCTACTTTAGATTTCAAAAGGGTATGCATTTTTTGCCAAGGCAAGCATTTGAGCTCGGAATGCTTTTCAGCTCGAAAATTGAGTTTATCTGAGATACAAAAGATTATAAAGGATAAAAATTGCTGCTTCGCTTGTTTGTTACCTAATCATACAGCTAAAAAATGTCGAGCAGTTTTAAGATGCATTATCTGTTCTAAGAAGCATGGGCCTTTGATGTGCGATTTGCGTGATTCTCAAGGTAAAACTGCACAAGAAAAGGTTGAAGAAAATTCAGTCAGTAGCGAAGTAAACATGGCAAATTTTAATAAGCAAAGTGCTAAAGTATTCCTTCAAACCTTAAGAGTGAAACTCATCTCCGAAAACAAGCAAAAAACAGTTCGTTTATTGTTAGATTCAGCATCCCAAAAATCTTATATTTTGAAAAGTATAGCAGAAGAGATGGATTATACTCCCATTCGTCAAGAAAAAATGATGCATTCATTGTTTGGCGGAGTTACAACAAAGGAATGCCAACATAATTGTTATAGAATAAAGGTTAAGGATATGAAGGAGAAGTTCACCTGTAATTTTGAAGTGATGGATCAAATTACTATATGTGAAAACATTCAACCGGTCACTAATGGTCCGTGGATTAAAGAGTTGAAAGAATATGGAATCGAATTATCTGATGTAAGTCATTGCCGTGAAGTTATCGAAATATTGATTGGGGCTGATATTATGGGAAAGATGTTAACTGGCAAAAGAAAAGTATTGACATCTGGTCTTGTTGCCATAGAAACATACCTTGGTTGGACATTGATGGGCAAAGCGCCTCACACCGAGGTCTCAACAGATAATTTAGCAATGATGGTGACGTCTTTGTTCGTAAATGAAGCTGATATCTCAAACTTATGGAGATTGGACTTGATCGGAATAACAGATACTATAGAAAAGAAATCTAAAAATGAGATTGACCGTCAAACAAAGGAACATTTCTTAGAGACAGTAAAAATTAACAAGGATGGTCGTTACGAAATTTGTCTTCCTTGGGCTGACGACACATCTGCATTACCAGATAACTTGAGTTTGGCTGTAAGACGTTTGGAAAGTACAACTTCTAAGTTATTATCTAAGAACATGTACGGAAAATATGAAAATATATTTATGGACTGGTTGAATGAGGGGATCATAGAAGAAGTTCCTGCTACCAAAGTGAACTCTTATGGTAATTATTTACCTCATCACCCAGTTATTAAAGAGACCAGTACTACAACACCTATCCGTCCGGTTTTCGACGCTTCAGCAAAGTTGACTAACCATCCATCTTTAAATCAGTGTCTGCAGTGTGGCCCAAATTTGATTGAGCTTATCCCAGATATTCTTCTACGTTTCAGAGAAAGAAAATTTGGTGTAACCGCTGATATTAGAAAAGCGTTTCTTCAAATTAGCATTTGTGAAAAGGATAGAGATTTCCTACGATTTCTATGGTGGAAAGATCTAAAAGAGAAGAAACTTAAAGTATTCAGGCATGCACGAGTCGTTTTCGGTGTAAAGTGTAGCCCTTTTCTTTTATCATCAGTAATTGAATATCACATCAAAAATAGTGCAAGTTTTGAGGAAAATTTCAAGCAAAGGCTTTTGCATAGTTTCTATGTAGACAATGTCGCCACTAGTGTGCACAGTGAAGAAGATCTGAAGAAATTTATCTCGGACTCAAAGAAAATAATGGCAAATGCTGGTTTCGATTTAAGGCAGTGGGAATACACTGGTGATCACGCTGAAACATCGAACCAGAAGGAAACTCAAGTATTGGGTCTGATTTGGGATAAGGTTTCCGATACATTAAAAGTCAACATGAAATGGCTAAGCGATTTCAACACAGAAAGGATTACCAAGCGAAGTATGTTATCAGCAGTTCATAAAATTTTCGATCCTTTTGGTTTTACTGCTCCGGTGATGCTTTATCCTAAATTGATGTTACAGAAAGCTTGGAAATTAGGAATTAATTGGGATGACGAAATAACTGGTGAATTACAAAAAGAATTCCTATTATGGTTCCAAGAACTTAAATATTTAAACGATGTTAAGATACCAAGACATATCCAGATCACTCCAGAAAACTTACATGCATGCACAATTCATACTTTCGTTGATGGAAGTAAAGATGCTTACGCAGCAGTAGTATTCTTGAGGATAGAAAAGGAAGATCAAGGGGAAATAATTCTGCTTGCTGCCAAGTCCCGAGTTGCGCCTTTAAAAACTACGACTGTACCAAGGATGGAGCTATTAGCAGCTACTATTGGCGCTCGTTTGGCGAAAACTGTTGTGGATGCTTTGGGTTGGCAGGAAATGAAGAGATATTACTGGAGCGATTCCTCAACAGTGCTTGCTTGGATATCAAGAAATGAGAGCTGGTCTGTGTTTGTCCGAAATCGGGTTCAAGAGATTCAGAAATTAAGCAGTCCTTCATCATGGAAACATATACCAAGTGAGAAGAATCCAGCAGACTTGCCGTCTAGAGGCTGTAAGGCTAAGCAATTAGCTTTAATCAGATGGTGGGAGGGCCCACATTGGATGAAAGATTCAGCAGAATTTAGAAACCACATGAACACTTCCGATGAAGATTGGAATGAGGAAGAAATTCAGAAAGAAAGGTCAAAGTCTACTTGTATGTTGACGAAACCTGAATTTCCATCCAACAATAACTGGTATTACCGCTACTTTTCAAGTTATGAAAAAATCATACGTTTAGTTGCTTGGATTCTTCGCTTTAAGCATAATTGTTTAAATCCTGATAAGAAGAGTAAAGGCGAATTGACGGCTACTGAATTTCGGGAAGCTGAGATAAAAACTCTACGTATGGTTCAAAAAGAATCTTTCTCTTCGGAAAGTGATGAAAGATTGAAGACATTACAAACCTGTAAGGATGAGCAAGATGTCATTCGTTTGAAAACTAAAATAACTTACAGGAAAGATAGTGAAGATTTTCTCCATCCCATAATTCTCCCTTCAAGGCATGAAGTTGTTAAGCGACTTATTTTTTATATTCATGTAAAGAACTGTCATGCGGGGTTACAAATCCTCTTAAATTTGCTTAGAGAAAGGTATTGGATCCTCAACGGAAGAAAGAGTGTAAAGCTTGTGTTAGCCAGCTGTGTGATTTGTAAAAGGTTTAATTCAAGGGCTTTATGGACATCTAGTGCTCCTCTACCTGAAAACCGAGTAAAAGATTCTGCCGTATTTCAAGTTACAGGCATAGATATGGCTGGTCCTTTGTATCTTAAGAACGATAAGAAGAGTTGGATTTTGATTTTCACATGTGCTATATATAGAGCTGTTCATCTAGAGCTAGTGACCTCTGCTTCCACAGATGCATTTTTGATGGGTTTGAGAAGATTTGTGGCTCGCAGAGGAAGATGCTCTGTTATCTACTGTGATAACGGAACAAATTTTGTTGGCGCAGCTAATTTATTGAGAAGCTTAGATTGGCAATGTATACAAAAATATGGGTCTGTCAACTCCATAGACTGGAAGTTTAACCCGCCAACGGCGGCGTGGTGGGGTGGCTTCTGGGAGAGGCTGATTAGGGTAATAAAAGATCTTCTTAAAAGAGTCTTAGGACGCGCCTGTCTTACGTACGAAGAAATGACAACTCTTTTAGCTGATGTTGAAAGTGTAGTGAATACAAGGCCTCTAACATACCTTTCTGAAGATGCGACTGTAAAGCCTATCTCCCCATCTATGTTTCTTCAAGATGTTCACGAAATTCAGCTTCCAGATGTTGATGCAGTTGAACAAAATTCTCTATCAAAGAGGCTCAGATACAGGCAGTCCCTACTCAGAGCTTTGAGAGATCGATTCAGATCCGAATATTTGGGTGCTCTCATACAGCGAGCAAATAGAAAACAGCCAGAAAAGGGTATCGCTGTCGGAGATATTGTATTAATTGGATCTGACAACAAGAAACGAATCCACTGGCCACTAGGCCGTATCACAGAACTTATTCCTGGCAAAGATAAGAAAGTTCGACTTGTAAAGGTTCAAACTTCGCAACATGAACTTTTACGACCTATTCAAAGATTATATCCTTTAGAAGTAACATCATCAAATAATAGTTCAAAACTGAAAGAAGCATACCATTCAAAGGATACCTCTGCTCAAACTGTTAAACCCGTTGTAACTTCAGAAGAGGAACCAGTCAGATATAGCAAAGCGGGAAGGAGAATTAAAGTCCCTGAAAGACTAATGTATTGAGAACTACACCTGCAACATTTGGTTTTGATTATAACCTATAATCAAAAGGTGGGAGGATGTTATAACTGAACCATTTTCAATTTCAGTGTATAAATTCGTTTATTATTTATCCTCTATTTTTTGTAAGTTCACGTGCTGAACAACATGTCAAAGAAAAAAAGAGTTAAATGAATTTAATGCTTTTAATTTTTATGTAAAATATGAGCGCGTGCTATCTTCAAAATTTGTTAAAATGTAAAGATTATGTGATGCGCGTGGCATCCACAGTTTTGTTTTTTTTAATTCAAGAAAGAGAATAGAATAAAGTTAGCAACGATGTTAGTTGCATTTTTTCATATAGTTTGAGTTCTTAATTTTAGTGAACTACTTTTTACCGTAGGAATAATTTTCTTATGTTTAATGTTATAGGGAATTATTATATGAGCATAAAAGATGCTACTTTAATAATTTTAAAGTGTAAATAAGTAGTCTTGGCGTCCGCCTTTATACAGTTTAATTTAGTAAGAGAAAAGCTAGGAATTTGCGGTGCTTATTCCGTTGCTTTACATACTTAGAAAAGGAAAAAAAAATAGGATGGCAGCGCCACCTGTTGAGCGATTGATTCCCAAATCTAATCAGCACCAGTTTAGGTCAAGATCCAACTGAATACAAGTTTGGTCGAATTTCGTTCATATTAGGGGCTATAAATCGAAATTGCTAGAATTACATTTTTAGTTGTGTTAAGCGTTTCTTACAGTTTCGAACAAGGTTTAAGAAAACATTATGACATTAATTAGTTTTTCTGCCTGTCTGCTTGCCCACCTGTCCGTGCTCTAACTGCAGTAAATAATTTCAAACTATCTTCAAAATGGTATATATGTTATTCAATAATACTACGGCATTATCTATATTGAAAATACTATAAACAGCACGACTGGTTTATATATTAGAATACTCAAAAAAGATGAGGATATGTCCAATCGCTTTATCTCTCTAAAGAACACTTTATCTCAAACTTTTATAAAAACCGTTACATCCATTTCCGAGTAAACCTAATTTCTATTATATGTTGCGACTGGCCGTTAAAGGGTTAACGCGAATTTTCCTGAAGATGAGGATATGTCCAATCGCTTTATCTCTCTAAAGAACACTTAATCTCAAACTTTTATAAAAATCGTTATATCCATTTCCGAGTAAACCTAATTTCTATTATATGTTGCGACAGGCCGTTAAAGGGTTAACACAAATTTTTCTGAAGATGAGGATATGTACAAACGTTTTAGTTCTTAAAAAAAAAAAAAAAAAAAAAAAAAGACACTTAACTCCAAACTTTAAACAAAATCGTTATATCCATTTCTGATTAAACTCAATTTCTACTGCATGTTGCGATTGGCAGTTAAAGGGTTAACACTAATTTTCTTGATGCTAAGGATGTTCCAATTGTTTTAGGTCTCTAAAAAGCACTTATCCCAAACTTTTATTAATATCTTTATAACCATTTCCGAGTAAACATAAATTTCTACTCTATACAGTCGGTAACAAAAGTGTCCGATTGCATTGCGATTGGCAATTAAAGGGTTAACTCAAAAGGGTTAACTCAATATCTCAAAAGATGAGGATAAGTCCAATAGTTTTTTCGACCATAAAAACTTCTAACCAGACAGAAATAGTAGACAGAAACGATAAATTTCTTTAAATGTCGTTATTCCATACAAAAAAAAAAAAAAAAAAAAAAAAAAAAGGAAGAAGAAGAAAAGAAAAAGAAAAGAAGAAGAAAAGAGAGAAAGAATAACAAGTATCTGGAGTTTTTTCATTCATCTTTAGTACATAAATTATTCATAAATTTTATTTGCTAAATTATCTGTGTGTATTCCCGTGTATATTCAGTCGGGGAAAGACATCCACAAGAGAGTAAAATGGCCGTCTTTTCCCGAAAAAAAAAAGGCATCACTTTTTCGGCCTCGCTGATCAATCTATGTCTTATTACTATATCTATATGTTCAACTAGAAACCCATTTTAATCAACTAATCCACCATTAGGTTATATTGCAGTCGGCAGCAAAAGTATCCGAGCACTAGCAAAAATTCCTATGTAAAAAAGTACACTTACTACAGTTTTGTTAAACAAATCATTATCGAATTCTGTCCATAGTCTGTCTAAGAACATGATTCGGCAAAGATTTATTTAACAAAACAGTATTAAGTGCAGTTTATTTATATAGGAATTTTTCTTGTGCTCGTATACTTTTGTTGCTGACTGTATTGAACAAAACTGTATTAGTTGTACTTTTTTATAGAGAATTTTTTGCTAGTGCTCGGACACTTTTGCTGCCGAGTGTACTCTAATATCTCGTCGATGGATTTACCCCTAGGAGGGGTTTGGAGATATGAGGCGCAAGTAAAAATTTACTTTTCATAAGCTAAAAAATTCAGAACTGAATTTTAGAATTACACAATGTCAGAAACTCAAAAAAAGAATCTCAGCAGCAAGTGAGTTCTAAGTGCACTTTTTGTAACAAAGAAAAATCTGCGGAGTGGTGTGAAGTGGTTTTTTTTTTTTACGTAAAACTAGTGCTACAATAGGGGGTAACTGATGACGGTCTAGGTGAGTGAGTGGATTTTACGTCACACTAATGCCATGCTATGTGCAATTGTCGACAGTCTGGGACCATCGAGCTTTAATTTAGGTAGAGAGCGAAATGGCAACCCCTTTGCGTGCCCAACATCATCGAGAAGTGTCACGTGACAATAACTTTGAGATTTCTCCTTTCTCCTGTGCGCGTGAACTACTACGGTATTGTGTTAGCCGAAAGCCGAATCATAGAGGTATTGCGCCCGCGTGGTTTGTGATCTTTCCTCGTTGTGCGTAAGCGCATAGCGTCAAGCCACAATGGGCGCCAAGCGTGAATTCTCGCCAAACTCACTTAGCTCCGTAGAGGTCTGCCGCTACAAAGAGACGCTAGAAATAATAATAATAAATACACAACTATTATAATATATTTGTCAAATAATATCTAATGATGTAAATAATCTTTGGTATTTACAACCTAAAAAAATGTTTTTTATGGGAAAAAAACTATTGTCAAGAAAGCGATAAGTAGCGAAAAAAGTTAGCTCAACGAAATAACATGTTGGACACGTTTTCTTCCGTAGAAAAGAATAGGGATTCGCCCTCTACTAGTATATCTGCTCGATGTCTGGGACCACAGATTATCATACAGATAGGACAGTGAAGCTAAAACGCGAACCGGAAATATAGTAGCACCACTAGTGTCAACAGAGGGGAACTACATGTGTTACGTCTACATGAATAGCATCTTTGATCGAAAATTCTTTTTCTATTTCGCGAGTAGTTAGTAGCAGGTTAGTACGGGAAGTTTTCTTTTTCTTCCCTTTCTATTGTTTTTGAATTCACAAAATTATCCTCAAAACATTCACAGCTATTCTTCTAAGAAATAAAAATTATTTTTTATAATGTTTAGAAATATGCTTTGTGAAACATATTCATATTCAAGTACAAATTAAAATTACAAACTGTAATTCTGAAATAGCAGTATGAAATCATTAAATATTTAACGTTGCTTGGTTTAAATAATACAAAATGCCTTAAAATGAAAAAAAAAAAAAAATGTTTTTATTGTATGTATATTTTCAAAGTTTATTTTCTTAATATTTAGCACTTGTTTCTTAAAATAAATTGCTTTTGACAATCAAGTTTGTAAACAATAATATAGTTGCTAACGAAAACGTATGTGCAGTTTTCTTTCCTTCACTTTTTAACACGCTTATATTAGCTTCACCTGTATGTATGTATGTATGTTTGTTTGTAACTTCTCCTGGAGCAAAACGTGATTGCACAAAATCCTTCATATCTCAAACAAAAAAACAGATATCCGTAAAATTTTTGCTTTAAAATATAGCTAATACAAATGTCTAAAAATCGGTTTCTGGAATTTTTGAAATTCGGTCCCCAAGGGGGGCGGTGGGAGGGGGGCAAAACGTGATTTCACATGCGTAAAACGTGATTTCGCATAATCCTATATATCCCAAACAAAAAAAAAAATAGATATACCTGAAATTTTTACTCTAAAATATAGCTAAGGCAACTATCTAAAAACCAATTTCTGGAATTTTAGAAATTCAGCCCCCAGGTGGGGCAGCAAGGGGGGCTATGGAGCAAAAAAAAAATAGAAATACAGTTAGACCGTTGAAAATTGGTACAGATAGGTTTTAAAGGTCTCCAAGTCGAATGGGGATATTTTCGATTGTGTAAAGTTATTAGGAGGGGCAAGAGGGGGGGAAGGGAGCGGGGGGGGGGGCAAAAAATAAAAATAGTGTCAGATCGTTCAATATTGGTACATAGAGGTTTTCGATACTTACAAATCAATTGCGGATATTTTTGAATTTGTAAAATTATTAGGAGGGGCGTGTAGGGGTGAGGGGGTAAGGGGGGGCTATGGGGCAAAAACAAATAGAAATACAGTTAGGCCGTTCAAAATTGGTACAGATAGATTTAAGAGGCCTGCAAGTCGAATGGGGATATTTTCGATTGTGTAAAGTTATTAGGAGGGGCAAGAAGGGGGGGGAGAGAGGGAGGCAAAAAAATAAAAATAGTGTCAGATCGTTCAAAATTGGTACATAGAGGTTTTCGATACTTACAAATCGATTGCGGATATTTTTGAATTTGTAAAATTATTAGGAGGGGCGGGTAGGGGGGTGGGGCTGTAAGGGGGACTACGGAGCAAAAACAAATAGAAATACAGTTAGGCCGTTGAAAATTGGTACAGATAGGTTTTAAAGGTCTGCAAGTCGAATGGGGATATTTTCGATTGTGTAAAGTTATTAGGAGGGGCAAGAAGGGGGGGAAGGGAGGGGGGGCAAAAAAATAAAAATAGTGTCAGATCGTTCAAAATTGGTACATAGAGGTTTTCGATACTTACAAATCGTATGCGGATATTTTTGAATTTGTAAAATTATTAGGATGGGGCGGGTAGGGGGGTGAGGGTGTAAGGGGGGGTATGGGGCAAAAACAAATAGAAATACAGTTAGGCCGTTCAAAATTGGTAGAGATAGATTTAAGAGGCCTGCAAGTCGAATGGGGATATTTTCGATTGTGTGTAAATTTTAACCAAAAACTTACATACTGTAGCTATTTATGTGATAAATAATAAAATAATAAATATAGTTTTAAAAGCATGCTTTCATAGCACATCGAACTAAAAAGTGAAAAATAAATATAGTTTAAAAAAACTAAAAAACACGCTTTTAAAGCACATCAAACTAAAAAGTGAAAAATAATTCTTAATATAAGCTGAAAACAATAATGAACGAAAATACTAGTATAATTGTGAAAAAAGCGTGGGTTGCTCCATGTACGAAAAATATGGCACAAAGCACCCCACGCTTTTTTCACTATTATACTAGTATTTTTCGTTCATTATTGTTTTCAGCTTATATTAAGAATTATTTTTCACTTTTTAGTTTGATGTGCTTTAAAAGCGTGTTTTTTAGTTTTTTTAAACTATATTTATTCTACTACTTTTAAATTTACAAAATCATAACATTCACAGCTATTTTCTAAGAAATAAAACTAATTTTTATTATGTTTGAAAATAAATTTTTCCAAACACATTCGTGTTCAAGAGTACAAATTAATATAACAAACTGTAATGCTGAAATAGCAGTATGGTATGAAATCTTAAATATTTAACATTGCTTGGTGTAAATAATACAAAATGCTTTAAAATGAAAAAAATATTTCTGGTTTATGTATATTTTCGAAATTTATTTGCTTAATATTTAGTACTTGCTTCTTAAAATAAATTGCTTTCGACAATCAAATTCGTAAACAATAACAAAGTCCAAACGTAAACATCAATAAATGGTTAGTCGGTTGGATGTTGGGTTTAACGTTGCACTAATATTACGGTATGAACATAGATACAATAAAAATAAGACGAGCGATTGCGTAAGCTGGAGAGCTCGAGAAACTTACAGCCGTTGACAATAGGGTCGTTGCAGTCAAATTCCGGTTACCGAAGAATATACGGGAGTGTCCTATCTGTATAATAATCTGTGGTCTGGGACATACCCATAAGGGTGGTCCAGAAACATGCCATTACAATTTTGATCCTCCACGGAGGGGAAGGCGACAGTCTGGTGCTAACCCCTAAAGGTGGTCCGGAGACTACCATCTCAATTTTGATCCTCAACGGAGGTGAAAAAATTTATGGATGCAACAGCATGGCATTAAAGCTATGCTGTGCGTTTAACGCGTAGCTTTAGAGCTGTGCAACGTTCCAGAACGTCAACGTTACACTTGAAGGGCGTAAATTCGAGCACTTGTGAAATAGATTTTAACATCAAAATAAAGCTGACTAATGACGGGCTATATATAACTATCTAGGATTCACATCTACGGGTGGTCCGGAGACCTACCATCACAATTTTTAACCTCTGCTGAGGAATAGCTCCACCATTTCAAGGGTACAGAACAGATAAACTAGGATCAGCCACTGCCTTACCCTTGACTATTCGAGCCTAATCGAACTAAGACTAATCGAGCTACGGCAGAACTAAACAACCTCCTGAACACTGACTGCAATCAGTACAACTTCCCTTTTGGTGTTCAAATGGGAATCGAGCTTTACTAGCTAATACACAATAGGTAGGTTGGTTGGGTTTAACGTCAACTAGTACTGCGGAATGGGTAATTGGCGACGGTCAGGGACACATCCCCAAGGATGGTTTGGAGACATGTCCCCACAATTTTGTTTCTCCACTTAGGGGATGTTTCCCCACTTAATACACAATAGGTAGGTTGGTTGAGTTTAACGTCGCACTAGTACTGCGCAATGGGTAATTGGTGACAATACACAATAGGTTTTGGAGTTTTGGGAGTAAGGCCAATTGACTACTCTAGGTTCCTAGGCCTGAGGAGGAGTGCCCTCCGTGGGGGTCTTTCTAAGGGGTCCTAGCCTGTATTTACACAAGTTTCGAGAAAACCATGAAAAACTCCAAATGGCTAAGCCAAAGAGCGCGACTGGGATCGAACCCGGCACCTCACGTCTATCAGCTTAAAGCGCAGAACCGCTCGGCCGCTCTAATACACAATAGAAAGAATATGATAAGAAGATCCATTCTTATTTTATGAAAGTTTACCTCTCTGACAACAGATTTCTTGAGTTGCGAATCTTTTATTTTTTAGACAAATATTGGCAATATAAAATTTTTATTTTTTCATAAGCCAAATGCGCATAGTTCATATTTTCGATATCAGCATATGTTTATTGTCATCTTCACAAACTAAATTGTTTAAATTTTCTTTTTTGTATATATTATCAGCGTATGAACGAGCGATTTTAAATTGTTTATGATGGCTTTTCCGACACTTCGTTCCCTACCCTTTAGTCCAATAACGGAACGTCATAAAATTTTCGCTTTTGACTTGGTGCATTTTTTGCACAAAGAATATGAGACGGACTGGAAGCCTTATGGATGGAAATGGTATTTTATCGATCCATTGTCCCCGTGGACATCTGATATGGAAGAAGCAGCAAGACTTCTTCTTCGATGTTCTGAAGAGAGTTTTAAACAAAAATACTTAACTCTTATGCCTAAAGGTGCACCAGGACACGTACATTTCTTTTGGGTACATTGTAGAGAGATGTTGAAATATCGTTTGGACAGAGGATGTACTCCTGACCAGTTATTGGAAGCGATAATTGATGTTGGAAGATTATCTGTCGAATTTTACCGAAATGGAATATACAATGCACCTAATTATGCTGTTTCAGAAATAGGAGATATCTTAAAGAAATACATGCATAATTATGGGTCAAGTGTTTTTTCAGCATTTCGTAAATTTACTTCTTCAACAATTAAAGTACATGAAAACTCAGCCAACAGGATGTGATTATTTAAAACTTGAAATGTTACGATGTTCTTTTGATAAACTATGTTTGTTATTTTGACAAAGGATATTTTCCAGATTCTTACTTGATATCATATTAAACTAATTAAACGATATGAACAGCTAATTGTAAAGTTTTATTAATATAGAACTTTCGAATCATCAAATTTTAAAGTATAAAGTTTTCATACTTAATGTAAAATTTACAATATTATAGGTCAAATATCTTTCCATCATCTTATAAATTTGCTAATGGCTAATGTAATTAATTCATAAAAACTGAGTCAGTGCAACATGATTGTTAAAATAGTTCTAAAATTTATCTTACACATAATGTTTTAACGTCATATTGCTAATATTTTTTAATAAAATGTTTTAAATAACTCAAGCTATAGTTAGGTTACTCAAGCATTGTTTTCTGCGATGGTGATGTAATAACTCTATAGACTCATTCATAGATTCATCTATCAACGCAGTCTAAACCGTTGGAACTAAAAAGATTCCATTTGGACCGTAGGTTCCTTTTATGACGTAAGCGTTCACTAAGAACGGGTTTAATGAAATTTAACCCGAAATATGTTAAGAGATAATGAAGTTTTTTTTTTTTTTTTTTTAACCTTTTTCGTCTTTTTTCTGCAATGTTTTCCAATAGTAGCTTGACATTTAGCAAAATGTCTTCTCTTAGGCCTTAATTAAGGTAAAAGATGAGAATCTTCCGAAATTTTACCCTTAAGGGGGTAAAATAAGATGTCGAAGTAAAATAAACGCAGTTTGACTAAACTAAAACCCCAAAGAATTCGAAAGATGCGAATTCGCAGAAGTGGTTTTCAGTGGGAGCTTGAAATTTACCAAAATGCCTCTCTTGGGACTTAAGGCAAAAAATGACGATCTTCCGAAATTTAATCCTGAAAACGGAGAGTCGAAGTGGGTTTCAAGTAAAAGCTTGGAGCTTAAAAAAAAATCCCTAATTAAATGAAAAGATCTTCCGAGATTTAATTCTCAAAGAAGTGAAATTAATACTTCTGGGTGCTTTTCCAGAAATCTTTATTTTTTATTCTTGCTAACAGATTAAATTGATTTTACTTTCAATTTTCTCTTTCAAATTTTTTCCACATACGAAGAACGGATGATAGCATTATTAATCTTTCATAATTTTGAAGGAAACAAAATAAAAAAGAAATCCCGAAGATATTTTAAATAATTAAATATTTTAAGAGATACATGTTTCTTGAAAGCAGGATCCTCCTGTTCACTAAAGCGGAAATATTTAGAAACCAAAAAAAAAAAAAAAAAAAAAAAAAAATTGTCTAGCCAACACCTGAATTTTTTTTCTGCCGATGTCTCACTGTAAACGAAACAAATTTGCGCTTTTTTCAAAGTTAATTCCTGTAGTAAATTATTTCACATTTCACCGAAAAGTTCCTGTTATGTTCAATTGCAGCAAAGTGAGTTTTTTAATCCCTTATTATCAAAGAACGGGATAATTTCGTTACCGTTAAACTCAGCTGATTATGGAAATATGTATTTTATTTTTCGCCGCTGATTATCAAAATCAATAATTAATTTTGTCACTAAAAGGACACATTTCCTCAGGACATCCTAAGGATGCCCTATAGAACTCAAAAATCCGCGGGATATCCTTTGGATGTTCTACGGATATCCATGCTAAAGGGACAATTACTTTCTTTTTAATTACATAATAAATTTATCTGGCAGTGAAACGGATAGCATTCTGTCCTTCAGTTCCCAGGTTCCAGATTTAAATTCTATTTCAGGTATGGATGCTCACGCTCAGGGTTGCTCAGAATCCATTTTCAGCAGTATGTCTAATGATCCTTGATGTGCGAAAATTATGGTAAAGCGACACCTAAACCCAAAATATATAAGTATCTCGCGCAAATAATTTTTTTGTGTGGTGTGGAAGTGATGTGAGGGGGGGGGGATGATCTGATTGCTAACTAAATCACCAGTTTGAAGAAGGGAACAAGTCTAAAATCAGGATTTTCGGAAAAATTAAAATTTCCAGCGTATTTATTTGTAAAAGATAAAATTTTTACAAAAGGAAATAATTTTTTGACGTTAAACAAGTAGGTAGTTTTTGTTGTCTCTTTTGCCTTGCATGTATGTCAACGCAAAGCGATTAAAAAATAACACAATTTTTGTCGCTTGTTTCCTACTTCAAACTGGCGATTCACTTTGATATTTTTGGGGCTAACTGTCAAAACTTAAAATGCAAAATTTGTACGTGGTGGATTTATGAACTTCTTACTTATGAACAATACCAAGGGAAAATGAAGAGGTTTTTAACTTCTTAAGTTGCCACTTTGTAAACTTTAGTAATCATCATGTGGCGAATAGCAAGTGAATAATTTCAGGTTTAGATGCTTTTCAATGATATAAAGTAAGATAAAAGAAATTGATGCTAATTACAAATTATTAATTAAAAACATACGAGGTTCAAGCATTACCTCAGAACTAGGTGCTTTAACCGGTGGCGTTACATATCTCCTTATATTATTAAATCTCTTAATATAAACTGACGGTTAAACAAATAGTTTTAATTTAGGGATCAAATAACTGCTGCAGTGTTGATTGAAAATGAAAATAATTAAAATCTGTTTCAAATGCAGATACAATTGAAGCACCACCAAATGAAATTTACAGGTACAAGGTCCACCAAAAGTCGCACCCTACCTTATCTACCTTGGAAACGCGCTAGAATTTCTGAAAACTAAATCGCGTGTTCAATCAATTTGAGAATGATTTCATATAATAATAAATTTAAAAAAAAAAAAAAAAAAAGGTCTGGGAGCACAAGTGGTAGCAGGAGCTATAATTTTAAGAATTGAAATAGGGAAAGGAGTCTTTATTAGCTCGATGGAAAGGTCTTTCAAGACAAATGTTTTGTGCTACTGTGCGTTTTCAGGAAGTTATGATGGAGTAAAATTTCTTTTAAAGTCCTTCCCACTCCTTTCGGCTATATCTCGAGAATACATTGGAAATTCTGAAACTATATTTAAAAAAAAAAAAAAAAAAACTGAGGAAATAGGGAGCAATCGAAACACAGTAAGGGGGGGGGAGGTGACATTAATATTTCAATCGGGTAACAGTTCTTTGTCAGCTTGTTGGAAAGGACTTATCAAAACAAACATTTTATAAATTGCTTTTTTTTAGGATTCTTTTTTAAAAGACTGTTCAATTTAAGGGGGACATCGTTTGATTTTAAAAAAGTTAGGGCTGTGAAGGATAGGGGGAATATCAGAGAGACAACTTTGAAATTTCAAGTCTGAGGGGGATTGTTAGCTCCTTTAAAGGTCTTTTTAGACTCAAAATAATTTACACGCATTTTACAGTTTAAAAAAATTCCGACGGTATGAGTTTTAGAGAAAACTTTTATAAATCATAAACTCTTTAAAAAATATTACAGGATGTTTTTTTTTTAATTATTGTCTTTCGGAGACTTTTCAAAAAGTTAACAAACCCTTACTATTTGAAATTTCAAAGTTAGCTTCTTTAGATATACTTTCGCATCTCAATTTTTTTTTAATCAAGTGAGGCTAGGCTCCCCTTAAATTTGTTCAATACTCTTTTTTTTTTTTACTTTTAGAAATTCTGACGTGATTATGAAATATAGAGAAGAAGGTGGAGCATTATTTGTAATATATTTAATCGGATTAAAAAGGGGGGAAAAAATGGTACGGCAAAACATAGTTAAAAAAAATTTTTCAGTTGAGAAGATTTTTCCAACAAGCTACAAAGAACTCCTTCCTGTTTGAAATTTCAAAGTTGCCTTCCCTGCCTTTTGAATGCTCTTTATTTTTCCTAGCTCTTTTTTTTTTTTTTTTTTTTTTTTTTAACTAAACAAAATTTATCCTAAATTAATCCTTTTTTTTTTTTTACAGTTTTATGAATTTTTAAGGTATAGAGGGAAGATAGGGGGGGGGGGATTTTTAACAAAAACTTTAATCCTTTATAATTTTCTAAAAAGGCATAACAGAATAAAACTTTTTTGACAAAATTTTTGTCTTTAGTTAAATCGATGAAAAAATTTTTTAAAGACCTGCCTTTACATTTGAAATTTTAAAGTTTGAACCCCTAGCTGCCCCATGTGTGCCCCCCACACAAATTTTTTTTAATTAAATACACAAATTTTGTGGCACCTATCTCGGGAAACTACTGCACAGAATTTCATATAAATTTACATGTTGCACCTTGAGATAAATTAATGCATATCAACTTTTGGTGAAATCGTCCAACAAGTGGTGTTGGCATGCAATTTTTTCTAAATTTTTAATACAGTATAAGACAAAATATCATATAAATATGTATGATGAGAAGTATTTCTCACAAATCATTATGAAATTAAAAATATGTATTTATAATAGTAGTGGTAAACTTTTCCCCCCTTTAAGGTGTAAGAGAATGCCTTACCCCCCCCCCCCCCGGTAGGTTTAAATATTCAATATGAGTATTTTTCCAAAAGAGCTCGTCAATACTTTTAAATGAATGGTTGATTAACGTGTATATCTGTGTTAATTTAAAGGAAAGTTGTAGATTTTTTCTTTTTTATCGTTAAAAAAATGCATTGTGTTAATGTTGTCTGTATTGCTTAAAAATAATTTTCTTTGAAATTTAGTGTTATATTCTCTGAGGTGAAAATTTTCTCCTTTCATTCCGGAAAATAATTTGAATAAACAATTTACATTGTGTGAGTTTTTAAAAGAAATACACAACAAAGTTTTGAACTAGAGTTCATTTGTTAAAAAAATATAATTAATTGCTATGAAGTAATTCAAATTATAAATTTCTGAATTTTAATACATACTTATTAACTTGATTTTATATCAAATAAATAATAATCTGATGCGTCACTCACACGACTTTTTCTTACTCTGCATTTGAATGCTATAAAGACATACAGGGTGATTACAATTAAAGTTAAGATTTCAAAACGCTATAATTTTAAAACTACTAAACAGAATAATTTGATATTTTACCAGAACAATTGTTAGGCAATGGAATTTTATTTGTTGGAGAAAAAGAGTAGTTCCAAAATGTTCCTATCGAGGGCGCTGTTAGGGTAATGTCAGGGAAAACGCCTAAATGGATTCATTAAACACAGGAATGTTGTTAGCAATACAATGAAATAGCAGGAAACAATAGACTCCAAGGGTTTACTACAATTTTCTTAGTAAAAACAAAAAGAATACGTACTTACAGCCGAAGCACTCATAGTGACAAGAGAAAAAAGAGGGGCTTCACGAAACAAACACTTTACGGATAATTAACGGCACATTTTGGAACTTTTTTTTTTTCATTTGCCAAACAAAATTCCATCACCTCAAGATTGTTTTCTGGTAAAATATTAACGGCCCTCTTCACTTACCGTCGCCGGAAGCCCAAGTCAATGTTACTCTATGGGGAAATTTTCTTTACAAATAACTTATTAACTAATACATATTTTCAAATTCTGTTTTCACATTCAGAAAATTCCCAGCTGTTAAATTGGCGGACCTTTTTTTAAAAATTATTTTTTTAATTTTTTATATTTTATTTTGAAGCTGCAAAATACGAATTTTCAATATGTGAAATTTTTTCATTTTGCAATTTCAAAATAAAATATTATAAATTAAAAAAATTCTTATTTAAAAAAGGTGCATCAATTTAACAGTTGGGAATTTTCTGAATGTGAAAACAGAATTTAAAAATATGTATTAGTTAATAAGTCATTTGTAAAGAAAATTTCCCCATTGAATAACATTGGCTCGGGCTTCCGGCGATGGTAAGTGAAGAGGGCCGTTAAGTCCTTCTGACTGGTAGTTTTAAAATTATAGCATTTTGAAACCGTAACTTTAACTATAATTACCCTGTATTATAGATTCTATATATATATATATATATATAATCTTTTGTCCTGAGTGAGTGAGTAGGTGGTTCATCATCGCCCAGTCCGAACCCCTGGACCTAAGAAGCATGAAATTTGGTTAAAACATTCCTTCTGTGACGTACATATCCACTAAGAAGTGATTTTACAAAATTAGCTCCCCAAGGGGGGAAGGGGGGTAAAACATGATTTCACAAAAAATCTTTATATCTGAAACAAAAAAAAACAAATATCCGTAAAATTTTCGCTTTAAAATATAGCTAACTCAAATATCTAAAAACCAATTTCTGGAATTTTAGAAATTCAGCCCCCCCCCCCCCCCAAGAAGCAGGGAGGGGGGCAAAACGTGATTTCACTCAATTCTTTATAGAAAAAAAAAAAAAAAAAAAAGATGACATTTATATATTAATAATTTTATTTAAAAAAAAACTCTCTTTTTAAAAGGTTCAAATGAAGAATACAGATGACAAATGAAAATTTTATAGGAAAACACCATAAATTTCAAGAACATGTAACAATTGCTTCAGGAGGAATTAATATTATGACCTTTCATCAGGCAAAAGAGAAGTAGACCGAAATGCTCGACTGATAAAAAATCATGCTTAATTATTTTGACTAAAGCAATTGTTGAGATTTATACTATATATATATAGTGTTTGTTTATGAAGTTTGAAATCATCATCATTTAACAGCAGTACATTTTGAATTTTATCATCTACATGAATAAAGAGAAGTATCTGGGTGTGTATCTCTCTGTGCAGGGCCATGTTTAGAGAGGGCCCTACTGGGCGGTTATCGAGGGCGGCTAAAAAATCATGAAAGAAAAATTAGGTCTGTTGAAATTGGCTGTCAGATTTTTGTGTGTTTTTTCAGATCAAAAAGAGAAAATCCAACCTTTATAACCTTTCATCTGTGGCAATCCGAGAGTTTTTGACAGCTTTATAAAAATTTTTTCAAAAGCAGAGAGAGAAAAATTATTTTAGTGCTGAAACTGCTTTTTTTTCTTTTTGTGGCTTGCTTTCTTTTTTAATACTCATAGATTTTTGCAATTGCAGTGTTCTTTATAGAAGAATATTATCTATCGCAGGTATTGAGCACATTATTATTGAGCTAACATTAGTATTGAGCCAACTTCTCAATTTTCTAAAACTGAATTATTTTAAGAAAAACATGTTGGTGTTGGTATTAATGCCAGTTACCTATACGAATGCCAAGGTATGTATTGGATAACCTCCGTAGGGGAGGGGTCTTTCTAAGGGGTCCTAGACCATATTCACGTTAGTTTAAAAAAAAAAAAAAAAAAACTGCAGAAAACTTTAAAAGGCTAGCACGATGAGCGCGACCTGGAATCAAATCTGATACCTCCCGTCTACCAGCTTTGAGAGCAAAGTTAGTGTTACAGTCTCAAAAACATTTGAACTCCTGAAAAACATTTTAGAAACCAACTAAAACAATTATTTAAATATTTAGTGCACTGAGCATGTATATATTTGAAAGTTGTTACAATGTAATGAAATTAATCATAAAGTTAAAAGTTCATCCTTCAACTAAATTATTAAATCAAATTGACTGTTAAATTGACAAATTTTTGCTAATTAATCTTAATACTGATGAACTTTTTTTTCACTAAATGCAAGGACAAATTTAATAAACTAAAGCGTATTAAAATATAGAATTTCTGAGATGCAGTACGATAGATAATATTAATTATTTCTATAAATCAATGTAATCTTAATTTAAAATAATAATAATAATAATAAAATGAAAGTAACCTATTGCATAATGTATGCTAGTTTGATTGCAAAGAAAAAAAAGAAAAAAAATCCTACGCATTAAAAAGTATCTTTAGAAACTGATACATCACCATAAGCGTGATTAAGCACCAAGCATTGTAAAATGGGTTACTTAACGGCCCTCTTCACTTACCGTCGCCGGAAGCCCAAGGCAATGTTATTCTATGGGGAAATTTTCTTTACAAATAACTTAACTAATACATATTTTTAAATTCTGTTTTCCCATTCAGATAATTCCCAACTGTTAAATTGACGGACCTTTTTTAAAAATGTATTTTTTTAATTTTTAATATTTTATTTTGAAATTGCAAAATGAAAAAATTTCCCATATTGAAAATTCGTATTTAGCAGCTTCAAAATAAAATATAAAAAATAAATTTTTAAAAAAGGTCCGTCAATTTAACAGCTGGGAATTTTCAGAATGTGAAAACAGAATTTAAAAAATATGTATTAGTTAATAAGTTATTTGTAAAGAAAAATTTCCCATAGAATAACATTAGCTTTGGCTTTCGGCGACGGTAAGCGTTTGTCCACTGAGCATGCATACTAAGTACCTGACACATCTCTGAGATTATCCAAGATTTCTACTCTTGAAAAAGCACTCACGCCAGCCATCTATTGCACAAAACTATCCAATGACACTAAGCTTACATATTATATGAGTAATTAAACGGTTATTTTGTAATGAATTTTTATAAGGGCAATTTTTTTTAAAGGGGGGGGGGGACTTTTGATTCACACTGTATATCAGCAATATATGTATATTAGGGTTTCACTGACCCACTTTTTTCAACATAAGAACTCTCTCACCACTATTCTTTAAAATAAACTTTTTAAACACATATATGGTTATTTTATAACAAAATTTCTATTTAAAATTAGTTGTATACAAAATTAAGGCAATACTAACTTCGTATGTATATATACACAATAAAATGCGGCCTACTTGGGTGAAATGCACTTGCAATGCAGCTCTCGAAATCTTTTGGGTTCAATAGGCTTGATTTTATCGCATATTTTTAAAAATTTAAGAATTTTAAAACAGGATGTTTAATTAACCATTTTCGACAAACTTTTTCGTAATTTAATTTTTGAATATTTTTTCTTGTAATTTTATTCGTTTTATATTTTTTTAAAGTTATTTATTTTATAATATTTTCACATTTGAGACTTTCAGTTCTAAATTTTCTCATGTCCATTTGTAGCTGTATATTTTTTCATCCTCGCACTTGCATATTTTTTTTTTTTTTTTTTAATTCTGATTCATATTTTTATTTTGCTGATTCTAAAAAGACAGCCGATAGAAGATGAGAAAAACAGGTGAACAGTGACAAGACAGATATCTTGCAGATGCTCAAAGGTCAGCGGCTAAAATAAGGATTAAATTTATTAAAATTAAAATTAAATTAACATTTATTTATTTTTTGTTTATTGAATTCCTTTTAAAATAAAATCTACTTTTTATTTATTACACTAGGGGGATCTGCCCCCTGCTCGCTCCGCTCACCAACCTCGAGGAAAGCTTCATCTCCCCCCGACTCGCTTCACTTATTAACCATGCAGCGCTCTGCCTTTCGCTGAATTGGAATTGCTGATATTCGCTTCTTTACCTTTCACTGAATAGGAAAATTAATACTGCATAAAACAAGAAAAAAAGAAAAAATAGAAATATCCATATTCAATGTCAAATTGAAATACATAATATTTAATACCATTTTTTTTTAATGAAATAATGTGCTAAGAACCAGTAATTTTTCTTTTTTTTTTTTCAGAAAAGAAAGAAATGGACTATTCCCACCTTACGTCAGTGATCACATGATAGGTGAAAAACAGTAGATAAAGTCTTCTATATCTATAGCGATTTCTGAAATAACATATTTTGTATTCTTAATTTTGATCAATCGTATTTAATCTGTGTTATTTTTTTATACATCATCATTTTTAATCCATTTTATATCATTATTCATCATCTTTTGTTTGCTGTATACATTTGCAATCATCAGTTAGTTTATATTTATTATTGATGTTCAAGGAGAACATGTTAAATACTCTGATTTTTGGTACTTAAATCATTGACAGTGCAACATCGTACGGTGTAAAGCCATTTAGACCAGTAACTAAGTTAATTAATTTGTTGTAACACCTTTATGCAATTAAATTTAATTGAAAACATTTTAAAATTTCAAATTATAATCCATAAGCATTCCACAAGAACAAGCTATTATTTATTGCTAGATCAGTTAATGAAACAGTTACACTACAACATACGAAAATCAATTCTTACAGCTGAAAATAAATAAACACATAAAGTGTTTTTTAAAAATTATTAAATTTACAAATACAATTATTCTACTGTTTCGTATTTAATCTGTGCTGTTTTTTTATACATCATCATTTTTAATCCATTTTACAGGGTGACAAGAAATAACTTGGACACACATGATACATTATAACTTTAATGCTAATGAAAATATTACGACCAAACTTCAAAATAAATATGAATACATTATTTTGTCTAATATATTTACAAATTTTCAAAGTGGCTACCTTTAGCCTTCATACAGAGCTTTAAATGTGTCACAAAATTTTCGGCTATGGCCCGCAACTCACTTACTGATATTTTATCCCATTCCTTGCATAAGGATTTCTTTAGGGATTCCAAAGTTTTATGAGGTTTAGCTCACACCCTTGTCTCCAAGATGGACCAAACAGAATAATCCATTGGGTTCAAATCTGGGGAATACGGTGGCCATTCTTGAGCTCCAATGAAGTCAGGAAAATTTGTCTTGCACCAATCTTGAGTGCGTTTAGCTCTGTGTGTAGGTGAGGAATCCTGTTGGAAGGTCCATCTTTTGTTTCCGAAGAACTTTTGCGACCAAGGTAAGACAACATCTTCCAAAATGAGTTTGCAATATGTTTGTTGATTAATCTTTATCCCTTGATCAACAAAAGCAAGAGGTGTTTTCCCACTAGCACATATCTCACCCCCAAACCATTACAGATTGGGGTCGTTGACACCGTTCAATAATGCAAGAAGTTCCAGGTGCTTCTGCTGACCAAACTCTATAATTATGGCTATTGTGAGTTTGTTCAATCGAGAACAGTTTCTCATATGTGAAGACAAACGTTTTGACAGAAAATTACAAACTCGAAAAGACTCCTTTATTCCAAAATGTGTTCTGTAAAATCGAAAATTATAATAAGAACAAAAGTGTGTCTGTTTTCACCCTCCCAACTTTTCATCCCCTCCGTGGTTTGAAGGGGTGAAGATCTATTTTTAGAACTGCACCACGTGACTCCACACCTGTATGTTTTTCATCGGAATAGATTCTGATACTTTCTGTTAGTGTTTAATTTTGAATATGTAAAGTGAGATCGTTTTCTCGCTCCTTTCTTTTTTTTTTACTTTTACTTTCCTTTTCATTAAATATACAAGTTAAAATCAAAGATGGTATCAATGGTGTTTCTTCAAACAATTAATAATATTATTATTTTACAGAGAAGAAAAACAAATAATAATAATAAATAAAACATTGAGCTACAGGTTCATGGGACAGCCGACTCCTCAGAACAGAAAAAGGTAAGCTCATAATTTTCATTACTTCTGTTTTTTGAACAAATGAATAATTACTTTCATTTTATTTGATTAGCGCAGAAAGCGCAACCGAGTGCATAAAATTAAATATTAATATTAGATTATGCGCCTGATAGAATATTAAATAGATGAAAAATGTATCATTGTTCTTAAATGAACATATTAAAGCTTACCTTTAAAATATAAGTATTTTATAAATTGTCTGGCTGTCCCAAAGATAAAGGGAAAAGTATATAAAAGTAAATTAATATGAAAATAAAACATGAATATTAAATAATATTATTATTTAACAAAACAAAAGTATTTTTGTTTAAAGTAAAACAAAAGTATATTCAGTGTTTGAAATCATATTAAGAAAATGCAAAATAAAAATTAAATGCATTTATACATTTTTTTGAATTAAGAAAATTAAGAAACCCTGTTTTCTGAAAAATTGAAGAATTAATAATATCATAAAAACAAAACAAAATAAATTCTTCTCAAAGACATAGTATTTACTATAAATAAAAAGAAATCAGAAAATGGCATCCTTCAAGGAAAGTCCAACAATTGAGAAACTAAATTCTGAAAATTATTCAGTTTGGAAGTTTAAAATGCAAATGTATCTTATGAAGGATGAATTATATGAGGTTATTACAGATGACCCGCCAAATCCTATAACAGATGTATGGCGAAAAAAAGACAATAAAGCGCGAGCAATCATAAATTTGTTCATTGATGACGCTCAAATCATCCACATCAAACAATGCCAAACAGCTCTAGAAACATGGAATAAATTGCGTGATATCCACGAAAGAACGAACTTAAGTAGTAAATTATACTTATTGAGAAAATTATATAGCACGAAGCTAGAAGAAGGTGGCGATATGCAAATCCACATAAATAAAATGTTGGAAATCATAGATAAATTGAAATCAATCGGGGAAGAAATAAAATTCGCGCACATTTCTGCACTGTTACTATGCTCCGTACCCAAAAGTTATGAAACCTTAATTATAGCCCTTGAAGCTCGCCCTGAAAATGAACTCACACCTAACTATGTTAGCAGCAAATTGCTAGATGAATTCAATCGTCGAAAAGAAGCCTCCGAAAACAATTCAAATTCTTCTAAAGCTTTTCACATAAATAAAAAACGACAGTATAACAGTAACTTCAAAAAGGAAAATAAATACTGCACGTACTGCAGGAAAACAAACCACAATAAATCGGAGTGCTGGCATCTGAAAAACAGAAATGCTGATAACACTAAAAACAAACAATTTAGAAATAAATTCAGAACAACCAATTCCTCACAGTTAGTGACACACAATGATGAGTTGCCACACACACATACACAACAACAAAGCCATTCAAAACAAATGAAGCAAATAACATCACAAACAAAACAAATGGCTTTCACAACTCAAAACACAATGACGAACAACTTTATAATTGACAGTGGTTTCTCATCGCACATAAGCAACAATATAGACCTTTTCGTTAATTTAGATGAGTCACAAAAATCGCAAGTATGTGTAGCAAACGGTAACACCCTCACTTCACTTGGTTCAGGAGAAATAAAAATTGAATACCTAGATCCAAATAAACAAAAAAGGGAACTAACACTAAAGGATGTTTTATATGTTCCAGAATTAAAGGCAAACTTAATATCTGTACACAAAGCCACCCAAAATGGCTGTAAAGTCACATTCACTAAACAAAAGTGTTACATCTCTATGAAAAATGAAACAATTTTAGAGGGTACAAAAAATAACAACTTATATGAGTTAAATTTGCCCATGCCAATAAACAAATATAACACATACCTGACTGAAGAATGCCAAAATCCTAACTGTATTACTCTATGGCATAAACGCATGGGACATAAAAATTTCAACTCCATTAAAGAACTAAACAAAAATCAGTTAGTTCTGGGAATAAAAATCAATAACTGCAAACACGAGATAACATGCGAAACTTGCCTCAAAACAAAACTGACTGACACCCCGTATCCAAAAATTGCAGAAAATAGGGGAAAACAAATACTAGAATTAGTACATAGCGATGTTTGCGGACCTATTCAGGTACCAACAATAGGTGGTAAATCATATTTCTTAACTTTTGTTGACGATTATTCTAGGTATACAATGATTTATTTTCTAAGTAAAAAGAGCGAAGTAATCGAGAAATTAAAAGAATACGTCAACTTTACCACAAACAAATTTGGAAAGAAACCAGAAACAATAAGGTCAGATAATGGTGGTGAGTACATGAGCAAAAATGTAGAAGAGTTTCTTAAAGAAAATGGTATTCACCATCAGCTCACCGTACCACATTGCCCAGCCCAAAATGGGGTTGCGGAAAGAAAGAATCGTATACTAATCGAAATGACACGTACACTTTTATCAGAAGCTAACTTAGACAAAAAATTGTGGGGAGAAGCTTTAAACACCGCCAATTACCTCCAAAACAGACTACCTACAAAAACTCCTTACGAATTATGGCATGGTAGCAAACCAAATTTAAATCACTTAAAAACTTTCGGCTGTAAAGCCTATGCTTATGACTTATGACTTATGACTTATCAGGGAGGGCAGCCCTCAGCAGGACACTGAGAGCAAGGGCACATCGACCAGAGGTCTATTGTACCCAGACCCAAACACATCCTTATGAGAAAAGCCTCGTAGCTGAAGCAAAGCTCAGCAAACACCTGACAGGAATATCCTGCAGCTCCCAAGGCTCAATAAGATGCCGACCAAGATGCTCAAACCTGTAAGCAGAAAAGGCCTCACAGTCACACAAAATGTGCCGAGCAGTCTCCTCTTCCAGACAACAACCACGACAGATGGGATCAGAACTGATACCCATAATGTTCAGATGTCTCTTAAGGGTACAATGACCAGTAAGGCCAATAACCTTCCTCAAACCATTCCTGTTAAGCTTTAAAAGCTCCTTATGACGAAGACCAGGATAGTCACGATTTAGCTCTTTTGCTTGCCTTTGACCATCAGAATTACGCCATAGCCTATAGTGCTCCTTACCAAAGAGCTTGAAGATAGAAGCCCTAAAAGTAGTGGGAGAAATACCCAGAACAGGCTCAGGGCCACAAAAGAGTGTGCTGGAACCAGATCTAGCCAACTCATCAGCCAACTCATTACCAGGTATACCCATATGACCAGGTACCCAGTGAAGACTAACCTTATTATAGGAAGAAAGCTCACAAAGTGCCTTGTAGCACTCCCATACGAGAAGAGAGGTGAATTTACACCTCTCCAGTGAAAGGAGAGCCGCTTGACTGTCAGAACAGATACGGATGGTTAATTTATGATAACCCCTGTCTAAGCACACCTTACAGCATAAGATGATAGCAAAGATTTCAGCCTGGAAAACTGTGGCAAACTTTCCAAGAGGAAAAGAAAGCCGAGTTCCATCCCCAGAACAGTAAACACCTGCTCCAGAATGAGAACCAAGCTTAGAGCCATCAGTATACCAAACCAAACAGTTGTCATCAAGCCAACTAGGAGACAAAAGCCAATCCTCCCTGGAAGGGAAAAAGATTTTAAAAGGCTTATGAAAGGCAAATTTCATAACCATGTAGTCACTAGGCATAATGAAAGAAGGAAGATCAGCAACAAATGAAATGAGGGAACCCCAAGACAGATGTCTAGAATAATCCTTCCACAAGCCCAGACACATGAAACGCTTCATACAGGTTAAAGCCTCAGCTTCAATACGCAAATAAAGCGGAAGAAGCCCAAGCAAACACTCAAGGGCAGCAGTTGGAGTAGTCCTAATGCAGCCTGAAAGAGCAACACAGACCATCCTTTGCAACCTAGTAAAGCTAGTTCTAACAGTAGTCAGTCTAGTCCGAGACCACCAGACAATACAGCCATAGGTGATGATAGGACAGATAATCATTGAGTAAATCCAATGGACAGCCCTGGGACATAAACCCCAGGTTCTTCCAATGGAACTCTTACATGCCCAAAAGACCTTTGTGGCCTTACGTAAGCAATACTCAATATGCTTACTCCAGTTCAACTTTGTGTCAAAAAATACACCCAAGAACTTGACCTCACATGAAGGCAACAGCCTATTACCCAGGAAGTAGACATCACCGAGATTTAGATATCTTCTCCTAGAAAAAGGAACAAGGTTTACCTTGGAAGGATTAACAGATAAGCCCGAATCAGAGCACCAACGTGCAACATGCTGAAGAGCACCATTCATAACATCAGAGACAGAGTTACCAAACTTGCCCCTGACAACAATAGCAACATCATCAGCATAACCAACACATGGAATACCAAGGTTGGCAAAATGGACTAACAAAGAGTCAACAACAATGCACCACAGAATAGGAGAGAGCACTCCCCCTTGTGGACAACCAGAGCTAGCATGAACCTTCATGCAAGTACCCATAAAAGAGGCACAAACATACCTAGAGGATAGCAAATTAGCAATCCATCTGGTAATAATATGATTAGCACCCCTCAAGTCAAGAGCACGAATGATAGTGTCAAATGAGACCTTATCAAACGCCCCTTCAATATCAAGAAAAGCAACAAGGGCAATTTCTTTATCATTAATGCACTTTTCCAAAAGAAAGGAAAGTTCATACAATGCAGTATTAGTAGATCTTCCAGGTTGATAGGCATGCTGTGAGGAAGACAGTGGCCTATCAACAATAACAGAATCCCTGAGGTATCTGTCAATAAGCTTCTCCATTCCTTTCAACAAAAAAGAAGAGAGGCTAATAGGCCTAAAGGACTTGGCATCAAAGTAGTTATCCTTCCCAGGCTTAGGAATGAAAACCACCCTAGTATTCCTCCAAGACTGAGGTATATACCCATAAGCAATGCAAGAACGAAAAATTCTGCAAAGAAAAGGAGCAAGAAAGTTAAGACCCTTGATAAGAAGCACAGGAATGATGTCATCCATCCCCGGCGACTTAAAGGGTTCAAAAGACTTTATAGCCCAGATGACCTTGTCATGGGTAACCACCATTTTAGCAGCATCCCAACTGTCCTTACTGCAAGTATGTGAAGAGACAGAGCTATGCCTATCACAATCAGTAGTACCAGAGCCGGGAAAATGAACTCGCAGCAGCTCAGCTAAAGTTTCTTCACTCGACTCACTGTATCTACCAATAGGAAGACGAATAGCATTCAAACTAGAACTATAATCTCTAGTCAAAATTTTTGCTACCTTAGCAGTAGCAGAAATGCCATTAATACCATCACAGAACGACTGCCAAGAACGTCGCTTAGCAGTTCTAATGGCCTTATTGTAGGTAGTGAGGGCATCCCGATAGGCTTGCCACTCACCAGACTTCCTAGCTCTATTAAAGAGCTTCCTACATTTCTTACGTAAAGAACTAAGCTCAGAAGACCACCAAGGAACACGCCTTGGGGAGCTAGTAACCGTAAGCTTACAGCTACTATGATAAGAATTGAGAATGATCTGTTGCAACTGGTCAACAGTCAACTCGATATCATCAGTAGAATTGAACTTACCAGAAAAGGTGGAAAGGCCTTTTCCGAGAAGCTTTTCAAAAGAACCCCAGTCAGTAGATCTCGGGTTCCTCCTAGCAACCTTTACATAGTAAAGGCCTTTAACAGAAAAAGTGATCAGTTGATGGTCAGAAGCTGTAACTGCATCAGACACCTTCCAATCAGAGATGTACCCTAAGCATATAGAGTTACACAGAGTCAGGTGGTCAATAACCTCTCTTCTATTAATCGTAACAAAAGTAGGTTCATTGCCTCTGTTAAGGATACACAAGTTATAAAATAAAATATGATCCATCAGCACATCTCCCCGCTTGTTGCAATCACTACTTCCCCACAAAGTGTGGTGAGCATTTGCATCACAGCCAAAGATGAGCCTAAAGCTTGAACGACAATAGCTAAGAATAGACTTAGCCAAGTCAGACAATGGTTCTAGCTCCTCGTAAGGAAGATAGGCAGAGACAAAGACAAAATCAACATTTGCAGCTCTGTCATTGAGTTTGACTTTAACCGCAACCATATCCTTATTCAGGAAGTTGACAAGATTAAAGGCATTAAGTTCAGACCTAGCAATAATGCAAGCCCTGGGCGTATCGCAAAATTTGTCATAGAAAATATTGAAACCTTTAACGCTAATTCCGATGATTTTACCATCATGGGTCCAAGGCTCTTGAATAAGAACAATGTCAAAATCTCCATCAACCAGCCTCTTGGAGAGAAGAGCCGAAGCAGCCTTGCTATGATGGAGATTCAACTGACCAACTCTAATTTCATCCATAACAGAGAAACAGAGAAGCAACAGCCAGGTAGAAATTACCCATCATGGCCTGACTCAGGCGAAGAGTCCTTCTGCAACAGCTCCAAAGCCTTATCAATCCCACACAAAGACTACGGCGAGCCAGCTAGCAAAGTGCCCTCTGACCCAGAGTCCAGTGCAAGATCAGATAAGTCAAGAGCATCACTAAAGGTACTCGCCTGATAAGCCGAAGGGGACGGAGCCACCTCAAAAGCAGATGACACCTGAGAAACAGGAGGCTCAAAGGAAGCCAGGGGCTCAGCAGACTCTGAGGAATCGAAAACAGAAGGATCCACAGAAGCAGTAGAAACCACCTCCTTAGGTTCCCGTTTATTGGGATCGTGTAGAATCTTAAAGAATCCACGATCAAGACCAGTGAGAGCAGAGAAACCAGACCTGCGCATCACCTCAACATCCTCAGAATCAACCTCGAGAATCCATCTAGCAGAGTTATATCCTGCAGAACACTGCAAGACACGCCACTCCATAGCTTTCAACTCAGGGTTGTAACGCTGAAGACGTCTCAGAAACATACTAGAGTCAGAGAACTTGTCTCTAGTCCTAAAAGCGACTTTAACAGGCTTGGGCAACTCATCAGCATCCAAGACTCTGAGAACTAAGTCACCCAATGTCCTATTGCAGAAGTTGCATTTGATCCATTCCACTGTAGCAGCATTACTACACTGGAGAATCAGAGCCCCCTTAACCAAGTTATTGGCAAGAATTTCAGGCAGACTGTCTCCAAAAGGAATAGAGTCAATCAGCTTCAAAATCTCACGCTGAATACAATCATAATCATCCATAGACAGCCTGTCAGAAGGGAAATCCCTCTTAACAATGGCTACCCTGGTCGAAGACTGAACAGCATGAGCATAAGAGCAAGGTTGGTCATTCTCTCCAGAACGGATGTCCCCCCCTTGAGGTGCTTACATTCATAAAAGTAAACGGGGTAAATTAGATGACAAAGCCCAAGAAGGCATTTTTGTCGGCTATGATAACAGCGCTAAAGCGTATAGAATCTACTTGAAAAATGACCACGTAATACTTGCAAGAACAGTTAAATTCATTGAAAACACTATAAACAATTCAGGAGAAAACAATGAAATTGAATTACTCTCAGGAAACAATAAAAATGAACACTCCGACACAGAATCGCCCATAGGGCACGAAATTGTCAAAATTGACATAAGTTCACCAGATCAAAATATCACTAGTGAACACGACAACACAAACGACACCTTGAGACGGTCAAATAGACACAATAAAGGTGTACCTCCCGAAAGGCTTATTTACTTAACAGAAAACTTTGAGGCTAATGAACCTAAAGATTATAATGATTTTCTCAACATAACAAACCCACAAGAAAAACAGAACTGGTTAAACGCAATGCAGGAAGAAATGAATTCCTTAATCCAAAACAAAACATTCACTTTGGTAGAACCTCCACCAGGAAGAAAAGTAATTGGGTCCAAATGGACTTATAAGGTCAAATATGACTCCTCAGGCAAAATAGCCAAATATAAATCAAGATTGGTAGCGAAGGGCTTCAGCCAAAAATATGGCGAAGACTTTCACGAAACTTTTGCCCCAGTGGTATCCCATAGCACAATTAGAGCTTTTTTAGCCAGTGCTGCTCACAGAAACAGACAGGTTCACCATATTGATATTAAAACTGCCTTCCTGCATGGAGACTTAGATGAAACAGTATACATGGAACAGCCTAAAGGCTATATTTCACCAGGAAACGAAAACAAAGTTTGGAAACTTGAAAAGGCCCTTTATGGTCTTAAGCAAGCCGCCAGATCATGGCATTTGAAAATTGGTGAAACTCTAAAAGAATTCGGTTTTACACAAAGCACAGCAGATGCCTGCCTGTTTAGGAAAAATGAAACAAACCCCATACATATAATTATTTACGTGGATGACCTTTTAATATCAGGGTCGGACCAACAAATAGAAGAAACTATCGAGAAACTTAGTGAAAAATACGAGCTCAAATATCTCGGGGAAATAAGCTACTACCTTGGCATTAATATACAAAAATCTAAACAAGGAGAATACTTTATAAACCAAAGATCTAAAATTAAAGAACTAGTGGAAAAATTCAATCTTCAAAACGCTAAGCCCACAAATATACCTATGAATCCTGGTTATCTGGATAATGCCTCCGACGATAATCTACTAAACAACAATACAAAATACAGACAAGCCATCGGATCCCTATTATATATAGCTACTATCTCTAGACCTGACATTGCAGCAGCTGTCAATATTCTGAGTAGACGCAACGAGAAGCCCAGGCAGCAAGACTGGGATGCTACGAAGAAGATCATATGTTATTTAAAAACGACCGAAGAATTAAATTTGGTTATAAGTGGAAAGGAAAAACCTACCCTGACCTGCTACGCCGATGCCGATTGGGCCGGTGATAAATCTGATCGCAAATCGATGACAGGAAATCTATTCTTAGTAGGAAAAACACCAATCCAGTGGACATCGAAAAAGCAAACGTGTGTAGCTCTGTCTTCTGCAGAAGCAGAGTTCGTATCAGCCGCAAATGCTGGACAAGAGATATCATGGCTCACCAGAGTGTTAGAGGACCTTGATTTACCAAAGGAACTGCCCATAAAATTATTCGAAGACAATCAGTCAACCATCAAAATGATTGAATCGCCCAAACACACAGCACGCTCCAAGCACATCGATATTCGTTTTCACTGCGTGAAAAACCTGTGTGAAAATGGAACAATTTCTCTACAATATCTGCAGAGTAAATTCATGACTGCAGATGTGTTGACCAAACCTACTCCTAAGCCGATTTTTCTGAAACACCGAGACAATTTGGAACTAAGACACTATTCCTCGTTTGAGGAGGGCTGACAGAAAATTACAAACTCGAAAAGACTCCTTTATTCCAAAATGTCGTCTGTAAAATCGAACATTATAATAAGAACAAAAGTGTGTCTGTTTTCACCCTCCCAACTTTTCATCCCCTCCGTGGTTTGAAGGGGTGAAGATCTATTTTTAGAACTGTACCACGTGACTCCACACCTGTATGTTTTTCATCGGAATAGATTCTGATACTTTCTGTTAGTGTTTAATTTTGAATATGTAAAGTGAGATTATTTTCTCGCTCCTTTCTTTTTTATTTTACTTTTACTTTCCTTTTCATTAAATATACAAGTTAAAATCAAAGATGGTATCAATGGTGTTTCTTCAAACAATTAATAATATTATTATTTTACAGAGAAGAAAAACAAATAATAATAATAAATAAAACATTGAGCTACAGGTTCATGGGACAGCCGACTCCTCAGAACAGAAAAAGGTAAGCTCATAATTTTCATTACTTCTGTTTTTTGAACAAATGAATAATTACTTTCATTTTATTTGATTAGCGCAGAAAGCGCAACCGAGTGCATAAAATTAAATATTAATATTACGTTTGCCATCGATCACCTGCGGCCCGCTTAAACAGTTCTCTACACCTTTGAAGTCTTGTGCGTTTGTTCTCTGCTGTTAGCTTTTGAGCCTCTTTCATTTTGTAAGGGCAAAGACTAAGCTCTGCTCTTGCCATCAAACATGCGGTTTCTTTGTTGATCTTCATCTCTCTAGCAACCTTTCTCACTAAAATCCTAGGATTTCGTTGATTTCGGTTTTTGATAACTTTCCGGTTTCTTGATGTGTTAACTGTGCGCTTTCTTCTTCTTCCTGGCCTGTCATCATCATGTCCGAGTTCTTTAAACCTTTTGATTGTGTGTGAAACCGTTTGCTTAGGCACTTTCAATAGTTGAACAATTTCACATTGTTTCTTTCCTTACTTATGTAATTCAAGTATGGCAGATCATTTGTTAACCATAATGGTTATCACAACTAACTTACTTACACCTGTTTAGTCGCTTTCTAGGATCAATACCAAATGAAATAAATTTATAAATTTAGTGGTAGTTACAGATATTTCTTTTGAAATTTCGTCCAAGTTATTTCTTGTCACCCTGTATATCATTATTCATCATCTTTTGTTTACTGTATACATTTGCAATCATCATTTAGTTTATATTTTTAGTTTATATTTATATGCACAATATTACTTTTATTTTATTTTATAGTAAATGTTAACACTTTTGTTCTTAAGAACAATATTTAATTGAATTCGATTATTTGTTTTCCCCCAATCACATGACTGAGCAGACGATGCTGGGAAGAGTCCATTCGTAACATCTAGACCATTTTATGATACAGATACAGAATATGAACTTCTTGGGGACATTTAAGTTTTTGTCACTATTTGGCGATGGATTGTTTGGTAGAATTGCTTGTTAAAAAAAAAAAAAAACTTTAAATTAAATTAGAATAACCTTTTTTAAAAATTAGAACCTATTTTTTCTAATGCCCGTACTTTTTATTATAGAATTTCTTTAGTTAATTTATGGCAGTATATACTCTCTGTATGTATTTATTGAACTGCTAGATAATAATTTTAGACATACGAAAATATCGAAAAGAAAAAAAGTTTATTATTATTATTATCATTTTAATTTGGAAAAACCTCCTGCAGCTTCAATTATTAATTGTCTTCTGCACTTTTCCATTTTGCCGGTGAAGCGATAAAGTTGCCAAGAATGATATAACCGACCCCAAACATTAGGTACCTAAGACAGAGTAATTGTTTCAAAACACTTCGAATAATAATAAGAAAAAAATTAAAGAAACTTATTTTACGTTTACTTATTTTATTTTATTTATTTTATATTTTTAAGAATTAAATTTTTTGAAGCTTTGCTTAAAGCTAGCTTCTAAAAGTGTTGTCCCATAAAAAATATAACATTTATTTTGCCAAATCCTTAATAACGCATATAAATAAACTTTAAATTTGAAAAAAAAAAAAAAAAAAAAAAAAAAAAATCTAAGTTTCAAATTTATTTTTAACCCATAAATGTATTGTTGTCACCAATAAAGTTTGCTTGGCGAGAATTTCGCCGGCGAAAGAAAAAGTACCTTCTCTCCTATCTACTTCTTACATTAACGAAGAATAAAATCTATAAAAATTTTAGGTGAATTTTTTCATGTCATAATTAGAAGTATGAAATGTATCATGGAAATGTCTAATTCTGTAATGTTAAAAAATTATTAATGCTAAATGAGAAGATTTTTCGTTCATAATTGAGTTTGAATTTAAATCTAAATATTTTTGCATACCAAAATCTATCCAAAGTATTTTTAAAAACATTTTCAAGTAAAAATAATAAATACACTTTAATGGTAAAGAGAAACGCAGTCAGTTATACAGACACAACATTATTTCGTTATTCAAAAAAAAAAATAAATAAATAAATAAAAAATAAATAAAATAAACATAAATATTGCCAGTAATAAAATTAATTTTCTAAAAGTAGAAAAAAAAAATGTTTGCGGAATTTATTTTATTTTTTTTACACCAGTGATAACATTTTTATTTCTCTGTGGAGAATGACGTCATTGAGGAAAATCATGTGATAAGAGAAATTATTTCTTTAATGGCAAATAGAGTACCTTTATAAACCCGAGGTTTTCTATTAATAACTTTGTTAATTAAAATGATACAGATTTCTAACTACCTGAACCGCCTTCCTTGAAGTATACGGAACACATTGATACCTCCCATGATGCACAGCATTTTGCCCTCCACGAGAAGATGCTGTTGCAGACAAAAAAATTTGACGCCAGCTACAGAAACTTTTTTTTAATATATAGAGATTTATCGGAATCATATGATAATATAGTGCAAAGAGCGAGGAATTTAAAATACATGGTTCAAAAACTAAAAATTTAACAAAAGATGCTGAGATACAGTCATCTTTAACCCGTTAGTAGTCGCTAGTTGGTCGATTTGCCAGCCATCCTTCAGTGTTGCCAGATTTTTTTATTCAATTGCCACCAAAAATTTTTAGAAGTAGCATTTGATATACATAAAACACGAATAATGCATCAATTTCATTCTCTTTTAAATAATTTAATGCTCTACCTATGATTACATTTATTAGCAGATAAAATATTTTGTTACAAATTTGTAAATAAGTTATTATTTTTATGTAATTTCTTTAAAGAGGCTTAGTCATGTTATAAAATTTAAATTTTCCGAATTTCTGTTTTGTTTTGACATTAAAATAAATGTTTTTCCTTTAAAAACCAGTTAAAAAATTTCACCAGGGCAGAAACAGATGTGGTGTTGAATTTGGCGAGTTTATCACCCCTTGGCAACTTTTTTGGTGAGAAAATCTTTACTATCGATATATCAATTATCTAAGCTCTAAATCGAATATTTTGCAAAATACCAAGAATATTCTGAAAATATACAAAGCTATATAAAGCAGGCATCAGAGTGCAGAAAATTAAAAAAAGAGGAAACACACATGTTCATAAAATTAATTTGAAATGAAAAATAACGTGTGCGGCGAAAACTATACAAATTATGTTCATAAAATTTATTTCAAAAGAAAAATAATGAGCGCAAGGGAAAAACTGTACAAAATATTTTAAAAATGACAAATTAAACTAAAAGAATAATGCATATCAACACAATAAAACATGTGTGTAAAAAAAAAAAAAAAAAAAAAAAAATTAGCTAGCAATCAACATTTAATCACTGATTGGTGGTAGGAAAAGGGGGGGGGGAGGGGGTAAAAAGTAGTTCATAAGTGAGAAATATTAAACACAATTCTACTTCTTTATGGGTTCTAGAATATCATAAAGTAAGTTTAAAATTAATATTGATATTTTTGTTGTGGATGGATAAATATTCAAAAATAAAAGGCTTTCCGCAGAATGTTTGATCAGCGATGGTTAGAGATGAAAATAAAAGGGGAGGGGGGAGGAGGGAGCAGGACAAAAAAATTACATGAGTGAGAAATATTGAATAATTCTGTTCTTTTATATGTTATAGAATCTGACAAAGCACGTTTAAAATGAATATTGACATTTTTATTTTGGATGGAGAAAGATTGAGAATCTAAAGTCTTTCGTGGAGCGTTTGAACACTGGTCATTATTGGAGTTTGATTTAAACAAACAAACAAACAACAACAAAAAAAAAAAAAAAAAAAAAAAAAAAAATGCAAAATTAACGGAAATCACATAAAAGCGGAAAATCGCGGATCCGCGGAAGAATCTCATGCCTGATAAAGAGAATGCATTCTGGCTGTTCAGTTCAGTTGAATCCAATCAAGGTGTTAAGAGCTCCTGCTTGACAGAGTCTCTGCTATTTTTTTTTTTTTAATATAGCTTGTGCTATGTGTGTTATGTTTATGCTGATTTTTTTTTATGTTTAGGCTGTATTTTTATGTATGTTGTTAGATATTATTTAAGCTGTTTTTTCTGGTGAAACTAAAGTTAATACTTGGTGGCAAGACCTGTAATCGTCTGTAAATAAACTTTTAAGCCTCTGAAAGACCTGTCATTCATTCACAGACAATTCCCGAATCCCCGAGTACGCAACAATATATAAATTCTCTAATGCTTCTCTCTAAAAGTATTGTAAGTGACACATAAAATGTTTACTATGACATGGCCCTACTAGATCTCTCCTCAGCGCCAACGTCATGAAAGCAGCCATAACAATCGACGATTTCTCCGGAATCAAATGCATTGGAAATTAGGGTTGTCATGCAGCACCGCCACAGCAAAACTAACTTAGTTTCATATATGAAGTTGCGTTAGTTTTTTCCTTTTGCAGAGCATTTAAATTGATTTAATTAAATTTAAAATGCAGTCCTCAAATACGCAAAAATATATGAATCATAAAAATAATTTTGACAATAAATTTTAAGCCAATTCATTGAAAAATAATAAATGAAATTAGTCGTTTTCTCCTAAATAAAATATACACTTCTTCAAATTTTTGTTTTGCTTGAAAGAAATAAAATGAGGACTAGAAAGGAAATAAAGAAAACAATCATTTAAGAACTCTTTTAAAGAAAGAAAAAATTAAGAGGAGACAGATCCCTACCCCTTCTTGATGAATAGCAAGGTACACAATAGTACACCATTTTACAAGATACAATGCTTATTTTCACGTTTGTTTACAATTGGAATTGATAACACAAACTGATTTTCAGGGTTGGCAGCGAGCACCATCTACTTTATTCTGCGGCATGCATTGATCTTTGCAGTTTTGTTATGGCCACTTACGACGTTGGCGCCGAGGAGTGATCTAGTAAGGCCGTGGCTATGATGACCTGATCTTATGAATACATCAATACTGCATACATACATTTTGTTCTGTTTTGAATGAATAAGCAATACTATAAAACACTTTAAACAATTTGAGTCCATGAGCTATAATGTATGAGAATTCTTCTTGTGCATCTGTAAAAGAATTCTAACAAGGAAACTCTTTCAAATGCTAATAGCAAATTTTCCTGAAAACATTACTGGCATAAAATTTAATCAAGAAAAGTATTTTTCAGAAACATTAGGAGCTCAGTTAAAGTAGAAGGTGATTACAGAAATTCAGAAAAAAATTTCCTGATTTTTTCCTGACTAATTTTGACAGATTTTCATGATTTCTGTTACTTATTACCTTCCATAATTTCCGGCATACAACACTCTTATGTAATATGCTCGCTAAACACTGCAATTCAAAAAACTATATTGATGGGCAAAAATATCTCAATATCTTCAGAGGTGCCAAGTTATTACGGACTGTCCGTAATCTTAATACCGGAAATTTTTTAATGTATTCTTTTGTAATAATTATCTGCAATTTAATAAGACAAGTTTTACTTTTTCTTCATTGTGGTATGAAATTGATTTTTCGTTAGTAGTAACTTGGGCACCTCTGTATCTTTTATTATTTTTGTTGACTTTGTTAACATATACAAAAAGAAAAAGAAAATGAAAAATTCAAGATTTGGGGAAATTGACAAAATATAAAGAAAGATTATCGTACTTTAGTGAAGATAAGCCGAGGGCTATCTTATCGATTTTTGGGGACTGCGGCTTATCTACCAGTGCAGGCTATCTAATGATAATGCCAAATTCCGTCGGCCATATTTTCTGAAACAGCCGATCTCCCCAAAAAATGAAAGTTTAGTATTCGTAATATCGTAATTTCTCGAGCACTGATTCATACTTTTGCCGCTGCCCTCCACGAAAGAGATTCATGGCACGTAGGTTTCCGCTTGAATCCTCTTTTTTTTTTTTTTCTGCATTTACATACTGGTATATTCTTTTTTCTTTATACAGAATTTTTTTTTTAATACTTTATTATTTTTATTTATAACTAATAATTTCTTATTTTGATTAATTTGCATATACGTCTGGAGTTCGCAATCTTGTTCCCTTGCTTTTGATTTTTTTTGCAGCATACTTGCATACTGGCTTTGTTTTAATTCTTTCTTTATACATTCTTTAAAAATAATTTATTATTTTTATTTGTAATTAATTATTAATTACTTTTATGAACTTTGCATATATGCCCAGATTCTGCCATCTTGTTCCCTTGTTTCTCATATTTGTTGCATTACATCTGCATAATGGTATAGTTTGATTTTTTTTCTTTCTTTATACACAATATTAAAAAAAAAATAATTCATTATTTCCCTTTATGATTTATTATTTTTATTAACCTACGTAGATGCCAGTAGACTGCTGTCTTGTTTACTTATTTTTCTGTTACATCTGTAACAATGCTTGCATAAGCCGCGGCTTACCTTCCGGCGCGGTTTACCTAAGAGTATTGCTTTTATTCACAACATTTTAATAAGCTGCAGCTTATATACACTAAATTATGGTAATCATTTTAATTACACCACATACTAATATCAGAACATAAAATTATTTCTCAAATTGTTGCATTAAGAATATTTAATTTAAAAATAATATTTTTTTTTCTTTTTGTAAATGTTAACGAGTTTCAACGAGAAAGCAGCCAATCCTGTTAATCTTGGCTAATCTGTTCGGCGATCATTCAGTCATGTTTGCAAGGTAAAAATAAAAAGTTCCCAGATTTTTGGGTATTTTCATGAAATTCCCTGATTTCCCTGATTGCAGACACCCTGTAAGAAAAGCTATAAATGTTACTAAAAATGAGTTCATGTATGCAATAGCAGCAAATAAGCACCTTGTTTGGTGATTCTGTGATTTCAATTTTCATCTACATTTACTAAGCAATTTTATTTTGATTTATTCATTTCAATATTAATTTTAATTATCAAATATTCTAATACTAGTTGTCATTCTTCTGCCTAGTGGACAATACTTCCAAATATTATTAAATTTTTAATAAATAATTTTAATATTTAACTATTATTTTAGTTTTTTTTTTTTTTTTTTTTTTTTTTTTAATTTAGCTTAATATTTTGACAATAATTTAGTGGTTTTTAGCAGAGGTTTGTTGGAGTAAAATGTTTTTCCATATCATTTTTCATATTTAAACGTATTTTTATCATGCCACTAAATTATGGAGGAAGTTTATAAAAGTTAATAGTATAATTAATTTAAAGTCGTTTGTTTTAAAACATATGGATTTTTATAGTTAGTTTAATTATAAAATTAAACCTTTATTTGAAGTATATAAACTTACCTTTTTTACTGAATATATTTTATTATAGGAGTTTTGAGTTAGTTAACGTTTTGTAGATAAATTTTGCCTTTGTTTACTGTTTCGCTGCGAGCTATGTCATATCTGATATCCAATATGGCTAAACTTCATGTTTCAGCTGATAGATGGCATAAGGTGATTGGCATTGTTTGCTACCTCAGAAACGAATCACGTACATGGGCATCGCCGGACGAATCGTAGTGGTTTGAAACATGCTGCTTTCTGAGTGGTTGCTTGTGTGATGTCCAATCCACTTGGATGTTTATATGACAGTAAGAAATTATAAAACTTGCTCTTTTTTTCTTCATCGTTTATCTTTCGTTATGCTGTTGGTAATGTTTAAGTGTTAGCTCATTCGAGTTTATGTTATGCTTTTATTTAGTTTCCATATTTTATTCAAAAATATGATTTAAATTGATATTTAATTTGAATTATGTTTTGAGGACTGATAGTGAGGATGTATTGAAATGTATTAAGCTATTTAATTTACCCTCACAAAATGTCATCATTGACTTCGTTTATTTTAAAATTCCATTGAAATTTCTTTAAGTTATCATCCAGGCATGTTTAAGATAATTTTGGCAATTGCTGGCAATCCCATATTTCACTTTATTAATTTATGTTTCTTATTCAATTGTTAATTTATACAACTTTTGTTAAGTTTCAAATTTTTAATAAATTTATTTATTGTTATTCAAAATTCGTTTATTATTGAAGTTGCACTTTACACATTTTTTAATTACTTAAATAGCTTAAATGACCGAGTTAATTATACTTCTATTGTGCATTAAAACTCTGCATTAAGTTTCATTTTGTCATAATTTTTGTTGACAACAAGGTTGAGAAAATAAAAAAGATACCAAATTTTGCCAAGTGGCAGTCCTTACGTAGTACAGCAGAAGGCCAGAAATCTGCCGACTTAAAATCTGCCAAAGTCTGAAATCTACATAGCTTGTCAGATATAAATAATGAAATTCACTATTAGCAAGTTAGCGCAACTGCAAATCGGAATCTTTAAAAAAGAATTTAAATGCAGATTCTATACTTGCATTTCATTATTACATTTTTTTTTTAAATATGCTGCTGGTACCCTGTAGCTCATCAAATCCTGGAATTTAATTACCTAGGCCACACTTGTAAATAGACAGCATAATGTATGATAAGATTTTAATTTGGATTTTTCATTTTTATTAATTTTCCCGTGACATGTTTGCACCCAATTTCTGAGCTCATTTTGCTTTTTTGGATTGTATTTTAAACGATTGTTTCTTCAGCTAATACTTATTACTGAGATGATACCATTTATGTTTTTTCACTCTGAAAATGATGATACAAGTAAAAAAACTCAGTGTTGCCAGTTTAAAAATTCAAAATTTTGTCGTTATAACCCACAACTATAAGAGTTCTATAGTTTTAAATTATCACAATCTCGAGCACATACCTTCAAATAACAATATCTGACATTTCATCGCAATTAGTTAAGCAGATAAGCTGCTAGGGGCTCATGTAATGAAAGTTTTTTTTTTTTTTAATAATAACCCTGTATATAAAATAATAAGACATTAAGCAATAAAAGCTACATAATTTTTTATTACAAACAGAAAAATTATGGCAATATAGCACATTTCAAGTATAATATATGCATGTGCACATTATAAAAAGCTACATCAATCTGTTCAAAAATACATAAATTATGCAAAAATTATAAAATTCTATTTAACATAAAATACAGGCATTAAAGAATGAATATTAAAAAAAAATTTTTTTTTAAGCATTTTACTTTATGTTATTTATCATTAAATAATTTTATATGCTTAAGATAAATCAAATTTCCCGCATTTTATACTCACAGTAATAAAAGGCATCTTAAATACCACTAAAACTAATATGTAAGAAATTAAAATAATTATTATTTAATCACAATTTAAATTTTTTTCCAGATTTTAATATACAAAACTGCTTTAATTGATGCAAATACTTATTTTGTATATTGGCTCACAAAATAAATTTGAGAAATATCTCAATCCACAATAATTATTGCAATAGTTGCTAAATTATATTTATAATAAGTTATACAAAATTATTTTACAGAAAGGCAATCATTAAAACTATTTTTTCTTTTTTAAGAAAAAGAAAAGGTGGAACAGAGTTCAGAGAAGAAAAGTACCTATCAAATTCAACAACAAATAAAAGAATTTAAACAAGAATCAATAATCTTAAGCTACAAAAAAAAAAAAAAAAAAAAAAAAAAAAATATTCATATTTACACAAATTTATGATTTGACAAGCGATTACTTACTTTGACCGAATAATCATGCATTAATAAATTATTAAAAAAAATAATAATAATAATAATAACATAAAAAAATCAATATAATTTTATATTTCAAAGTAATAAAATTTACTCATTATTAATTTTATTCATTATTTTATATTTAAAATCATAACCTTTCATAAATTAGAATTCTATACCATTTTTACACGATACATACAGGGTTCAATTTGCATGGGAACACACAAGAATTCAGTTCCTATACTTCTTTTATTGCAGAGAATTCCTGCATATTACACAGAATGCATAAAAACTAATTAACCCCTTGGGTACATTTAACGTCTGAGACACGTCATTCACTTTTTTCGTTTTTTATTTTTGATTTGCAATTCTAATTACATGAAGACATCTTAATACTACATATGTCATCAATATTTTAGAAATAAATAAATTCTTACGTAAAATGTACTGCTTTTACGTACTACTCCAAGCAACCAAAAATTATATCCGTTCCACATGCAAATATTTTCTCAAATAACCGTACCCAAGGAGTTAATACTGCATACTTGAACTCATTAGTGCATCAATTCTAGAAAAACAAAGTCCTGAAATAGTATTTTTCTCCTATTAAAATCTTTACTAATCTTATCGAATGAGAAACACCGAACACCAACATCTGTATTTAACTTGGCACTGAACCTTTTTCTCTCTCTATTAGAATCCTGTATCGGGTCTGCTGTGGTCGGATTTGCATTAATTTTTTACCCACAAAAGAAAAAAAAAATCAAAGACATTTTTTAGAATGCTGTTATTTTGTGAATCAAACCTTCTAGATGCAGAGGTTGTATTGTACGACATTCTCTTTCTCCGAAGTAATATTAGTACTTTATTGCAGGTCGTAGGTTAGATGCTACAGATTCGGATTGGATGGCAGGTCGAAATTAATCTTAGGTTCAAGTCAAGTTTACTTGAACCACACAGGACTCAACTATCTACCTTTTTCAGTTAGAAAATAGCAGTTTTCTCTCTCACTTTTCACAAAATGGACAGCAATTGTTAGAATTAACCAGAAATAAAAAACTGTTTGTGTTTTTGTCTTTTATTGACTATCCACCCGAAATCACAATTTCAAGTTACATGCATTAAATGAAATAACAAAAGCAAAAAATAAACAGTAGTTTGTTTCCAAAGAAGAAAACAATCAGTTTAAGTGGAATTTTCAAATGGAAGAGGAAACTATGAGTTGCTGATTTTGGTAATATTTATTTACGACTACGAAAACTGGTTTAGTGTTCCAAAATTTGTCGATAAGATTCATAAAATGAAAGGCACACACAGACATAAGTTCTGAAAAACATTATCTCATACTTTGTTAGAAATTAAGCCTCGGGTACATACATTTCAAATTCATATATCTTCATAATTTTTACATATTTATGATATTCAGTGCTTCTTGCTTGAGTTTCTTTCTGCAAAAGAAAGTAAAAGAAAATTCATATTCTGTCATGCAAAACTAGATTGATATAACAAAGTTACACTGATTTAAAAAAGTTATTTTCCAAACACATTTAACTTACTTTTCTAAAAAACACATAATTTTTTAGTTATGTGGGAGAAAAATAATTTTTTTAAACATATCTTAAAAGTTAAATTTGAAATTATGTTATTACTGTCTCACCAATATAATAAATGTAATAATATTGACATTTTACAGTACGAGTCCTCCTAGAAAGTTGGCTACTATTTTTTCTTTTGCTCCATCTTTACTAGATGTATACAAAAATCGTTAATGCTGTTATTATTCAAGAGATTTTTTATACAAAAGAGTAAAAAATTGAAAAATTGTTTACTATGTTACTTTTTGTTGCATATTTTAGCAGTTTAATTCAGAATTAAAAACAATATCAGAAAAATAATTATAAAACTTAAAGAAGGTAATTTATTGCTTATATCCAATTAACAGATAGATCAATCTATTTAAAATTATATCTCTGGGCGTACCAGAACATGGGTTTAACTCGCTCTGATCCGGATCAAAATTCGAGTTCCTGTTGTTTGGCTGGTGCCGCCATCTTTCACCAGCTTCTGGAGCTAAAGTCGTACTTCCTCCCTAAGAGGCGCTCCTAAATAACGGAAGATGCACCCCTTATGCCTTAGAATAAATCCGGTTAGTTCCACTACCAGGGCTCGGACTTTCCGAGTGGCATACGACAACAACATCATTAATCTATTTTGTTTAAAAGGTAGTTCTTATAAGGTATTTTCTTTAAACAAAAATATAAGAAATGCAAAACACACACTTATAGACATAAACAGCTTAACAACTTTTTTTAATTTTCTGAATATTAAATTTTATATTGAGGAACATACTGTAAAATACTGCAAAAGTGCCCTCCTTCGATCAAATGTCTCCCCTTTCCTTCTCATGTGATTTTCGTTTGCTCTTAAAATACCAAATAAATGTCCCTTACACTCAGCAGTAAACCCTATCCAAATAAACAAGTTTTTTACATTATTTATTTCTATTACAACATTTGTAATTGTAAATATAAACATTGATTAATATTATAGTAAATTGCAAGGCCATGTCCAGAAAAAAAGTTTGGGGCTTAACTTTCACTCAGACATTGGTCGTGCATGTGCACACATGACAGTATTTTGCAGTATATATTTGATGTTTGTAAGCTTAAGCACTGCCTTGCCACATATGAAAAAATGCTTTCAATTTTAAGCATTTTATTAAATATCTTAACCTTTAAATACATGATTTTTTATATTTTTACCAAACAATGTTTTTCTTCATGGTCACGGCTTAAATAAATATGGAAAAATATTAGAAAATTATTTAACATATTTTATTCATTACTTTTTCATTTTTAGGTTTGATGAATATATGTATCAAACCTAAAAATTCAAAAATATTCAAAGATTCTGTGGTTAAATTTTAACACAAAAATGAATGGTAATATCTTTAGTTATATAGAGTAAAATTTTTAAGTCTTTAATACAGAGTTTATGAATTACACAAAGCTAGCTTGACAACTGAAAAAAAAAAAAAAAAAAAATGAATTCTGAGTTTTTGGTTGCAATTCTGAGCTCTGGGCTGTTTGAAACTGCCATGTACTAGGGAAAAGAACATTTAAACATTTATATGGATATATTAAGATAAAAATCAGTGCAGTAAACCATCTGTTTTGTAATATTTTTAATGCTAAATTCAGTAAAAATTGGTATGATTCATATATGTATCACCATGGATGGGTTAAAAAGTACTCCACAAATTAAAATTATCCTCAAACTTAAGGATGTCAAGATCATATGTTAGACCTTATATATTCCAGCAAAAATTTTGTCCTAGAAGGCCAAAAAAAAAAAAAAAAAAAAAGGGACTAGTAACAAATTAAATAAAAAAAAATGTATCGGATTACTCTTTAAAAAATAATACTTGAAATGAGTTGCAGTTGTATCATGTTACTATGAGACTGTTTTTTATTTGTACTCATTTGTATGCCCAGTGGCAGAAAGTTTTGTAGCTGTCTGCGACAGGCTTTTAAAATTTCATAATCTGTCTTCAAAATTTGGATGTAATCAGGGGAGAAAATGGCTTACACTCAGAAAGCCTGAAAGCAAAGCTGATTGGGGGGGGGGGGGGGGCTTTATATCAGCGGTGATCTCATGCAACAATACACAAATACAATTTTACTACAGAACAATATAGTATAAACAATTGTGTGTGTATTCATTCAATTCATCTCATTCAATTAAATATTTTATAGCAATGTTTGACACAACACAATATAAATAATTATAAATAATAAAAGTTTTAGTTTTGATACAGAAATTTTTATAAGTGAATTGTTATCCAAAAGTTGCGGACAAATTTTTTTTATCTGTGCAGACAACAACTGTCTGAAAGCCGTTTTTCTGTGTGTGCGACTATGTCGCGGTGTTTCTGCCACTGGGTTTGTATGTATGTATGTGAATAGCATCTACATTCCTAGAAACAAAGATTTTTTAAAGAAAATTAAAAAATTTTTGTACATTTTACTTTATAACATTCTAGCTTTTCAATCAATGCAATGTAGTTTAAAGGAAACTTGATATATTATATTAAACACAACCAGGGATTTCGCCAGCGACATTATCTGCAGGTAAGGCCATAGCCAGAAAAAATTTTCAGAGAGGTTCAAAATTTGGTATATAATGTTGAATGTTTAAAATGAAGTATAATCCAGTTTTCAATAAATCTGCAAAATATTTTCAGGGGGTGTTTGAACATGTGCAGGTAAGGTCATAGCCAGAAATTCAGAGAGGTTCAAAATTTAGTACATGTTGTATGTTTAAAATGAAGTATAATTCAATTTTCAATAAACCTGCAAAATAATTTCAGGGGGTGTTTGAACATGTGCAGGTAAGGTCATAGCCAGAAATTCAGAGAGGTTCAAAATTTAGTACATGTTGTATGTTTAAAATGAAGTATAATTCAATTTTCAATAAATCTGCAAAATAATTTCAGGGGGTGTTTAAACCTCCCCACCCCACCCCCCACCCTTTCACCCCAACTTGTATGCTTTTTGGCTACCAGAAATTTTTAATATATTTTTGTAACAGTCTTTACTGATAACATAAAATAAAAATTTCTAATAAATTTTTCCGATAGCCAAAAAGCATAAAAATTGGTAAATATGTTAATGTAGTGTGTTAAGTTTTCTAAAAATGGTGTTGCGTTTGTCTAAAATATGTGCATGTTATAAGGGGGGGGGGAGGAAACTGAGAAAATGTTGAATTTATTAAAGAAATCTTTATAGATCCATGAATATAGTCTCATACAAATAACATTTTCAACTTTCTCAAAGGTAAGTTCACCCTGTAGAATCAATGAGATAACAAAATTTTCATTGAAATTACAAAATAATAACAATCTCATTGTAATAAGTGAGGGGCAACATATTCTTTATACTTCTGAAGTTTTAGGTTAATTTATCAAGTATTTTTCTATATACTTTAAAAGCAAGGTACTTTCCTTACTTTAAGGCCTAAATTTATGGCAAAGTAATATTGTGTGGCTTTTAATTGTTCTGATAAAAATATGAAAGGAAATGGAATAAGCTTTCATAAGTAAGTTATATTTGACTAATTTATGAAAAAAATATTTTTTACAATTAGTTGCTTCGTTATTATTATGATATAAATTGTGTTTTGATATTTCATGGAAAACATTTTTTAAGATTTTACGTTAGTACAGTGTTAAAAATAATAGTTCAATGTTTAATCCTAGAAAAGGTGCAAATTAGAAAAATTCAGCTGGAACAAACATTTTAAGAATTTGGTGCTCTATGTTTCACCATTTTATTAGGGCCATTTGAATAGTGAGCACCACTTTAATGGTGCTTATATTTCAAACAGCACTACTAAAATGGTGAAACATACAGTACTATTATTACTACTATACTATTATTATTATACACTACATTGAACTATTATTTTTAACAGTGTAAGTAATATTAGAAAGAAAGAAAACTGAATTTGAAACAGTATCTGCAGTTTTCCATTCATTTTAGTACATAAATTATTCATATGTTTTATTTGCTAAATTATCCATGTGTATTCACTCACAGAAAGACAGCCATTAGAGAGTAAAATTGCCATCTTTCTCTGAATGAAAAGGAATCGCATTTCCCCCCTCAAATATTCAATTTATGTCTTATTACTATATCTATGGTTGTCAGAGAGCATAGGATGTTTTCTATATGTACAGCATAACATTAAAAAGGAAAACACAAAAGAACAATTTATAACAGCAAAATAAGAAATCTTACTCTTCTTCTCTTTCTCTCCTCAATTTGGCATGCACAAGCCACCTTGCAACTAATTCTTGAATTTCAGCTTCAGTAACCAATGGTCGATGATATCTTACTGTTTCTAAAAAATATACAAAAACATTGTGTTAAATATTTCAAAACAGCTAAAAAGAACAACTCAATATTTTAAATGATACAATTAACATGGCGATAACTAATGATACAAATAGTAAAAAAAATATATATATATAGAATTATAAGTTATTTTACTATTTAAATTCATTAGATGTATAATTATGAACACTGAATTTATAGCAGTAAATAAAAACTATTTGTTCATTTTCCAACTAAATGGCAATAAAAATATTTGCTTTAACTGAATGAGTAATATAACATGCTGCTTCCCATTTTTACAGAAATTTGTTATGAAAAGATAAAAACAATTTAATATTTTATAATAGCTAAATAATCCTATTCAGAATTTGCAATCCAAAAATTAAGTATAAGATTTATTCTTTAGGTAAAGACCTTATATTAAGAATGATTTCAAAATAGACAAACTTTAAAAGTATAAGTGTTAATTCTAATGCATTTGTATCTCTCTGTGCTTTAAATTTGCATATTAGTTACAGGCCTGGGACGGCAATAATAACTATTTGATCAACAAGTGGTAGTAATTTTCAAAGATTATGTACTACCTCTATAGTGCAGTGGAAAACCTAAAGGTTTAAAAGCAGATATCACAAATGGAAAATCATCTTTTGCCATACTATGAGTTGTTATAAAAATAGGGAAAGCTTATGACCCTGACCTGATATTGGATAAAAGTTGTTTGAATATTGTAGCTATATTTATAAAATATTCATTATTTTTATTAATTTTTAAAATATATTTAAAATTATTCAGAGAATTGCCGCCCACATCATCCTCTGGAACTTATTGGACAAATTTTAAATAGCCATGTATATTTTATAAATATAGCTACAATAAACTACTATGCCTTAGCCCGAATAAACTACTATGTCAGAAACGCCAAAGAAAAATATTGGAAATGTATACAGCTGTTTCAGTAGCCTTAAGCGTACCTTCTTCAGTGCAAAAAGGATTCTGAATCAGGAGAAGTGCTCGTATATATAGGAGAGGGGCCGGATTTAGTTCAACCAATAGGATTACAGGAAAGGTGGGGAGAGTGGCCAATAGGAATTTAGGAAAGTTAGCTGTGTAAACAGTAGAAAAATTAAGAAAATGTGGACTGAATATAAAATTTCCAACAGTCAGACAAATAGGGAATAGCGAAATCACAATTTACAAGATTTTTAAAAATTTTCTAAATATGAAAAGCTTCAAAGAAATCGAGTTCATGAATGGATTTGGGTCTGCAAATTATTTTAGCTGAATTAAATTTAAAATTATGATTTTCCTCCCAGCAATGTTTAGAAATAGCCGATTTATTGGTTTCTTGTTTGCGGACGTAATTCATATGTTCTTTAAGATGAAATTTAAGACTGCGTTTAGTTTGGCCAATATATGATAAACCACACTGACAGGAAATAATATAAATACCCCAAGAATTATGCATATCAATGGATCTTTTAACTGAGAAAAGGTGAGTTTATTGGAAAGCGAAAATATTATTTTAAATTCATATTGTTTGAGAATTTTAGCTATGGTTTAACTGGATTTAGGAAAATAGGGTAAGATAATACTGATATTAGAAGATACTGATTTAATAGACGAAATATGAGGGAGTTGTAATTTTTGGATAGCTTTGTTTATAATGGAAGGGTCATAACCTCTGTCAATTGTAATGGCTTTCAGGTATTTAATTTCAGATTTTAATAATATAGGATTAAAATCTGAATTTTAATCCTATTTTATCCTTTCCCGTAATCCTATTGGTTGAATTAAATCCGGCCCCTCTCCTATATATACGGGCACTTCTCCTGATTCAGAATAATTTTTGCACTGAAGACGGTACGCTTAAGGCTACTGAAACAGCTGTATGCATTTCCAATATTTTTCTTTGGCGTTTCTGACGTTGTAGTTTATTCGGGTTTTAATATTCCAACGCCAAGTCTCCTGTTATTATTAGCCATGTACATTACCATAAATTACATATATCCCAAACAATGTATTGAAACTTAGCCTCAGCCGGATGGCTCTCTGGCACTCAAGCAAGGTCAAACCATCATCACTCACTTCCTGAGTGGTCATGGTCATCTTAGACCTTTGACATATTTTAGTGGTCCTAACTGTTTTGAAGTCTGTGGCAAGGTTCTACTAAGCAGGTGCCCCTGATCATATTCTTGCTTCCCTTAAGTGACAAACCTTCATTGGTTCTCAATTTCTTTAGAATGCACAATATCATGGACCTGATTTTTAGCCCTGCTAGTCTTTGATGATGAGCAGCGAACAAATTTAGCACAGCAAAATAAATAAATAAGTAAATAAATGCGGGACAGAAGTTGCAATGCACTTTGAGTCATTTTCAAACATAACACTAACACATCAGAATTATTTTGTGTGGCACTGTAAACAAAGGATAAATACTTTCGTAACACATTTTATGTGAAACATGCTTTAGTGCAAATGAAAAATGAATGTTAACATCATTTTGTTTAAAAAATTGTAAATATGTTAAACCCTACCAACCAGAAATTTTGCCCACAGATGTAATGTATTTGAATACATTTGTAGGCCCCTATACATGAAGCATTTGTTTGATTTCAATAAAAAGTTACTAGTAGTATCCCCATATGATACAGATTTAGAATACCTGCTCATATTTGTTCTTGAGTTATGCTATAAACAGACTCACCAACAGACAGCCACACAGTCCAATCGCTATAAATCTGATTTTCTGATACAGGGGACCACAAAACATAATATAGCAAAATCTCAATTTTGAAAATTTGACCCCAAACAATAACTTCCTCTACCTCTATGGGTAACAGGAAAAAAAAAAAAAAAAAAAAAAAACACTAATTATTCTTCATGGTTTTATGGTGAAATAATTAATGAATACTTATTAAAAATTAAATAACACAAAACTTGTAACAAAGCATGGTAATGAAAATAAAAAAGTATGCTTTATTTGTTTATTTATTAGATTGTCTTTCTTTAACCCTTTGAAGCAGATTTCTCATCAAGCATAATTTTCACACTTTTTTGATAGTTTTAAGTTATTTTAGATCTAAATAATTGGAAAATGTTATATTTAAAATTTTAATTAATTTTGGTTCTAAAATATAGAGTGGGGCACCGGTGTCCCTTTCTGCGTTAAAGGTAAAATCATCATGGGACACGGGTGTCCCATGAATAAATATTTTTACAAATTGCACTTATTTACAATTACTTAGATATAGGAGTAGCAATAATTCATTACTGATCTTTTTTAAATACTCAAATTTAATTAGAAATAAATTTTTGAAATTGGTTGATAAAATTTTTTCAAACTACTTTTATTTAACACTTTTATTTTAGTAAAAAATTTACTCTGATAATCTAATAGATTTTTTATAGTAACTATTAGACTCTCTTTTATAATAAATTATCATATAATAATAATATTTGTAATAAGAGCGTCAAAAAATAAATAAGCAAAAGGGACACCAGTGTCCCATCTGCGTCAAAGAGTTAAGGAATCTATAGATAACTTATTATTTTAAAACTGAATTGTTTTTTGATTTACAATTTAAGTCAATAATTTATGAATATATACATATAGATATACACACAATAATTAATATATAATATTCACCTAATACAAGTTTAAACAAAGTTAGATCTTTAAAGGGCAGCTTCTTTTTTGCTCCAGCCCAACTGAACTGTTCAGCAACTTCATTCACTAAAACTCTTTTCATGATTCCAACAGTTATGCTGTACAGATCAGAGCCACCAATCCCTTTCAGAGTATTCACCTAAAACAATTTAAATTACTAAGTGGCCTTATTTGTTACACTCATATCTTTTATGCTTATTAATTAATTATTTCAGTGCACAAATTAAAATACACTAATATCGTCTGGTGGTTGAAACTCGACCAATATTTTTAAGTAAGCATTTAACCCTTTATCTACTGCATTATGATACAGACAAAAATTGTATTTGAAACATATATTTTTAGTTACTAAAGTGCATTATTTAAAGATATATACATTAAAAATTATGCATATCACCTCATCATAATAATTAATGAGAATTTTGTGAGGTCATAAAAATTACTTCGACATGAAAAAAGTGCAGAGAAATATTTACTCTTTATGCTCCTCATATTTTTTCTAAGATTAGTGGGATATTCTTGAAATAATATAGGAATTAATTATAACACACATGAAGATCGGAAAAAAATATCAAGCAAAAACAGCAAGTGCACTCTATAAAATCCCTTATGGAACAAAAATGGCTCTATGAATCGTCTAACGCTTTGTAGTGAGATTAAAGGGAGGTACATCTGTTCCCTTCTTATAAATATCTTTGACATTTCTTCGATAAATTCGATTTTATACTCTTTTTAAAGTAATGGTACTTTAAAGTACCGTCAGTAAATAAAGGGTTAAATAATACATATAGAAATTCAAAATTTTTGTATAAACAATTTTTTTTGTAATCACTCTGTCTTTCAAAACAAAATCACTATCAGAAGTTATATTTACATAATGATACATATCCTAATGAAATTCTCTATGCATTTGCTTCTCAGTATGAATAATCAAAGCTGTTCTTCTGGGCATTTCAGTAACAAAGAACACTATATTGAAACAGTATGTCAACAGTTAAGAATATAGTGGTTTCAGTGATCTTGTATCTGTTGCTTGGCTTTTACTGTGTTTAATAATTCATTATTATATATAGATATATATGCTCACTTCTATTGCCAGACAAATAAAAAATAAATAGGGAAATATAAATCCAGCAAATAAAGTAAACCATGAGCCACTGTATTGCATAAAAAAAATGCACGTGCAGATTTAAAAACTTTCTTTTATGGGCATTTTAAGTACAAAATGTAATGTGTATACAATGAAAAAATGTATAAAAAATAAGAACATTTTTGTCTGCCTCCTCAGCTTTATAATGTTTTTTTTTTTTTTTTTTTTTTTTTTTTTTATGCAACCACATTAACCATACTTTTTGAACAATGCTTCCTCTTATTAGGTTTAATATGAATGACAAATTTCAAGTTTGCATATTAATGTATAAATAAGCAAAAGAAAATATTTTTTAATTCTTACATTGTATTTTAAAATCATTTTTTAAACTCTGATCTTGTTGAATAAAAACAATCCTTTCACAAAATTTTGTTTTATAAAAATAATGCTTTTGTAAAATTTTTCCATGTTTACACTATTATTTTTAATGAGTGTCAATACTTGTTTAATAAAATGCGATTAACTTGATATTAAACATTAGACAGAGTAACTGCTAAAATGAAAGGTTTCTAGCGGCAATTATTTTTTTACAAAAGTAAATTGTTTTTCACAAAAATGGGCCCCGAAAATTAAAACCTGGATCAACTCCTGCAGACAAATCCTTCCTTTTAATTTATTATTATAGATGCTATATTTTTATTAATTAAATCGTAGTATGTATTTTCTTTAAATTCGTTGCACACAGGTATGTAAACAATGAGAAATTCAAAATTTCATTTACATAAAAGCAAGGATTGAAATTCATTATAAACATAGGAAAAATGAAGAGATCTAAAAAAAATGAATCATAAATTGTGGGAAAACATAATTCTGAGGATGTAAAAGCAAGGTTGTATTGTACTATTATATATATAGTATATAAAATGGAACATAAAGTGAATTGATTTAAACTTACAAACATTGTGAAGAAAGTGGTATCTTGCAGTTTCTTTTCCAATTCTTGAACTTCTCGTAATGTTTTTAGCGGTAGTAATCCTTCCTCTTCTACAGGTAAAGATCTTGAAATTTTTTTCTCAGTATTTTGAATTTCTAATTTAGAATCTATTGTAGTAATTCCAGTTATAATTGTATCTAGTTTAATGTAAACTTCTTTCTCAAATTTAGCCAAGGCTTTCTTTAGATATTGAAAGCTGTCTGAAATAAAAATGTCTTTGAATAATACAGTTACAAGAAATATAGATATATCAAACACAATGAAACACAAAGGTTAGCATTTTTTTTTTTTTTTTTTTTTTTTTAATAAATATTTCAAAAGCTAAGTAAATAAATATGCATTTTAAAATTTTAAATATACATTTAATGTGGTTTACTTTATAAAATTATTATTACCAAAAAAGCGGAACAAACATTGTAGTGTAATATATGTAGTAAAAACATACAAAATGTATTTACAGATATATTTATCATCTATATTAATTTATGCAACACTGTAAATGATTTTTTAGGTAACACAATGAATTAACATAATTTTTTCTTCAACGTAACACATTTAAAGTTAAAAAAAAAAGAAAACTGATTTTTTTTAGATGTACAGAAATAATAGCTTCATTCAAATTTATTTACGAGAAAAAGTCTACTTTGATCTTTCTCTGCTAATCATGATTATGAAGATATCAGATATCTTCTATAACTTTATGAAAAATAGCCTTTTTGCCATACACATATATTAAAGTTTTGGAATTAATATGTTGATGACCAAGCTATGAGATAACACATATTTAACTATGATTTATCTCATAAAGGGTTCATATTCAAATATGGGGGAAAAAATTCCCTGAGTTTCCAGACAGATTTCAAGAAAATATTAGTGACATATTACAAGAAATGATCCCCTAGACAGGAAAAAATACAGCTACTTCCCCTGTATGATGTCATACTGCTGCTGATCATGATAGAAATTCAGGTAGAAATCATTGTTTACATGCATATTTTCATAGTACTTAACAGGGTATGACCTGGCGAAAAAATTTCTTTAGCATTTTAGCTAAAATGACCAATTAGTATTTTAGCTTTTACAAAAGTACTTTAGCTTTTTCTTTTCGGGAGAGAAGAGGGGGGGGGGGGGGGGGAGGGTTTATAAAAATACTTAAATACTTTAAGGGGAAAAAAGAACTTGAATCTAAAATTATAATTTGCTACTTTTATTTTGACATACATAAATTTTACACACACTATTTTCCTCTGATAAGGGATATGATTGTTCTGCATAGAGGAAAAAAAAATTATCATTGAATTTTTTCAAAATAATTTTAACTAAAATACATGACTTCACCTCTAAATAAATATTGTGGTTTAAATCCAGTTAGCTGCATTACAAATGTTTAAATAGGCTTATGGTACAATTCTCCTTGGCTTTGAAGAACATCAATTTTTGAAAGCTTTTTGAAAATTGAATTCTTTGCTTGGAAGTCTTTCTACATTTATCATAAGTAATCGACTTACAATTTCTGTTGTTAAACGATTTCTTATAATTGTTTTTATTAAATTCATTTGAGGAAAAGCTCTTTCACAGTCTGCTATGTGTACAGGTAAGCTCGAAGCATATTCCACTATAGAGCATAACAAAGGATATTCATCATGCATTTCATTTTCATTTAGAAATTGTAAATTGCAAAAAGTGTTGTCTATACATCTGATTCTAATTACTTTTTGAATACGTTCCATTCAGACAACATTTGGTTTTCAATAAATGTATTTTTGTATACAGGACTATTTTTGAAATTTTCTTTATTTCATCTATTCCAGTCTATATCTATATTGCTATTATTTTCACAAATATTTTTGAAAGTAGCATATTAAATAGAATAGTTTATTTGATATCTCCAAACCATTCCCTTAATTCCTTCAATAAGGCATTTGAGAAATTCATTCAATAGTTTTTCCTAATCTGCTGCTTGTTTAAATGTTTTCTTCATTAATTCCAAATATGTGATTATTTCACGATTATTTGCCGAAATATGGGTTTATTTTACTGCTGTAAAAAAAAAAAAAAAAAAAAAAAACGAAATCTGGAACATTTCATTGTTTTTTGGGAAGAAAAAAAATTAATCATGGCTAATTACTCAAAATTCCTGCTTTTTTCTTCTCTAAATGCCGAAATACGCAATATTTTCTGAAATGAAGGATTTTTATCAATGTCAATTCCAGAAAAATCGTGATTAATTTGCCGATAATCGACATTTAAAGATTGATTTCTAAAATATGCGATTACCTTTGTCACAAATCGAAAACAAAAAATGGCTTCTACTTATGTTTGATTGCCGAAATACTCAATATTTTTTAAAATAAAGAATTTTATCAACAACGATCCGCGAAAAATATAAATATTTTGCCGCTAATCGGCGAAATTCGCACTGTCTTCAAAGCTCACTTCCAAAGAGAAATCGGGGGCCATGCGAGATTGCTCGTTCGTTTAAGCAGACGATAGCTGTTTGTTCTCGCGCGGCCCCATTAAAACTTAGCCCATTGAAAATCGAAATTAAATCAAAATATACTAAATAAATGAAACAATTTCCGATATTTTTTAGTAGTTTCGTAATTTTTTGCCAGGGATTATTTTAATTAAATTAGAGATTTTTATGTTGAGAAATTTTGTGAAATCATCTTGTTTTCGCTTTTTAGCGAAATTCTCTCTGGCATATTTTCGCAAAATACGATATCCTTTCGCAAAATGCGAAAAAAGCGAACGGCAGTTTAAACCCTGGTACTTAATCATTTGAATTTTGATATGAAGCTAATCAATAAATAATTATAAGATAAAAAAAATTTCATAAACCATGTTTTTAAATTTTCTGTTGAATCATATAAACGCTACTGAAGGCAGTCGAAACCCCAGCAATTGGATAAAAGTATTAAAAAAATTCCTTGCTATCATCTTTTGAGCTATTATAAAAGTTTCAAATGGCTATCTAGCCGGGAAGTTAGTTAAAAGTTGATTGCAAGCCTTGTACTGGAAACGCTGCCGAAGAAAGCAGGGTCCGAAGCAATTGGATAAAAGTATTTTTAAAAAGCATTTTCACCGTATTCTGAACTATTCCGAAAGTTTCAAATGTCTAGCTACTCGGGAAGTTAGTTAAATAAATTTTCTGTTGAATCATATGAACGCTGCCGAAGGCAGTAGGGACCTGAAACAGTTGACTAAAAGTATTAAAAAAAAATGTATTGCCACCGTGTTCTGAGCTATCCTGAAAGTTTCAAATATCTAGCTAGTCGGGAAGTTAGTGAAAAATCGATTGCAAGCTTTGTACTGGTAACACTGCCGAAGGCAGCAGGAACCCGAAACAGTTGGCTAAAGGTATTTTTAAAAATGCATTTTCACCGTGTTCTGAACTATTCTGAAAGTTTCAAATGTCTAGCTAGTCGGGACGTTAGTTAAATAAATTTTCTGTCGAATAATATAAGCGGTGCCGAAGGCAGTGGGACCTGAAATAGTTGACTAAAATTATTAGAAAAATGTATTGTCACCGTGTTATGAGCTGTCCTAAAAGTTTCAAATGTCCAGATAGTTGGAAAGTTAGGTAAAAATCGATTGCAAGCTTAGTACTGATAAAGCTGCCGAAGGCAGCAGGAACCCGAAACAGTTGGCTAAAGGTATTAAAAAAATGCATTTTCACCGTGTTCTGAACTATTCTGAAAATTTCAAATGTCTAGTTAGTCGGGAAGTTAGTTAAATGAATGTTCTGTCGAATAATATAAGCGCTGCCGAAGGCAGCGGGACCTGAAATAGTTGACTAAAATTATTAGAAAAATGTATTGTCTCCGTGTTGTGAGCTGTCCTGAAAGTTTCAAATGTCTAGCTAGTCGGAAAGTTAGTGAAAAATCGATTGCAAGCTTTGTACTGATAACGCTGCCGAAGGCAGCAGGAACCCGAAACAGTTGGCTAAAGGTATTAAGAAAATGCATTTTCACCATGTTGTGAACTATTCTGAAAGTTTCAAATTTCTAGCTAGTCGGGAAGTTAGTTAAATAAATTTTCTGTCGAATCATAAAAGCGATGCCGAAGGCAGTGGGACTTGAAATAGTTGACTAAAATTATTAGAAAAATGTATTGTCACCTTATTGTGAGCTGTCCTGAAAATTTCAAATATCTAGCTAGTCGGGAAGTTAGTTAAAAATCGATTGCAAGATTTGTCCCTGACAAACACACAAACAAACAAACAAACACACAAACAAACAAACAAGAATCGAAGTTAATAAAAACATGGTAAAATATAACTTGAGAGAAAGAAAATACTTGTTTTTCCAGGTTTTCTAACTGATTTTCCCTGACCTTCAATGAAAATTTTTATTTTCCCTGACTTTTTTCAATAAATTCCAAATTCCCTGAGTATTCTCTGTTTTCCCTGATGAGTATGAACCCTGTCATAATTTGGTAGTCAACATGAAATGAGCAGACAATGAGCGACAGTGAAAATTTGTTTCCACAATTTCTCATTACCTAGTGTATGTTTTTAAATTCTCTTTTCACATTCACAAATTCACAACTATGTAACTTGTACTCATTTTTTAAAATTTATTTATTTATTTATTATTATTATTTTAAATATTTTATTTTTGAATTAAAAATAGAATTATTATTGTTGTGCATTTTTTAGTTAGAAAATAAAACATTAAAAAATGTAAAAAATCAATTTTTGCGAAAACTAAAACTAATTTATCAATTGTGAATTTTCTGAATGTGAATTGGACTTAAAAAAAAAAAAAAAAAAAAAAAAAAATACAGAAAAAAGTTTTTGAAGAACTGTTACACCACTAACTGACACACTTTAAACAAAATTCTAAGTAAACAGCTTATACAGTTTGACTATAAATTATGTTACTATTTTAACATATGTTTAAAAATAATAATAAAAAGTAATCTTACCCAATAAATTAAATTTTAATTAGCCTCCTGTTATATTCTACATAATAAATAACATACAATTCCTTTTAAAATCAGAATGCGATGTTTTTATAAACAGATTTGTAGAGTACATATTTAATATGTTTACACATAATTTTTAAATAATTATTTGAATATTATATATATATATATGTATGTGTGTGTGTGTATGCATGCATAAATATCTTGGAAACAATTTTCATGGTGATTCCATATTTATATCTCCTAAATATATAAAAATTATATAAGATTAAGCTTTTGTAATATATACAGTGAAACTTGAATAATTCGAACTTGTTTAATTCGAATTTTTTACTCGATCCCTTGAATTTTGTATTAAAGTGTTAAAAAATCATGGATAATTAAAATTTTATTTTGGATAATTTGAAATTTTCATACGATTACTTTTAAAATATTACAGTAAAATTTGCTCTCGAGATTTTTCTCAGCTAAAGTGCATTATTTATTTTAACAGTCTTTCAAAAGAAGGAAAAGGTAATACAATATGAGCCCCTACCTAGTGCATCAGAAGATATGGTGCATGTACATGAACTTCGAGGTTTTTTTAAAATTGAAAGTCATGTCTAATGTAGAAGATTCTATTTTTGTATCAATTGATAGGTTGAAGTCGTATGCTATGACACAAAGCTTGTACTAAAAGAAGAAATCAAAAATATCTGACTATATTTTAAAAAGTGCTGAATACTTCAGCTCGTAAAAATTATTGATTTAATTGGAAAGGGGGTGGGGGGAAGGGGAATGTAGTAGTATCCTTAGATATAAAGTTTCTGTGTTAAATTGTTGATCCTAGAGTTTTATTTTTTTATCTCTTCTTTTTGACAAAATAGTACATGGAATTTGAATTTTTGGATATTTCGAATTTTTCTCTGGTCCCTTCAACTTCGAATTATCCAAGTTCTACTGTATATATCAATTTCAATACCCTAAAAATTAGCAAGTTATTAATATACACAGTACTATTTATTCATTAAAAATGTTTATTGTATCATATAGAATTATTTTTTACAGATATTCATCAAAATTTGATTGCTTTATTTATTATCTATGATATTTGTAAAGTAATTGAAATTGCAATAAAATTTGTATAAGGTAATGCATAAACACGAATGATTCTTCTTTCTATAATAGCATCTATGAACATATAATTACTTCTACAATAGACATATAAAATATTCAAATTATTATTTATACACTGACTGCTTGTACAATTTAATTTTCACAGTATTTTGTAATTTTAGATGTACAATATAATAATACAATAATTGGTATGATTAAAATGAATAATATTTAAGTTTAATTTTACCTCTAATACTTCATTTACTTAGACCTTTCACACCATTGCCCTAGAACATTTTCAGCTATTCTGGTCTGTTTTCGAAATTTGGCATCTTCTCTTCACTTTTTCTTCTAATGCAGAATATTGCAACGTCTGGCATTGATAAGACCTGGGTCGAATAAATTGCAAGTGTTCTTATTGACTAAAATCTCCATTGTCTCATGCTGCAATGTATATGACTGGTTTACGAAATTTGCTAACATTTTTGGACTTTTAAGCAATAGTGTGTGACCACTTAATTTATTTGACCACTTAAATATTAATTTTAATAGTCCTGAAAAGTTAACCAATTTCGTAAATCAGTCATATGCATTGTGGCATTAGACAGCGAAGATTTTAACCAATGAGAACATCTGCAATTTATCTGAACCAAGCCAGATGGCGCAACATGCTGAGTCAGAAAGAACAAAGAGAAGATGCCAAATTTTGAAAGCAGACCAGAATAGCTGAAGATACCAGGGCAAAGGTGCAAAAGAATTACATGAATGAAGTAAAAAGGTAAAATTGAACTTACATATCATGAACTACTTCATTTTTAAATTAATTTTTGAAGTAAACATATGTTCAGCAAAAGAAATACCTTTAGAATTTTACATTTAATCATATGTCATAGTCACACCTTTTTTAATACATAAATACATTTACTCAAAATTTCATGATGAATTAATTCCAATTATATAAAAATAATGGAAGTCAGTATTATATTTTTAAAAAGAATTATTTATTTGTATCACATCATGCACAATATTTACAATAATATTATTTTAATACAAAAGGTCAAGCTTTTATTTATAAAAGAAGCAAAAAGATAATATACTTAGAGATATATTTAATTTTTATCATTGACATAAACAAAAAATAATTATATATATTTGCTCTCATATTTTAAGAAATTATTTACATCAATGCATTTTCTTTCTTTCATTAATACATTTAAAAATTACTTTTAAATTTTCATATGGCAATAAGAAATACAGAAATTCTTAAAAGAACTCTTAAAGTACTTATAACTGTTATTTTATGAAATTTAAACCAAAAAGTATTTTTTTTAGTAAAAATATAATAATAAATAAATAAATAATAATTCTACATTTATACACACAAATAATATTAACAAGCAACAACTGCAATATGAAAAACTTGAAGCTCATCAGATTTTTTTTTTCTTTGCAAATTCTAAATCATATTTACTTATATTTGGAAAGGTGGTCATCAACAGCTGTATGTATATTAACTAAATAATTCCTGAAAAAGAAATATGACAATTTATAAAACATAAAACACTTTTTTTCAAAATAACTATATATTTCAATTTAAAAAATTAAACTAAATTAAAAAAAAAAATAAATAAAATAAATACATTTCATTAAATTGTACAGTACTAAATACATTTATTAATATCACACAATCCAACAGATTGGGACTATCTACATGGTAGACCAGTTGCTCTGCCTAAAGGGTTGTCTGAGTGAGTAATGTCCACCGGTTGTCGGCCTGGATAGCTCAATTGGTAGAGCCTTGACCTGGTAAGTCAAAGATCCGGGGTTCGACTCCCGGTCCAGGCATTATTTTCCCTCAGTTGAAAAAAATTGTACAGTACTACTCTATCTAGAGAAACAAAATAAAATGGGTATCCTACACAACAGCTGTATTTTATTATTATTGTTTTTCATTTTTAAGAGGAAAATTCAGAATTTAAACTTCATGTTTTCTAAAAAACATTTATAGCTTACATTATTTTTCTAGTTAAAATAGCATTGAGTAGAAATAAAATATGTTTTAATTAAAAATGCAAAATAGGTATACAATTTAAATAAGTAAGCAGAAATAAATTTTATATCAGGATATAAAAATGCAGCTTTAAACAATCTAAGCTTAAAAAATTATGTGAATATTTAAGGTGCCTGCCTACTGTCGGAAGTGATTTTTTTTAATAATTAAAAAATTGCCTACTTATGTGCATTATATGATAGAATATAGTAAAAAAAAACAAACAGTGAATAACCTGAAAAATATGCAAATTTTAAAATGTTTTGATATTTAAGCTCAAAATATGCATAAAATTTGCGAAAAAAAAAAAAGCACTTTTACAAAACATCATAAGTTAAATTTAAATAAAGATTTTCTTTTTCCATAAATTTTATTTAGATTATTGAAAGGTCCTTAAGGGAGAGAACTACTCTCAAAACTATAACCATGTTATTTAATATTTTAGAGAAGATAACATTTTTACATGCTAAAAAAATCATGAATATGCATGGCAGTTCATAACTTCTATCGACAAAAAAACAAAAAATAATTTAGCTAGATTCATTGTCGTAGTTCAATCCCTAAAACAACTCCTCTAGAGCATTTTGTCAAAGTTTCACAACGTTTCAATTATAACTTTTGGAGTTATGATGTTTTGGGATAAAGCAAAATGCTAAAAATCTCATTTTGAGAAAAAGCATAAAACAAATTTAAAAACAAGATTTTACCTATTAAACAAAAAATAATTTTAATAAGTTCCTCATTTATTTCAAAGCTTTTCATTCATTTTATATTCAGTAACAAATTTTTGATGCTTATATTGAGTAAAACATTTATGTAAACAAACATTTACGGGTCATTTCCGGTTTTAAAAACTGGCCAGTGAATAATATTCAAATGCCTGTAACTCAAGTTCTAAGCAAGACAAAAACAAAATTCAAAATGATTTAGAAAGCTAAAATGTCAGGCTTTAATACTAACCCAAAAATAGAAAATCGGAGTTTTGTCCGAAAATTGCATTTTAAAGGTAGGCAGGCACCTTAAATGTAAGGTATGTATTTATTATTTAAATGTAGATTGAACGGCTTCAAATACAGAGTAATTATAATAACCATTATATAAAAACAGTTATAGTACTGTGGATAATAATAATAAAATCAATTCCATTAATTCTACTCAGATCTTTCAAAGATGTGTTTGGCATTTTTTTGAGAATAAAGCCGACTGAAAACTCTAGGGTCCAGGAAAATGTATTTTAAAGTAAATATGACTATAAAATATAAGCAAATAATACCTAACACTCTAAATTTGAAGCTCAAAATAATAATTTTAGTGAGATAGATTGTCAAGAGAATTTAACATTAAAATAATCAGCTAAATATTAACCAAAAAAAAAAAAAAAAAAAACTGTATTAGTTTGAATAAAAAATTTATAATTTTCCCCATTTATCTAATTAAATGCTTTACTAATATTAAATTCTTATATTTAGGAAGAAGAATACAGATATATAGAAAGTAAAAAAAAATTCTCCACTAAACATCAATAAAATATTAGCCATAAAATTTAAATTAAAGAGAGAGAGAAAGACTGGAAAAAAATTATAAATGTCTTAACATTGTATAAAAATAGGTGCTTGTTATATATATTAAAAAAAAAAAAAAAAAAAAAAAATTAGTATATATCTCTTAAATTGACTTTTAACAAAAGACGAAATGCATTTGTTTTTCATTTTAATTTGTAAATGCAAAGTTAAAATTCTAATCAATCTTAAAAATTATACATTTTTTGGAAGAAAATTATCTGATTAAAAAAAAAAAAAAAAAAATCAAAGCATCAATAAATTTAAACATAAAAGTTAAAAGTGAATAAAATGGAAGGTAATAAAATGTAAATTTTATAAAGAAAACTACTACTACATTAGATATTTCTTCAAAAAAAATTTTATACCACAATTTTAATTTTTTTTTTTCAACAGTTAGCATGTCTATTAAATTACTTTTATTATTATCATTGTTATTTTATCTGATCTTTATTTTTTTTATACAAAACCATATTTTAAACTCAATTAAGTAAAGAAACCTTACATACTTCTCAAGAAGTATATAAGGTTTCTTTACTTAATTGAGTTATAATTTTGCTTCTTGTTTTATGAATATTTAATTACAATTTAAACATTTTTTAGTCTTAGCACATTCTATCTACTTTCTATATATATATTTTATAATACATATGTATAATAAAGGTTGACTGGGTTTTAACTCTGGGTTCATCACTCCAGAGCTATGCTGTGCGTAATTGGTATCAAGCAGGGATTCCCCCTTAGGGAGGATGCAGAAACACGCCATCCCATTTTTGATTCCCCATGGAGGAAAAGGCTCCTCTGCTTCTAAGGGAAAGTCCAAAGACATGCCATCATTCTGGATCCCATTACATAATATTGTTGGAGGCTGAGTATGTTTTACACCAGACTAAAGCTATTTGATAGGCAGTTTTCAGTGGTCTGGTATTCATCTTTAGAGTAGTTCAAAGCTGTATCAAATTTTGATCCTCTGTGGAGGGAATGACTCCTCTGTTTCAGTAACCCCAAGAAACATTTTTTTGGAACATTGAGCACATTATTGCCACAATGAATTCTATGTGCTCCAGCCACTCTTAAGGTACATAGCTGCCAACCTTTGAGAATCAAAATTAGGGAGACTTTGTATATGACATAATTTATGCCGTAAATAGAATATTGATAACATAGTAATTGTTGGAAAGAGAAGGAGCAAATAAAAGGGAAATTTTGCAGTATCTAGAGGCTTTCTTCTTATTGCAAATAATATGAGCGAAATAAAGTAAAATAAAATGAAACATAATGAATTTAAAATACTACTAGATTATATTAAAATCTAACCAGATTGAAATTATATATATACATACATTTATTTTGGAAAATTTTTCCTACCTGAAAAATCTATTCATTTTTTCCCATGTTTACATATTTGGTATAGATATGACATATAAACATTTAATTTAATTGAGTAGAAATAAATGATTCATGGAGTTCAGCAATAAAGTCTACAAATAATTACATCTGTGAGAAATATTGAGCACTTCTATTGCTTCTAGAATTGATCATTGATAACTATCCAGTTATGGGAAAAGGGAGGGGGGAATAAAAAAATAATTACAGAGGAAGAAATATTACACTCTTTCAATTCTACTTCTACAATCTAATAAAATAAGTTTAAAATTAATATTATCATTTATGTTGCAGGTGGATAAAGAGTGGGAAATAAAAGACTTCAGCAGAACATTTGATTGCCAATTGCTAGTTGGAGATAAATAAACGGGGGAGGGGGGGGGGGCAAAAAATAATTACATGAGCAAGAAATATTTAACGATTTTCTTTCTTTACAGGTTCTACAATCTCATAAAGCAAGTTTGAAATGAATATTGACATTTATGTTGTGGATGGAGAAAGATTGGGAATCAGGAGCTTTCGCAGAACATTTGATCACCGATCATTCAATGGGGTTACTTTTTCTTAAAACGAACGACATCCGCGACTTTTTGAAAAACGGAAGAAATAAATTCGTGGTATTCGGCGAATTAGATTAAAAAAATTCGCGGATTTCCGTGATTTCGTGGAAAAATCAGATGCCTGAAACGTTAGCATGAGGAATACAGAGAAAAAAAAAAACGAAAATTAGATTTTGAAAAATTCGGGAGATATTAATGTTTTTCGGGATTTTGGGAGATTGCCACAAAAAACGGGAGTCTCCCGAATTTTTCGGGAGAGTTGACAGCTATACACAAATTGGCCAGCTTGATAATTGAACCTGTAATCTTCTAATTATAAGCTTGACACCAACTTTTAAACAACTTAATATTATATTTAAATCTTTGTTGTTATTGTTGTTTTACTCTAATGACAGAATTAGCACACAAATGAAAGTAAAATTTAAGAGAAGCAGGTCTGATTTTTTTCCCTCATTATTTTTTTACAAAAAAAAAAAAAAATTGGATCATCATTACAAGTTATTTAGAACACATAGCATTTTATGGCTAGGGGGAATAAATTCTTTTTAAACACAAATTACTAATGTAAAGGTAAGAAGATAAGTCAAATATATACTTGTAAAATATTATTTTTATGATACTTATGATTTATTTATTTTAATTACAAATTTACAGCTTCAATTTTCATATCAATTTAGTAATTTAGCAATAATGTTTAAATTATATACCATTTAAATTAAAACCTTTTTCAAATAGATAAAAAACTATGAATTATTTAATTAATTTCTGATATATACATATAAACTTCTATTCATGTACATCCCCCCCCCCCCCTATAAGGCTATAAATTACTATTACACATTCACAGTAAAAATATATCAACGGACATAAATTACTGCTTTTATTATATCTGACTTTAGAGAGGTGAGGGGGTGATGCTAAGGCTTATTATTTCTATTACAGAATATTACAACTAGATGAAATTACTTTTCTTGGTTATTCTTTTTTTATATGCATGTTTGTGCATTTGGCATATTTTCAATTGCAGATAATTAAGTATAAAATAAAGCAATTTTTTGACATAATGTATGCTCTTAATAATGCTCTAGTAAGACAATTAAAATCAGCTTATGCCAAAAGTATTTAGCGTAATGACAAAATATTTTTTGAAATAATAATTAAATAAATTTTAAATTATTATTTATTTTAGCCTCCATCGTTACAAAAAATTACATATAATTTCAATCAAAATTATAAATTTAATTTTTTTTCCGTTTTTAAATTAATATATTTAGTTATTTTTCAAGATTCATTCAATTATTGTTAATAAGACTAATATTACAACAAAAATATATTCATTCTTTACCAAAATTTACTCATAAAAGAATGCCATGGGGGCACATTTTTAATTATAAAAATGCAATTTTATATGTAATTGTAGTTAAATATTTGTAATTTAATACATAAACCTTAGTCTATGTATAACTACTGAAATATTTGACAAAAAAAAAAAAAAAAAAAAAAAAAAAGTTAAAAATGAAATGGAAAGGGAACCAGCATAAACATTTTATTAAGAAAACATAAAAAATATTAACATAAAGATGCACACACAAGAAAATATACAATAAGTACTTAAAATATTTAGAAACACATCACTGGATACTTGAGACAACAGACATAAAATGTTAAATGAAGAAGGAATGAGAGAGATAAAGAGAGAAAAAATCATTGCATACAATATAGAATTTAAAAATATGTGATTTAAAAAAAAAGTAGAAAGTTTACATTTAAGTTTACTTCAAATAATTATTTACTTTTGATGATCACTGTTTTAACATTTAAATTCCATGCATATGTGTATACATATTTAAGGCATAATCACATGCACTGCAAAATAAGTAAATGAATAAACAAAATAAATTATGAAAAATTAATAGTTAATGGAGGGTAGGTAAATTTTCTAATTATATATATGTATATATATATAAATGCATTATTTGCTATGGTCAGACAACTTCGACAAGTTGTCTGCTTAACTTTTTAATGCCCCATCAGATTCAAAAGCATATAAAACAGAATTTATGGAACAAAGGTTAAAATCATTAGTTTACTTTAATTTCCCTCTATGACATTAAGTTATACATGAAGCCATTTTCTTTCTTTTCTTTAGTTTCTTTTGTATTTAATAGAAGAAAGTATTGGATTTGTAAAAATTTTCATCTTCTGGTTTTTAATGGATTCACACATTTTGAGAGGTCCAGAACACGATTTGATCCCCCCCCCCCCTTTTTTTTGACGAAAGGATTTTATAGTATGCCGTTGCAGTTTCTGTCAACCATTTTTCATGTTCTTCACCTGTGTTATAATTAATTGATATATTACCTTAAGAATCTACTACTAATCTTAGAAAAAATTATAAAGATGATAAAAATAAATATTTTTTCAGATTTATTTCAAGGTCCTAATGCTTTTTTGACCTCCATGTACTAATATTACATTAAAGTACTACACCATTAAATCCTACTCATTATTATGATAAGGTGATATGCATAAATTTATTATTTGTATCTTTAGAAATACATCTTTTTTTTTTTTTTTTCTTTTTTCTTTTTCAAGTTTCTAACAGCATTTTTGGAACACCTCAATTAAAAAAAAAAAAAAATATATATATATATATATATATATATATATGTCTTAAATAATATACAGTGAAACTTGAATAATTCAAAATTCTGGATAATTCGAATTTTTTACTTGGTCCCTTGAATTTTGTATTAAAATAATGTTAAAAAATCATGGATAATTCAAACTCTATTTTGGATAATTCGAATTTTTCATACGATTACCTTTAAAATATTACAGTAAAATTTTTTCCTGAGATTTTTCTCAGTTAAAGTGCATTGTTTATTTTAACAGTCTTTCAAAAGAAGGATAAGGAAATACAAGAGAAGCCCCTACCCAGTGCATCAGAAGGTATAGTGCGTATACATGCACTTTGAAGCTTTTTTTAAATTGAAAGTCATGTCTAATGTAGATTCTATTTTTGTATAAATTGATAGGTTGAAGTCATATGCTATGACACACAATTTGTACTTAAAGAAACAATCAAAAATATCTGATTAATTTTTTAAAATGTTGAATAATTAAGCTCATAAAAAATATTGATTTAATTGGCGGGGAGGGGGGGGGATTTTAATTAATCTTTTTTTTTTTTTTTGACAAAATAGTATACATAATTTGAATTTTTGGATATTTCGACTTTTTCTCTGGTTCCTTCAACTTCGAATTATCCAAGTTCTACTGTACTAATTTTATCTTGTTATAGGGAAAATTTATATATATATATATATGTAGGGTAAGTGCACTAGTGATTGACACTTTTAGAGCAATCTCTGAAGTTTTTAATGTTCTAGTCATCAGAAAATATTTTTAGAAATTTTAAGTTAATACATATGGCATGAAAGACATTCAGAACTACATATATGTTAAATTATATACAATTGATAACAATTATTTTTTTTAATGAATTTTTATTTGACACCCACTCAATGTTCCAGTAATTGGCACTACTAGTTATTCATTTTTCCAGTTATTAGCAACCTATGCTCCAGTGTTTGACACAAAATGTTAAAATTCTTATATGTAAAATATATGATTTTATTATTTTTCTTATTTATTAATTATTTCGGGATAGATGTCAATTACTGGAAAATGCCAATCACTGAAGCACCTACCCTATACCTTTTTTCTTTTTTAAATGTCTGGTTTTCAAGAGCTTAGGATTCCAAAAGTCTGAAGGTATCATTGCCTTACAGCTGATTTTTCACTTGATTTAAATCTATTAACTTTAACCCTTTATCTACTGATGGTACTTTAAAGTACCATTACTTTAAAAAGAGTACAAAATCGAATTTATAGAAGAAATGTATAAGAAGTGAACAGATGTACATCCCTCTAATCTTACTGCAAAGCATTAGACGCTACATATAGCCATTTTTGTTCCATAACGGATTTTATGGAGTGCACTTGCTGTTTTTGCTTGATATTTTTCACGATCTTCATGTGTGTTATAATTAACTCCAATATTATTTCAAGAACATCCCACTAATCTTAGAAAAAATATGAGGAACATAAAGAGTAAATATTTCTCTACACTTTTTTCATGTTGAAATAATTTTTTCGACCTCTGTGTACCAGTGGTGACTAAAGTACGACCTCACAAAATTCTCATTAATTATTATGATGAGGTGATATGCATAATTTTTAACCTATATATCTTTAAATAATGCACTTTAGTAACTAAAAATATATGTTTCAAACACAATTTTTGTTTGCATCATAATGCAGTAGATAAAAGGTTAATATGCCATTAAGCTCAATCACATCGTCATTGTAAATGTAAATTCCTATGAAATTAGTTTACATAGATTTATCTCAGTTGTATTCTGCATGCCTCATATAAATATCACTTCACTGTTATCTAGTGCAATACAATAATATCTTGCACTTTTTAATAGATAATTTTATTGCTAAGCAGTTTACTTATTAAGAAACTATTGAATGTAACATTTGTTTTTTTATTCATTGAAGCGATGAGTGGAATAGTTCCTATTTCAAAGTTTGATTAAAATTTATATGCAGGTTGTGTATATACTAATCGTTATTTAAAAACACACCATGAATACAATGTTTAATGGTGTTTTCCATTTCTTGAGGCTTATTTCTGTTGAGCTATCTAAATGATAGACCAGAGATGTTTCTGCCTAAAGGTTGTCTGAGTGAATAATGCTGACCGATTGTTGGCATGGATAGCTCAATTGGTAGAGCCTTGACCTTGTAAGTCAAAGGTCTGGTGTTCGACTCCCGGTCCAGGCATTATTTTCACTCAGTCGGAAAAATAAAATTTCAATAAACACCATGAATAGCCAAGCTAACCATAGATTGAAGATTTAAATTTTACCATGCAGTATTTGGCCATTTAATCAATATTTTGGAAGCTGATATTAAACATGGAATAATAATAATAATTAAAAAAATATATATATGCTTAGAAAATAAGTAAATTATCCATTTAGCAATTACATTATTCTATATTTGATAATAAAAAAGAAATTTTTATAATATTCAGTATATAATCAGTTTTTATTCACCCAACAAAAATAACTATTTTGAACTTTATAGATAAAATTTTAGAAAAATATATAATTCATAAAAGTAATTTATAAATAAAAATTTTGTTGATAAGAGATAAACATATATCCAACAAAAAAAGAAAACAAGATATAAAAATAATGATAATAATTTACAAAAATAATTGACTAGAATTAAATAAATGTTTTGACAATAATTCACAGTAAGACATTCAGTACATTTTTAAACAGAACAAGAAACATTTTATGTTTAAGAAGAAAATAAATTAGCACAGGACTTTACTTAATTAAAATTTGAAGCAGAAAATTATAAAATACCTAAATTATACAAGATATTCCATTTAGAAAAAAAAAAAAAAAAAAAAACACTAGTGTATAATAAATAAATAATGCAATAGGTATTGTGCAAGTCTTGTCAGTAGGTATTATGTGAAAAATGCAAGGTGGGTAATCCGACAGACAGGGTGGCTCAGTGGTAAAGCACTTGAACGGCAAGCGGAGTGTACCAAGTTTGATTTCCAGCTCTGGTATTTTTTGCATAGTTGGTAAAAAAATTCAACCTTTCACTACAACATTTCTAAATAAATGATGCAATATTTATTGTTTAAAATCCACTAGCTTAGCTAAGTTCATTTTTTGACAGTTAAAAAAGTATTTAACTTAGAAAGCATTCAAATTACAGTAGATAAAGAGGATTTTGGGAGATTCAGTTATAGATTAATAACTTTTTTTCTCTCACTTTTTACATGGGCTGGGGACAAAATATTGCGGGACAAAATATCGTGAGGACAAAATATTGCCGACGCAAATGAATACAAAGTAAAATGAGTTGGTAATTATTAGTAATGTTGTATAAAATTTCATGACAACATATACCTTAGTCAGAGCACTGACATTCTGACAAACCTACAACAATTTTTTTTTATAAATTTTACTTAAAATAGTTAAAAACTATATTTATTAACTTTTGTCAAAATTAGTCATAATGAATTCAATCAGGCTTATTAATTTTAAAATTTTTAATTCAAGTTTGTGAACAGTGTTCAGCTTTAATGTCAGCAGTGATGTACACGATTTTTAAAATGTATTTTGAATAGTGAAAAGCAAAAGATAAAATAACTTGAAAATGAACATAGATAAAATAATGAAATTCAACTCTATGATTTATTTAATTATATATCTATTTATTTTAATTAATTAATAAATATTTATAAGGCCCTGTGCCCCCCCCCAGAGATCACATGTGACACAAAATCAAATTTTCAAATAGATCATACTATTTTTTTTACGCGATATTTTGTCCGGCGAGATTTTGTCCCGCGATATTATGTCCGGATCCTTTTTTACACGTCAGTCAGTAATTGTTATAATTAACCATAAACAAAAAGTTTATGTATTTATCTTTTACTAAGAATTAAACTGGAACCATTTCAAGGTATATGCATTAAAATGAAATATCGAAAGCAGAAAAGTAAACACTAGTTTGTTTCCAAAGAAGAAAATAATCATTTTAACAGGAAATTTCAAATGTGACTATACCTTGTTGCCAAAACTAAATTCAAAAACTGGCGTATAATCAATAGAAAGATATTAAAACTTCTTCACACACCATAAATTTTAAGTCAGCACAGCCGGTTTCGAAAGGACGTAGCCTTTCTTCATCAGATGCAAAAAAAAAAAAAAAAAACACCTGCTACTGCCTTGGAGGCAAAGCAAGACTGAAAGCTTATACCTTGTTGATTTTTGTAAGATTTGATTTATGACTTCAAAATCTGGCATAAAAAATCTGCAATATTTTTTTCTAGTGTCAACCCTGATATTGAAATATAAGTTAATGAAAAAAATATGTTAAACAACATTTTATTTAATTGAAATTACATTCGTAAATCAACCATAATAAAAAGTTAAAAAAAAAAAATCTTCGAAAATAAATAAATAAATAAAATAAAAACAAATATTAGTTTTCAAAATTTTATAAAGTTACCTTTTTAATCTTTAAAAAGTTTAAATGCTTTTTCGCTGTTTACACAAGTTCTTTGTCAGACTAAATGATGTTTTTCTTTTCCTTTTTTCCACCTTTGTTTTCTAGTATCACAGTCATTCCCTGTCTAGACATGTGTGCTGTATGTTATTCATGGCATTGCTAGTGGTAACTATCACTGTCGAAATAAAGTAGAGATGTCATCGAAGTAGTTACTGCTAGGAATGCAATGAATGATATACAGCACACATGTCTAGACAGGGGATGGCTGCACATGCTAGAAAACAAAAGCAGAGAAAAACAAAAGAAAAACATCACTCAGTCTGACAAAGCCTTTCTGTAAGCAGTGAAAAAGCTTTTAAACTTTTTAAGGATTAAAAAGGTAACTTTATAAAATTTTGAAATTTAATTAAATCCTTAAGTAAAATATCATGTTTCAAACATTAGTGATTTAACAGTTTTAAAAATTACAATATCATTGCAAAGATATCAACAGATTTAAATATCTGATTTATGTTATATATTCCCATTTTTATATATTTTTTATCAGGAACTGACAAACTTTTTAATGCTTAAATTGAATTAAAATTGCGTATTTGACAAAAGGAAAATATTATAAATATTTATTGATAGTTTTACAAATAAGCAGGGTTCACGTCAGCTTGATAATACAGCAATAATTGTTTCTAAGTCATTGACGAATGATGGGGTTGAGATAAGAAAGTGACAAGCCCCATTTTAGGTGAAGTAACCCAACACTATATTTAGCTTATTATTGTAAAGTACAATGTCCTACATATTATGGGCTTGTAAAGTCATTAGATGGCAGCTCATATAAAAAGTTTTGTTTTTGCCCTAATCATATCTTGAACTTTTTTTGCAAGAGGAAATAAGTAGATAATTGTAATCATTAAAATAACATCATTTAGTTATTTAGAATTTCTCACAATGTTATTAAGAAACTGACAAAAAACTTTATATTATATATTTTGGTTTGATTATTTGATCTAACTTTCAATATCGATATATCCCAGAAGTTCACAAATGTGACTTAGCATATGCTTGCTTCGACCCCTTCAAATACAGCCGAAATCACTAACACTGATGACAAATTTGTTGACTAAAATATTATTTTACAACTATTTATTTAAATTTTCTATTTTTATTTAAAAAAATTGAAATGTAATTAAAAATGCCTGTAACAATATCCTTTAAAAAATCAAAATCTATGCATTTAAGATAAATTTCTACGTATTTAAAATAACTTCAATTTTAAATGTTTGATTGGTAAACATTGATTATATTTCAAAAATTGACTTCAAGATTATTATATTATTCACAGTATTAATTTAATGCATTGTTTCCTTTACTCTACAGAGGTGCCTACTTTTTGTGCCTCAAGAAAGGTTGTCCTTAAATGTTTTGCCTTGAAACAACTTTGGTGTGTTTTTGCAATGTATGATTTTTTGCTTATTTTCTTCATCTTTTAACAACAACTTTTTCAATAAAATTTAGTACAATTTGTTAAGAACATGTCTTACATAAATTATTTATTTAAATTAATAATATATTTTTTTAAAAACTTTTCGGGAATAATTTTAAATTAAGCAGAAGCATACACACAATTTGTGTTTAGAATAATTTAAAGTATTTAGGTTGTTTGCACTCGAAAGCATTGATATATTAAGTAAAAGTATGCATAAATGTATGTGTTTGCTCAAGCCGACCATTTTAAGCTTTGGAATCACTAAATCATAATTAAATAGTCAGGGGTGAAACTACCTTACATGCAAAAACCCTGAAAACTGTTACTTGCATGCAGATTTGGAAGATTTATAACAGATTGCAATTGATATATCATTGATGAGTGATATTAATAGAGTTCATGATACATTATAAAGCAAATTAAACATTCAAATTGAGAAATTTCCATAAAAACAAAATGATTTAACATGAAATTAAGTGTCAGCAAAAATTTCAAAAACCCTGAATTCAGGGGTAGCCCCTGAAAAGTTTCACCTCTGAATAGTCTTTTTGGATTAGTAGATTTGCATTGCTGATGTGAACCCTACAAATAAGGTATATACATATAAAATTACAATAAACAAAAGATAGTACAAAGTTTCTAGAGATACTATATTAACATCTTGCAGTTCATTTCATATATTTAAGAAACATCTTCAAATAAAATCTTTCATTTTGATTTAAAATATGAAGCTGATGCTAATAAGATAAAGCAAGAATCCAGAAATGAGACACTTTGATTGTGTAAGTTATTTTTCCTTTTTATTAATTTTCAGTGATGTCTTGACTGTGTCCGAATTAGTTCGATGCATTAACAACAATCCTGTTATGATGAGCATTGTACCTGTCCACCACAAAAATGTTAATGATTCACCAAAAAATACTTGACCATACACAGCCTGCGATGAGAAGAAAAAAAAAAAAGAGGGAAAATAATTATGTAATTCATAAATTAATAAATATATAAGTGTATAGACGATAATTTTTATTCATTTATTGATACCTACAAACATCAAAGGTTTTCCACTCAATTTCAAAAACAAAATTCACCGACTTTTCCAGATTTTTCAAGGTCAATTTTTATAAAATTCCAGGTCACAGAATTTGGTTCCACAACATAAAAGATAGCTTGTGATATTTAAAAAATAGTTGACAGTATAAAAGATAACATAGTTCATTGCATAAAAGATAAGATACATTTTAAACTGCATGCTCAAAAAGCATTTTCCAGGTCTATCTTATCATTTTCTCAGTTTTTTTTTGGTCTGTAATTTTCCCTGACTTTTTCCACTAATTCCCTGATTTTTCCAGGTTTTCCCTAACCGGTGAGAACCCTGTATATAGTTAATTAGAATAAAAATTACATGCAATGGTACAGCAGGCCGTTGTTATATTAATTATGTACATTAAGAAACAAATAAACAAACAACAACAACAAAAAAAGACACTTTAAAATAATTAATCATATTGTGTCTTCGAAAGTGTTTAAAATTGATCCCAAAAGCAGAATTTTCTTAACTATTTGCAGCGAAACAAAATTTATCTGGAACGAGGAATGCCAGACCAAGCCTGGTATAACAAGAAGTATTAAACATTTATAAAATTTGCGTCTACGAAGAAAATAAACTAAGAATATACAACAAATACAGTAAACCAGAAACATAATGCAAATTGTATCTGTAATTTTAAGCCTGATATTAAAATTAATCCAGAGAACTTTTAAAGCAATCTGGAATGCTTGCTATATGTTGCACTGTTCCTGCTAGTGGGGAAATGATAAGTAATTGAGTGTTTTATATTTGTTTTCAAAAATATTAGTTTATGCACATAATACAGCACCTGAATAAAACAAGAAAGAAAAATCATGCTGTTTGCATAGATTATAAACTTTCTAACAACACTTACCTGTTACATTCAGAGACAAATTTAAGTTACATTGTGCCTTAACGGCCCTCTTCACTCACGGTCGCCGGACGCCCGAGCCAATGTTATTCTTTGGGGAAATTTTCTTTACAAATAACTTATTAACTAATCGATATTTTTAAATTCTGTTTTCACATTCAGAAAATTCCCAACTGTTAAATTGACGAACCTTTTTTGAAAATGTATTTTTTTATTTTTTAATATTTTATTTCGAAATTGCAAAATGAAAAAATTTCACATATTGAAAATTTGTATATCGCAGCTTCAAAATAAAATATAAAAAATTAAAAAAATAATTTTTTAGAAAAGGTGCGTCAATTTAACAGCTGGGAATTTTCAGAATGTGAAAACAGAATTTAAAAATATATGTTAGTTAATAAGTTATTTGTAAAGAAAAATTTCCCATAGAATAACATTAGTTTCGGTGGCGGTGAGTGAAGAGGGCCCTTAAGCCCATTTCACTATGGCATCCTCCCCATGTTTTGAAATATGATACATATATATTATAATATAAAATGTAATGTAACAAAGCAGATATGTAATATTCTTTGATACATAAATCGCTGTACAACACTGCATATAATAATCAGCTCATAATTAAAAAATAAATTAGTCTAGTGCAATCATAAAAAAAAAAATTAATTACTTTATTTGGTTTCTTCTATGAATATATGATTAAATAGGCAGAACTAAAATTTTTATTTAATTACTCAGAAACAGAGAAACACTATGTTTATATTTTCAAGAAATAATATGGAAATTATTTCATTTATAAATAGCTTCGTTATGCTTTGTTTTATTTTCTTTACAGTTTTTCATCCAAAAATTTATATATAAATCATGAAATGAAAACATGTTTGAGTCATAGAAAGATCTTTCAATTTTGTTTGTACTATTGATTGAAAATCTACTGTAAAAGCGAACCCTGTAGATTAAATGACTCACTCCCGCTCTGCTTTTGACCTGAATTTCATTTGTTCTGAAAATACCAAATAAGTATTCCTTTATGCTCAGTGGAAGACTATCCGAAAAAGAGCATGTTTTTTATCTTATTTATTTTTTTTTTTTTAAGTTTCATCTTTATAAATATGAACATTAATTTGTTTTATAAGAAAACAGATACTGTGGTTATTTGAGAATAGAAAACAAAAGCTACCTAAAAAAGTATTTTTTAAAACAATTTGCTGGTAGGGGGAAAAAAGAGCATCCTAATTTTTTCAGTTAGTTTAATGCAAGTTAACTATGAGTTAAGTTAAGTGTATATAATCTTTTTTTATTACTACAACTTAAAAAATATGCACGTTATTTTAAAATCAATTTTTATGTCATTTAATTTTAGCAGGAAAATATATGTCAATTTCTATATTTTTGCCGATTTTTACTGTTTATCCGCCCCATTAGAGGTCAAGACTTACAATTTTTGTAAGTGGCCAGTGGCCACTGAACATGATTAACTCAGTGACCACTCGCGAGTCGACGTTATACCTGATATTCACACACATAATTAAAAAATATATATCTATACATATATAAAGGCATAAAACACAGATGATATGGTCGGGAAATTAAGAAATAGTGACCTTTATTGTATTATTTTAATAATAATAATTAAAAAAAATATGCACTTCCACAGATTTAAAAAAAAAAAATCTTTAAATATTGTTTGAATATAAATATTTTTTTTTTTTAACTTTCATACTTCTCGAGCCTAAAATTTTTAATATCTGAAATGAAAGCAGGTGGGATAAAGACAAAATTGGCTGAGAAATCAAATCATTGAAAAATGATTTGACTTTTGAGAGAAGATATGATCTCGTTTGAATTTATTTTGAGTGTTTATGATTTTATTCTTATTAGTATTTTAAGAGTGAGTTTTATAAACATATAGGGTAGTTATAGTAGCATATAATGCAACTTTTAAATGCTATTAATAATTATAGTATTAGAAAGAAGATTTTAAAGTTTTAGTAATGAGGAGAAATATATGGACTTTCGTAGTTAAGTATTAATTTCATTTCGATACAGAAAACAGCAGGCTATAATTATGACACACTAACAAAATAATGTTATTTCTCATACACAATTTGTGTTTTGCAAGAATATCTACTTTGTCTTATTGAAAGAGAAATAAAAAAATTTGATTCATTTAATAAATTTCACCTAGTGTGACATCTCCATACGGAAAATAGATGTGATTAGCATTAGAAGAAAACAAAATTATTTTGAGTCTAGGGGAAGGGGGGGAGGGGCAAAAAATCTTTTTGACATATTATCCAAGATTTAATTAAATTAACAGACATGCAATTGCTAAAATTTGAAATTAGCTGGAAATTGTTTACTAACATGATTGTTTGGTTAATAGATTGAACATTGATAATGTCACTTTTAATAAATTAACTACCTAACTACCTAAACAGTTATATATATATATATAGCTTTCTATCTACATTAAAAATTTCAGGATTTTTTTCATTAGCACAAAACAATTCTATAATATTATTGCAATAAGTTTTATATCCACATAAAACCTTATTAAAATTCCATGTCAACAAGGGGAAAAAAAAATCAAACAAATATATAATATGATTTTTATTTATGTACATTAATCATACATATTTAAAAAAGCTACAGTAGTTAAATAGCAGTTTCTAATATGCATAAAACCAACTGAGTATTAATTTTCTTAAATTGATTTAGAAAAAATTTTCCTACCTGAATAATTTAGGCTGGGATTGCGGTGCCTCGCTCAACACTATCTTATGCACAAACTCTGTCTTAAGATGTAAACAAAACGCAAGTCTTATTGCAGTGTTTCACTATCTTACGACAACCTCAGAGCTATCTTAAGTCGAATCGTAACTCGATGCGCGTGCAATCACAACATAGCTCGCTCTGCGTCTCCCATTGGCTGGCTGGCTTTCTCTTACGAGGACACGCAGAGGACTTACGCTTGAGGCACCGCAATACCAAGTTAAGATCGTTCTTAACCACGCCCATCTAAGAAAGTTCGTAACATTTAAGATAAGACTTAAGAACGAGGCACCGCAATCCCAGCCTTAGTCTACATTTTACCCCTTGTTTAAACACTTGGAATAGATATTAAATATAAATATTTAATTTAATTGAGAAAAAATAAGTAGATTTATCAAGTTCAGTAATGAAGTTTAAAAATAATTACATATGTGAGAAACATTGAGCACTTCTATCTCTTTATTGTTTCTAGAATCAATCACTGATCACTATCTGGAGATGTTTGGGGGGGGGGGGGAGGAATAAAAATTAATTACATGAGCAAGAAATATTTAACTATTCTATTTCTTTATAGGTTCTAGAATCTCATTAAGCAAGTTTAAAATGAATATTGACATTTATGTTGTGGATGGAGAAAGATTATGAATTGGGTGACTTTCGTAGCGAATTTAATCGCCGATCATTGATGGGGTTTCTTTTTTTAAAACGGACGATATCCGCGATTTTTTTTTAAAGCAGAAGTTAATTCGTAAAATTCCGCGAATTGGGGGAGGGGGGGGGGAATCGCAGATTTCCGCGAAATCGCGAAAAAATCGCATGTCTGATTGGCGATTACAGCAATTTTTTTGGGTCGCCACTTTTTCAAATTAGGTCGCCACGTGGCGAGTGGCGACCGCGAGTCTTGACCTCTACATCCCATCCCAAAATATATCCTGATAATAAACAATAAGCTCTATGAATTTCATCAGTAAAATTTCTCATTTTTGGTTTCTAAGGCAAAATAAAAAAGATTGACGAATTCTTTGTACTAACATCAATGGCAGAGATAAAGAGCCTGTGATGCCTGCAGCATGGGATTCTAGAGGACCATGATAAGAGTAAAAAATCATGAATGTTCACGTGTAAAAATAAATTGATTTTGAAGGTACTAGTCATCTTACTTTGGGAGGGGGGGGGGGGCTGTTTACATTTGGTATCTTTTTTTCTGAAAGAAATCGTCTTTACATCCTAAAAAATAAATTATTAGTAATGTTTATTCTAATAAGAGTTCTACTAAAACTTTAATGTTATTGTATAATGTTGTAATAACTGGTAAAATAAAAATAAACTTAAAGTTTTACATAATAATAATGATTATAAACAAGACAACTTAACTGTAAAAAAGAAATTTGCAGCAGTATTTGTCACAGTAGCCTCTAATGTCGTTGAGCTCATTCTTAAGGCTTTTGTGAAAAGGGTCCACATTAATGCATTAGACATCAGCATTGCAACAAAGAAGCCAACTCTAGCAAAAAAGATAACCTGAAAAGTGTATTTAAATAAATGCCATTAAAATATAAATTACTTTAAATTAAAAAAATTATAAATACTTTTAGGGAAAACATTCTGAGTTAATATACATGGTGTACTTGAAGAACCTTGACCCCAGCTGTAATTCCTTAAATATTTATCTTAATCTTAGATAGCTACTTATGTGAAAAAGTAGATCCACTCACTTGCTCACTAACTAAACATGGCCACGGCGATTCTATTCATGGGAGACTGTCATGAGTTTTGGCATGAAAATTGTTTGGGGGGGCTTTACCATAAGCCATTAAGATGGAGTTTTGAGAAATCCCCCACCCCTTCCCAACCTTGGGGTGCACGCAGCAAAATCACATTTGTGAGCATAACTTAGCTCCAAATTACTTCACAGTGAAGAAATTGCACATGGGGACACTAGACTCAAGTACAAAAAAGCCAATTTCAGCAATTTCGAAGTTTTTGATTTTAAAGGGAGAAAAATAGATTTTTGTGGAGAAATTTCAAAAATTCCAGATTTTCGAATATGATTCTACCAAAAATAGCACATTAGAATTTGAAAATGATTCTGCGTCTTTCCGTGCGGCCTGCGAGAAGATTAACGATATTTAAAGTTTCACAATTTTAGTTAACACATTAAAAATTAATAAATCAGTTTTGACTTTTCGAAGTGAAAAAATCTTTCAATGATTATGGTAGATAAAAAATCACAATGTTGTAAAGAAAAATTATTAAATTCAATAATCATTCTTTTTATTATAGTTATTAATGTAGGTATGCCATAATTTTTTTTATGATACTATTACTAATTTATGAATGAAAATAATTTATATGAATGTATTCTGATCCAAATCTTCACCCTGCCCTCCCCCGAAAAAAGTATATACATACAACATACATTTGTGCACATACACATTCATAAATACGGTGTGGCCTGCCTGAATAAAATAGTTTTTCAATGCAGCCCACCAAGTGTTTTGGGTTGGACAGGCTTGTTCTAGAGCATATTTCCAAAAATCCATTTCAGGTGTTTCACAATTTTCGATTTTTGGTGAGACTTAAGAGGGGGGGGGGGGAATTTGAGAATCCCTTTTGTATCTGTACCAGAAAATCAATGAAAGCTGCAGTCACAAATTTTGGAGTGTAGGTTGGTTATGTGCATTCAACACACACTGTGACAGGATTTTTTGAAATTACTCTCCTTTGCTGTTTTGGGGTAGAAGGGACAAAAAATACATTTCCAAGCATAAATCTGTTGCAAATTATCTCTGAAAATGGATTTTTGGTATATAGGTTGGCTATGTGTAAAACAATATAACATTGGAATTATTTTTCTAAAAATCAGTTGATGTTTATTTCTTTTTCCAATCTTCTTAATTTTAACACTTATGAAAGTAGACTTTAGGTAGTATGACAATAAAAGTAAGTGTTTTTTTTTTTTTCAATAAATGCTGAAATCAATCTCGATAACTGAAATTACGGGCCCTAAGGAAATCAACATGTGGGTATACCACTCTCTCTTAAAATTTAGATTCAGTTACTGTTTTTTCTCACTTATTCTGTTTAGGCCAGGCTGCCTTTGTTTCAGACCAATGGGCTGTTTTACAGCTTGGTGACAGAAATTGTGTGCCCCTGGCAAATTAAAGTAAAGGAAGGCTCTTTTTAGAAGGTTTAGATTTTCTCACTTACTTTTTAACAAAATTTCCTTTGTTACAGGCCTCTGGCTGTTTGTGTCGCCGAGCCAGAGCACGAATAAAACTATGGACTACTTTCTTGCATTTTTGAATAAAATATAACTTAGGAAATGTCTAGAAGGAAAAGATTCAAGAACAGTTGTATAAAAAAAACTTTCCACACACACATACACAACAAAAAAAAAAAAAAAAAAAGAAAAAACCTTTTTGATTTTTAACCCATTATTTACAGACAGTACTTTGAAGTTCCATCAGTTTTAAAAAACGTATAAAATCAAATTATAGAAGAAATGTCAAAGGAACAGAACGTATATGCCTCCCTTTAACTCTACTACGAAGCACTGGACGTTATTTGAGGCCATTTTTGTTCCAGAAACAGAGGTTAATCCAGAACGAATTTAGTGCCTCATTGAGGCACTTTCACAAAGTCAATTTTTAGCTATGAGGTACCTTCACAAATTCAACTTTCAGCAAAGAGGTACCTTCACAAAGTCAATTTTTATCAATGAGGTACCTTCACAAATTCAACATTCAGCAAAGAGGCACCTTCAGCAATATAGCTGCACACTAAAAATTTTAAAAGCTTCACTGCATCGAAAACACAAAAATATCCCCAGTTTGGATATTTTCTGGAGACAATGATAAATATCAAAGTAAACACCTTCTTATCTTACATATAAGAAACAACTTAACTCGCCCATATATATATTTACGTTATAAATGTTTCATTTTATTTTTTAAATGTATTTTAAAATTTAAAAAATTGCTTTGCGTATTTCAGTTAATTGTTCTCAAGTATCATTAATTATCACAAACTTACTTGATGTTTTCACAAATTATTTTATAAATTCACAAATGGGGTACCACTTTTAAAAAGCTGGATTAATCCCTGAGAAAGGATTTTCCAGAGGGCTATTGCTGTTTTAGCTTTGCATTTTTCACAATCTTCACATGTGTTACACTTAATTCTTATATAACCTCAAAAATATACCATCAATCTTAGAGGAAATATATAAGGAACACAAAAAGAAAATATGTTTTTACACTTTTTTAAGGTCCAAATAGCTTTTTTGACTTTGTACACTAAAGAACCACTTCACAAAATCCTCATTAATTATTAGAATGATGAGGTGATATGCACAATTATTATTGCAGATATCTTTAAGAGATACTCTAAAGTACAACTCCTCCAATACAGGCTGGCTCATCAGGCATTTTGTTTCCCACGCGGTTCAAATTTCAAGTGTTATCAAATCACATAAAATGGAGGTTTTGCAGCTGAAAATTGCTCAAATCACACCAGATACTGCTTTTAGAACGTTTGGATTTCCAACAGATGAAGAAAGGCGAAAGAAATGGGCTATTAATTGTCCAAAAGAAAATTGTACGCTTAGCTTTCAAACACAAATATGAAGTGTAATTATGATATGTTTTCTTGCATTTTTTGTATCAATTATTTGTTTTTATTGCTGTTTGATTATCTCAATGTTGTATTTTACAACCTACACTACTTTTCAACATGTATAAATATTTAAAATTAACTAATTTAACAGCAACAGTGATGGCTATTTTTTACAAGGGTTATAAGAAAATTTCGGCAAATATTACCACCAAACTTATCAAGTACAAACAATAATTTGCTCTTCTGTTTAGGCAAACTCACCATTTTAGGTGATAAAGACGCCGAGTAATATGTCTGCAACTAAACGTTGCCAAGCTATATTTCCGCTGGGCAACAATGATTAGCTGCGAGTCAGCTCATATTATAGGAGTCTTACTCTTAAGTAACTAAAAAAAAAAAAAAATATGTTTCAAGTGCATTTTTTGTCTGTTTTATAATGCAGTAGATACAGGGTTAAGATTATTAGCCAAACTGGGCAGTTACACAAAGCAACAAATTTTAAAGGGAGAAAAAATTGCCAGTGTTAAAATTAGTAGAATCGTTTAAGAGAGAACCATTTTTTGAAACAGAGTATGATTTAGTTTGTTATCATCATATGTTAACTGTTAATATATGAAATTATCATTTATTCATATAATTATTAATAAAACTTCTTTTTTCAATATATTTGAAGGAAAAGAGATACTAATATAAAACAGAAACTCATCAAAAGTAAAGCGCCCTGTAAGAAAATAAAATTATTTAATTATCCCCCCCCCCGCACAGACACACAAAATAAATAAAAATTTAAAATTCTGTCAAAGACAGAATTTAGTTTAATACAGAGAACTATTAATTTGAATCTGTAAAATTTTTATTTTTTACTTTTTAATTTATTTTTTATCTAATTTTTTTTACAGGGCTCCATCCTCTTTAAAATGACTGAAATAATTAAAATGAAGAGTTGCCACCTAAATTTCATACTTCAGTTAATTAAAAAAAATCTAATTATCGTGTCGAAAAACTGTTTACACCCCTGTATTATGAAAAATTGCCCCTTTCATTTGGTACTGAATTTGCAACGATAGGACTGATATTTCTAATTTATTTTGGTGTTACACAAAACTGATCTACAAAAATTTCAGATTAAAATAGTCTCCGTCCTTCAAAAAAAAAAAAAAAAAAAAAAACTGATATTTTATATAAGGAAAATGAGTATATAATACGATATTTCACTTTTTAATATCTGTTACTAAAAATACAAATATCTGAATTTTTTTGTTTAACTATCTTTGGTTAGATTAAAAGAAAACTTTGTATCAAATCGAATGCATCTTTTCAGATATTCCAATCTTCTGATTATATCAACAATTATATTACACTAATTTGATTTAGGCTTGTTTTCAACTGTGCAAATTGTTGATAGGCTAGTTTATTTATTCATTTTGTTTTCTCACAGATTGATAACATTGTTTTGGCTTTTATCAATTGGCATGATCTCTTCCAATAATATATTTTTGTCGTTAGAAGTATGTGATTTTTTTAATCTGTTTTATTTTCAGTAAAACATTTCCTAGCTGCAACAATAAAATACTTTTGTAAGAATTGTATTTAAAGTATGTATTCCTAATACATATATACACACAAACACGCATATATGTAACTGCAATTCCGTTAGTTGAATGTTCAGATAGGTACTCTGAATCCATGGCAACAATTTTTGGTGGTCGCCAAAAAAAATATTGCCAGAAATGAGTAGTGGACCAATGTCTAAGTTTTTCCGAAAGGAAAAAAAAAAATGTAACTGGTATTGTGTCAGAGAAGTACCTATCATAATAACAGAAAGAAATGCATTCATATCTAATCAGAACAAGTTTTACTGGAGAAAGAAAAAAAAAGGGAACGACTATAGTACTTCCCCACAGCTGAATTTGGCGATTTATTTTTGGCCATTATGGCTAAATCATAAATTTAAAAATCATAAGCTAAATTATAGATCATAAATCCAAAATAAACAGCATGCAGGCTGCCATATTATATCACAAACAGTCCAGAACGACATCGTTATCGGTCAAATCGGTGCCAAAGAAAAATCGCCAAATTCAGCTGTGGGGAGATACTATAGTTGCACCAAAAAAAGTAGCTATGATTAAAAAAAAAAATGCTAAGATGATAATTTAAAAAACTTAGTTTATTTATACATGACTTCTACACACACTTACGTTTTGACATAAAGGACTATAAGTGAAAGATTTTTCACTTTTATACTCAATCCCTTGAATTTTTTGAACAACGAATTCACAAAGTACCAGTGTTTCTTCAGCTGCCATGGAAAATTTACCACATAATGATGCAGTAGCTGCTAAAAATCCAGACAGAAGGGAAAAAGTTATACCTTTCATTATGAATTAGGTATTATAAAAAAGTTTTAAAAAATTTAAAAGCTTTAAACTTCATCACTCAATTTTCTCTACTGTTTGTTTTGGTAGCGAGCAGACATAATTTGAGTTGAGTTGTCAAGCAGCTACAATTATTAATATTTATATTTATACTTTGGTCAGCAAAGTGCTTTTCTCAACTCAATCTGTTACAAAATCAAAATGGCGGATATAGTGATCGGTGTTCGTGCTTATGCTAAAATGTTATTACATGCTATGAAATACCCCCATCATGCTGTTAATGGAATTTTCTTAGCTGAAAGAAAACGTAATAAAGAACACAATAGTGGACCAGTTAACATTGTGGATTGTATTCCACTATTTCATTTAAGCTTAAGCTTAACCCCAATGTTGGAAGTTGCTATGATGCAGGTTTAAATGTCTTCTTGTTTACATATAACTTTTATATTTTTCTTTGCTACTTTGTTTATTTATTTCTATAAAAATATTGACATGAAAAATCCCTTTATTAGTCGAAAATTCTATTTGATAATTATTGTGTTTTGAGTGTTTAAAATGATTAGTAAATTCGAAAAATATCATTGTCTTACGAACTTCCGTAATTGTGTAGGTATAATGGAAAGTATGTAAAATCTAAAGGAAAAGGGTAACAGGATTCTCCATTAATGAACAGACTCATTTTTTAACTGTTTATGATACACATATGGTAAATTTTCAAGCATTTTATTAAAATATCTTTCGTACATTTTAAAAATGATGTTCTTAAAATAATGTATTTCGGTAAACTATATGCAGAAAAATTTAAATATTCGCTGAATTTAGTTAATTCAAAACTAAATAGTAAGCTACATTTTGAAGTCGATATTTTTAAATAATAAAATAACATTAAAAACTTTCCTTACTTTAAATACCTTTTAGATATTCAAGCCATATAAATGTGCCTGAGAATAAATCTCCATCATTGCCTACTTTATCACATTCCTGTGCTACATATTTTGTATTTCAACCATAATAAGTATTCTCTTAAATAATTTAAAACACACATTTGTGCATTTTCTTTAAATATTTATGTATGTATTATTTGTTTTAAATATTTTGTATATCATTAGTTACTTTTGTACCATCTACAGTATTAAATAAAACATTTCAGTATCGAAGACTAATTAACAATGAACAAATTCTTTTTTTTTTTTGAAGGGTGGGATTGATTAAGAAATATATTCATAAATTTTGGTTATATCATAGAACAGGGTGTGGTCCTGAGTAAATGTTCATTTGTTAGACCACAGCAAATTGTCCCCTCCCCCTTTTTTAAAAAAATAAACACCAAACGATATTAAATATAATAAAATAACAGTTCTAACTAAAACCAGAAGCGTAACCCGATCGATATAAATTTTAATAAAATTATCAAATTATAACAGCCACAATTACATGTCAGATGTCATTGCTTGAAGAATCATAGCCAATGAACAAGAGTCAACTCAACTTGTGGATTGAGGTTTGCTCTCCCTACTGAATAGAAGTAAATAGTAAAAAGCAGTCAACGAAGTTGTACATCTGAAGAAGGTCGGGCACCTGACTGAAAATGCTAATGAAGCACCTGTAAAGTAGGCAGTTTATTTATTTTTAATTTAAAAATGCTTTATTTAGATTTCACCAACTTTTTATCTATGAGACACTTTAACACATAACCTTATCCCCAGACCTTAATCCATGCGACTTTTGGCCTTGGGGAGTTTGAAAAATCTGGTAAGACATGATAATCCAAGTACTTTACCTGATCTTAAAGACAGTAGTATTTCACAATATTATTCGTAACATTTTCTCAAACACACTGCGATCAGCTTTGGAACATGCTGTCTTACAATTCGAGATGGTAGCTGACAATGATGGCCGTCATGTTGAACATGTCTTGTAAATAAAATTTGTAAACTATCAAAATGTATACCGAATATGTAATTCATTAAAAAACGTTCCCTGTTGGTGAATATTTAAACTGATTTTTTTATTTGCTCAAACAAATTACCAATACCTTCATTATATCCTACATAAAATTTCATAACTTATTCAATAACAGTTTCGTCTGTAGACAACTTTGAAATAAGGTTGTTTAATTTCGGATACCCTGTATATATTTTAACTAATTGAATTTATATATCTATATATACCAAATATTTGATAATTATATCAGTAATTTTCCTAAACTACTTTTTTGCATTTAATTTTATATTTCTTTAAAACAGGTTGACCAGTATTGTAAAGACCATTCTTTAGTTATTGCCGGTTATTATCAAGCCAATGAACATGTTAAAGATTCTAGGTAGCTTTCATAGTATATCATCATTTTTTTCTTAATTATAATTACCTACTGTGTGAAATTAATGTTGTTGTTAAATGTCAGAAAAAAGTGATTAGGAAAAAAAGTAGCAGTGGGCAATTCTGTACTGATAAGTATAAAGGATTTAAGTCCAAAAATGTTGATTTTGAGTTAAGTGCATAGTCAGACTCAGAAAAAATTTCTCTGTCGACTGGTATAAAGGATTTAAGTCTGTCATTTAGTCTTTGAGAAAATCCATTGGTAAAAAAAGGTTCAAGTCAGAAATTTAGCATTCATGTATGGTATAAAATATTTAATTCAATTTTTTTCCGTTATTAAATGATTGTTGACAATCACTGAATGGTATAAGTTAACGAAATCCCTTTTTCCTAATCGATTCTTCTGATTTGTTTTTAGTTAGTTTAAACTTTGTTTTTCGTCTCCTGAAAAATCAAGAATATGGACTTAAATCCTTTATACTTATCAGTACAGAATTATTGATATAAGTGTTATTTTTTTTTTTTCTTTGAATTTTATATAATGTAATTTTAAATATTTTGTATTAATACCTTAAAGAGTTTAATAGTAAATGATTTATTAATAAATTCTCTAAGCTTTCTCCTTAGGTAAAAATTTGGACAATCAAAAAAATTTTATTTGAGGAGAAAAAAGAGGAGAGTTACTTGACACTTTTACAGACACCCCATAATGTTATTATTATTTATTTATTGTTTGAAAAATCCACTTTTAGAAAGAAATTTTTCATAGATAGCCCTCCCCCCCCCCCTTCTAAAAATGCATGAGTTTCTCATACTATTAAAATTTTTAGTGAAAAAATGAAGAATCACACAAGAGTCTCACTTTTAGTGGGAACTGTTTTTTTATAATGTGCCTATTTTAGTTTTGTGTAGAGAATATTTTATTCATTTTCAAAGGTGAATTCCAATATTTATTCTTGGAATGTTGTACGATTTAATCATAAAAAATGATTAATAAAGGTTAAGTATGAAAACAGTTATTTTTTACTTAATAATAAAAAGCTTTTCTTAAGAGATATTAGATTTTTCTTTATTTTCCATCATAATTCATCTTATATTTATATTTTATTGAATAATTGATGAAACAGTAATAATTTTGTTTTAAATCACAATAATATGGTTTATTGATTTTTGAAGCATAATGAAATGCCAAAAACTGCACTAAATTTCTAAAAATTCTTAGTTTTAGTTGCTTTTATACAAATTTATTTGTTTCATCTATAAATACATTTTGATGCTTGCAGTAATAGTGAAATAATATACTGTAAAATCCCGAAAATAACACCCCCCCCCCCCACTTGCTGAAAGTGAAAGAAATGTCTCCGTTATCCTGAAAGTAAACCCCCCCCCCCCTCTGTTTTTTTTTTTTTTTTTTTCTCCATCTAACAAAGCTACATCCAATCTTCGGGTGCACTTACAGTACGTTGGCATTGCAAGTTAAGTTTGGCATTGAATTAAGTTTTAATATTTATATATTGTATCTAATTTAACTAATTTTTCGTAAAGTGTCGGATGCACGTTATCAATGGAATCATTACGCAGTTTTTTTTTTTTTTTTTTAACCTTTAATGTAAGAAATGATAGCCTTTAATATTTCCTTTTAAGTAAGTACTGTAAAAACCCGAAAGTACCCCCTCCATCGAATATAACCTCCCCTTTCTTCTTTTTTTTTTTTTTTTTTTTTTTTTTGATAATTTTTTTAAAGAATCTTGATTATAACACCCCCCCCTCCCACCTAAAATTTATCTGTTTTGCTTTTCAAAAAGGGGGGGGGGTAGTTTCTTGATTTTACGGTATTGTAACAGAAACATTCCCTTTCCGATTCCTCCCACTCACCCTCTTCTCTAAAATGAATAAATCCTTTAAAAACACTATAGATGTCAATTTATTGAAAAACAAGAACAAATTTAACAATTGTGAATATTTTGAAACTAAACAGAATTAACAAAAAAAAAAGATAGATAGAGGTAATTAAAAAAATTATAACATTAATTTAAAAAAAATAGACAGTGGCGGCTTGCTTTGTTGACAACAAAGCAAGCCGCCACTGTGCTGCCTCTGACGATGGGAGGGGCCCCTTTCCCGCAAGTATTAAGGCTTATTTCCAAGAAGTATGAAAGGTTTCTTTAATTTTTAAGTTATAATATTGCTTCTTGTACTTTGATAGTTTAATAGTTTTTTTTTTTTCTAGCCCAGATTTTATTGCGTATCGTATTGCAGAGAAAGTATATGAAAACTTTGTTGATGCATGTTTAGTAATGGTAAGTTTATTTTAAATTACATTTCTAGGTAGCTTCTTTACAAAGAAAAAGAATACACTGTATGTATTGCAGCCATTTAAAAAAAAAAAAAAAAGTTTATATATATTTCAGGGTTTACACTAGAAAAAAATATTGAGTGGGATTCTCCCACTCTAATAATAAATTTAAGTGAGAAATTACATAATTTACATTTTGCAAATTTCTTTTTAGAGAATTACAATTGAAAATTAAACAATTGGAAAAAAAAGAAAATTAAACAAATGTTAAAAATGGAAATTTCTTTCTTTCTTTTTTTTTCTCGTTTTGTGGTTAAGGACAGATACTGCTTCATTATTCAGAATCTAAATTTTCATAAAAAAATGTAGAAGGAATTGCTCAAGTTATTACTTAATCTGTTACAAAATTTATTTTCAATCGGATTTTGAGTAATGAAAGAGTGCAATTTTTAACCATCACACATCGTAGTTGTTTGATACAATTCATAAATCCTCTTAACAAATATTTACAATTATGAAGCATTTTAAAATAGTAATTACATATATTTCCATTTTTTTTTTTTTTTTTTTTTACTTTTATCTAGAAATTCTAAAGAAGTTACAGGCTTCAAAGCCATTATTAATACATTATCCAACTGAACTAAAAAATTGATGAAATACTCAATGAGCAATGTGAAAAAATTGGGGGAAAATCCTCCTTATGATATATTTTTTTAGTGAGATTTTTCAAAATATTGAGATTCTCGCAACCCCACCCTCTAATGCGAACCCTGTATTTATTTATTTTGTGTGATAACTACAGTATTTGATTGGTGAAAAAGAAATTTCTCATTTATATAAAATGCATTGATATCTTCACTGGGATCGTTGATCAGTTTTATGTATTTTAAAATAGCTTTTTTTTTTTAAATCTAGTTTTTTAGAATTTGGCACAAGAAATTAAAAGAAAAAAATTAAAAAATGGCTGTGATACTACATATGGCTATACACGAATCCATAAATTAACTAATCATTTAAGTGTACCTATAGTTTCAAAATTTTAAGTGAAACACAAACCCTGTTAAAGCTGCACATTGTCAGATTCCTCCTTTATTGTTTCCCATGTTATCCTATTGGATTTTTGATGCTTCATTTTATAAAGAAATATGTCATGCTAATATGATAATGTTCTATCTAAATTCAAAATCAATAATTAAAATGCTGTACTCTTCTTTACGAGAAATCATTATTTGTTGTACCATACATTTCAGCATTTAGTAGCACAAGAGAGAGACTGTATAAATAAAAACAAACAACAGAAAATCAATACACAAAGTCAACTACGTTGATTCTTCATTTTTTTAAATAATGAAATATAATTTTATAAAGGTGCAACGAGCACCCAACATAGTTTACATCAAATATCTCAATGAATGCGAGCATACTGTCTTGTTCACAATGCTTTTCTAATAAACAAACAGGGTTTGAAAAATCTGAAATTTTTTGCATGCCTAATTGGCATGTTAGTCTGGAGAATACATGCCCGAATTAAATTTTTACATGACTAAATATTTTAATCAAATACATATTAATAAAAACATTCACATATTCAGCGAAAAGAATTTAACAATATTATACTTATATTGACATTTTTTATTTCAATTTAATTTATGTAAAAGTTTTAGACAAGATATGCTATATCTTAAAATTACTTTTGATTAAATATTTGCATGTAAGGAGAAAAAAGTACATGCCAATCTGAATTTTTACATGCATCGGGCAATGTAATTTTCGAGCCCTGTAAACAAACAATCCTTACTCTCTGAAAAACAGATGCCAAACTGCTTTTATACAGGGTTCGTTGATTTAAATCAGTTTGATTAAAATCATGATTTAAATCTTGATTTAAATCAATGGATTTTTTTAAAAAAATCATTGATTTAAATCAACTGATTTTTTTAAAAAGTCATTTATTAAAATTGAATCATTTTTCAAAACTTTTTACGATCTAAATTTTTTAAATCTTGTTAGAATGAGTTGCAAATACAAAATATGTTGCATTTACAACCTTTAATTAGCAAAGCTATATATATAGGTATCTGTACGTGTGTGTGTGTTGGCACATATGAACCAATTACTTTAAATCTTACCCAATTACTTTTTATGCTTCAGATATGAATTAAAGAACTTGAAAGCAATTTTTATATATTAATAATTCAGTATAGGATTGTACACTAAGACCATATATTATCATGAAAACTCTATGAACTTGTCTTTTTTTTTTTTCTTTAAACATTTTAACAACAAAGCATAATTAATTCAACTATTATGATAACATATAAAGCATGGAAGTTTTCACTTTTATTTATTTATGTATTTTTAGTGACATTTCAGCTTCATTTGTTAATTTTTTAATGTCATTCAGCATTTATATATATATATTATATTGTGTCCATAAAAATGTTTCTTTTCTAAAATTTTTCTCATTTAAAGTACTGCATATATTAGTTTTTATAAAATTACTATTTTATGAATTTTTATGTTAATCATAAAGTTGAATGATTTCTATAATGAGAACTTTTATATGATAATAGTTTTTCTCAAAAATATTTCTATTTTTCATTAAAATTTGCCTCAAAAATAAAACCTGGATCGACCTATGCTTAAGCTTCAGTTATTTTCTTTGATAACATTTGATTTTGATTATTCACGTGCATTATTGGGATTATGCTTATTTCAAAGATAGTGTTAACTTTCATGCCATAATTAACATGGTTTATAATAATACCATAGATAATTACATATAGATCCATTAAATTAACAATACAGTATGTTATCCAGAATCAGAATGGTCAAAGAGACGTTTTATTCTTCCCTAACACTCAGAGACGTTTATTTTTAAATATGGAAATTGTCTGCTTCATTTGTATTTTTAAATTTTAAATAAAAGGTATTTAGTTAAAATGAGACGTTTCATCTTTTAGTAATAAAGTGATCATATGATTTTACAAAATGATAAGCTGAAAAATCTATATCTTATATATATTATAAATGTGAATGTCCGTTTATTTGACTGAGTTTCACGCTAAAACTGCTCGATGGATTTCGATGAAATTTGTTATGGAGATAGCTTATACCCTAACTTAAAAAGTTGGCTACCTTTTATTCCGAAAAAAAATTTGTTTTTGCGATTTTTATGCATAAAATAGCAATTTTGTAAGCTAATAATAGCAAAAAATTAGCCATTTAAATTTATCCATAATTTAATTGTTGCCAAAAAAAAAAAAAAACGAATTTATTTATTTTTTTCAACAGGAAAATAAATACATTTCTCTAAACGTGAACAAAAATTAAAAAAAAAAAAAAATAAATAAATAAAAATAAATAAATAAATTATGCATCTCAAAAAATTGACGTCATTTTTAATTTAAAAATTCTTTTACAAAGTGCTAATATAGTTTAAGATGCTAATGTGTGTTCTACTAAAATCAGTTTTATTTATAGTAGATCCTCCTGGGTGATTTTTTAAATTGTTGCGTTGAAGTACACCGAACATTTTTCGCCAAGAGGCTTAATTTAGCATTTTTTAATCTAGGTAGTTCAAGAAAAATATAAAAGAGGTTTAATTTAGCAACAGCAATTTTAATCTAGGTAGTTCAAGAAAAATGTAAAATTTATAAAATACTACAAAACGAAAAAAAATAAACTGAAATAGTAGTCACATAAATGATCTATTTTTATCTGAGTAGATAATTTTATAGAAAAAAAAGTGCAGTTTTAAAAATAGAAAATTTATTTCATTAAGCACTATTTTAAACCTAAAAACCATTAATAAAATAAACAGAATATGAAGGGTTCTTATATGTTAACGAAAAGGTGTCCGATAAAACGCTTTCTATTTTTATGCAAGAAATTATACAAAAAAAAAAAAAAAAAAAAATCGCTAATATGGCGACAAAAATTCAAAAGCCGCCAAGGGAGAGATTCAATAAAGTTGTGTAGCACGATAATGTTTAGTTATTTATTTATTTTTTTATATACCAATCACTACGCTAATTGAACATACAAATAAATGAGCTGCTGTGTGTGACTGCACTTGCACGCTGTCGGGCAGAAATATTTGATTAATTCAAATTAATATTTAAATAACTAAACAAAGATATGTTTAATAGAAAGCATAGTCTTGGAGACAAACTTGGCGAGTGGGTTATTTGCTTTACTCCTGTGGAACAAGTGACTATTTTTAGACTGTCCCAGAACATTCATCGAATAATGACTTATACTGTACGAGTAACAGCTTCAACTGTTTCCAGAATATTCGAAGAATTAACACCAGCTATTGGACTATTTTCGAAAATATTTGTTTTAATAATAGTTTTGTTGTACAGATTCGAGAAGTTCAAAAAATGTTTGATATTGCCAAGGAGGTCCCATACTAAAGCTGTGACGAAAATAGTCGCCAATCGAAATATATTCAGTTACAAAGAAATCATTTAAATATAGTGTCCAGCGAAGCGGGCAGAGCCTGCTAGTCTATATATAAAATAGAGAACTTCTAATAATATGTATTTAGAGTAAAAGTAAATATTCATATAACATGACAGTTGTTTTTCATATACATTCCGTTTTATAAACTAAAAGGGAAGGTACAAGTTTGCGTTACATTTGCTTGTTAATTTGTATTTGAGTATGCTATAATTCTTGTGGTCTTAAATGATAAATTTCATTATCCATCAGTGTTAAAAGTTAAAACTGATGTATATATGCTTATAAAAAGCATAGCTTCTGGCATGAAATTTACTTAAATTATGTTTTGAGACATTGTTTAAGATATAGATTACTTTTACAGGTATAAAGTAATGAGTAACTATAAGTTTGTAGACTTTTAAAAAAAATCCGATTTAAATCGAAAAAATCTGATTTAAATAAAAAAAATCCGATTTTTTTGATTTTTTTAAAAAAATCAAAAAAATCACGAACCCTGCTTTTATATTTGGCGACAAGTGCTTGTATGCCCTGCCAATATGCGTGCCAAGAAGACCACTGTAAAATAATTCACATTCAACTTATACAAAGATTTTGAATTTTCGATTTACTGAATGAACATTATTAAAAAGCTGTGTTTTAGCCAAACTCCCCCCACCTTCTAGCACAAAGCAACCCTTTTTGATATCTTGGGAAAGTTCACATAGAGTATTATCTTTCATGCTAAAAGTATGCTAGCAAAAGGGAGTTTTATTTTTCTCAACGGAAATGAAAAAGGGGGGAAGAGATAATGATTTTACCGTACTAAGATTTTCACTGGGAAATAATTTCTTGTTCTGACTTTTAAACTGAAAATAGTATTTTAATTATTGATTTTGAATTTAATTTAAAACTAAGGTTGTTTAATACCAAAAGGCATATGTCATGATATTAGCATAACATATTTTTAAATCGAAAATTCAAAATCTTTGTCTAAGTTGATCGTGAATTATTTTTCAACTGCCCTATTGGCATGCGTATTGGCAGGGCATGCAAGCACTCTTTACAAATCTAAAAGCAGTTTGCCGTCTGTTTTTCAGAGTGAGGATTGTTTGTTTATTAGAAAAGCATTGTGAACAAGTCGGTATGCTCACATTCATCGAGATATTTAATGTAAAATATTTTGGGTGCTTGTTGCACCTTTTAATAAAATTATGACATTTCATTGTTTTAATAAACAAAGAATCAACATAGTTGACTTTGTATTGATTTTTCAACAAGTATTGTTTTTCTACAGTCTCTCTCTTGTGCTACTAAATGCTGAAATGTATGGTGCAACAAGTAATGATTTCTCGTAAGGAAGAGTATAGTATTTTGTTTAAGAATATCGGATGTCCTGAAATGTTCACTGTATTTGCCTGACTGGTTTTGAAATGAATATTATGAAATAGAAGCTTTTCTTTATTTTACATGGTATGTTGAGCTGATGATTCTTGAAACAAAGATTTCCTCACGATTATGGTCTCCCGTGTGGTAATTCACCACGACAATATAAGTTTTTCAAATTCTTTTTTTTTTTTTTTTTTTAGTGTTACTCTTTGAACAATGTCGGCTTTTAGTTTAGTGAACAATTTAAATTAATTTAAATATTTTATCTCAATAAGTAAACTTAGAACTCTAAGTTTCGATCTCTGAACGAAATATTTTAATTTAAAGAAATTGTTCCATTAAGCTGAAAGGCGACATCAAAGATTAATATTCAGAGAACAAAATTTGAAAACTTCATTTTAGAATGAGGGACTTATAAATTGAAGCAACAAAAACCCCATTTGAATAACTGGGAAGAAAGGAAGAGGGAATTTGTCTAATGTACAGCCTTAAGAGGAAATTGTTTCACTAAATCAATCAAAATGAAATCTAAATTAAAACTTACAAATAATCTCTAGTAGATGAATGCTATTGTGTGTTAATTGTAATTTTCCATTGTAGGTTGATAACCAAAAAATGTCACTGGATTGTGATGATGTAGCTTTTCATTTATACCAGTTTACTGAAAATAAATGGAAGTTAAAAGATAAAAACAGGTAAAAAATGATTTTTTTTTTTTTTTTTTTTTTTTTTTTTTTTTGTATGTATAGTTTTAATTTAAGTGAAAATATTTTTTTTTTTTTTTTTTTCAAATCAATATTTAGTTAGATGAGAACTTTGTACTGTTATAGCTTTATTATGTTTTGATTACAACTATACTTTTGGCTTGCACTTTTACAACAATTTTAGGACCATCTTTTATGTTTAAAAAGTAAAGATGATTAATATTTTAGTACAATAGATTGTTTCCAGATAGTGATTTTAGCACTGTTAAAATTTGCAGTTTCCCACCTTGAATCATTTATTTATGTATAATATGTCAAGTTTTAATTTGCTAGTCCACAAGGTTCCATCTTCTAGAACATCCTTCCTCATAATTTTTTCAGGGCTCCCACTAGATCCGTTTGGGGGGAATTGGTCCGTTTTTTTGCTTAAAGTCCGTTTTTTCGCTACTTGGTCCGTAAAGTCCGTTTTTACAGGCAATTAACCGACCATAAAATTTTAACAGCGGGAGCTAACATTTTTAAGCTGATCATTTTATTTTACTCTTTAGCCACTTCCTTTCTCCCTTCCGATAATTTCTATCGTGCGCGCGTGGTAGGAATCACTTTGTGATTCCGTGATCGTGAAGGTGCGCTTACTGAAAATGTAAATAAAATTATTCCTCAATCTGTTTACATTATATATGTATATATATATATATATGTCTCTCTGAAAAGCAAAATTCTTTGAATAGTCATTGAATTTGCTTAGAGCCGAAATTCACGATTTCGTTTTTGCAAGATGGCGAGATTCACATCCAGATTTAAAATATCCGTCATTAAAAATTCCGCGAGCTTAAATCAGTCCGCTCCCCCCCCCCCCCCCCTTTTTTTTTTTTTTTTTTTTTTTTATGGACAATAAATTATCAGAAGTACAAAACTGTTTATGTGAAGGTTTATACCTTTTTTTTTTTTTTTTTTTTTTTTTCCCAAAGTTTGCACTGATGGAACAAATGAAATAATAGCAAGGATCAAATTAGGGAAAAAAAATTTGAAAACGTACACTTAATTAGGATCGATGGTCTTAAAATGGGCTATCATAAAAATTGGCGAAATAAAATAAATTTCTTATAAAAATATGCATTTTAAAATTGTTTATTGAAAAATTTCGAATATTTGAAAATTACATAATATTAGATGGAAAAAAAAAAGGGGGGGGGGAGAAATTGTAATTTTTGTGGTTAGTGGCTAATGAATTACTTATTTTCGGAATACGCTTTAAAGAAGAAGGGGGAAAAAAGAAAAACCGGCGAAATAATTGCTTATTTCAGCAATACAATGCGAAAAACACAAATTTTCACAATTAGAAATGAAATGGTTCTTTATTTCGGAAATTTGCTGAAATAAATAAAAAGTGTGGATTTTATCAGTAAACGGTGAAATGATTGTCTCGGCGGCACAATTATTGCTTATTTCGGGAGTCTGCTTTGAAAAAAAAAAAAAAGGCCGATTTTTATCAGTTATAGGTGAATTGTTTATTTCAGTGATCAGTTGAAAAATTAACACATATTTCAGGAATCTACTTTGAAAAAATGCACGAATTTTATCAATTAGCAGTCAAATAATCACATATTCAACAGTAGGTCGCAAAATTACGTATTTTGGGAGTTTGCTTTGAAAAATAGCGTCGATTAAGTCATTTATAAATAATCGCGCATTACGGCAATCAATCTCAAAAATACCGCGTATTTTGGAAATCTGCTTTGATCAAAGTGCAAATTTTATTAATTAGCAGTAAAATGATCCCGTATTTTGACGATCGTCGCAAAATAATCGCATACTTCGTCAGTTAGTAGCAAAAAATAATGTGTTTTAGGAATTTGCGTTGAAAAAGTCGAATTTTATCCATTGATGGTGAAATGCTCGCATATTTTGGCAATCGAACCCAAAATTGCCGGTTTAGAGAAACAGGTTTTAAAAAAGTGATTTTTTTTTTTTTTTTTTTTTTTCTTTTTTTAAGAGCCAATTTTAAAAAAAGGGAAAGCTTAAAAAGTAACCGCTTATTTCGACAATCATTCGCAATACTATCACGTATTTCAGGAATCTGCTTTGAAAAAAAGCGTGATTTGTTTTTCAGTTATCGCTAAAATAATCACTTATTTCGATGATAGACTCAAAATTACTTGCTATTCCGAGAATCTGAAAAATAGAGAGATTTTATAAGTTAGTACTGAAATGATCGTGTATTTCGTCGATTAATCACGGAATATCGTGTATTTTGAGAATTAGCTTTGAAAAAAGAAAAACAAAATGCAAATTTTAAGCATTAGGGGCAAAATAATTGCCTATTTTCCACAACTAGTTGCAATTAAATATAAATTTTCTCCGTTAGTGGCGAAAATAGTCACTTTTTTTGGTAATCAGTTGCAAAATTTTACATGTATCTCTTATTATAATTTGCCAAATAAATAGCTTCTAAAATAATCATCAGCTGATAAGATAGTATAAATTAACAGTGAAAAATAGCATTCTAGCATATTTAAGATCTTATCATGAAGTAATTAAACAGTTTCATTCTATATATACATTTTTTCCTATGAGTTAACATTCTGCATAAAAATAAAATAAGAGGTTAGACTTTGTATCCAGTGTGTTATTCAACTCAAAATCATATGAAACTTTCAAGAATCATGTGCTGCGACCATGTGATAAGAAAATTTTCTATTAGATTTGAAGATGTGTGCATGGGATAAAACACATCCATGGGGACATTAACTTTTGTTAGAATTAAGCAAAAGCATGTTATTAAAAACCTGGATATTTTTCACCACAAAATACAGTTTTGATATTCCAAACTAAGAAATCTGCTCTGAAACAACAATTTGATGCTCCATTTTTTTTTTTTTTTTTTCCCTTACACCAAAATTGCTCCAAGAATTTTAGCAATTAAAACCTTGCTTTTGTCTATCGGTGGCATAATGATCCTGCATTTCAGCAACCAGCTGCCAGAATATGGCACATTCAATCAGTTAGGCACACACACAAAGAAATTTTGAGGATTTGTAGTGAAGTGATCACATGTATCAAAAAACAGCTTTTGAAAAAGGAAAAAAAAAACAAAAAAAAAAAAACAAAACAAAAAAAAAAACATGAAATTTGAGGATAAGCAATGAAATTATTGCTAATTAGTTGTAATTAAAATTACAGCATACATTTTATTCTATTGACCTCTTAAAATAAATAAATAAATAGCAATTTGATAAAGAATTTTCACATAATTTGTCAATTAGTGAAAAAAAAAAGTTTTTTTTTTTCCCCCTTTTTGGCAATGACACACAAAAAATGTTTTTTCTTTGTGTATGTAATCACTAATCACATATTTAGGGATTCAGCTTAAAATAATAATAAAATCTCAATATTTGCCAGAGGCAAAAAATATCTCATGTTTCAACCATCGCTTGCAAGAGTATTGTATAATTAAATTTTTTAAATGCCTAGAAATTATTGAAATAAAAATTTCAATTAATTTCAGTTTTCTAGAATTGAAATGTAATATCCCCCCCCCCCTCTTTTTTAAAAAAGTATACTGTTGATTTTGCTTTTTGAGGGTGGACAGCACATTTTTGTGATAAAATGGATGAGAGATGATTATTTTTGTATATTTGGCTTTAAAGTAGGTGTAAAATGGAATGTTTTTACAATTTTTTCTTTAATTTTGAAGTTTTGTTTAATTTAGGTACTTTTTACTTTATATTACGATTTTATGTATAGAAGAAGTTGCTAAAAAAGTGTAGAAATTTTTCAATTTATTTTATTGACAATACAATTCGCTAAAGTAATATGCTAATACCATAGTGGTCTGCTTTTTTTTTTGTTGTTGTTTTCTTAAAAAGTGGTTTTCTTTAGCCCATTTTTTCAAAAAATGTGGTCCCCTTTTTGTAACAAAAATTGAGTGGGAGCCCTGTTTTTTAAATAAAATTCTCTCTTCCACAAATATCCATAATTACGTGAAAGTTTTCTCTTTAGTCTTCTACCTTCTTCATTACTGGAAGAAAAAAGTGTTTTCTGAGTAAGAAACAAGTTTAATTCACCCAATTTTACTAGTAGTCAATTCAATTTCACTAGTGAATCAAAGCACTTCTAGGGTATAATAAAAAATATCTTACTTGGTTTTATCTCATTTTTTATTTATATTTGGTAAAAATAATTTTCTAGAGTTTTTTTTTTTTTTTTTTTTTTTTTTTTATTTTTTTAAATTGCAGAGTATTTAGTAAGTTAAACTGAAATAATCAAAATAATCAAAATGACATCTCTGCCATCTTTAGTGTTAAAATTTATAGTTATTTTTATATGATTGAATATAAGTGCTTTATTTTAAAATTAGAAATATAAACTTTTTGTTATGTTTTATTATTGGTAATTTCATTAGCAATATAACTCACAAACACAAATTAAATTAAATACAATGCATTTTTGTTTTCTACTGAAAAACATGTCTGATTGCTTAATATCATTTCTCCCAGACAGTTTTAGAAAAGGGCTGTACTTTGCCTACCCTTTGATTGAAAAAACAGCATACTTCTTGATCCTTTTATCCAAAAAAATATACACCCTTACCTTTCACTACCTTTCCATACATAACTGGACACTTTTGATTTCCGATGTTTATTCAAATATCTGAAAAAGTACTTCATGAATCATCTTGAAACTCCAAAAGTGGGAATAACATGTTACACCTCATTATTTCAGTGGAAAGTTCTGCCCCGTAAATGAAAGGTGGAGCAGTAAAAAATTAAATGAGCATGTTTGAGATCACCCTGTAAAAAGTACTGCTTGAAATCTTACTGTAGTGTGCGATTATGAGGCTACTACACATATTCAGGGAGATATAATGGTTTCTTTAAAAAATTGGAAAAAGAATTGTTACTTTTAAAACTGTAACATGCAAGGTATTAAATTCAATGCAAAGCCATTTTCAGGAAACATTAAACATAGCATACTGAAATCAGAATGCACAAATATTAAATAACTAATGAAATATGAGCATTTTTACTAAATTTTTCACTGTTGCAAGCACAAGCTTCAGCAAAGTTTCATTTGCATTGTTTAATAGCCAAATGTATTAGCTAGCTACCTATATAAAAACTAGTATGTTGTGGCCACCACAAGACTTTCTTCTATATTTTCTTATACGTATTCACTCAGTAACAATATTTAAAAAAATATTTTTTGTTTGTTTGTTAAAAGTAAAAAAAATCGATAACTTTGTTTTAAAATATCACAGATTTATAGTTCAACCATTCATTTTAAAGGTATTGACGAGACCTTTCCAAAGATACCCATCTTGGGGGGAGGGGGGGGAGAGACCAATTCCCCCACGTGCACAATTTTTTTTTCCTAGTTAACTACTACTATTATCAAAAATTCATGTTAATTTTACAATCACAAGTTTAAAATAACTCTCATTATGCACATTTATACGAAATTTTGTCCTATACTGCCATGTTAAAAGTTTACAAAAAATGCGATCACAGCACCACCTGTTCAGCAATTGATCCCCAAATCTAATCATCACCTGTTTATGTCAGGGTGCAACTAAATACAAAGTTTGGTTAAATTTCATTCATTGGTTCGTGAGATACAGCGTCCACCAAAAATGTGATACACACACACAGACAGATTCTAAAAACAATCAGTTCGTGTTCAGGAGACCCCAAAACGTGTAAATCCGTCAAAAAACAGGTAGAAAATTTTCACGGATCCAATACTTTCTCTATATTACATAAAGAAGAACGTAAAAAAAAAAAAAAAAAACTCCAACCAAGTATCATGAAAATTCAAAAAATTGTATGTCATGAAATGAACTATTTTTCAGTTCCTCTCAAGAAACCAGCTGAACTATAAGGGGTTTTACTCACATTTTTATTTTGATTCAGTCAATAGTAATACAGTTACAGGGTTCCCACGGGTCAGGGAAAACCTGGAATAGTCAGGGAATTTGAAATTATTGAAAAAAGTCAGGGAAATATCAGTGAAAATTATTATATAAACCTGGAAAAAGCTTTTTGAGCATTCAATTTATATCGCAAATCACGTTACTATGTTGTATTTTATGTCGCGAACTATGTTCTGTTTTATACCATTAGCTATTTTTTATGTTGTGAACCAAATTTTGTGACTGGAATTTTCTAAAAGTGGACCTGGAAAAGTCAGGGAATTTTTTTTTTTGAAATTGAGTGGGAACCCTGAGTTCATCCTATCGCGTATAACTTTTTGAATTTACATGATATTTGTTTGGAGTTTTCATATAAGTAACTAAATACTATTGGCTATTATATTATGTGAATGAAATTTCACTAAAGCTTTCATATACACAGTAAAAAATTATTTAGTAAAATGCTCATATTTTACCAGATATTCAATATTTTGGCATTCTGATTGCAATATACTGTGTCTAATGTTGTGTATAAAATTTTCTGAAAATGGCTTTGTACTATAGGGTGGCTACTAAATACTGTAATAATCAAATTCAGAGTTAATTTTAATCGTTTGGTAAAACAATTTCTCTCTACTTCTGTAATTGGCAACTTTCTGTAAGAGCACAATTTAGGCCAGATGTAGCTAGTCCTCTGTAATAGCTTCAGAGCCCCTGAGCCCACTATTCTTGCACTTCTGTTTCTTTTTCTCGTCTATTTTTCCTCCATTTTCTTACTATTGTTTTTTCATTCTATTTTTTCCCAATTGTGAGTGTGCAAATTTTTTATTACCTTTCCATGTTCCCCAATTTTTTCATTCTAAAGTACTCTTAAAATTATTTAAGCCGCAATCAGACAATGGTGTAAGAGATTATCATTTCTAATAGATAAAGATGGTGATCAATTCTAATCAAATTATTTGAAGGTAAACTTTCACTGATAGTGTTTATCGTGTTGGCGTATTTATCAGTTTCTATTTTATATTTGTACCATAAAATGATTCAATAATTTTAACTGTATTTTGTAGCCACCCTGTAGATTTAATACCTTGCATGTTATAGTTTAAAAAATGACACTTTTATTTTACAGTTTTTTAAAGAAAACATATCTCCATGAATGTATGTGCTAGCCTCATAAAATTTTATACACAGTATAAGAAGGAGGGTCATAATCACATACAACAGCCAGATTGCATTTCAAGCAATACTTTTTACAGGGTGATATCAAACATTTTAATTTTTATTTAATTTTTTGCTGGTCCCCCTTTCGTTCTCGAGGCAAAACTTTCCTCAAATATATGAGGTATAGCATTTTATTCACACTCCTGAAGTTTCAAGATGAATCAGGTACTTTTTGAGATATTTGAAAAAACTTCTAAAATCAAAGGTATCTGGTCATTTATGGAAAGGTAGTGTAAAAATACCTTTATTATCCTTTGTATTATAGAAGCATGCAACTAGTAGTTGTTTTCTTGTTCACACATGAAACGTAACCATTATTTTAGCATAGCCATTTAACTTAATAATTTTTTCTTCTGTCAGTGATGCTGTTTACTCACTATAGAGCATAAGTTATGTGAAAAATCGGAGGCAGGACGCAAAAAATTTATGGTTGCGTATCTCATGGGGACGTGAAATTTTCATTCTTAAAAAAAAAATTTCAAACTGAAAGAAAGAAAAAAAATGTAAAATATTTCTTGTTCAAAACTGATATTTTCCTTATATTTTAAAAGCATTCTGCTCTGAAGAAGAAGAAAAAACTAAAACTCTATTTTACCCTAAAGGAAAAAGAACCTATTCTATATGATAAACACAAACAAATGGCTGGCGCGAAATCAAAAAGTTCCGACTTAGAGATGAGAAAAATAAGTTTCGGTGTGAAAATATTATTAGTAAAAAATGTACGACACACCGAATCACATCACTGCATAACGAATCACCAATGGATGCCCCTCCATCAAAGCTTAGCTGAAATATGAAATTCGAAAAATGATCGCAAAACCACTCTCTCAAAAAATCCAAAAATCTTTCTATCCAGTTCCAATACTGATAAATACACACGAGTAGCCGGTGCGAAAACAAACACAAAGTTCTGAAACGCAAAATGTGCCGATATATTGAATCACATCACTCTGCTGTGTTCTAAGTTCGTTGGAACAAAACAAAACAAATGAACCAGAAGAGTGAATGTGATTACAGGAACATGACATTATGTCTGTATTAAGATTCAAGAAACTTTATTATTAAGAAAACCTAAGTACTTAAAAAAAGTAAAAGGTTTGCTGTGTTAAGCAAAAAATAAAGTATTTTTGCTAATATCAGAATGTTATTATTATAGTAACTTTGTTTACAGATGAGTAAGTATACTTCTTTTATTTTTTCTCTAATACATTATTTGAGTTGTCAGTATAGTTTATTGGTAAGTTATTTTTAGGTTAAAGGAGGGTGGTGGACTTGTAATTTGAAGTGGAATGTGTAACTAAATTTTGTAATTAATCTTCTTATCTAATAACTCCGCATTTCTCAAAAAAAAAAAAAAAATTTCTCATTTTGTTCTTTTAATGCTAATAATTTCAAGGAATTTTTAAAAATGTTTCTTGTTTAAAATTAATATAACAATAATAATTAGCTGTTTTATCTCCCCCCCCCCCCCTCTCCTTTTTTCTGGCTCCAGAGCACATTGTGAAATGTTTTCAGTTGTTTCTTAACAGCAGCCACATCCTATATAATATTAGTTTTAAGACAATCTCAAAAAGAGCTGGTTAAAAATTCCTAAAAAACTGTTTTTCATCTACAATAAGATAAAATTTTAATTTATATCTGTAATATATAAATTCATTTATGTAGGGACCCATTTTTTGAAAAAAAGACCCAGATTTTTTAAACTCATGGGTACCAGGCACCCATGATTTTGAAAGTCTAACAGCATCACTGTTCTATTTTAAATTTTCACAATCAAGCAGATACAGGGTGTTTCAGGAAAGTGAAACAAGTGGTATGTTAAACAAAACAGGTCTGGAATTTTTTATATGAGTAAACTATGAATTATTTTTTGGTCTAGACATTAACATTAAATTTTTGTTGAAAGCTTCATCTTTTCATTGTTGGACTTCAACTTAATCAGTGGTATTCCATTATAATAAAAACACGTTGCTTCAAGGAATACAACATGATGTTCTTTAATTTTCTATAACTAATTCTGTACAATCGCTTTACATATGTCAGCAATGAAACAGACTGACAAATGAACTTTCTGATAGCTGAGTATTATTTAGAGCTTCATGTGCTTGTGGTGCTGCTTATTAGCCAATCTTACAATGATACATTCAAAAGGTGTTGTCTTCAAAAAATATTGAAAAAAGTTATATGTGATTCTACTCCTAATACACCAGAAAGTGAAAAAATTATCGTCTGAAATGAATTACAGCGACCACAAAAACTTATCAAAATTAAGCATATTTGGCGATTTCACATTGTTAGGCAATTGATTTTGAGTACTTGGCGGAGAAACAAAACATGGTTCTGTTCGTACACAGCAATCTCAGTGCTAGCGAACTGAATGCCTAACAGCACTAAATCACCAAATATGCTTAATTTTGATAATTTTTTGTGGTCGCTGTAATTCATTTTGCCAATAATTTTTTCACTTCCTGGTTAAGAGTAGAATCACATATTTTTTTTCAATATTTTTTGAAGACAACACCTTTTGAATGTTTCCTTGTTAGAACTATTTCTGCAAATCAGATTATAACAAATTCTAGACCTATCCAACCAACATACCACTTGTTTCACCTTTCTATTTTGCAGTTATATCATTTCAAAATTGGGGAATCTTTTCTTATGCATATTAGCTCATATTTACACAATTTAAACAAAAACAGTCTTCAAATTTAAGTTAAAGAATATGCACAAATAAATATTATGTATGAGCACCATCTTTTGTTATACATTAGTAACACGCAAAAGTAAAGAAAGTTTAAAATATTATTCTTGTATGCATAGTTTTATTTGGGTTTTTTGAAGTGTGTATCTGAATTTTAAAATATTAAATGTGCCTTTCAGAATCCAAAACTGCCCTCAATAATCTAAAAAATTCTTATATTTTACTAGCAGCTCCCTGCCTTTTTTTAATATGGGAAAAACTATATAATATGTTTTTATTCCATTTCTTATTATTTTTTTCTCTGTCTTTTCTAGTATACATTTTGAACAAGGTCACAAAGCTTTAAGTTGTACGTCTGCTCTTCTGCATTCCAAAATGTACAGAAAGCTAAATGACTTTGATAACCATTTGGATGATATATCTTTTGACTGGAGTAATCAAGTTATAAATGAAGAGATTGATCGGTGTTTATAGCATTAGAAGTTAGTTTTGGTTTGAACAATGCTGTACAGAGAATAAATTATGTACATTGAATCTACAGCGAACAGAATCTGAACTCTATGAAGTGTTATTATTTAATGATGCAATAGTAAATGATATTGGAAGAAGAAAGGAATTTTTGCACACTAATGACGAAATTCTTGTTCCTTCTATGCAACATGTACAATATTTTCTTCTGAACAACTTTAATACTTTCTTATATTGTACATTGTCTTTTTTGCACTTTTTTAATTATAAAGATTTTGAGAAAATAGTTGTTATTTAACTACCCATTTGAAGGAGAAATGCTTTTTTTTTTTTTTTTAATGTATTAATATTATTAGTTATTTCTTCTTCACTGAAATATTTTGTGCATAAAATGGCATAATTAAGCATTAAAATTAGATACTGTATTGCATTTAAATTTAAAAAAATTTTTTAAGTGTGATAACAGAAAATAAAACGTCGTTAAATTTTAATACAATAATTATTTTAGTAAGAATGATGTATATATTTAAAAACATTTAAATTTTTCTATTCATTATGTATGCAAAATATCATTTATCTTGTAGATAATTTGTAGTCAAAAAATTTTACAAACTGAATTGCAACTTTCTTATTTTCTTAGCCCTTGCAATAAATTAACGTTTTTTGTTCTAAACATGTAGCAAAAATAAAGGAAACAATAAATAATATTAAAAACTGATTACAATAAACTTTAATAATAACTGATTAACTATAATAAATTTAGTTATAAAATTTTCTTAAAAGTAATCATAATAATTTGTTTGTCAGAAAATGCATGAGAGAGTGTTTTTTTTTTTTTTTTTTTCCCCTGATAAGGGCTCTGAAAATGAGGAAGTAGCAATTTTTTTCATTCGCAAATTTGCTTTAATTTTGTTGTATTTGATCAATCGGAAAGCTATTTAAAAGAAATAACATTGCAGTTTTAAGGTATGAATTATGGCTTGTAATATCAAGCATTAAAATTTCTTGCTAGATTTAATGTGCCATAAAGGTTTTTCATTTATTGTATTGCTAATCAACTTATAAAAAGCAAAGCAATACAGCATCTCTTACATTTTATGCCTGTTCATACATAAACAGATTAGTAACAATGCTTTGAATAGTAATTACTCATAGGCTTTATCAAAGCGCCGCAGACATAAATGTTACTAAATCTGTTTTTGATAATTATCTTTCAAGTGGGTAGTATTTTCCATTTTGCACTTGTTACTTTTTACTGTAGATTAATAAAATTATAAACGATTAAATTGTAACAAAATGTTTTATATTTATATCTATATATTTTATTTTATATATTCAGTGTCATTTATTATACAATATGTTGAGGACAGTTGGTTAAATATAAGGAGAGTTTATTATAAGTGATGTTATTTATTTTATTTATATCGTATTGAAATGTTTGTCAATCAGATATTCATTGTCATTGTTCATTTTTAACCAAGTGCATGTACTCGTAAAAATTTAACACACATTTAATGCTAGACTAGGATTTTCTCTCACATTTATGCTTTTGAGTTGAGTATTATTTTTCATTAATATCTTTTCATTTCAAAGGCAGCTGCATTATTTTTGTTACATTGTTTGCCCTAATGTTTTATTATTTTTCTTTAAAACAACAGCTTATTAACGATTGAGATGTTGAAATTTTATTGCCAGGATATTATTTCAGTTCGACAGGAAAATAACTGCATCCCAGAATGCAGTTCAGTGCATTATTAAAGGGGGAAAATCTGCAATATGTACTTTCTTTAAATTCTTAAGTATTTTTTAATATATGGTTGAATAGCAACAGTTCTGCATACAATAAACTAAATAAAAGAATCATCTTTATGTTCATAATAGAGCTGTCTGTTTGGCCTCTTGGACCCAAATTAAAGCTTAAAATAATGTCTCTCCAAGAATGTGGGCTCTTTTTATGGCTTTGTTTAGTTAACATTTGGCTCTATTCCAGGAAAATAGAATTGTTCAATAGTCAATTTTGACTCATATTTTTTAAACATTTCTTTTGTCCTCTTTCTTTTCTTTTAAAATTAATGTTTTCATAATTATTGATATAAAGATTTTTTTTCCCCCAATATTAATTGACTTTGTATCCATCATAATTTGTAGCAAAAGTAGTAAAAGTGCTAATTTTTTTTTTTTTTTAACATTTTTGTCTTTTCCCCCCTTTATTTGAATATATGCTTATGCAGTTGATGAATTACAAAGAAAAAAGTAGAAGTATTCCAGCATAAAATTGCTACAGGAAAATAACATGGGAAAAAGAGTAGAGAAACTCACACTAATATTATTGCATAGATGTTTAGTAACACACAAACATATATATGTTTTGAATATGCTTAAATATAGTAATCTAGAATTAATGTCTTCTGTTCTTTTTTGTAATAAAGTATCAGTTAAAAAAAAAAAAAAAAAAAAAAAAAAAATTTCTAAAATTTTGTAAAATATAATACATTTTAATTAAAACTACAATTCAATTATTGGTCTGTTCTATGAATGAAGAATTAAAATTTTGCAAGACAGTTTTATATTCTCCATCATTCAATTCCACTTGTTCACATTTTGGTAGTCTGAATTTCATTAGTCTTAGATAATATAAAGGTGATGGCGTATAGGTTTTTTCTTATTTTCAGGAAGTTTCGTTTAATGTATTTCCTGATTTCAGGATTTCTCTCCCCCCCCCCCATGTTATATTTAGTGGATATTACAAGTACTTTTGAGTAATGGAAATGTAGAATTATCTTTTGCAATTTACTTATTTTTTTTTAGATTTACAAGAACTACATGGATTAATTGGTTACAATTCAAAAATAAAAAGCATCACCCTTTTTTTTTCTTTTTATATTATTTCAGTATTTTAAAAATAAATACGTTCACAATCAGCCCTAATGATATAAAAGTAAATGCAAAATAAAAAGTGAAATGTTTTCTTGTAGATGTAAAAATTTGTACCTCAAAATCTTTTTTTTTTTTTTTTTTTTTTTTTAATTTAATTTTTAAAATATGGGATAAGTTATCATATGTTGCCTTATTCTGGAGTATATAATTTTTTTACGATTTACTTTTTCTTTTTTAAAAAGAAAAAAAAAATTAAAAAATATCCCTCTCATTAGTTGAGTTTCAGTTTCACTGAATTCTGCAAATCGCTTCTTTTTAAGTTTTCTATAAATGATAACTGGTGTATATAATAAAGAAAATTACCTCCAAAAATTTATAAAATGTCCAGAAAGCCACATCACCTAGAGAATTTAGAAAACACATGGAATAATAAAAAAAAAAAAAAATGGAAAATCTACAGAGTTTTTAATTTTTTAGCTTGTTCAGTACAGGAAATGGGTTTTAATCTTTGAGACAGGCTAAAGGGAAAAAAAAAAAAAAAAAAAAAAAAAAAAAATCATAATTAATAACAGAAACTGAAAATTTCTTTTGTTTGCTCTTCTGTATTGGTTTAAACTTGATTGCATAAAATTAGGGATCAGCTTTTTTTTTTTTTTAATTATTATTATTATTGTAATACTGAAGGGAGAATTTCTATTTTCTTAATATTTTTTTCTTTTAGGTGTCTTAATAAGAAAAAAAAAATTTACTGTATTCTAATCTTTGTGTTTTCTATCATGTCTATACAATAGTAATATTTAAATGTCAATTTTTTTCTCTGTTTATTCCAGTAGTAGGGGGAAAAAAGGGATATTTTAATACTAAGTATGATATACATAAGGGGGACACACACCTGCAGGGAAAATACAGAGTTTTTTTGTTTTTATTTCACTAGCAACCTCGAGTTTTATGCATAAGTTTTTTCTTCTTAAAAATAAATATCTGAATGCTTTTTAGTGATAGAAAATCATGTATATCATAGATTTTTTTTCCCCCATTCGCCGTTTTTCTTTTATATTGATGAAATTATCTTATTTCTTTATCTGCATCAAATTTAGCACCCAGGTTGGCATTATCTGATACTCTTCCATCATAACATTGAATATCAATATTTATGATAAATTAATTTTATAAGAAAAAAAAAAAAAAAAAAACAAGAAAAACTGCTTTATATATCTTTTATAATTATTATTTTGAGTTTTTATAGATGTATTTCTTTTTATAGCAGATTAATAGAGCATTTCCTCGTGACGTCTGGTGGTTGGCAAAAAAGCACGCTCGACTTTCCCGCGCCCCGCCCACCATTGATTTTCCGTTGGTGATCCGCCATCGCTATGCTTTTCCCAAGCCTTTTTGCCAACCACTCATAAAAGTTGAGATGTTTGTTTACAAACAAGGAACTGCCCTATAGATTCATCACTGAACTCACTAAAATAACTGCTGTCTTATCTTAAGAAATTTCTAATATGTCAAAGAAAAGCCTTGATTTGTAGTTGTAAAAATTAAAATATGAATAGATATATAAAGTATATGCTAATAATAAAATGTAAGTTTAGTGCTATAAATTGTAATAGTTCTATGGAGAACAATAAAAGCTGTAATTTTTTAATTGCATTTTGATATGTGCATATGTATTTAAACTATTTAATGCTCCTGAGTGAGGATAATAGACTTTATATTATGCATAATGCATGCACTCTTATATTGTAAATATTTTTTCTGCATATAAACTTGACTTTTCTGACAACTTTAATTTTCAGGACCCGGGTATAGTTTTTTTTTTTCTTTGGGAGGAGGGGGGGGGGGGGTTATTTTGCAAGAATGAGAATTTTCAACTTATTAGCTGAATTCAGCATTCTATACATTTAACTTTTCAGCTTTATTTGTCTTTCTAGTGTGTATTTGTTGCATCAGCTAATATCTCCCCCCCCCCTCCTCACCAAAAGAAAAAAAAATGTCTTTAATTGAATACTAATGCATAATCATTTGTTTTCTTTCTCTATATATATGTATGCGTGTGTGTGTGTAGATTAACCCTTAAATGTATGATTTTTATTTCTTCCAAGAGATTGTATTCAGATATAAGTTAATTTTATTGCACAAAAAATTCAACGAAAATATATATATATATATATATATTACTTTTTTTATGTAATATGCTAATTTATAATTTACATATTGATAAGTTAATGGAAACTTCACCAGAAATTATATATCGAAACCCCCTGTTTTACATGATGCAAATATTATGCATTTAAGGGTTAAATTTTTTTTTTTTTTTAATATGAGGATTTTGTTATCAAAATTCTAGTATTTCATTTCCACGTCTTACATTTGCATATAGTTTCAACCTTTTTTTTGTTTATCTTATCTTTCGTTTATAAAGTTGGTTTTCCTTACCAATTCTCACTTTCAAGACCTATATACATCTTTTATTTTATTTATTTCTCTTAGGGGTTATTTTAATACTGAAAGTTCCACTGAAAGTAATTGACAATCATATAAAGATTTTCTGCAAGAATTTGGTAGATTTTTATTTATTATTATTTTTTGAATCTAGGTTACTGACTGAGACTTGTTTGTTAAAAATAAATATTTGTGATGCTAAAGATGCTAGTAAATTTGTCTTATAGAGTTTGTGAAATTTTACTATCTTATTCTGATTGTTAGTTCTAGTTGTTAGTTTCTTCACTAACCTTATTAAACAAAGTTGAAGGTTTTGTAACATTTTTGTAAAGGGACCAAAGTTTGAGTATGAACAAATTTGTTTCAAAGTGAGACATTTTCTGTAGTAAGTGCAATAAATATCATTATTTATTTTAATTTGAAATTATGTATTTAAGATTTATTCTGATTAATTGGGATTTAATTTTAGAACGTGAAGCCGTATTATGTTTTGAAATTGGATATTACTAGAATGTACTTTTACATACAAGATATTTTTTATTATATTTAAAAAGAAATCTTCTGTTTTTTTTTTTATCCTCGCAAAAATTGGGGCTCTTTTGCTTTCTAAAAATGATTTTTTTTTTTTTTTTTAATCGAAAATATTGGGAAATGGGCCTTAAAAATTAAAACGTGGATCAACCTCTGATCTTATTGGTTGGGATTTATGTTGTAGCCTCCAATTGTTTACCAAAGAAATAGAGCTTTTGGAGATATCTCTCCTTTGCCTAAATTATCTCTTTTATATTTTAATTTTAACCCTTTCAGCATAAGCCATTTTTCAGTGTATCTGTTTAATGACTTATAATATTAATACTATGCAAAGTATAAATATGAGAATTTGGTACTGTATACCACAGGTCTATTTTCCAGAAAAATGCAACATTTATTTAAAAAAAAATTTCACACACCAGCCTTTTATTTCGACTATGCATAATGGGAAAAAGATGGGCATAAAGCTTAAAGGGTTAAGGTAAATTTGCTGCCATATATGCTTGTATCATTTTTTGTTGTACAACACAAAAATTAAGTACATGAATATTTACAAGATTAATTATGAAACTAAAGAACTCCCTAATTTAAATTATTATGTAGGGGGAAGAAATAGGCTATAGGGGAGAAGTTTTTATGTACATTAGATATGTGCAAGAGTAAAATATGATTTGGTCTGAATTCTATTTTTATGAAATATTATACACTGTATTGTTAAAAGAAGTATTTAGACATTTTCAAATTTTGGTGTTTTGGTTGAATATCTAAAGAAATACTTAGTGGATTTTCTTAGCACTTCGAGGAAAGGGAGGTAAAATAATGCTGTATTGTGCATATAAGTGGTGGTTTGTCCTGAAAACAGAGGAGACAAATAATAAATTAAAGGTAAAATGTTTGCAATCACCATGTAAAAAATGCCTGAAATGCGTTGTAACTATAGGGATGTGATTATTCTAGAGCATGATGAGACTTCTATGTATTCATTTGTATTTGAATAGCATTTATATTCACAGAGGGGAGATGTAAAGATTTATGCATATTAATTTTCACAAAATATTCCAAACCAGAATACCTTGCATGTTGTTATCAAAAGACATGTAATAAAAAAAAAATCTCCATGGATATGTGTGCTATTCAAGTATAAGTGAATACAGATAATCAACCCTTTAACGTTCACTACTTGATATATTTTTAAAATTACTAAACTAATTTAAAAAATGGCTATTAGACACATAGCTGATCATAAATATTTATAAAATAAAAAATTAGCATTGTCCTTTTCGAGAAATTTTCGGTTTGAAACATCTATAAGTTAATCTTATTAAAATCAAATAATATATAATTTAATAAATAAAACACTTTGTAAGTAAACATTATTGACTACAAAAACTCGTAAAAGTTGTTTCAGGTGAAAATAGTCCAGCTCTTCAGTAAATGAAAAAAAATTAGACATGAGTGAATCATCAAACCAGCAATTCGCACTCGTGCCAAGTGACTTATGCATTTAGCTTCCTTTGAAGCATTATTTGTTAAATTTCGGAATAGTGCTTCTATCTACCAAACAGAAAAGGAGCAAAAGTTTAAAAACTGATTAAAACAAGTGGGAAATGTTAAAAAATTGTTAAATGATGTCAAATATTTGGTTTTGCTGCAAAACCAATGAACGTTAAAGGGTTAAAAAAAGTCTCATAATCAAATGCTATAGCTGCAACACATTTCAAGCATTATTTTTTAGAGTGATCGCAAATATATTTATTATTATTATTTGTTACTGGTTCTCCTCTTTGCCATTGGGACAAAACCTTTACTGAAATATATAGACTAACATGCTCTTTAGACCCCTAAAGTTCTAAAACAATCCAACTGTTTCTGTAGATGTCAAAATACTAAAGGGTCTAAATACTTTTGACGATACAGTATATATAAAAATAGTATTTAAACATAAGGATAGCATTAGATAGTTCTTTTTTTATTTAATATATATCTGTTATGTGACTCATATTAAGACTGCATTCTTATGTTTTTAATTTAACTACACATAAAAATAATTCATTAACAATTATTCAAGTTTGCACCAATATAAGCAAGACAATATATTCAAGTTTGAGACTATATAAGCAAATTTTGTTAAATTTTGCTTGTGTTGTCTTATTTAATGAACATTGAGACGGTTGTATAAAATCCTGTGGCAGAATCTTGCTGACAATATTGCAATATAGCAAAAATATCTTGATGAATTTCAGTTTTTCAAGAAATAAGTTTACAAATATTACTTTCATAATATATTTTACTTGTTTGATGCAAACCATTTACAGAATGTTTTATTTAAATATTAGTTATCGTAATATATCTTGAAGCTAATTATTTTATTTAAAAAATCTTTGGTTTGCCTATTGATAAATTTTAATTTCACAAACTATTTATACAGAAGGATTTTTAATCTTAATTAAGTTTGTTACAGTATAAAGATATTTTGCTGTAAGAAGTATGACATATTTATTTGCAATAATAGTTTTAAAAAAAGTGTCAGTAAAATTTATTAGATATTCAGACCACTGCTTTAAAAAAAAAAAAAAAAGTATGTTAAATTATTATAAGTATATGTTTGCTGTATATTATTATTTCAACATGATTTGTAGAAACTCCTCTGTACTAAAAATTTTTTTCCAAGGAGTACTTAGAACTCTTTAAATAAACAAAATACTCCTTAGAAACTCCTTAAATTATCACAATGGGAAATTCATTTTAAAATTTGCTACTTTAAACATGTTTTTTTTTTTTTTTTACTGCTCGGGGTAAAAGATTAGATGTATTGCAAGTGCAAAATTCCCAGTAATTTTTTTCGAATGTATGTCATTCACTGAAACACATAACACATAGATTAGCTTGTAAGTAGTCGTGTCTACTTTCCACAACCATAATATCTCTGTTCTTTTGAGTGAGATAATTGAAAATGAATGTGTTAATCTCAGGAAGCTCTGAAAATTCTTATTTTTAACCGACTTCACAAAAGAAGGAAGGTTCTCAATTCAAACCGTATGTTTTTTTTATGTTTGTTAGCTCATAACTTCTGAACGGATGCTCCGATTTTGATACTTTTTGTTTTGTTATAAAGGTCTTGGTCTGAGATAGGTCCCATTGTAATATCTTTACCATCTAAAGAAAATACAGGGTGCCCGAAAAAAACAGTCCTAACTCTTTTAACTGCTAAACGGCTGCAGCTATAGTGATAAAAATGGTATGTAAGTATACCAAAGTGGCCATGTAGTACAAGGTTAAACTTCTTGCAGCGCCACCTGGTGGAAAAAAGCGGAGTTAGTGTTCCTATCTCGAAAATGGTTCTAGAGAAAAAGTGAATTACATACTTGAAGAGTATCACCGATTTAGTACGAAAAGATAGTTCAGACATTCATGCAAGCGTTCCTATCTCGGAAACGGTTCAAGACAGGGGGAAAAAGTGAATTATAAAATTGCAGAGCATCATCGATTTAGTACGAAAAGATAGTTTAGACATTGATGCTAAAAATACAATGCTAAAAACGTGCATTTGTTTGTACGCAATTTCTTACATTATGCACACTTGAGCTACATTGCACACGCTGTAGCGTAGCTGGTGAGACATACGCTATATAGTTCAAAATACGGTCACTCGGTTACTTGATACTTTTTGTTTTGTTGTAAAGATCTTGGTCTGAAGTAGGTCCCATTGTAATAACTTTACAATCTGAAGAAAATAAAGCGCCATCTGGTGAAAAACAGCAGAATTAGCTCTCCTATCATAAAAACGGTTCAAGATAGGAGAAAAGTTAATTACGAAGTTGTAAAGCATCATCAATTTACTACGAAAAGAGAGTTTTTAGACATTATTGCTAAAAATAGAACACTTAAAACGTGCAGTTGTTTGTTCGCAATTTCCTACACTGTGCACACTTGAACTACGCTGCGGATGACACGTATACTCTGTGGTTCAAAGTACTGTTACTGTAAATGGTCACATCGATTAGCGCAAAGTCGTTCAGAAAGAAGGGTGTTCTTAATTCGAGCTATGTGTTGTTGTTGGTGTTTGTAAGCTTATAACTTCGTAAGAAATGCTCTAATTAAAAGACTTCAAAAAGAAGGAGGTTCTCAATTCAAAGCGTATGTTTTTTTGTTTCTGTTTTTGTTTGTTAGCTCATAACTTTTGAACGGATGATCCGACTTTGATACTTTTTGTTTTATTGTAAAGGTCTTGGTCTGAAATAGGTCCCACTGTAATATCTTTACGATCAAAAGAAAATACAGGGTGCCCAAAAATGTCAGTCCCGACTCTTTTAACTGCAGAACAGATGCAGCTATAGTCATAAAAGTGGTATGTAGGTATAGTAAAGTGGACATGTGCTACGCGATACAACCGCTTACAGCACCACCTGGTGGAAAATAGTGGAGTTAGCGTTCCTATCTTGGAAACGGTTCAAGAAAGAAGAAAAAAGTGAATTATAAAATTGCAGAGCATCATCAATTTAGTACGAAAAGATAGTTTAGACATTAATGCTAAAAACGGAACGCTTAAAACGCGCATTTGTTTGTTCACAATTTCCTATTTTGTGCACACTTGAACGACATTGCATATGATGTAGCGTAGCGGGTGACATTTATGCTATGTAAAATTCAAAGTATGGTTATTGTATGCGGTCACATCCATTAACGCAAAGACTTTTTAATCCGACTTCATAAAGGAAGAGGTTCTCAATACAAACCATGTTTCTCATAGTTGTTGTTGCTGAAATTTGTTAGCTTATAACTTCGTAAGAGATGATTTAATTTTAATACTTTTTTTGTTGTCGTAATGATTTTAGCCTGAAATAGGTTTCATTATGATTTCATTAAGATATAAACAAATTACAGGATACTCACAAATGTCTGTTCTCACTCTAACTGCTGAACGCATGCAGCTACACAGGTAAAAGCAGTATGTAAATATCGATGTTGAAACTTCTATCCGTCAGCTTCAATGCATATTTTGCTCTTTGTTTGAACTTTACGCTGCGCAATTTCCAGCGCAGTGGGTGACACGTATTCACTGTAAAGTTCAATATATATGCCTAACAGAATTTTTGGTTACGAATACAGCGTATCCGTTCTTTACATTTCTAAAGACTTTTAAATTTAACGTGTTCATTCAATAGATAGTTTTTTCTCATATCCAATAAAGAAAAGTGACACAACTTAAAAATCTAGCATTTGAGAAAAATAACTTGACTAGAATAAAACTGGCACAATTTTCTCTCGTGTGGATAACTTTCTAGATGGAGGTGTAACTTTTTTGCTCACATTGGATGCATTTCATGTATTTTTCAGTGACATAAACAATTTTTTGAGTTACGTCACTTTTCTTGGAAGTTGTGATTTGTGAAACTACCGTCGGACGTCTTCTGATGTTCTGCTATATGAATAAGTTTTCACTGAAAAGAGAAAAATAAAATCTTTTTGTAAAAAAATAGAACCGACTCCAAAAAGCAACTACTATTCAAACAACTAAAAAAAAAAAAAAAAAAATTGGTATGAAATGAAACTGTAAATTGCGCCTAAAAGTATAAAATACTTTCTTTCGCCAAACAACCTATAACACTACAATTAATCATAACTTTTGAAGTCGGCGCAAAATTAAATTAAAATTGATACCTTTATTCAATACAAAAATCAAATCCTATTCAAAATACACATCTCACATTGTCACCTGCAAAACGCAGCCGAAAACTACCTTGATTCAAGAAAACAGATAAGATTTAGTAAGCAGCAAAAGGTAGCGAAGATGCTGGTGTCTGACGTTCTTGGTGAAAGAAAAATTACAAAATTATCTGCCAAACACATTTAATTTCTTTGGGATATCATGATTATTTTGATAAGATATATTAAGAGAGTAATCAAGAATATGAAACAATACTTCGTACAATATATATTATGAAAATATATATCTTGCGTGTATATTTTTGCATTACGTTTTGATCGCCAAATCCAAAAGCCACTAAGGATGATAGTTATCAAAGTTATACCAAATTTGCAAAGGAAACTCTAACTTCGTAGAAACATAAATACTGCATTGTGAAGAATGTTCACTGTTCTATGTAGATGGTACTAATGGACCAATTGTATACAGTGATAAAATAATAAAGGAAACATGAAAATGGATCTTTCGAGACAATAGCATTTGTTTCTACCGATCTAAAAACAAACCTTTAAAAACTAATTAAATTGTATTTAATTTTGCGCCGACTTCAAAAGTTATGATTAATTGTAGTGTTATAGGTTGTTTGGCGAAAGAAAGTATTTTATACTTTTAGGCGCAATTTACAGTTTCATTTCATACCAATTTTTTTTTTTTTTTTTTTAGTTGTTTGAATAGTAGTTGCTTTTTGGAGTCGGTTCTATTTTTTTACAAAAAGATTTTATTAATAATCACCATTAAACTTATGAAATCAATAAGCACTACTGTGTAATTTTGTCTCTTAACAGTTAAATTATAATATAGTTTTTTTTTTTGTTTGTTTGTTTGCAATCCCCCCTGCCCTCTCATAAATGGAGATTCAAAAATTAATCTCGCATTGGAATGCATTATGAATGAAAAAATGCAGCGTTTTTATAAACTCTTTGGGCTCTTTAGAATTTTTTCTTCTCAATTCTGTATGAACCTTGTATTTTAATGACTCAAGCAATAACCATTTTATTTTGTAAAAAGTGTTATATTTTTCTAATTTGAAACAATTGTTGTGAAATATCATAATAAATCTTTATATTCTTTTAATATTTGAGACCGAAAAGTTGCTGATTAAATGATTTATTTCTGTCCATTTTTAAATATTATCAAATTGTGTATATTGAGAAGGAATGCTTTGTCTCTTATGATGTTAAGAGAAGAAATGACTTTTTTTAAAGGAAGAAATGCTACAGATTTTCACTTAAGGTTTTATTGAATTGAACTGATATATATTGTGAAGTTCCTGTTTACTACTGAGTTTTTATTTTATTTTTTTTTAGGCAGACTTATTGGTACTATTTCAATATCATTTAAACTAAAATACTGCAATTATAACTTTCAATCTATGTGTGACACCTTTTATTAAATTTGACAGTTTTCTAATACTTGCCTACATTTTTATTCTCTCTGCTCCTGCCTCTCTTAAATAAGAGAGGCAGGGGCAGAGAGAATTATTAAGAGAGAAGTTATACGGAACATTTGTATTAGAGCTTCTGTATAATTTACAATTTGAAAAATACATGCATGTTTTTTACATGTACAGCTGTGAATATAATATGTAAGCACAAAGCTAGTAAACTGAAAGGAGATTTGCCTACCAAAATAGTTTCTAGTAAATAATATGCATATAAGAAATTTTTTTGATATCTTGCTTAAACAATGTTGCATTTAAAAGAGATTTTGGTAACTTCATCAAGATTCTTCCACAGTTAAAAAGATCTATGAATTTTTAGTTATTTATCTTATATGGTGATTAAATTATATGTATTTATTTTCATGTTTATTTGTATTTATTTAATGTCGTGAAATAAATAACTGCTATAACAAATATTGTGTCTATTTTTTTTTTTTTTTTTTTTAAACAGTTATAATGTTAATTAGTAAATGCTTCTAGCAATCTTTCAGCATTTCTGAATTTCCTATCATTCTATAGGTATAGAGAATTTAGGTATTAATGAAAATCTTCAACTTTTTTTAAATACATTTTGAAGCATGAGGAATCTTGGAAAATTGATATATTATGTGATGTCAGTCTGTAATTCATTAGTTCATTATTCAATTTATGTAGACACAATATCTGAAGAACAAATGCTTTTTAATTTGCCCGAACCATTTTTAAAAGATGACTTTTACTACTAATAAGAACCATATTTATTTTTTAACATTCTAACTTGAAAACTTCATTCACATTCTGAAAATTCACAAATGTTTAAAGATGTATTTTAATATTTTATTGAGTTTAAAAATGCAAAAAAATTAATTAATTGTATTTTCATTTTGTTTTTTCTGTGAAATGAAATATTAAAAAATAAGTTTTTGGAAATTAATTACAAACAATTATACATTTTCCAAATATGAAAATGGAATTTAAAAAGATACATTAGAAAATTTCATCATAGAATAATATGCCTGTCAATGAAGTTAATCATTTGTAGGCTCTTAGAGGATTATTTTCATCAAAAAGATGTCAAATCAGTTGTAAAATATCATTTTTGAAGTTGGCATGAACATCATTTACTCTTGAACATTCTATTTTTAAAACTTAAAAAAATAAATAAAATTACGATTTCCTTAACATGGGAGAATAGAGTAAAATATAGCATCAATATGCATTTTGAAGAATATCTTCATCATAACGATGCCATACCAGTTTCAAAATATCGTTTATTATACTGGCATGAACATCTGACTATCAACATTTTAAATTTAAAACTTTACAATATTTAAAATTTAAGATTTTCATAACGTGGGGGAAACAAAGTAAAAATTTTCCATTAATATGTATTTATAAAGATTGATTTCACAATTCCAGTAATATAAAAGTGCACACACACACACACACAAAAAAAAAAAAAAAAAATGAAACTAACCCTGTTAAAATTAATTAGCAAATTAGGATAAGGTAAATTGGAAGTGGGTGTGGCGTTTCAGTTTGGACCATGCTGAGTGGACAAATTCAGATAAACTCATTTTTCTTAACATGAATATAGGTCTGTAGGTGGTATATTACCATAGGTATTCTTACATACTTTGAATAAACACCATAAAATGCAATAAACTCGCAACAATTGTTTCGGGTCAAAAAAACACACTACCCTTCATCAGGCGAATAAAGTAAGCATTTAACTGCAGCACTCGTGCTTACTTTATTCGCCTGATGAAGGGTTGTGTGTTTTTTCGACCCGAAACAATTGTTGCGAGTTTATTGCATTTTATGGTGTTTATTCAAAGTTTGTAAGTAATATTTTTTACAACGCCAGTTTTGTTGTGCTTTTTTATTAAATATTACCATAGGTACTATCTATGGTAGGTAGAAATTTATGAGAACAAATATGGAGAATTGAGCATCCACTTGCTCCAACAATTTTTTTAGCTTATTTTTGTTATTTTTACATTTTAGCACCATTTGAATTTTAATCAAGTTGTTTCTTCTTCAAATCTCTCTCTATATAAATGGCTAAGAGAGTTTTTTCCTGTAAGTCTGGGGCTGGATGCAAGTTGAGAGGCTAAAAGAGATTTTCTTCTGTTTGTCTGTGTGTTGTTGCCACCAGCTTTTAATACTTTAGTTAATTAAAAAATTGTCACCAGCTTTTCATACTTTAGTTACTTTAAAAAAAATCTAATTGTCCGATCGATAAATTAAACTGACGGATTCAGAAAAAAGTCCCTTTCATTTGGTACCTTATTTGTAACGAAATTTTGATTAGATTTTTTAAAATTAATTAAAATGTGAAAATAATAACCTGGTAAAAGCTTTAAATGTGGACATTTAAAATTTTAATTGTTGCTAATTCAAACATAAAATGAAATATGCTTTCACGCAAAAAATAAAAAAATTTTACTCATGCACATGAGAAATTGAAAATGGCGTAAAAAAACAATTTAGATAAAGTTGCACGAGAGTTCCAAAAATTAATAGAAATATAAATGAACGTTAAATAAATAAAATAGTCATCTGCTCAATCACGTGATATTGAAAAACAAAGAATCGAATTCAGTACATATGGGAAGGAAAACGAAAAGAAAGAAACAAACAAACAAACAAAAAAACCAACGGGAAACCAAACCGGGCCTTAAAGCAATTTCATGATTTCTTTAAATTTTATTTCTGTTTGTAAAGTGATATAGAAAAGAGTTTTCTTTAAATATAGTGACCAGCGAAGCGAGAAAAGCCTTCGTTGATTCACTACCTTCATTAATTTCATGAATTAAAAAATGTTTTCGTTAACAAATTTTGATCTATTGGCACGCAGGCAGCATCAGGTCGAGTTTTGTACATTTCGAGTTTGATTTTGAAATTTCTCCCGCATTCGGAATTCGGTTTGTTCCCGGACCAGGGCTTTGCTAGTAGTTTATAAATGACATGAGATTTACAGACTAGAAGTATAATATAAGCCAAAAAGATGTTTATTCTAAAATCTATATAATTTTGAGATTTTGACAGATACAAAAATCATCTACGTATAATCGAGATTTATAATTTTTTTTTTTGTTTATGAAATCTGTGACAGTACATCATTAAATAATGAAATTGATGTTTAACCTAAACCAGAATAGAATCTAATTTACCGAAATAATTTTTTAAATATTTATTCAAAATCTGTTTTATTATTAATTTAAATTGACAAATATACTTTTTTTCATATAGTTACAGAGTTCATACTACTCTGGGAAAACCTGGAATACTCAAGGAATTTGGATTATGTTAAAAAAAAGTCATGGAAAATAAAAGTTTTCATTAAAAGTTAGGGAAAATCAATTATAAAACCTGGAAAATAAAATATTTCTTTTCTGTCAAGTTATATTTTTCTTGTTTAGCTCCAAATCAAAATTCAAATGATTATGTATCATGAAAATACTCTTGTAAACAATGATTTCTACCTAAATTTCTATCATGATTGGCAGTAATATAACATCATACAGTGGAAGTAGATGTATTCTATCCTCTACAGAGGAGCATTTCTTCTAATATGTCACTAATATTTTCTTGAAAATTGTCTGGAAAAATCAGGGAATTTTTTTCCCCCATTTGAGTATGAACCCTGGGTTAATAATATGAAAGGTGAATAAAAGGATTATTTCTCTGATTTTGCTGCTGTTAATGTAAATAAGAAATGCATAAAACTCATTTTAAATATTGTTATTAAATATTTTATGAAAATATAAACATTCGTTTTATAGAACAAATTGCATTTTGGTGCTATCTATCAATACAAGATGAAGTTATTTATTAAATAAATATGGATTATAATTGAATTTGCACATTACAAACCACAATACATTTGAGATATATACATTCAAGAGAATTTGGTTGGTAATAAAAGTGTTTTCTTGAATTAGGACAGGTGCTGCTATCTGTCAAAAAAAAAGGCCAACTATTTTGATTTCAGTGTAGAACAAGAGTTACTTTAAAGTTCTCATTCCCACATCATTGCTATTTTTTAAAAATAGAGAAGATGTGAAGGAGTAATTTTTGCGGTAAAAAGTTATTTTAAAGAATACATTTACTTAAAATCATTAAATGTATATATATATATACATGTCATGTACTAACGGGGGTGTTGTACCTGGGCATTATTAAAACTCACCAAGTCCTACAGGCTTCTTAGTTGTCACGTACTCTGAAGGATGGAATTGAAGACAAGGACTCCACAAGAAAACTCTTTTTCTGGAACACATCTTTATTTAATATCCATATCGTGGCTTGGGTTGTATGGAAGGCACAGGAGATCTAACCCTGTAACATTGGCAGGGTATTGGAATCGGCAGTTCCAACTGTGGATATCGGAATTTGCTGCTAACTTACATCAAGATTGTAGATAATCTCACACGTTCATTAACTTTCAGATCCGGCAGCTGGCTTAGCTTTTTTAAGTAACTATTAGCAGTTGAGAGCTCTGGAAGACCACTTTAATTTTGGTGTGTTTCAACTTTTATAGTCATTTTGGCATATTTTTGGTGCAATCTTAATCCCCTCCCCATTTCTTTATTGGCTATGTTATCTAATGATGCAATTCTTCTTTGTGTCCTATTGGCCAATGATTTTGTGCGACTAGACAAGGTGGCGCTTACACTTGCCAAGTCATAAACAATATTTATAACTATTGCATCTGACATAAGCAATCAAACTCTAATTTGCATCAGTTATTACCCAATTACAGTCATAAATCTCATTATAAATAAATATTTCAGGCCCCAAATGTTCGTTCAATTTAAATTGACTTGTTTATTCATTTTCGAATTATTGCAATTACGAAATTCCATTTTTCATTTTCTGTACTATTAAAGTAACTTACTGCCTAATATGAGATTTACTTTTAAGTCATTTTTCAATATTAATTTAAAATATGAAAACTAATACAGTGAACCACCATTTATACATTTTAAAAGGGACCATTCCTAAAAATGTACAACTGAAAATTTGTTTTAACATTAATACACAATAAAGTGTCATATTATTAATAAAAGTCAAATAAATCTTCATGATTTCCTTTACGTTTATTCGACTAAGATATATTTTTAATTACATTTAAAATATTTTTAAACGGTAGGATAAAAATTAAATGATAATTAAAAATATAGAAATTCAGTAAAATTCCTCAAGATTTCGATTTTAACCTTTAAAGACAAAGCCTTTTGTTCTCTAAATGAAGATGGCTTTTTTGCAAACAATTAAAAAGAAAAAAAAAAACTTGCCTCTCCAACCATAATGTCGAATAAACACGATAAATAAGAAAATCTTCCAGTATCCTATTCAAGTCACCGAATGGAAGTGATTAATAAATCTTCAAGATTACAAAATGCCTATAAAGTTGTAGGTTCTTTTCCTTTCACATCCCATCCCTGGAATCAATTAAATGAGAGAGTGGGAGGTCTACACGTGGTCACTTTTAAAAATTCCGGCTACTTGTACCAATCAACCCTGTCCCCAACTGCTTGTTTCTGAAAATTTGTCTAACACTCCCTCCCCCAGGCTATCGATGCAGATCGCACTTTGTATATCCTGTACTTCTAAAAAAAAAATAATAAAAGATAAGAATAAAACATAGAGAACATACATCTCTTTTACTTCCTTATACAAAGTATAAGGAAGTATAGTAATCCCGATTTGCGAAATGGATTTTGTATTTCACATTGCTCAAAAACGAATGATCACTGAATGTTGCTAATTTATACGTGTGACTTTCATGATGTCTAGTTGCACACCTGCAAGTGTCATCTTAACACGAGCTCTCGTTTTAGAGATACAAGGGATTTTACACGATTTTTCGTGACGTCTGTATGTGTGTGTGTGTGTCTGTGTGTGGGTAGTGGAAAGTTGCGAAGTGTGGAAAGTTGCGAATTGGTACATAGGTTTGTTATAACATCTAGTTGTGCACCTCCCTTTTTGGACTTTCTATGATTTTCCGTTTTGGAGATATTTAGGAAAATTGGGTTCATAATGACAAAAATTTGCCATAATGTATCAAAAAACGGTAACTCAAAAACGGTTTAGACAAATCTTGCAATTTAACTGACTTTCCGATTAGCTAGACATTTGAAACTTTCAGAAAAGCTCAGAACACGTTGACAATGCATTTTTTTAATATTTTTAGCCAACTGTTTCCGATACCTGCTGCCTTCAGCAGCGTTTATGCGATTCAACAGAAAATTTATTTAACTAACTTCCCGACTAGCTAGGCATTGGAAACATTCAGAATAGTTCAGAACACGGTGAAAATGCATTTTCTTAAAACCTTTAGCCAACTGTATAGGGTCCCTGCTGCCTTCGGCAGCGTTACCAGTTCAAATCTTGGAATCGATTTGTAACTAACTTCCCGAATAGCTAGACATTTAAAACTTCCGGAAAAGCTCAAAATACGGTGACAATGCATTTTTTAAATATTTTTGGCCAATTGTTTCGGGTCACTGCTGCCTTCGGCAGCGTTTAAATGGTTCAACAGAAAATTTATTTAACTAACTTCCCGACTAGCTAGGCATTTGAAACATTCAGAATAGCTCAGAACACGGTGAATATGCATCTTTTTAATACTTTTAGCCAACTGTTTCAGGTCCCTGCTGCCTTCGGCAGCGTTTATATGGTCCAACAAAAAAAATATTTAACTAACTTCCCGACTAGGTAGACATTTGAAACTTTCAGAATAGTTCAGAACATGGTAAAATTCCTTTTTTTAATACTTTTAGCCAATTTTTTCGGGTCCCTGCTGCCTTCGTCAGCGTTACCAGTACAAATCTTGCAATCGGTTTTTAGCTAACTTTCAGAAAAGCTCAGAACACGGTGATAATTCATTTTTTAAAAATATTTTTAGCCAACTGTTTCGGGTCCAATGTCAATGTTTTTTAACATTATGTATATTTCTAAAAGTGTATAAGGAAGTCATGTGGTGCCCACATCAGATTTTTTTTTTTTTTTTAATCCTGGAATGAAACTCAAACTAAAGATTCTACAAGAGGAAAAAACGTATAAGTGAAATTACGAATTTATTCGTGTCGTATAAACGAACTATTTTAACATTAGAATTCAATGGAATGATTTTGGATCGCAATTGAAAAACGTATAAAAAGCGCTCCACTGTACTTTAAAATATAAAAATACTAGTTTAAATCTTACCACTTTTTCTATCCTATTATGTATGCGTGTGTGCAAAATCAGGATTTTATGATTTATATTTTATAGTGAATCTAGTATGCAAGAAAACCAATGATGAAATGCCATCATTATTTGCAATAATTAAAAATATAAGATATGAAAAAATCCACTTTATTATTATTCACAAAATCCTGTGTAAGAATTTTATTTTGGAACTAATTTTTAAATTAGTGATAAATTACAAATTGACAATATAGGATAGCCACTGGTCGGAGAAAGTCAGTGAACTGTGGAAAAATCAAGGAATTTTGTGGAAATAAAACCATATTAAAAGCTTGTTATTGTAAATTACTAATTGTTCACTAATGTTATGATATTTTCATGAGAAATAAAGAACACGAGTCAGGGAATTTGGAAAAATTCTAATGCTAGACATCCTACTATAAGTAAGAGTATCAATCCCTATCAGACTCACTTTATATAACTTTTTTTATGATACTTGCATTAGCATGTCCTCTAGTAAGAGATTTTACTTCAAAACATTAAAATTTTACGTTCCAAATTTTCTTTATAAATAACCATTTCTATTCCATTGCCAGACTGAGTTTATTCAGTTAAAAAACTTAAAACTCTCAGAACAGATATTTTTTATGTCTGTGTGTTTGTCTCTCACATAAACATTTCTTGTGAAAATATGATTAACAAAAATATTTTGTCACTGTCTAATTGATAAAGTACTATGTTTGCACATGTTGTAGCTAATAAATGACACATATTAAAAGTAAAGTTAAGCAACTTCTATGTGTAATAAGTACTACAAAACTTTGAATAAACACCATAAAATGCAAAAGCTCACAACAATTGTTTCAGGTCAAAAGAAGACACCGGATGAACAAAATAGGCACAAGTGCTGCAAGCACAAAACGGCAACACACTAGTGGTGGCACAACAAACGGCACATGCGTTGTCACTTTGTTTGCAACACTCATGAATACTTTGTTCACCCGATGAAGGTTTGTGCCTTGTTTTGATCCGAAACAATTGTTGTGACTTCTTGCATTTTATGGTTTTTATTCAAAGTTTTGTACTTATTTAAACGCAAGTTCTGTAGCACTTTTTTATAACTTCTATCTGTACTTTCATACAAGATTAAGAAAAGAGCTATGAATGGAAAGCATTCAAAATTTACATACGTTGTATATATAGAATCTATGAACCTCAGTTTTAATAATGAGACTAAATGATTTTATTTTCTAGCATGATCAAATAAAAAAAGAAATATTTTCAAAATTTGTGTGAAATTTTTATTTTTTATAATAACTTATATGTCATAAATTTGAAACTTGAGGTTTACAGAAGAAAGGCAACATTTAGCTTTAATTTGATATAAGAATATGGATTCTGGTGCATATTTTAAAAAGTTATCTTGTGGAAAAGTATAAAAGTCAGAAACTGAGAAAATAAAGTTTAAAAATTTAATTTTTAAAGGGCAAGCATAAATTTGATGTTGCATTTTTATTTAGCAGGTGTAATTTTTATTCGATTTTGATGCAGTTTGTTTTTAAATATTCCCAACATTCTGAATTATGTGTTAAAAAAAAAAAAAAAAAAAATTGAACTTAAGGTTCAAAGGTACTAACTCCTCTTAAATTAGTATTAAATCCTACCAGGAAAAAATTACAACCGGAAAAAACTGGCCCTTGTACAGAGGTGAATTTTTAGAGAGGTTTCGCCTATATTGCACTGAGGGAAAAATAAATATAGCCTAGTAGATGGGGCATTTCAGTCTCTGACCAGATATGAACATCAGCAGAGATCATATTGCTCTTCTCTTGCCAACTAGATTTTAATTGTAGCATTTATAATAAAACTGAGAATCTGAATAGAATGTTAAAACGGATATTTTTAAAAATTATTAAACATATCTAAATCTAATTTTTTATTTTAACTATCTGTTATACTATAATTCAGTAAAAAGTAACACAAAAAAAAATTGAACCCGAGTCTATAAAAAAAATTTAAGCCTGAGCCCGGCCCGTGCAGACCTCTACCTTACAGTCACATAAAATGTGCCGAATAGTCTCCTCTTCCAGACAACAACCACGATAAATAGGATCAGAACTGGTACCCATAAATGTTCAGAGCTCAAAATGCATGTTTATTGCTGTATCAACTAATACCAGTGGCTTAAATTGGTGAATACACACAGCCATTATCACTCATGCGAAAGGTCCATAACTTATAATATGGAGATGCTAACATTACAACTAGCAGAGCCACCAAATTTATGTCTTTTGATTATGATTCTGTATCCATTGAAAAGTCAATGAATACAAAAGAAATTCATTACAATGTATCTGGTGAACATTATCACCAAGACCTATTTTTCAGAATTCTTAAGAACAACATTCCTTAAGAATTCGTTGTAGTATTTGTATGTACTAAATCTGAAAGATTCAAACCCATGGCCAAGGGCCAGCGAAACAGAACTGTGGTAAGATTTAGAAGGCTAGAATTGCCACCAGAATTTAAATTTATAAAATGATAATAGTAATAAAATAATATTAACAATAAATTAATTAGAAAATAAAATAATAATAAATAAGGATGCTAAGAACAGTATTTTATTACCCATGCTCATCCCATTGTAATACAAGAGACAGGCAAGGTTGTTCTGAGCTTTATAATACCTCTGGATGTCAATGTGCTTGTGCCAAGTTAGTCTGCTATCAAGATATAATCTCAGATACTTGATCTCCCTTCTGTAATCAACAAGGAGCTATAAAGGTTGAGTAGAGGAGGGAGATTTCTCTTATTTGAGAAAAATGCGCTCGGAGCCTAAGCCAAACTGCTCAGGAAAGTCATTACAGAGATTTACTAAGTGCAGGTGCAAGTGGTGAAAATGTGCCAACATTAAGTTTTTCTGGGACTGGAAGCAAGCTAATAGATGTATAGCTCTTAGCAGTCCTAGGGTTTTCACCAAGTTATTTGACAGGAATAAACAATTGTCTGTTTCCAAGCCTGAGGGAAGTAAGATAAGGTGAAAATGGCAAGTTACGGTTGTCTAGTAAGAATCATATTGAATAAGAGATTTTTCTATTGCAGTACTCCATTTCGATATGAAGCTATACACTCCTACTATTTTATATCAGCAAATGTTACATAAGAACAGAGGTATTGGTGTTCAAAATTGGAACTTTATTTTTTTTTTTTCTAATATTGTAATGCCATTCAATTTATCCATTTGATTTTTATATCCCCCCCCCCCCCCCCAAACACATGCTGTTCACCTTTAAAAACTATGAAGACAAACTTGCTGTTGATTTATTTATTTAAATTGTATATTTTAATCGTCTGCACGTGCATATTTTCCTTGCTCTAGAATTAAGTTTTTTTTTTTTTTTTAAAGATTTGAAATACAGTATTAACATTCCTATTTTATTATATAACATGGTAACATGGACTGTATCAAGCAGTTGTGATGTATGTGTGTGCAGCTGTATGTGATGAGTATATATTTCAGTATATATTCAGGTCTATTTCAGTAGAATTTTACAAATATATAAACTACATTCTTTCTTGCAAGCAATCTGAAGTACAATTTAAATAAATAAATCAATACCACATGTTTGGTGGGGAAAAGTCAACTAGATAAACTGAAGGATGTCAGAATATTGGGGAAAAAAATAATTCCAACTTCGAATAGCAATACTTCTGTTCCAAAGTAATGTTTGCCAATATAAATTTCTAGGAGTGTACGTCTTCATATCCATCAACTACCTGTTTGGTTACAGTTAGATCTCCTCCAATATTATAGGAGTCTTACAGTCGGTGTGTCACAGTTCATGGGTATAATACTGCAAAAATTCATCTATCCTCCTAAGAGTAGGTAGAAAAATGGTAGTCCATGATCTGATAAAAGTCATCTCATTAGATTAGGATGAGGTAGGGAATCAGTATTCATTGAGAAGTCAATGAATACAAAAGAATTTTGCTACAATTTTTTTGGAGAACAGGTTTAGGAAAGGTCATTCTTCTGTAAACAAGAAAAAGGGATCTAAAGAATCTGAAAACAGATTCACCAGATAGTAATGAGAGATATCATTCAACTAACTTCAGAATGGATCTATAAATTTCTTTTTCTTATCACCTCATTGCCTTTTATGATACTCTTATGAATAATTACGGGCTGACATATATATCTTTTGCAGTATTCAAACTTCTAAAAATTTCATATCTTACAAAAAGGGGAAATTTATCACTACTTGCATATTATTTGCATGTCAGTGAATAATTGCCAAGTTCTATATTAATATAAATGGTATGGTAAATTTATAATTAATTATAATGTTTTTACATACATGCCTGTTAATGATTGCTGCAATACCGAATTTTGTGCATTTTTTAGATTATCTATATCAAGGTAGGGCGTAGGGGTATCAGTGATGCTTTCTTTGATTTTCATGTACACGAAGCATATATATATGTATTAGTGGTTGCTGCAATATAGAATTTTGTGCATTTTTTAGATTTTTTTTTTTTTTTTTTTCATGTACGCGAAGCATACATACATGCATATTAGTGATTGCTATGATTGAAAATTTTGTGCACTTATACTGTGTGATTGTATGCTCTATGCTTAAAATTGGTTATTTTAATAATTCATTAATGTTAATTAAATTAATATCATTAATTAAACTAACTCTTATTGTTGATTAACATTAATAAACTAATTAATGTTAATTGTATAAAATTTATTTATTATTTAAGCATTAGCAAATATGCATGTACACTGTAAAAAAATAACTATTACCAGCTGCAAGAAACTCTCTGTGATTGGAGAAAATAATTATTTTCTCCAATCACAGAGTTTCTTGCAGCTGGTAATAGTTATTTTTTTACAGTGTATGTATGCTTCATGTACATGGGGGGGGGGCGTCACTGGATACCCCTGCATTGCTGTGCATGAAATTCTGTATTGCACCAATCACTAATATGCATGTATATATATGCTTTTCATACATGTGAAAAATAAAAAACATCCCTTATCTTGGTGAATCTCAAAAATGCCTGACATTACAGTATTTATGTATTATCCATAAGTACAATTAATCTTAATTAAAAATAATTAGTATAAGTGTCATAAAAAATATTATAAATAATAATTATAAATTTACTGATATAGGATGCTTGTTGATAGATTACACGAGTCACTTCACTAAGACAAAGAGTGAAAGCATAAGAATATGGGAAATTTTCAAAGAAATTTCGTTTTTCAGTTTTACATAATTTGAAAAATTAACATAGCATAAACATAAAACTTCACACAGGCACCTATTCATTAATAATTTATGGTTTTCTAAGCAGGTGATTATTTGTGAGTTCATTTGAATAGCTATTTATTTCATATGAGTTACTTTGTTTCTCAAATAAAAGTTATAACTTTAAATAAAAAAAGTATTTAACATAAAAAGTTTTCACTGCAGTTACGATGGATAACTAAAAAGTGTTAATTAGCAAAACAATTTATATAAATTAACAAATGTATTAATGCAATGCTGATATTTAATTATAATAAGTGCTCATGAGCAGCAGTAACACTCAAGAAACAGGCTAACAATCCTGTTGCAATAATGTTAAGAAAAACTTCAAAGACTGTTATTAATTTGCTTTTAAACTTGCCAATCATGATCAAATTTTTTAAGTGGCAACCTAATACAAACTTCAAAATATCAAATTTGAATTTTATGTAGTTGTTTTTAATAATATTTGACAACAGATAAACGCACTGATTAACTGCTAAAAATCAAATTTTCGTTTCAGGACATCTCAAAAACACAGTGTTATACAAAAAAAAAAAAAAAAAAAAAAAAAAAAAAGAGTTGAAAGAAAAACTTTGTTGGGTATGAAAAATAAATTTTTCTTCCTGAGCAGTATCCGTCGACATAGTAAAATATAGCAAAGTATTTCCCTCAATTATATTCAATAATAATTTTGGATAGCTCTGTTATGCATATCACATTGTGTACTTAAATTTAGTTTTATATAGAAAAACACCTAACACATAAAGGAAAAATACACTTCCAGCAACTTTCAAGTATAATCTCATTATATTCTAGTTCTTTTGGTTTCCCTGTAAACAAATGATGGCAGAAAACATGCTTTTATGCATATAAAAAAAATGTTAATTCCATTTAGTTTATGGCAGCCTATAGATGTTACACTGTACTTATTAGAAATTTAGACCATATCATAATAAAATGTATTTGAATTCTCTTGGATGTCACTGTACATGAATCATTTGAGTGACTTCAACAGAAAGTTTGGTGTAGCATTACTATTATATGATACAGAGTTTTACAAACACAGATCCTGTGTGTCTGTACGTACTGTGATAGCGGTTACTAGCGGTCCACTACATATAGTTTTTACTAGTGTATATAATATTTGTAGCTCATTTACAGGGTCACACAAAAGAATTTTGTTCCTTTAGAGTCTATGGACAAATTTTTATTTAAGCACATTTTAACGTTTTTTTGCAGCATTCAACATAACGGAATTAACATGCATTATTAAGATGCTTAAAAGCATGCTTTCTCTTGGAAAAATGTATGTATCAGACTAAATAATTTATTTATAGGGCCACACAAAAGAATTTCGATGACATTCTGTAATCATACAAATTATGTCAAATTTTGTTCCAAAAATTATGAGTACAATGAATTAGTTGTACACTTTATATCGGTGCCTGTAATAACTGTGGCTCATTTACAGGGGCATACAAAAGAATTTAATACCATTATGGCATATAGACAGTATTTCTTATAAGTGCATTTTAACATGGTTACACTCCATTAACCTCTTGAACTGAAATGACAAGTCCAGCTCGTCATGAATTTCCCGACGCTAATTATGTTCTTGTATGTATATATAACAATAAACATTCACAGGGTTCATACTCATTTTCAGAAAAAAAATTCCCTGAGTTAGTTCCCAGAATCAATAATTTTTCCATATCCACAACTAGTGATGTTTATTTTAATCCACTCTCCCCCCCCCCCTTTTTTTTTCTAAAAATAAAAAATAAAATAAATAAATAGTATCGAACTAATTGCCTAGAATGTTTTGGATCTGAATAACTTATTTTAAATTAATTTTTAAATTCTTTTCAGACAAAATAAAATATTAATCAGAATTGGATATGTGTATATATATATATATATATATATATATATAACTCTTGGAAACTTAATTACTTTACGTAAAATTTTGCCTTTAAACCAAATGCTTCAAAAAATCTGATTAGCCAATGATTATTAAACAACATTGTGCTTTGTAAGGGTCACTATCTACATTTTCAACCCAAAATGAAACTTTGGATTTAAGTTTTTATCTGTCCAGTCCAGATTAAACGATGTTTTCCAACTCATGATAATAATTACTTTTTAATTATATTTCAATCCACCTCACACACACACACACACACAAAAAAAAAAAAAAAAATGACGAAATATTTAAAGCTGCTGCCAGATGCCGATTATCGAATGAAAACAAATTAACTATAGAGAAAAATAAAGCTAAAGAATCTCTTAGAGAGAGGAAAGGTGTGTAATAATCACGATTGGGTTGTTCATGATGCAAAAAGCATGCCCAGTTTTTTTATTGGATCGGCATGATGTCAGTAGGTGTGTGTTATTGGATTTCCGTAATGATATCACAGAAACATGCGAGTACCAAATTTTTCTAGAGTAGATCCCTGTTTTTCCAGGTTTTGGTGCTTGTTTTGAAAGTTTCCCTGAGATTTTATGACCAATTTTTCCCCCTGAGTTTTCCCTGATTTTCAGGTTTTCCCTGAGGCGTATGAACCCTGATTCATATAAATGTGTGAAACAAATATTATTTTTAATAAAAACAAATTATTTGAGCAACAAACCGTAAGTTTCTATATCGATCCCTCCTCTTAAAATTAAGAAAATTAAATTGTCTGCATGAGCAGTGCTGACTGAAAATAAATTGCAGTTCAAGGGGTTAAACATAATGAAATAAATATATGTCATTAAATGGTTATTAGTTTACAGGGCTACACAAAATAATTTTGATAAGTTTAAATTTGGTATACGTATTTATGAATTATAAAGAATTAATACAAGGCTATGAGTTAAAAGGTGATAGATAGAGTTACAGATATAGACAGACAGATACAACAGGGGGTTGAAGGGGGGGGGGGCCCTCAGGAACATATCTGATTATTTGTCGAGTTAATTATATACAAATTGTAGCGTATTCAGAGTTCCTGAATAAATAACAGGTCTTCCAGAGGCTTAAAAGTTTATTTACAGAATATTCCAGAAAATTACAGGTCTGTCAAGCAAGTATCAACTTCAGTTTCATAAGAAAACACAGCTTAAATAACAGCTGACAACATACAAACCACAGCATAAACTATGCCATAACATTAACACACAGGAATAGGCTGCACTTAACAGCAGAGGCCCAGTCAAGTAGCTCTGCATATCAAGCCACTTGGCATGAAACTAGACTGAATGGTTGGAACACTATCCCTTTATATAGCCTCCTATAAATCCAAAATTTTTCAGTATGTCGTAAAATAGTTGGATTAGAGCTTAGATAATCAATATACCGATAAAAAGGGTTTTGTCCTCAAGGAGCGATAAAGTCGTCAAATTCGTTGAAAAGGCCTTACCTGCCCTGGTGAAGTTTTTTAATGTGTTTTTAAAGGAAAATGAGCTATTTTAAAACCAAAGCAAGTTAGAAATACAGAAAATTAAAATTTTATAACCTGACTAAGCCAAAAAATCTACAAATATCGTTGTGGGGATATACTGAAGTTGCTCCCAAATTGGGAGGTTGCTATTGAATAAAGCGCTATTTCTTCCGAATGCCCTCCATACAAGTTTAACTCTTGTTTTAATTTCTCACATGATGTTCCATATATTTTTTTTATATATATGCTTATTTTAAATAATACGGAATAAATAAAAATTATCTGCTGAATTGAGTGATGCAAATACAACGTCGAGGATTGCCGATTGCCATGGTAATCCCAGATTGTAAACAAAACAATCGACACTCAAATCGATATTCGATAACCGGAAAATCGATTTTAAATATAAATTCTGCAAACTGTTTTTTTTTCAAAACAGTAAACTGTTTTTTTTACATCCAAGATTGATCATGAATTTGCCTTCAATAAAAAATTAATATTTCTGTAAGAAATTTCACACATTTAAATGAAATAGTAGACTATTTATGTATTTGTCATTTGTCTGTTGATTGATTTTGATGATGATGATGATGATGACATTTCTAATGCGGTGTTCATTCAACCCACCAACCTACTTAACGCAATTTTTTTTTTCGTATATCATCACGGAAAAAGTTCATGCTCATAAATCACCGCAATAAAATAGATCAATCATTTATTCTGTCCTATGCAAATTAAATAACCCCACTATAAAAAGTAGTATGTAATTGTCATTTTAATTTTCTTTAAATTTGACGATACATTTTTTTGTATTTGTAATTTTTTCCATTGGGAATTAAATTTATATGAAGTGTTTTGTATTCAATACTAATGAAACATGCTTCTTTCCTATCTTTATGTTTTTGAAATTTCGATATAAACATTCATGTCTTTTATCTTCATACTTATGCATTTTATTATTAAATGGTATTTCAAATAAATATGTATTTAAGTTTGGAGTTTGGGTAAAAATGTTTTATACAACAACATAAAAATATATGCTTAACTACTGTTTAAACAGAAAACAATGTGTTTCACATTTGAATAGAAATAATTTCCGAGTGTTATTATTCTCCGAATAAAATAAAATTCATTTTAAATTTTCAGGCTATTATTTAGAGTTTGGCTTTGTAAAAATTTCATAAGTTCAGGCAAAACATTACAGACATTTCACTTCGTAAATTTTTTATTATTACTGTTTGCCATAATTATAAATACACAATTACTAAACTCATCTAAAGAATTTTCATAAAAAAAAAAAAAAAAAAAAAATATTGGCAGTAGTGGCATCAGAAATTCCCCGACGGGGGGACATTATCTCCCCGACAGGGGGGCACTACATTAAGAGAGTTTATTATATGAATATTTATCAGGAACTGCAATACCGTTAATAATATTACTGTTAATATTTGTACCATTCCATTTGTTAGTACTCCTCATGGTTTTGGAGATCATCGTGTCACAGACAGACATTTTCTAAAAATATCGTGGTCAAAACGTGTTCTGGACCTCTCAAAACATGTATATTCATGGAAAACTGGAAGCTGAAAATTTTTACGAATCCAATACTTTTTTCTATTGAATATAGAATGAAAAAACTGGAATGCTCCAAATTTGTAAAAGGAAAGAAAAATGCTGCTAAAAGTAGAAAAACTGAAAATTTTGTATTTGTTCCCCCGAGAGATTTTAAGAGTATGCCCCGATGGGGGGTCACAGACTCCTCGACGGGGGGGCCTGTGCCCCCCCGGCCCCCTAGCTGGCGCCACCCCTGATTATTGGTACAGTAAAATGATATACGTTGAGTACTTATTCCCAGGCAAGATAATATGTATTATCTCGATTCTTTTATTTTATTATAAATAAAAAATAAAGTTGTATGTTACTAGGCACACCTGATTAACAAATACCTTGTGTTGGGGATCAGGGTTGGGTTTCTTCCGGAAGAAACTAGTTTCTTCCAGGACAGTGGAAGAAACTGGAAAAAACCGGAAGAAATGGAAGAAACCAACCGAAAGACAAAACAGATGTTCAAAATTAAAATTTATGAACTATATAAACTCAAAGCATAAATATAATGCCAAATCTAAACTATAATTCAATTGATATTAAAAATATCTTTAGAAAAATAAGTTATTTGATAACAAACACAAAATATGCACAGGTGATGGGTTTTTACTTTTCAATGCTAATATTTTTAGAACTTTTTGCATAGATACTATCTCATAATATTATTATACGTTCACACAGTACAAGTGATAGTAATTATGGAATTTTTAGCCATAATATTTGCACTTTTTTTTTTTTTTTTTTTTTTTAAGGATACAATTTTTTGTATAAACTCGAAGCTGGTCCCAATGAACTGTATCAATAAGTAAGATACCTACTTTTAAACTGTCCTGCAAGCTCTCTAGGATAAAAAAAAAAAAAAAAAAAAATCCATAGTTTGTATTTATCTATTTTAAGTTGAAAAATAAAGTGTAGTATTGAACTACGAAAAAACTTTTCATTTGTTTTACAGGCAATTCCCTCTAACTCTCAAAAGTTTTGTCCAGAGGCTGTGCAGATAATAGAAATTTGCAAATTAGAGATCATTGCCTTTGTTTACAGTTTTCTTTTACAGATACTAAGTCAGCCATTATTAATTAAATAGACATCAAAATGGAAAGAGGATTTTAAAAAAAATTTAGAATAAATATTTCTTTAATATTAATAAAACTAATCTATCACATTCATATATGATGGTAAATAATTTAAGCCTATTCAAATAATAGGTACCTACAAAATGTAAACAAACATATTTAAAAAATATGAAACAAAATATTTTTGAAAGTCTGGAAATAATATTCATTGTTGATTAATTTTGTTAAACATTCAAGTAATAGTGGTTTATTTTCAACGCTAGTCTGTATGAATTGCAGGATAATAAATATAAGAATGATTAACCCCCCCCCCTCCCTTTCCCCATTTGTGTTTCAAAGTAAGGATTATGCTAAAAGTCTGATAAAAAAATAATTGTAACATTAAACAAAAAAAAAAACTTTTTATAAACCATGTTTTTAAATTCTCTGATAAGTCCTTAATAAAATATGCGAGGCTGAAAAATAATATTTTAGCAATATTTAAGCACGCGGAATCAGTTCAGTGAAATAATAATAATAGTGAAAAAAAAATATTACTCCTTTTAGAACAACGTATATTAGCATTGTACATTAGCACTTATCTATGTGTATAAAATTTTAAAATTGATAATGACGTCAATTTTTGTAAAATGCATAATTTAACTTTTTATAATTTTTTCACATTCACGTTGAATTAAATGTATTTATTTTTATGTTGAAAGAAAATAAACTCGTAAATTTTTTTTGGCAACAATTAAATTATAGCTAATTTTTTAATGGCTATTTTATTGCTATTAAGAGCTTATTATTTTCATATTTTAATTAATTAAAAGAAAACTATTCAAAAATCTGACTTCGAAGTATTGTGTTGTCACAGGGTTCTGAGTTACTATGAAAGTTTCAAATGTCTAGCTAGTAGAGAAATTAGTTAAAAATAGATAGCAAGATTTGTACCGAACATACAAACAAACAAGAATCAAAGTTAAGAAAAACATGGTAATAAAAAGTAAAAATGTGAATTTTTTTTAAAATATGAGTTGAAAATTTCTTTTAGATTAAAAAATCAATTACGGATTAGAAGGATTTGCAGATTATAAATCTGCAGATTAAAGGGAGTTGACTGTACTGTATGTGACTATAAGGAAAATAAAGTTTTTGATGACATTTTGTAATACAGTAAAAGTAATTGTTGCATACTGGTATTTTACTTAACTGGATTACATTAAGAACTGTTTCATCAGAAAGTATAAGCAAGTGATCCAAATTATTATTTACCAGTTATAGAAATAAAATTATCTGAATTATAAAACTTTATACTGTTTAAATTGAAATTGATTTTTTTACTGAATTTTGAGTATTTTGGAACGTGATCATCAGATACCGAGGCTCATTAGCTCATTTTGATTAAAAAAACTCATAATTATTAACTAAATATGTTATTAAATTTGTATAGGTATATTTAAAGTTACTTAAAGTTGTTTATAAGATCAATGCATCCATTGTATCTTACAAATCTGCAATTTATAGGATAAATTTTTAAGAAAAACAGTTTCTTCCACTTGGAAGAAACCTATTTCTTCCGGCCGGTTTTTTCCACGGTTTTTTCCGCCTTGGAAGAAACTTGCCAACCCTGTTGGGGATATATACTTATATATGTCGCTGTAATTATTTATTGATATTTCAAATTATAAGCATTTAATATTTTTTACGAGAAAGAAAAATAAAAGCCCATCGTTGATATTTAATATGTATATTTCTAATTTCTTTTTAAAATATGTTAGCCTATTAAGACATTTCTTTTTCTTCTTTAGTTATTTGCTGATTTGTGAAGAACTTTTTTTGCATTTATCATTTTCATGTGTAAAGAAGTTTCTTAGGCAGTTTTATTTTTCATAATTTTCTCAAGTAACTAAGTTTTAATGGATGGTAAGTATGTAACATTTGTTTTAGATTTAAAGCATATTTTAAAGATAAATAATAATAATGTTTAATATATTATAATTCCCTTGTAACTTACAACTACTAACAGGGGTGAAACTTTTCAGGGGCTACCCCTGAATTCAGGTTTTTTTTTAATTTTGCTGTCTCATAATTTCATGTTAAATATTTTGTTTCAATAGAAATTTCTCATTTTAAATGTTTAAGATGCCTTATAATGTATTAAAAACTTGCAGGTTTGTCCACAACTATATTTGGACATTTTTTTTCAGTGATTATGGCAAAATGAGATTTTTGGAAATGGTTGCCATGGGTTCCAAACATAAACAAATGTTAAAACCCGAATAAACTACTAAGTCAGAAACGCCAAAAGAAAAATATTTTTCTTTTGGCGTTTCTGAGGTAGTAGTTTATTCGGGTTTTAGTATTCCAACACCAAGTCTCCTGTTGTTATTTGTAAACAAATGTTGCAAAGAATCCAAAACGACATCATTTTCGTTCAAAACGGCACCAAAAGAAAACCACCAAGTATGGTTGTAGACCAAATTGCAAGTTTACTGAACTGTTTAAATAGCACTTATATGTATAAATAAATACTTTTTAAAAATAGTCATATGATGATATAAAGTCATCCTTTGTCACTCCTCTTACAACCAACTTGCAGTTTGGAGGGTTTTTGCCTTTTAGGCAGTTTCCAAGTGTACTAAATATGATGTCTTTTAAAAGTTTAAATATAGGTTACAATTGTTATTCAGGATAAATAGTAATGTTTAAATTTTTATTATTATTTAATTTTAGAATAAAATGGTATCTGATGCTTTTTAAAATATCTGTGCATTGTAGTAAAAAAAAATAATAATTACACATTAAAATTAATACTGTAATTTTTGGCGGATTATCCACAAATTATCTGATAAAAAAAAAAGATGAAAATGCACGAGGTGCATATTATCTGTTGGTTTTACCTGAGCCATAGTTGTAACTTTCATTTTTTATTCTACTTAAACAAAAATACAACATACATTTGATTTTTCACTCTACATATGGTGTCATCAAACACTTTAATATTCTTTATTCTGTGCAGAACTTATATTTTATTTTATTGGGTGTTCTAAAGCAGATAATTGTTTATTAAAATGCATACTGTCTCTGTCTGCTTTTGTGCTTGATTACAATATATCATTTGTAAAGTATCATATCATCACACAGGACAAATAGAAAAGAGCTATCTGACAAAGTTGAAACACAAAGCTGAAAAAGTGCATTTTTGAATATGTAGGTAGGGGGGAAATTAAGACATATGCTATTGCTATGCCACAAGGGCAGCCTCATCTCAAAAAGCATGTTTTTGAACCACAATATAGCTATCTTAAATGATAATACTATTAAAAATTATAAGGGCTATGTATTTTAACCTTTCAGTAGACTTGGTAATTTTACTTTTTATAGCAAAGATACCCACTGGCTCAATTTGGCATTCATTTTTTTCCCTATTAGTAGATAATCTGCCGATGTAGATTATCTATAAATATTTTTTATATGAAATAACAGCTGTGGATTATCTGCCGTTGCAGGCTATATGCCAAAAATTACAGTAATAATAAAAAACTACTTAAAAATGTTGATTGTAATCATGCCAAAGACATCAAAATGTTGTAAAAATATGTATGTATATTGGAGTATTCTTTATTGTAACAGGTTGACCAACAAGCTTAATCAACTCGTGATGTGCTGTATTTATAAATTAACCACTTCACCGACCATCCTGAGATAATTCGGGGGAAATGTAGTCTTCCACATACTACAGTGGCCGGTGAAGTGGTTAAGCTTCCATTTGAAATGGTTTATAAATATCTAGATTTATTGTTGGAGAAGGGAATTATATATTATATATAAACTTCTTTAAATAAAATTAGATGGCTGCAATAGGTACCTTATTACTTTGGTAAAAAAAAGTATCAAATATAACTAAGAATTAACTTTAATAAATGTAAAATATCGAAGCATATTAACTAATTAAATTAAAAAAGGAGACCTTTTTTGCTTCTGATGGTTGCTATAGCAGCTTTCAGTGGGGATCCCCCACTGTCCTTGGTTACATGCTTGGTGATGAAGCTGTTAGATAGAAGTGTCTCTACTTCTCTTCATTGAGGAGAGAGCCTAGAAGAGAAGGAAAGTCCCTTCTAGCAGCTTCACCATCAAGCATACTGCTTAGGGCGGTGAGGATCCTCACTGAAAGTTGCTATGGCAGCCATCAGAAGCAAGTTAAGGTCTCCTTTTTGAGTTTAATAACTAATGGCCATATCACACGGGAGCATATATACTCAACACAACATTATATGCAACATGTTCACTATGCTGAACGAGCGAGAAACTGGTCAGCTGTCCGTAGGGTTCTCCCGAATTGATAGTGTGATGTATTCCCTTCTCTAAAGGTATTCCAGGAAAAAATCCTGTTTATTCCTCCTATTGGTCAATTTTGATCAGCACGCTCAACATACTCAGCTTTTTCTAAACAGTTTCGTAAAAGGTGATCATCTGAAAACTTGCTGTCCTTGAACAAAATCAGGCTGAGTATGTTGGGTATAATGCTGTGTTTAGTAAAATGCTGAACGAAAGTCTCTCGTTTGATATGGCCATAAGAATATTCAAAATTGATTATTGTTGCATTAGAGCAGGGCCCGAAATTTCAACTTAGATTACACTTGCTGAAAAAAAAGTTTTACTCGCCACAAAATAGGGTCATTTTTTTTTTTTTTTCTTTTTTACACATTTCGTTTTTTTTTTTTTTTTTTTTCTTAACTATTTGAAAGGCTTTTACAAATATGTCTATTATGTATATTAAAATTGTGTTGTATATTATCATGTTTCATAATCATCTATAATTAAAAATCGTTGTAATGTATTGTATTTGAGGTTTGAAAAAGATTAAAATATCTAATAACATAAATGCAAAGAGTCATTAAAGAAAAAAAGAAGAAAAAATTCTTTGTCAAACAATATCCTGTGAAAATATATTTATTATGAAAGATTAAGTTTCCTTATTTTTCTGTTTATTTACTTGACTTTTTATAGTAAAAATGTCTTTTTCGTCCATTTTATTTTTGTAATCAGGCAGAATGCCGAAGTGTATAACTTGTTCATTGTTGTTATATGAAATAGCCATTTCGGAATAACTTTTTCAATAAAATCATTGCTTACAAATCATTACAAGTGCAAATCTTTGGCATTTCAGTAAAAAACTGGAAAATAGGAACTGTTTTTTGATCATTATTCAACAAAATAAACACAGGCAGTATCTTTAAAAGGGCTCGGGCTCATGACAATATCGCATAGGCAAATTTTCGCATATCTCTTCTCTTGGATAGTGGGTGACGGGCAAAGAGGCTCTCTGCTTGTCTATGCTCACTCTTCTTGGAGAAATCACAGTAGGAGAAACAAAACTGCTGAAGAGATCAAAACTTATGTATGCACTAAGCATTTTTCCTTTCCCAGGGTGGGGCGATCTCGGGGAGCTCACACACAGAATAGGCTCTCCGAGAACCTAAAAAGAAGAGGTTAAATATGGGGTTATAAGATGGCAAGATTTTGCCATATTTAAATCTATAAAGAGAATGTTTTCTGTCACCATATTATGTAAGAATTCTATCTATAACTAGACCAGATTTGTACCCGCCACAGTAAAAATTCCACTCGCCAATAGCGAGTTGGCGACCGGAAATTTTGCACCCTGCATTAGAGTATAATTTTTTCTAAAAATAACAATATTTAGAAAAAAGAAAATTATATTTTAAAAATTCTGTTACAAAATAAAGATTATAAATTAGTACTTAATTATTTAGTACGATAAAGTACAAATAATAATAATAATTTAGAATTGTTAAATGTAAATTAACTGTTTCAGTATGAATTCTGTTATGTAAGAACTAGTGTTTTGTAGCCATGACGGAACTTTCTTCTGTATTTTCCTGTACAAATTCACATGGTACTAACTATTTATTAAAATAATTTTCTATAATGAATGCAGACTATTTTCATATCGGAGAAGTATAATGCCGAATTTTGAAAAAAGTTAATTTTTTGCCCTTCTGGTCTGTCTTAAGAAATGCATATTTCAGAATTTATTTATTTATTTTTTGTTAAAAATGAAAAATATCAATAAGTTTGTATTAAATTATCACAGATTCGTGGTTCAACCACTCTTTATAAAGGTATTGATGAGTTCTTTTGAAAAATATTCATTTTAGAAGTTTACACTTAGAGAGGGAGGAGGTATGGAAGCAATGCTCCTACAGAGTTACCTTCAGGCAGGTGCTGCACCCGGTATGCCGTTTGGTTAAGCAAAGAGTATCCTTCTTGCCACTGATCCAAAATAAATAAATAAAAGTAAAAATCACTCATCCCCCCCCCCTTATCTTAAAAAAAAGAGGACCATTTATATTGCTTCTTCTATTAGAGCACAAATTTGGGTAAAAACAACCTATAAACTTAGGACTAATAATATACTGAAGATAAATGATATTTATAATAAGCTATTGTGTATGACCATCAAAATTTATTTCTTTATTAGTAACAAGCAAAAGTAAAAAAGTTAAAAGCAAAAGTAAAAAAGTTAAAAATGTATTCATACTTATAACATAATTTCAAAATTAATGTGGATTTTAAATCTTAAATGTACCCTTAAGAATCCAAAACGGCCCTTAAAAGTTTAAAAGTTGACCTTTATTTTACTAGCAGTGCCCTTCCCTTTTTTAAACCAAGGGGAAACTGGCTTTATACAAAAATTTCATCTGTTGATTAGTATTTACTATTATAAATAATTTTTTATAAATTTCCAAAATGATTAATAAAAATAACCATTGTGTATATTTATATGAAATTTTGTCTTTTTCCACCACATTAAAAATCATAGTAAAAAAAAAGCTGTTCTAAATATTTCATATTTGGTCAAATTTTGACTAAGTACTTGGCCAATACCAAGTAGCTGTATTAATTTCTTTGTTTTTAAGCATTATCGAATACAAATGTCTAAATAATAGATGTTTATTAATAACTAAACTAAAAAGTTATGACAACTTAAATATCAATTCATTGTAATTAAACTTTTTTTTTATCAACTGCAGTTAAAGTGAGTAAGTTGATTGCCACCAAATTTAGTGTAGAAACCAACTGATTTCTTGTAAATTTTTCTAATTTTGTGATCTTATAGTAACAAGCTGTTGAAAGCGGATGTTAATGAATTAGTTCTTGCTACCCATTCCTTACTAAAAATATATGATTTTAACTCTTTATTTACTTTCTTTTGTATATGTAAGAAGAAAGTATTGGACTCATGAAAATTTTCGACTTGTTTTTTGATGCATTTACATGATTTGAGATATCCTGAACACAATTTGATCCTATTTAGAAAATCTGTATGTATATCCAAAATATTGTGTATATTATAATTCATGAACCAAAGGACAGAATATGATATAAGTTTGTATTTGGTTGGATTTTAACTAGGGATGAAACATTTCTTGTCACTGAATTTGATGTTAAATTATTTTGCTATTAAAGAAATTTCTGATTTTACCATGTTTTTATTAACTTCGATTTTGTTTGTTTGTTCAGTACAAATCTTTCAATCGATTTTTAACTAACTTCACGACTAGCTAGATGTTTGAAACTTTCAGGACATCTCAGAACACGGTGACAATACATTTTTTTAATACTTTGAGTCAACTGTTTCAGGTCCTGCTGCCTTTGGCAGCGTTTATATGGTTCGACAGAAAATTTATTTAACTAACTTCCCGACTAGCTAGACATTTGAAACTTTCAGAATACGGTGAAAATGCATTTTTAAAATATTTTTAAGCAGTTGTTTCGGGACCCTGCTGCCTTCGGCAGCGTTACCAGTACAGGCCACACGCACTGCTTAGAAGCATGTTATGTTTACCGTGTTTCAATAAAATCCATTAAAATGCCTTAATGATATAATCCTATAATAAATAAAAATTAAGTAAATTTTTAATAAATTGTCAGTAATTACTTAAAACTATCTAAATTTTTTAGTTTTATATCATATTTTACACTGTCAGCCACCGGTGGCTGATGTGGCCTAAACAGAAAGTTCAGTGTCAGCCACCAGTGGCTGACATGGCATTGAACGTGTTAAGTCCACATTTCACAAATTTAATTTTAGAAAATGTTTGAACTTGATAATTTTCCACTTAACCATTTGAAGGGCATTTATTCTCCAAAACTCCTCCTGGAATTTAATAACTTAGAGGAAAATTTTCATTTATTTCTTTTTTAGGTTTGTTTGTGAATTCTGATGGCTCTTCATTTTAAATGAGCAAAGTAACTTTGCTCCTCAAAGTGTTAAAAAAAAAAAAAATCTGGTGTGGCACTCATATTAATTTCTCTTTCTATTACCTTAGAAACTGTTTTATGTATATTACAATTTCTAAGGGGGACACAATTTGATCCTATTTAGAAAATCTGTATGTATATCCAAAATATTGTGTATATTATAATTCATGAACCAAAGGACAGAATATGATATAAGTTTGTATTTGGTTAGATTTTAACTAGGGATGAAACATTTCCTGTCACTGAATTTGATGTTAAATTATTTTGCTATTAAAGAAATTTCTTATTTTACCATGTTTTTATTAACTTCGATTCTTGTTTGTTTGTTTGTCCAGTACAAATCTTGCAGTCGATTTTTTACTTCCCGACTAGCTAGACATTTGAAATTTTCAGAATAGCTCAGAAAATGATGACAGTGCGTTTTTTTTTAAAATACTTTTTTTAGCCAACTATTTGGGGTCCCAGCTGCCTTTGGTAGCATTTATATGATTCAACAGAAAATTTATTTAACTAACTTCCGACTAGCTAGACATTCGAAACTTTTAGGATAGCTCAAAACATGATAGCAGTGAATTTTTTTAATACTTTTATCTAATAGCTCCGGGTTCCCGCTGCCTTTGTTAGCGCTTATATGATTCAACAGAAAATTTAAAAACATGGTATATAAAAAGTTCTTTTTATCTTGTGATTATTTAGTTTTTAATTTGATGTATAATGTATTAAAAACTTTCCATATATCATTTATTATTGTAAAATACCATGAAAGCACCCCCTTCGATTAAATGACCTCCCCTCCCCCCTCTGTTTTTCTCATGAATTTCATCTATTTTTAAAATACCGTATAAATGCCCTCTTTTGCTTAACAACAGACTCCATTTGAATAGAATACAGTTTTTGTGTATTTATTTCCTTTATAAGATTCATCTTTGTAAATATAAACATTTGTTTTATATGAAACTGGGCACTGAGATTATTTGAAAATAGAAACCGTAACCTTTTTAAAATAGCAGCAAATAAAAAAGAGATTTCCAAGTTTTTCAGATTAGTTGAATGCCAGATTACAGAGTTTTTTATTTATTTTTTATCATTGCAACTAAAAATATGTTTTGTTTTACAATATTTTTTTATGCCACTACTTAATTTCAGAAGAAAATGCATATCAATTCCTTATTTTCGCCATTTATCTGCCCCTCCCCAAACATATTATGATTTTCTTTAAAGACTGAGGGAAGGGTCATTTGAACAGTATTTTATGGTATATGTAAATAAATATTTTTGATATTAGCCATTTAATATCTCATTAATAAGATTTCACAGCCATTCATTCTGCATGTAAGTAGCAGTTTTCAGGGCTTTTGCATGTTGGGTAGTATCATCTATGCTTAAGTTAAATTGGTGCTGATTAGCTTTTCGGTGCATAAGCAGGTAGTGCTGTCATGTCATTTTTTCAAAAATTTTAATATGGTAGCATAGAACAAAATTTCATACGAGTGCACACAATGAGGATTATTTTTAACCAAACACTATGGGGGGTGGGGAAGTACTTACGATAGTAAATTAGTAAAATTTTTGTAAATATAGGAGCATTGTCTCCAACCCCCCCCCCCCCCCCCCCCCCTTCTTTCTTAGCAGTGAAAATTTTCAGCATGAGTACTTTTTAAAAGAACTCATTGATACCTTTTAAAATGAAAATGAATTATTAAACTATAGATCTGCGATAATCTGAAACAAAGTTATCAACATATTTCAATTTTAACAAAATAGATCATGAGAAAAAAAAGTAGGATATTGTTTGTAGGTCACAAAATTGATTTTCTTTTAACAATTATTGTTATACACTACCTCTTTCCATTAATAAACAGACACTTTCAATATCAGACATTTTTTGAAATATCTCAAAGTACTAGACAAATCATATTGAAATTTCAGGAGTGAGAAGAACATGTTACACCTCCATATATTTTCATGAAAGTTTTGTCTTGAAAGTGAAAGGAGAATCAGTAAAAAATTAAAGAAAAATGAAAGTGTTTGACTTCACCTTGTAAAAAGAGCATGTGATTATAGGGTTCTTTCTTATTATTAGTATAAATATTTATGTCTGTACCGCATGTAATCAGGGAGATATAAAGGTTTCATTAAAAAATTTGAAAAAAAAAAATTATCACCATTTTAGCTATGACATGCTAGGTATTAAACCCAGTGCAAAGGCATTTTCAGAAAACTTGACATACAATATTAGACACAGCATACTGCAATCAGAATGAAAAAAAATTAAATATCTAATGAAATATGAGTATTTTTATTAAATAACTTTCAACTGCGCATGTGTAAGATTCAGCGAAATTTCATTTGCATAATTTAATAGCCAAATATATTCAGCTGCTTATATAAAACCCCCAAACATGTACTGTGTAAACTGAAAAAATTGTATGCAATAGACAGGGGTGAAACTTTTCAGGGGTTACCCCTGAATTCAGGGTTTTTGAAAATTTTTGCCGTTTCTGAATTTCATGTTAAATTATTTTGTTTTTACAGAAATTTCTTATTTTGAATATTTAATTTGCCGTATAATGTATTAAGAACTCTTCAAATATCATTTATTATAGATAGCCATATGATCTTTCATTATTAAGTCTCCCCTATCTGCATGCAAGTATCAGTTTTCAGGGATTTAACATGCCAGGTAGTTTCACCCCTGGATAGAATTAACTGCTATTCAATTTCTCTCTCAAAAAAAAAAAAAAAAAAAAAAAAAGCTAAATTATAAGGGGTTTTACTCACATTTTTATTTTGATTCAATGAATGGTAATACAGTTTTCGCCGATTGGAAATAAATGTTGAGAAAACCCCCTTATTTTCTTAACTTTGGGAACAGCTGAAATTCACTTCATTTTATCGCGTATAACTTTTTGTGTTTGCCCGATACTTGTTTGGGGTTTTTATATAAGTAGCTCAATACATTTGGCTATTAAATTATGCAAATGAAATTTCACTAAATATTGCACAATAAAAAATTCTTTAGTAAAAATGCTCATATTTCATTAGATAATTAATATTTTATTCTGATTGTAGTATACTGTGTCTAATATTGTATGTCAAGTTTCCTGAAAATAGCTTTGCACTGGATTGAGTACCTTGCATGTTATAGCTAACTAGTATCTTGTGGCCACCACAAGACTTTCTTCTATATTTTCCTATATACATATTCAATCAGTAACAATATTAAAAAAAAAAAAAAAAAAAAAAAATACGATTTTTTTTCTAAGTTCCTTTTTGTTAAAAGTAATACATATTCAACCAGTAACAATATAAAAAAAAAAAAAAGATAAAAAGTAAAAAAAAAAATCGATAACTTTGTTTTAAATTATCACAGATTTATAGTTTAACCATTTGTTTTAAAGGTATTGATGAGATCTTTCGAAAGATACCCATCTTGAAAATTTACCCCCCCCCCCAGGGGGGAACCGGTGCCTCCACATGCACAAAATTTTTTTCGTAGTTAACTACTACTATTATCAATAATTTATATTAATTTTACAATCACAAGTTTAAAATAACGCTCATTATGTACATTTATACGAAAATTTGTCTTATAGTGCCATGTTAAAAGTTTACATAAAATGCGATCACAGCGCCATCTGCTGGGCGATTGATCCCAAATTCTAATCAGCACCATTCCATGTCAGGGTCCAATTATATACCAAGTTTGGTTCAATTTCATTCATTGGTTCGTGAGATACGGTGAAAAATATGAAATTTTGCTATCACAGCGCCACCTGCTGGACGATTGATCCCCAAATCTAATCAGCACCATGCCCCGTCAGGTTCCAACTATATACCAAGTTCGGTTGAATTTCATTCATTGGTTCGTGAGATACGGTGAAAAATACGAAAATTTTCCCTATACTGCCATGTTAAAAATTTACATAAAATGCGATCACAGCGCCACCTGCTGGGCTATTGATCCCCAAATCTAATCAGCACAATGCCCCGCCAGGGTCCAACTATATACCAAGTTTTGTTGAATTTCATTCATTGGTTCGTGAGATACGGTGAAAACACGAAACCACAGACAGACATTTTTTAAAAACTATCAATTCGTGTTCAGGACATCCCAAAACGTGTAGAACCGTCAAAAAACGGAGGTCGAAAATTTTTGCGAATCTAATACTTTCTCTATATTACATATAGAAGAAAGTAAAAAAGTGACAAAGTTTTTTGCAATTTTTTAAAGAAACCATTATATCTTCCTGAATACATGCGATAGAGGCATGAAAATTTATACAGATAATGAGAAAGAGTCCCATAATCACATGCTACAGCCAGATTGCATTTCAAGCATTACTTTTTACAGGGTGATGCCAAACGCTTTCATTTTTCTTTAATTTTTTTACTGATCCCCTTTCACTTTTGAGGGAAAACTTTCACTGAAATATATTGAGGTATAATATGTTCTTCACACTCCTGAAGTTTCAAGCTGGTTTGTTTTTCAGATATTTAAAAAAAGTCTGAAATCGGAAGTGTCAGGTTATTTACTCACTGTAAAAAAATAACTATTACCAGCTGCAAGAAACTCTCGGTGATTGGAGAAAATTATTTTCTCCAATCACAGAGAGTTTCTTGCAGCTGGTAATAGTTATTTTTTTACAGTGCAGAAAGGTAGTGTACGTTTTGCAGATGAGAATCGTCTGCACTCAGGAGGAAAAATAATTTTCACTGTAGCAATTTGTATAGGAAAATATAGAAGAAAGTTTTGTGATGGTCACGACCAGGGTTTAAACTGCCATTAGTTTTTTTAGCATGTTGCTAAACGATATTGTATTTTGCTAAACTATGTCAGTAGGAATTTCGCTAAAAAGCTAAAACTAGATTACTTCATAAAATATCTTTATATAATTACCTCTAGTTTTTATACAAATATTCGTGGACAAAAATTACAAAATCACTGAAAATATTGGGAATCATTATCTATTTAGTATATTCGGATTTAATTTTGACTTTTAATAGTTGAATTTAAATGCAAAAATATTTAAAAACATAATTAAGAATTTGCTTCATAGATGTATTCTCAGTCCTAGTATTGCGTTTGTTGAAATCAAAACAAAATTTTGCCGATTCATTTTTCCTAAATTGCAATATATGCTTGGTTAAAATCGTCAGTGAACAAAACAAACAGAAAACAAAATTGGGGATAACCAAGTTAAGAAAAAGAAATCAATACTATTCGAAGAATTAATTTTCGAAAAAGCTAAAATACTGCTTATATGTTTTAGCTAAAATGTTAAAGAAACTTTTTTGCCAGGTTAAACCCTGGTCACAACATACTAAGTTTTTTTTTTTTTTGTGCTTTATCAAATATTGTGAATAACGATTGTTTCATTTACATTTTCTTTGTTTCCTCTACTATTACTTTTTTTTTCTAGAAAGAAGTTCAACATATACATTCACTGAAACAATAGCTGATATCCATGTGACATTCCACATCATCAAAATGAAGAATTGTCTATTTGTTTGGATTGGTGACAAATGCAATTTTGAGAACTTAGCTGTGGCAATGAATACTACATATAGTGCTATGCCAATCGCTACATCTATCATGGGACATTTAGGTAATGATAGCAGCTGCTCTTTGGCTACGAAACTTAGTAAGAAAACTGGAAAGCAAGTGTTTGCTAGTTTCAATTTATCTAAAACTGATAACAATGTCTTATTAAATGTCAATCAAATATTAATGGACAAGGTAAAAAAACATCCTGATAAATTTTAATGTTATGTAAAATAAATAAATTTTTACTGTCATCCTTTTACTAATTTTCTTTTCTTAAAAAATATTAACCACTTCACCGGCCATCGTAATATGTGGAAAGCTTGGTTTCCCCTGAGTTTTCTTGAAATCAAGGGCGTAGCAATTCAAAAATCATGGGAGGGGCTCAAAAAATTTGAATTTAAAAAGTACACAAAATTAATCTTAACAAAATCAATTAATAATTAGATGTTAATTAGTATTAATTATAAAATATTACCATTTATGAGCATTTATAACACATTAATTTTGGTTTTAATTTGGTGATTCTTTTATTTGGCATTAAAAGGAATTTTCGTAATAATTAATAGTGGGAGGGGGGGGGGAATACTATTCTTATTTTTGATATGTCTAAAAGAAATCTTTTACTTGATACATCAAGATAGCAATCAATTTATCAAATGAATGAAAGCGAAATTTTGCTAGAAACTTGCACATGTTGATTATATCAGGGTCTGAAGAAATTTATAGGTGTCTTTTTCAAAACAAACTTGTGTGATAAAAGTCATTTATTACGAGTCAACAAAATAGCATTATGTGCACTTAAACTTTGAATATATTTTATGTATAAAAATGTTATAGAAATATAAAGTTAGTAAAGCATTTAAGAATTTGTAACTGGTTTAGTGTAAAATTAAACTCGTTAAATGTAACATTCAATATTCTATGATTTTTTAACAATTTGTAGGTAACAGTTTGTGTTTATAGATTTTATCTGTCACCAGTTGATGTGCAAGAATAGAAAGTGATAAATTTAAAGATTTTTTTTTTTTTCTTCTTTCTTTTCTTTTTTCTAAAATAAGTTGTTTTAATGTATATTTTAAGAATACACAAAATGAATTTTTGGGTTTTCGGGTATGTGTGCCATGAGTCACCATGCAATCAAACTCTAGATCAGTGATTCTCAACCTTTTTTTTGTCACAGCACACTTTTAACGATTTCAAAATTTGGCGGCACACATTTCACTTGGGGCAAATATTTCACTTTATGAAAGGTCACAGTTATCGAATATAAAAACAGTTAAAAATATGGTATTTAACTGTAAAAACAACAGTTTTCTTTTACAGTGTACTTTTCTTTAATTTTAACAGACTTTACTCATAATAAAAAAAAGCGTTATAATTTTTACTATATACATTTCTAAAATTTGGCGGCAAACAAAAGTGCTGTGGCACAGTGGTTGAGAATCACTGCTCTAGATTATAATTGAAAATCTTATTTAATTATCACATGAAAACTTAATGCTAAATTAATGTAAGACTCAAGATGTTGCTATTCTTTCAGTTTATGGCAGGATAGGTCTGGTTTCATTCTAGATTATTTTCCCACTACAAGGAATAGAATATCTGCTTATAAGATGCTGTCTTTACAATCAAGGATTGCCTCTAAGATGACTCCCATGTATATGTATGTCTTAAATCAGTGGTCGCCAACCGGTGGTCCACGAGAAAATGTTGCTTGTGCACAGAAAAATCTTGATATTATTTGCATTTAAAAATATTTCTTTAGAAATTATATTGATGTTAATTTTAACTTTAGGATTTTCTGAATCTCTCTTCCTCACAATATTAGACTACAAAAATTTCTGGATGACAGAGAGGATAAATGGAATAATCTTTTATCATAAAAGTTTGAATAGTAATTAACAGGCATATTTATTGCTTTGAATTTTTTAGCTTCATTCGATACTTAGCTATGGAATTATTCGAATTCATCAAAATCTTTAAAATATACGGGAAAAATATAAGTTCCCATTATGATGTTTTGTCGAATTATCCAATAGTACTTGACAAACTATCTTAAAACTTTAGGGGTATAAAAAGAAAAAGAAAACATGTTACCTCATACATTTCAGCGAAAGTTTTTTCCCAAAGGAAATTAACAAAATAAATAAAATAAATAAATGAATGAAATACACGGTGTGTTTGGAATCAGGCAGTAAAAAGTAATGCTTGAAACGCATTATTGCTCAAGCATGTAGCTTCTTTAAATGTCTGTATTAAATTATACCATATTAACACATATATTCATTCAGATATAAAGATTCTTTAAAAAGTTTCCTCTTTTTTATTATAACATGCAGGGTATTAAACTCAGAGCAAAACTATTTTTAGAAAAATTGGCATATACAGTATAGGATCTGTTATCCAGAAACCCGTTATCCAGAATGCTTCGAAAACCAGAATACAAAATACCAACTACCAAAATTTTTAATTATCGTAAAATTTAAGAATTAAAGTTATACGATAGCAGCGGTCAGAATTATAGTTTTACAACCTACTTTCAATAATGCTACAGTGTTATTCTTGGGAAATATGGTGAGCACAAAATTGTTCAAATAATTACTGAAAATTTTGCAAATTTAGGTTAGAAAATGAATTTTTATGGTATTTTTTAATTGATAAACATTAATAACACATACTTCTTAAAGTGCCCAATAGCAGATGGATTAAATCCTTGAACTCAGGTCGCATGCATGAAGTCCCAATTGCTATAAAAACTTTAAATGGGTTTTATTAACTTCCATTATTTTTAGAATTCATTTCATAAAATATTTAGCATTTTGTGCTAAAAATATTTGAAACGTTTATGAACAATTAGTATCAGAGACACACATTATAAGCAAAAAAATATCTTAGAAATGTTTGCAAAATCCAAATGAAAGGATTTTACTCTCAGGTCCAAAACTAAATTTTATATATGTTTATTTTTCATTTATTATTACTATTATTATTTATAGTTTAAAATTCTAATTAAAAATGTTTTTTATTTTGTGGAAATAATTTATTAAATGAACAAATATATGGGGGTAAAGTGTTTATATATATTATTTATGTTTACCACTGCTATTTATGAAATTATTTTGTACCATTTTTATACAAATAATAAAGTTTTCCGAATTATGGAAAACCCCCTTATCCAGAATATCCCAAGTCCCAAGCTTTCTGGATAACGGATCCTATACTGTACTACAACCAGTGTATAAAAATATAAAATATATGAGCATTTTTACTAAATAATATTTAATCATGCATAAGCAAGCATTAACGTAATTTCATTTACATAATTCATTAGCCAAATATATTGAGTTACTTATATGAAAATCTCATGCTAATATCGTGAAAATTAAAAAAAATATATATCATCGATAGAATGAAATAAATTTCAGTTCATTACAAAAGAAAAAGAAAATTATAAGGGTTTTTATCAATATTTATTTACAATCAGTGAGAATTATTTTACCACTGACTGAGTCAAAATAAAAAGCTTGGTAAAATTCCTTACAGTTTTGCTTTTTTTTTATAGAAGAACTGAAGTTCATTTCATTCTGTCAATGAGAACTCTTTCAAATTTCCCGTTATTTACTTGTGTCTTTGATGTAAGTAGCTCAATACCTTTGGCTGATGAATTATGCAAATGAAAACATGGGTGCTCGCACATTCACAACTAAAATCATTTAGTAAAAATGCTCATATTTCATTAGATTTATGTAATTAGTATTTTTATTTTCTGATTGTAATATGTTGTGTGTCAAATGCATATTTGTCAAGTTTTCCGAAAATTGCTTTGCATGGAGGCTTTAATAACCCTTCCATATATAAAATAAAGAGGCATTTTTTAAGAAACTATTATGTCTCTATGAGTATATGCACTAGTGTCACACAAGGTATAGAAATAATCAAAAGAAGTATCATAATCACATGCTACAGCCAGAATCAGAGATGCCAACTACTACGGTTTGTCCGTAGTTTTTATGGAAATACGGTAGTAATTATGGCCTTACGGACGACATATAAAAATTACGGATTATACATTTTTAAAAAAGTCGCGGATATCGTTCGTTTTAAAAAAATGAAACTCTATTTACGATCAACGATCAAACGTACAATGGAAGCCTTCTGATTCCCAATCTTTCTGCATCCACAACCTATATGTCAATATTCACTTTAAATTTGTTTCATAAGATTCTAGAAACTATAAAGAAATAGAATTGTTCGATATTTCTTGCTCATCCCATCAGCAATATGAATGTCAATATTCATTTTAAAATTCTTTTATTAGTTTCTACAACCTATAAAGGAGTAGAATGGTTTAATTTCTCAAATATCTATTTATTTTTTGACCTCCCCCTCTCCTTCCCATCTGCAGCTAGTGATCAAGAAATGTCTATTTACAGTAAACAAATATTGCATGTATAAAATAACCAAATTTGTTTAGAGTATATCAATAAATTATTTTGTGCTTATATTTTCTTCATTTTTTTTTTTAAAGGTCAAATTTTATTTATAATTTTTAAAAGTAAATGAGAAAACGAACTTATTAGTTTAATGTACAAAAATAAATCATTTTTGAGTGTATAACATTTAAAATATTTTTTTATCAGTTAAGACCAACTTACCAGACTACTGACAAGTAACCCAAACTACTGAAAATTGTCTTACAAGGTTGGCATCTCTGCAGAATGCACAAGCATTACAGACGTGCTATTCCATACCTAACCTTCACTCAGATATAAGAAATATAACATTTTCTTTAGATTCCCAGAGTTATTAGGAGAATTGTCAAATACTTCATGAAGTATTTGATAAAACATGTGAAATGAAAAAAATTCTGTTAATTTATAGAAAGGTAGCGTGTTAGTGGTCTGCGAGGATTCAAATTGTGCAACTTTAGCAATAAAAAGTTTTTGTATGGGAAGAGAACAAATTATTGTATTGAGATCCAATTCTATCATTATGAAAAATATTAATTTTAATTAATTTAACAGTCACGTGAAATTGGTATTTTAGTCATATTTTAAGAATTTAACTGTAAAAAAATAGGAATTTCTATATTGAGGTACCTGATTACTTGCCCCTCCTTGCTTTCTTCATCTATACAATTTCTTTAAACTTCATAATTTAAAAAAAAAAAAAGAGATAAAATAAATTTATTTGCAGAACAAATTCTTTAATATAAGATACTGAACTAAACTATTGTTTTAATTTTAATTCACCGTATCCAAGAAGAAAGAGCATTTAAAAATTTCTTGGTATTATTATTATTATTTGCCCTGATAGAACCATGCTATAATAGTTTTCAGAAATGCAGTTTGGTAGAATCTATTATATTTTGAACAAATTTCCTTGTTACCAGAAATACAGAATTTTCTAACAATTTCCTGTTTTTTTAAAGTTTTGTATTTTTTTTTTTTTAAATGTATATATTACTAGTAATTGAATGTAAAATAAATAAATAAAAATAACAACACGACACAAATATTATAATAAAAATTTTTATTAAATATTTGACTCAACAAAACAAAGAAATAAAACTTTAAATAAACATTTATAAATAAAATAATAAGCAATAAATTTATCAAATATAATGTTTAGATACATTTATTAGCAGCTGAAATGTAGCCAATTGACGCTGAAGAATTTACATGCATTTTAACATCAGTTTTTAAAAATTTAACTAAGAATTAAAAAAAAAAAAAAAAAATGTGCTGGGTTAAATGAACAAATAGGATTAAAAAGAAAAAAAAAAAAAGTTATTTCAGGTACAATTTTTAAATTTCATGATATTGATGCATTTGGCAAAACAAAAGGCACATAAGGAAAAGTGAGGAGACCTTTCGGGCAAAAAATACATTGGTCGTTTTGAATTAATACAAAATGGCCAACAATATTTACAAGCTGTGCATGATAGGCAGATGGGATCATGGAAGCTCAAGATTAAAAGAGTGATAATTTACAGACTAAGAAATTGACATGTTGGTTACATACAGATGCCAAACTAGAATGCCATATGTTATTGCTTTATTGTTGAAGACAAGAAAAATCAATGTATTTTGTTCTAGCACAGTAAATTCTCAAATCTGCAACCCAAAATCATCATACCCTTTTTAGACATAAACTGTGAGATTACCGTAAAATTCCAATAGTAACCCCCCACCCAAATATGCCTTAGTCTGTGATTTTCTGATGTTTTCATTTTCGAAAAATCTTCCGTTCTCTCGGCTATTACAATCTGAAATTTTCCTAAATTTTCCACATTTTAAAAGTTTCCGATAATATCACACCTTCTTAACCCATTTTATCCCATTGTCCTATTTAAACGACAGCTGAAAAATAGCATATAGAAATCAGAATTTGCTTGGTGCAAATATTTTGTCAGCTGGAATATATAATGGTAATATATAAGCTTTTGCTAGCGTGTTATGTGTCTCACCTCCTCCTCCATATGGAATCTTTGTTTAATCATTACATTAGGGGGCGTGGTTTATCTTCTCTTTGCAGTTGAAAATTCTTTCTGGAAAACTATCATGTAAATAAGAAAGTATTATACAGATAAAGCAAAACTTTATACTCGGAAAGCACTTTTCACTATTGAAGAGAACACTAAAACATATAAGTGCAAATTTCATCCTCTTTATTTCAATGTCCTGCATACAAGGTGGATAAGATTTCTCATACAGAATTTTTTTTTTAAATTTTGTTGTATTTATTTAGGTTTAATTAACCTTAAAAAATATAATTTTTCTCAAATTTGAGCAAAATAAATAAAATCAGTTAATGTAATGATTTTTATTTCTAAAAGAAAGGGGGTTATAATCGGAATTTTACGATAAAGTTTCCAGAAAAGAAATCAAAATATCATGCTTATTATTTCTACTAAATGATTGATGAATTATATGATGATAGAAAAATCAAATTGGAAGATTTTTGAAATGTTTAGCAGGGTGGCTAGCAGTCAGGGAATTTAGAAAATCTGGAAATGTCAGAATTTTGAAAAATTTTATGAAAATAAGCTTCATTAAATTATTAATGCTATTTTAAATCACTAAATTTTTCGCTAATGTCAAGACATTTTTGTGGGATATAAGCAGTAAGAGTCAGGGAAAAGTAGGGAAAAATCTCGAAAAATAGTCAGGGAATTTCAAAAAGTTTAAATGCTAGCCACTTACAGAAAAAGTAATCAAAGGGAAATCCATTATAATGCATTAAATACTTGGATAAAAATAACAGAATCATCATTAGCAACCCAATCTGAGTAAACAGATAATTTTTATAAAGGATTAACTATCATAAAATTATAATTTTCGAATTTTTTATTGCTGCAAAAATTTGTTTGTTAATCAAATTTAAAGTTTGTAAGTTCCAAGGTAAAAAAAATAAATAAACAATAAAGCTCTTGAACAAACAACAATTTGTTTGTGAAATGTTATGAAAAGCAGTAAATTCTGTAAATAAACTATAGTTAGTACTTATCATTATTTCCAATATTACATTCAAATTATTGCATTATTGTAGAAAATGTAAAGAAAACAATGAACTGAATAAAACTTGCAAAATTAAAAATTTACATCTTCTGGGATTTTAAGTGTTGCAGATTTGAGAGAATAAACATGTTGTAATTATTTGAAACAACAAATCAATTACATTCAGATGTACACACATTATTTATGTTTAAATAAAACTATTTTACCTTCAAAATTCAAGTTGTAATAAACTAATACTCTATTTCTAAAGACTATACAAGAGGTTAACAAACAAAAATTTCATCATTTAGCTAACTTTCAAGTCATGAATTTTAAATCATGAAATACAATTTTTACTCATGCATTGATAAATTCATTAATTGTTAATTATTCAATATTTTAAACAGAAATAACTTTTCTAATGAATAATATTAAAAAACAAATCAAAGTATAGAAGATAAGTTAAAATAAATTTACACTATTCCAAAAATTTTAACATTATAATAAAGAATAATCTCTTTTGTTATTCAACATAGAATTTTAATTTTGATATGCAATAAAATAAATTTTACAATGCATGAATAAATTACTGTAAAATTTGATCAAATTCTAAAATTAGAATTCAATTTTAGCTACTTTTTTTTTTTTTTTTTTTTTTTTTAAATTGCTAAAGCTATTGAAGTTTTCAGTCTTATAAAGCTTAGCAGAGAAGCAATTTTTGATTATGCATTGATATGAAGAGGAAACAGGCGACATCAATATAATATGCATTGCAAATGCATCAATTTTAGCTTTGAGGAATGCCATAAATGATATATACTATACTTGTTTAAAACGATAAAAACTAAACTAAACTCCTATTTGAATATTTCATATATTCCTATTTACACAGACAAGTTAATTTTGTAAATTTTAAATATTTTGTTTTTGTTTTAGAACCATTCCCAAATTTTGTATATGTATGTCATATGAGTTTCAACAAAAAACTTTTTCTGTTCTATTTCTCAATTTTTTTTAGTAAAAGTGACCTATTATTAGAAATAGAAGGCTTGTTTTTACTGATATCACTTTTGTAGTTATCTCATCATATTCTTCAATTTTACTTTTTCATTTAAAACAGCCTCAAAACAAGTTCTATACTGTAGTTGGCTTAAGTTCCAATAAATTGATTATCACTATTTTTATAAAGGAAATTTTTTTCTTTTTACTTATAACAATGAATGTGATAATTGCAAAATAATGATTATATCTAGAGAATCAAAAACTGAAAAATTTAAAAATTCAATAGCTTAAGCAATCAAAAATTACAGTTTTGTTTAGTATGTTTAAAAATATCAAATATGCTGCTAAGTAATTATCTTCAATTTAAATGCTACTTTAAACATACATCAAAATTGGTAAATCAGAAAATTTCAAAATAACTTAATGTTTAACTGTAGCATTATTTGAGGAACTAAACATTAATGTGTATATTTGCAAAAGAACATAATTACATAGAATATTTAATATTTTTTACCAATTTTTCTCGATGATTGAAAACAATACAGATCGTTCCATAATTTAACAATTATAAAAAGTGAAAAATAATTTCCAATCAATAACTTTAAAAGCAAGTAAAAATGTTGTACTATAAATTCTAACAGACAGACACAACTACACTATACATAAAATCTTGTAAAAGTAATATTAGCAATTAGCTCCTTTGCATAGCATAGAGTAACTATCAGTCTTATTAAGAGCTCATCATTTTCCTCATCATACAATAATAAAAGCTATTCATATACCTCTCATATATTTCATGTATATATGAATGTGTTTTAACATTAATGTAAACTGAAGGAAAAAATATCACAGAATCATACATACATCACATGTCTAATATACTATTTCTAAACAACGAAGACAAAACAACACTGATCTAACATTACATACCTGATTCTAGAGACAGTACAATAAGTAAATCAACAGTTTTTATGCATTATCTACATCAGAGCCTAATATATGAATATTCCAAATCTGCAATTTTGAGAAAGATTTTAATTTTTTATACTAGATGTAGTTTCCTTCAAACTGTACCTTTATTTCATGACATATTCTATTGATGAGAATGAAGTTAAAAACTAATAGCTATGCTTTCTTTTAACATAACAGTGGGAATTTTTTTTATACATGTTTCTATGAATAAATTCAAAACATTTACAAAGATTAAAAAAGAAGGGAAAAAAATTTTTTTTGGAGATATTTTTTTTTTTTTTTTTTTTTTTTTTTTTTTTTTGTGTGCAGCATATTTGAGGAATGTACTTAAATCAGTTTATATGTATAAAATATTTTTTGTAGTTGAAATTCCAGCAATGCACCAGAGTACTTTAATAATTAGAATAAAAATGTCTTTAGATTTTATCACATACATTCATTATATGTAATATAACTTTAGCTTTAGAAATGTTTAAATTGAGAAAATTTTAAACACAAATGATGTAAAGATTTAATATATGTAATATTAATATTAAATGCCACCTGAAATGAAATGTGGATGAATTTAAGAATCTAATAAATGTTAAAAAAAAAAAAAAAAACTTGTTTTCTAGTGCCTTTATTATGTTAGAAAAAATATTTATATAAATATTAAAATTATATATTGATTAGTTTAAATGAGTTTTAAAAATTTTTCATTTTGTGAAATTTTCCAATAATTCCATAAAGAAATATGTTTTTCTGATTTTACATTACTTTTTTTACATATGCGAAAAGAACAAAAAGCTTTTCCTGGACCAAGTAATCTGTAATTTCTTAATTTTTCTACTGTTTACACAACTAACATTCCTAAACTCCTATTGGCCACACTCCCCACCTTTCCTGTAATCCTATTGGTTGAACTAAATTCAGTCCCTCTCCTATATATATGAGCACTTCTCCAGATTCAAAATTCTTTTTGCACTGAAGACGGTACGCTTAAGGCTACCGAAACAGCTATATGCATCTCAAATATTTTTCTTTGGCATTTCTGATGTAGTAGTTTATTCGTGTTTTAATATTCCAACGCCAAGTCTCCTGTTATTATTATTATTAATCTGTACAAAACTTTGAATGAACACCATAAAATGCAAGAACTTGCAACAATTGTTTTGGGTTGAAAAGAAGCATAACCCTTCTTCAGGCGAACAAAGTAAAGTAGGCACAAGTGCTGCACACAAAGATTTGCAGCAGTAGTGTTCTGTGGTGCTTTTCTATAACAAGCATTCTATAAACAGAATGCATGCACCAAGAGACATATTCTGGAGTGATCAAATACATAAAAGCAATCAAAAAATTACATTGCAAGTTTTCGATTGTTTTTATCGATTCGATCACATGAGAATAGGCTCCTAATTTTTCCTCTTTTAAAATAAATAAAAATATGTCTAAATTTGATGGAAAAGGAACGTTATAGTTAAAAGAAAAATTTGTAATGCAGGATGCGTAATTTGAATGTTAAATTAAAAAAAAAAAACTACACTTTTCCTTTTTTTTTTTTAAAGTTTGCTGATTTTATATGACAAACCATTTTAATAAAGGCGAAAATAAGTTTTTTGACAATGGACTCTTCCCGGTTTCGTCTGCTCAATCATGTGATATAGGAAAACAAATATTCGAATTCAATTAAATATCGTTCTTAAGAACAAAAATGTTAATATTTAATATAAAATAAAATAAAAGTAATTTGTGCATTTGTAAACAATAGAATAGTTGTATTTGTAAATTTAATAATTTTTTAAAAACACTTTATGTGTTTATTTATTTTCAACTGTAAGAATCGATTTTTGTATGTTCTAGTGTAACTGTTACATTAACTGATCTAGCAATAAATAATAGCTTCTTGTGGAATGTTCATGAATTATAATTTGAAATTTTAAAATGTTTTCATTTAATTTAATTGCATAAATGTGTTACAACAAGTTAATTAACTTAGTTACTGGTCTAAAGGGATTTATGCAGTACAATATTGCACTGTCACTGATTTAAGTGCCAAAAATCAGAGTATTTAACATGTTGTTCATGAACATCAATAACAAATATAAACTAAATGATGATTGTAGCAAACAAAAGATGTTGAATAATGATATAAAATGGATTAAAAATGATGATGTATAAAAAAATAACACAGATTAAATACGATTGATCAAAAATAAGAATAGAAAATGTTATTTCAGCAATCACTACAGATAAACAAGACTTCGTCTGCTATTTGTTTTTCCTCTATCATGTGACCTCTGATGTCAGGTGGGAAGAGCCCATTAAAAAAGAGCACTCTGGTGCAAGAAAACATTTCTGTTCTTTTCAAATTTAAAGGTTACATAAAGGAAAAGGGGAGAAAAAAAAACCTCTTCATAAAATGTAGAGGAAAATGCTGCAACGTCTTACAAATTCTGTTTCACTACTTAAATTTAAAGACTATTTTATTTTTATGACTTGTACACAGTCCTACAAAAAGCAGGTTTCAGGTTTTTAACATTTAATGATTTTAGAATGATCATGAATTCGGTGTACAGCAAAAATGGAACATTATATTTCAACAACTATCAACAAATGCAGGTATGATTCATTACTAAATGGATTTAAAGATGCCTGCTTATTTTAGAAAAAGTTAAATTTGTGTCGAGTACTAGTTTTTTGTGTAATCTAAAGTATGATTCTAACAAACACGTATGCATACAAAGGTATTTTTTTCTGGAGAGTATGATGATTAGAAAAATGTGTACACACATATGTAATTCAGTGTTTCAAATAATTCATCTGAAAATGAAAAAAAATGCATCGCATGAAAAATAGGTAAAATTATATATCTTAAACCAGAAGCCTTTACAATAGCAATTTATAAAGTTACTGGGGAAATTAAGTACATTGCATTTTTGATAATTATTACAAAATTGTTAATATTATAGTTAAAAAAAAATCCATGGGAAAGAACATGATGTATTTAATTTATAAATAAACTGTCATCAATGGCAGTAATATCTAAAAAGATATAAAGACCCTGTACATGATCACTCTTGAGGCTCCCTTACGCATTACAAACTATTTTTTTTCATGAAAATTTTGTAAATTCAGAATTCTGTCTACCCACACATAGGCTTTTCTCACTTCTCTATTCAAGAGAAGCATTGATAAATAGTGCCATGTCTTGCAATAATGAATTCTAACATTATCTTTTGTAAAACAATTAACTCTTTCGGTCCCATGAATATGAAATTTTCATCTACCTCAGGATCCCGGACAAACGGCCAAGATTTCATCCCCACGGACGCACAGAGCAGCTTCTTTTTCTATTCATGTGCGTGTCATTTCAACACGTCTTAAGATTAGGAGAAGAATGGATTATTGTCTGGTCCAGTTTCACTGCAGAGTGCAAATCTTTAGGACAAGAAAAGTCCCTTCCCTATCCCTTCTTGTCACCATAAAGTTAACCCACCCACTTGTCATCTGCACTGACAACTAACCGCGGAAAAATGACCATCGCGAAGATAAAAGAGCGAAAAGGGGGGATGAACGATCTCAGGCGTTTTAGGGCCGGAATGGGACTGAGAGATTTCGGGTGGTTTCGGCCATTATGGGAACAAAAGGGTTAAGGTCTCACATTTAAGTGATGGTGAGAGATCAAATGAGAAGTTTCACAATCAACATGTTATTATTATTTTTAATTTAAATAAATTTTAGTGAGGTGAAAAAAAAAAAAAAATCAATTGAATAGCATTTTCAAAATAATAACTCTAAAATTATATACATAAAAAAGTCTATTTTATTTTATTTTTTTTTTTTTTTTTAATTATGTTAACAATTGTAAATTCCTATCAAATAACATTTTTTGTTATTTAAACCAAAGAGAAAATAAAATATCTTTTTAACTGTAAGTTTTTCTTTCAGTTGTAGGCCATTCGATGTCATTTCTCATCTTTATCAGCATTCAAACACTAGATCAGCGATTCTCAACCGCTAGTTCAACAGACTGACACCAGTCTGAGGGGAAAAAGAGACCAATTTTCGGTGATTTTTTTCTTGGACCATGTTAAAAAAAAAATTTCTTCTTCGTAAGAAATAATGCTAATATATATTTTATGATATTTTTTTACATTAATGCTTTAATTTTAGTATACAGAATTTTGTCTTCACAAGTTTTACTAATCCAAGGGCCAAAACAGGTTGAGAAACACTGCGCTAGATCATTCTCAAAGGCACGGAAGAAATATATCAAAAGACTTAAATAAAACCATAAAATAAAGATATTTTTTGTTTTTAATAATGTAAATTGCAGTTGAGAATTCAAGATTACAAATTAATGTTTAATGCTTCTTATTTAAATATAATTAACTGTTTAAATTGTTAAAACTGTTATTAATTGTTTTTAAATATAATTAACTATTGTTATTAAATATAATTGACTACTGTTACAGTTTTCTTTAAATATTTATGTAACTGATCAAGCAGCACACTTTAAAATAAAGAAACTTCAATTTAGAAATTTGAAGAAATATTTAATTGATAAATTTTCAATCAATTTTAATAGAATAAATAAATTTTTTCATACATTAAAACGAATTTCTAAATATATTTTGTGTCCTAATTAGCAAATTATACATATGTACATATAATGCATTCATATGAACACTTTCTTTAACAATTCACATTTCTATACAGCATCTTTTTTAGTTTTTAGAATGTTCAAATAAATCCAAGGCACTTATGTTTTACACATGCAACCACCTATATGAATCACAAAAACATGAAATGCCTAAATATTTAAAAATCAGTATTGATTTATTTAGATGCAACATATAGAAGACGCAAATGTATGGTATTTGTATTATTTAATGTTCGGACAAAACCATAAATATTTTTAGAACACATAAAAGTTGTAATGAAATTACATTAAATAAGTTATTTATTTGTATAACTAAAAAATATCATATTTAAGATTTTGAAGTTACAGTCTTAATACAGAAAACAATTAAAAGTAGGATCATCGATGATTGTGGTTGAGTGATAAATACTGTCAACATTTGTAACATGCATAAAAAACTGGAGAAAATTTTCACAATATCATATTTAAAATGTTTTCAACAATTTCTTTTAAATATAACATATACATTTGTCACAAATTACCAGCAATTAAAATCAAGTACAGAAATATTCGTTTATATGCTTTAAAAATAATTAAATTCTGGTTATAAACATAATTTAAAAGAAAAGAAAAGAAAAGAAAATATTAATAAAGAATAAAGGATTAGATCGGTCAAATTTCGATGTTTAGCTTTGAATTCCTATCCTTTTTCAACAAGATAAAATTTGTATATTATACATAAACTACTTACTCCAAATGCTTAAAAGGCACTTTCAATTAATCAAATTATGTACAGGCTGATAATGATAGCATACGTACATAATTTTTAAAGCACGACTATAGCAGCAAAACAATACTGAAATGAATAAAACATATTTAATTATTTTCCAAGTCAACTGTTAATTTAATACAGATTTATTTATTTATTATCCTTGGAAGCACTTTTAATAATCAAACAACAAGAAAATAAAAGACTTCTTGAAAAATTTATTTTACATTTTAAAAATTTTTTAACTATAAATATTTTTTCCCCCTCAGGTAGGTCACATTATAAGCTATTATTCAAGCTAAAATAAACAAGACAAATTGATTGTCTTTGTCAATGTTATTTAGGAATCTAATCAAATTTAAAGAAGTCTTTTATTACTTTATCTGATTTTCATAATAGTTCTTTTCTCAGGGTAAAAAATAAACATTTCATGCAACTGATTAAATCTATAATAAAGTTTGGTTTATTATTTTAAAAGATGTCATTATTATCTTTTTCTTAATAACTGAAAAATAATGTGTAAAAAAAATTATTTCCAAAAAACAAAATTTTCAAATTTTGCAGAAGGAAATTGATATTAAATACATAAACATAAAAATCCAAATTACACAATTCAAGTCATCAAAGGCCTGTATTTTATTTTTATACTTTCTTGGATTGAATCGATTTTATCTATATTATTTTTTAGTATTTTTATAATTAATGAGCTATGATTGCTCAAAGATTAATTATAAAGAAAATAAAAATAAATGTGGGCTATAGCAGAAAATATTATTTTTGCGTTTAGAGGCTTGACATTGTCAATTACTTATAAAATTAAGGTATACAGTTAATATTTTAATTGAAAGGATAAAACATTTTATTGTTAAGTGGCAGCATTAACAAAAGCAAAAGAATTATTTTATTTTAATTGATGGTGTTCTTACTGTACCAGTCTTTTATCTAAAAATAATAAACCTTATATTTAAATCTGTAAAAGAAAGATACATTGAAAAAGTCAGGTAGTATAGATTCAAATAAAATAAAATAAATGTAATATTTTAACAATTTGTTGGCATCTGATTGTAAGGAAATTAAGATTCAAATTAATTAATTAATTATTATTATTATTTTTTTTTTTTACATTACCTCTAACTCACATTATATTGATATTCTTTTCTAAGATTTATTATTTATTGTAAATATTTAACTATTAAGTAAAAAATACTTAGAGAGTTATTTTTATTTTCAAAATGATTATTTTTTTTTACATTCTAATTTATAACATCTCAAATTAGAAACACTGAAAGAATTATGTCTTCCTCCCTTACCCCTTTTGTGCTTGAATTTATGAATATTTGGAACTTTCATATTTATGTATATATACATATCAGATGTGATAGATTATGATGGATCAGATATAGGGGGGATATTTTTAAATGAAAAAATTCTATGTAAACTCAAAGTACAATTTAAATGTGTTTTTTAAAATTTGAAAAGTGCTTAAATCATAATTTTGCATTCAATTATAGCAACTATTAATAAAATTAACAAGACTCAGTAAGCTCTATCCTACATTTCTAAGCTTATATGAACTAAGAATCCAAATAATAAAAGAATGTATAAAGCTTTTTACAACATAAATATCTCTAATAATTCAGCATCTATAAAAATAGGGAGAATTATATCATAGCACACAACATTATCCATAAAAATAATTCAAAACACATAAAACTAAAGCTAGTTTTACTACACAAATATTCTAAGTGAAATTTGGATAAGTGGTCCAAGGGGTTTTAACTATATTAAAAAAAAAAAAAAAAAAAAAAAAAAATATGTTGAAATATGAACAGTACTGAAAATTTTGAAGTTTTATTTATGGTTCTATGTACCATAACTCAAAAGTTATGAGCAGATTTTAACTGATATTAAGATTAAACTTATTGCATTTCCGAACTTTAATACTTATTTTCCCTAATTTTTTTTTGCCATCATCTTACTGCACCACTCATTTTTTTATGATCTTAAAATGTTTGTACAAGCTTACTTCATAAAAGGAATTAAGAATTTTGAAAAATTTAAAAGTTTACTACTTTTTAAAATTATATAAAATTAATTTAATTTATTTATAGTTAGTTTTTTTAAATGTTAATTCATTTTGTGGATATTTTTTTACATAAATGTGGGCTCAAAGCTTTAAAATGAACAAGTAAAGAAAAAAAAAAAATATTGCAGATAGTGGTAAAAAAGCATACTCAAGAAAATAAGCATTAAAGTTTGTCTTGACATTAGTTACAATTCTGCTAAGTACTATGTACTTACACTGTATATACTTGTGTACATAATGCATAAACGAAATAGTACAATAGACCTCTGGTCACAGTGCTAGTTTTTTTGGGACCACCTTTCTTCAAGGGCCCTCTTCACTCACCGCCGCCGGAAGCCGAAACTAATGTTATTCTATGGTAAATTTTTCTTTACAAATAACTTATTAACTAATACATATTTTTAAATTCTGTTTTCACATTCTGAAAATTCCCAGCTTTTAAATTGACGGACCTTTTTTAAAAAATTATTTTTTTAATTTTTTATATTTTATTTTGAAGCTGCAAAATACGAATTTTCAATATCATTTTTTTTTCATTTTGCAATTTCAAAATAAACTATTCAAAATAAAAAAAATATATATTTTTATAAAAGGTCCGTCAATTTAACAGTTGTGTATTTTCTGAATGTGAAAACAGAATTTAAAAATATGTATTAGTTAATAAGTTATTTGAAAAGAAAATTTCCCCATAGAATAACATTGGCTTGGGCTTCCGGCGACGGTAAATGAAGAGGGCCGTTAAGTCAATCAAGCGAGAGACTTTCATTCAACTTTTAACACAACACAACTTGATAAACATTTTCAAGTGCTAGTCAAACAAGTTAAAACCCTTTGACAATGAATCTTCCCCATATGTTGATATGTTGCATTGGGTGAAATGTTGGACGAAAATCTCTCATGTAATATGGCTATTCATTTAACATAAATGAAGCTTTAAAATGCTCTGCTCAAATTTGTTAATATTTCAACAGTTTTTTTTTTTTTTCTCACCCTCATTTTTTTTTTTTTTTAAGGCATTAAAACCCCCTAGACCTGATCCCTCAAAGTGACATCACTAGTGTAGCCAGAGTTAAGAAGAACGGTTTTAATTTAGTAAATAATAATAACCTTTATGCTACTTTATTAAAAATTTAAAAATAAGTTATTTATTTTTTTTTTAAAGGCATTTTTTATCCATTGAAAGCTTACTATAAATGACAAACAATTTAAATGATAGATATAAAATCCAACTTAAACAGAAGAAAAATTAAAAATATTATTTAACTTTCAGAGTGTGCAAAAAATTTCAATACTTTTAAAATTAAAAGAAAATGACAAATTAAATAATGTAAATTTAATTACTGTATACAAAATTTCAGGACTTCTAATTTTAATAATCCTGATGCTACAAAGCAAGTCATAAAAATAAAGAAAAGATAATATAAATAAATTTTAATACATACTATAACAAGATGAAACCATAGATATAGTAATATATATAGATCTATCATCCCCATGTTATCGAGCAAAAAATTTTGATGCTGAAAAAAAGTTCTAAAATCAGCCATTAGAGAGTATTGGAAGAAGAATAAAAAGAAAAATGAATTTGTAACTGTACCTGGAGTTTTTCATTCAACTTTAGTAAATAAATTATTCATAAATTTTATTTACTAAATTATCCGTGTGTATTCCTGTGTGTGATTTACTTGGAGAAAGGCCGCCATTAGAGTGACTTTCCCCGAAAAAAAAAAAAGGTATCACTTTTTCCCTCTCGCTGATCAATCTATGTCTTATTACTATATCTATGGATGAAACAGATATAAGTGTGGAAATTTATTATTCAGAGTTGAGTCACATTAATACTGCTTTTAATAGTCTTTACAGAATGTGTCTAAAGTTTTCCAAAACCTACCTGAGGTTCTCTATCACACAAAATAAAATCCATAAAGCTTTATAAAAGTATTTAGGAACATGAAAGTAAATTATCATAACCACACATATATTATTATTATATAATAATAATATATGTGCTGGATAAAAAGGAACAAAAATGAAACAAAGATAAAATGCTATAAATATAAATGCTTATTCTAATAACAAAGCTAGATCAAAGATACTTAATATATAAGTTGCAAAAATATAAAGCACAGCATCAGTAATTAATTAAATATTTCGATTAGGCAATAAGCAAAAAACTCACAACAATCATCTCAGGTTATGCTCTATTTTGACCTGACACAATTGTTGCGAGTTTTTTTGCATTTTATAGTGTTTTGAAGTTTTTTATTTATTATTTTGCAACGACAGTCTTCTTGTGCCTTTTTATTATTTAGATTAGATAATTGAAAAATTCTAATTTTATCAAAGGCATCAATGGAAAGAATTAAAAATCTTTAAATGCATCTAATACTCTAAAATTTCATTAGATTCTTAGAAAATTTATCATGATTCTCGTATTTATGGATGCAAATGGCACACATTTTTGTTAAAAATTTTGCCTAATTTTTTTTTTTTCTGATAATAAAAAATAAAATTAATTTTTTTCAATTAATTTTTAGTATATTTAGAATTTCAAAATCATATAGAAGCATCAACTAAGCTTGAAGTCAATACAATTTAATAATTTTTACATTCAAATTTTTAGTTAAAAAAAAATAATAATAATAATTAATCAAGAGATTTATATATATGACTTTTACAACTACAATGTTTTTATTTCTTTATAATACTTACTATATAAGTTATTGTGTGAAAAACTGAAATCACCTAAACTATTTTTTAGATAATTAATACAAAGGTAATCGTAGAACTGATGTTTTACGACATTTTACAATCAAGATGACACCATTTGCTGATGCTGTGCTTTATAATGAAAAACGAATAACTAAATAATAAACTTTTTTTTAAAACTTTAAATACTCTTTAAAACTAAACAAAATACATACCATTACACTGCTTAGAAAGCATACTAGAACTCATTTCCTTACGAAAGGACTAGATAGAAAAATATTCTTTTAACATCCAAACCCTTTTATAGTCTATACATAGTCTGCATATAGCTAAAGTTACATGTTTTGTCTTCTTCAAAATATATCTAACAAATATCATTCAATATCTTTACTCATTTCTTATTTCTAAAAAGCGAGAGTTCTAGTGACTTTTATTTAGTACAAGCTTGACTAATCTGCTAATCTGAAAATTACTAACATAATTTATTTTGAATGTTAAAACAAATAACAGACATTTAAAATGAGTACTATAAAGTCAAGAACTAATATATATATGTAATTAATTATGAGATATATTTAATGACCTTGTGGCAGAATTTAGGTTACACGGCGAAATTGTCACAGAAAAGAAATTGTCACTTGCAGAAAGATTTGCTCATAAAATTAAAGATATTTTTAGATTTTAATAGAAAACTTAAATACGTCTTATATTTAGAATTCTTTTACAGTATATTGGGATTATTAATATAATTAAATACACATATTATGTGTAAATTAGAAAATGTGTTATTATTAAATAACATCGTCTTGCAGAAAAATTTGCATGAACGATGGCTTGTTACTGAAAGTATAAAAATATTCTGCCCCAGGGTTTAATGTATGAAAGACTTCTGAAATTTTGAAGATCTTTCACTGAATGCTTTTTCATTACATTTACATCACTGCTATTGAAATAGTCTAAATGCTAGGATGATCACAACATAATGTTTCTGCGCTGGAGCCAAGGCTGCATTAAAAACGTGATTTTAGAGGCAACTTATAGTATGATGCCAAAAGATCCTCCTCAGCTAGTGCCTCCTGATTTAATTTGTGTAGTTTTGCTGCTACATACTAGAAGGCCAGATTTCCTCCCTTTGACAATAACTGACATTTGTCAAAGGAACAAACGTCAAGTTTAATTTTCATGCATCTTTTAACCAAAAGCAGTAATAATTTGCACTGAGGCTAGCAAAATTTAATATGTTTTGAAATACTCGAATTATAACTATGAGAGTAGTTTATTTTCTGGAGAAATCGATGATACATATTAATAAAATTTACAAAATTAAAATATCTTGATTTGAAATTGTGTTGTCATGTTTCGCAAAAGTCCCTATATTTGCTGCTTTTTGCTCATTTTATTTGCAATATATATATAAAAAAGAAAAAAAAAAAAATTAAAAAAGTACAGTTTTTTTATGCTAAGTTTTTAATGGTATTTTAATAAACAATCAAGAAAAAAAGTTATATTTAAAAACTATGTACAAAAACAAAATTCTCTGACGGTGTTCAGATACTTTAACAAAAAACAATATTATTTTTTTCCTCTTTTGATGTATTTTTTTTTTTTTTTTTTCAATTCTTTAATTGAATACATTTGTCTTTGGAAAATGATTTTCCAAGAACAAGGATTTCCCAATGATTTTCCCATCTCAATATGCAATTTTTTTTGCCAAAATATTATTACATTGTTTACTAACGAGAAAAGAGAGAGAGAGAGAGAATATAAATATAACACAGCTAAATAAATTTAACACAGCAAGATTATACATATAATCACTAACATTTTCGTCTTTCTTTTTTTCCTCTTTTATTAATATTATTAACTGGTCTTCGCCCACCTAGTGGTCGATATTTCCAAATATTATTTTTTTATTATTTAATATAATGATTTTAGCTACTTTTTTGCCTTTAATTTAGCTGTTTTGACCATAATTCGGCAATTTTTTGCAGTGGCCAAGAAAGAAAACTGCCAAGGGACAGTCCTTAGAGAGCAGTACACCTATTCTTTTAAATTATCTTTTAGTCATATTTTATTTCAAATCATGGATTCCCCCCCCCCCCCCCCAATATATTGTTGTAATATTGACGTCATATTTTTTTGGCTAAATCATTTTATTCATTCCTCCAAACCAATGACTTTTTTTTTTTTTTTTTTTCAATTTATTTTTGCAGCAATAATGTGAATTTTAAGCATTTGGGCTTTTATTATTAAGAAGATTTATTCATTCCTCAAAACCAAGGACAAAAATTTATTTATATATTTTTTATTTCAATACATTTTTGAAGCAATGATGTCATTTTTGAGCACTAGTTTTGGGAAACTTGGGCTTTTATGATCAAGATGTTAGACATAAATAAAAAGGGGAGGAGGGGGGGGGGGCAGGGGGAGAAAAGAAATGGTTATGTTAAAATGACATAATTTTCTTGTCATATAAATTGTTTATTTTAACTTGATGCCAAAGGGAGAAAAAATCTTTTTATGTGGTCTATAAAAATTATTGAAACTCTTTTGCTACCTAAAAGAAATTGTCGCCAATTGCCCATCTGCGCGGCACTAGTGCGACGTAAAACCCAACCATCCTAAAAGAAATCTTATTTAACAAATGGCTCTACTAGTGTCCAAGCTAAGGGTGTAATTAATGAAATTAGAAAGATCAAATTCTTTCAATATAAGCAAACATTTTTACAGATTAATAGATTAATCAAGCTCATTCCACAAACAAACATATAATTATTAAAAATAAAATAATAAATTTACACACAACAACATTAAACCATATCATTAATTACAAAATAAAAACTCATTTCTATTCAGTGGCTCATAAAAACTTTTTTTTTTTCTCTTCCACATACAAATTCCAGCATTTATAAGTAAGTATTAAAGGCTAACATTTTTTTTCCCTCGTAATTCATACAAATATTAAAAATCTGAGAAGCATTTAAAATTGCTTTTTTGAGAGAGATATCATGTAGAACCACTGTATGATGTTCAAAAAGCTACAATGATTCGCATACGACGAAACTGCGTTGTCAAATTTAGATATCCAATCTGAAAGATTGTCCTGATGTAATTTGAGAAGAAACTTTTTTTTAATGAGTTGCACAATTAATATTAAAATTAAACAAAAATAATGAACATGTTTTTAAACTTTCGTATAACATAAAAGTAAAAAAAAAAAAAAAAATCTGGTTAAAAGAATTATTTAAAAAAATATTTTTTAATAAATGTTTCAAGGAAATGTAAAATATAAAATATTTTATAATTTTTATACAGAAAAGTGTTAAAGAAGCATTAACAGTAAAATTTTAGTAAAAACAAACTGTGCCAGATAAGTTTAAATAAGCAACAACAACAACAGATAAATAAAAACTTACAACTTTTCTTCTCTCAAAATTGTGCAAAAAAGAAAATCATACTTGAGGGGCATAGGAAAGGGAGGGGCTCAGAGGGCTCAACACCCCTCCCCCCATTCGATATTGTGAATATTACTTTTAATGCCATATTAAAGAATCACACTTTTAAAACCAAAATTTAACTGTTATAAATGTAATAATAATTACATAATATTACTTAATATTTAATTATTACTTGATTTTCTTGAAAATAATTTTGAGCCATTTTCAAAATAAAATTTTTCGAGCCCCTCCCATGATTTTTAAAATGCTACGCCCCTGTCATACTTAACCTAGTTTGTGTGAACTATTCCTTCATTTACTTTATAAAAATGCATTTTCCTAACATTAAAGTCTAAAACAGGTAAGCCAAACTCCATATAATGATTATCCTCAGACCCACTAACAATTTATTATTATTAAAAAAAAAAAAAAAAAAAAAAAAAAAAAGAATACTGAAAAATTAGATCTTTTCAAACCAAAACATATTATTTCAAATTAATATTCTAACAAGATAAATTAATATTATTAGTAATAAAAAACATTAAATATAAAATTTTCTCTTATAAAATCATATACTTAAAAGAGAAATGTAATTATATTATAAAGGAAGTCAGTTATTTAATGTTAATTATATGATATATAACCCCTCTGTTGATTTGTCAAATAAATATTTTAACTAAAATTCTTACAGTAAAATAAGATGAACAAAGTAACATACATATATATAATCAAAATAAATACACAAAGAAAAAAATTACCAGACGTGAGCTTTTTATTTATTTATTATTATTATCTTTTTAATTGGAACTAAAATTTAATTTCTTTAAATAATGATATATGTATGCCTTATTATTATTATTATTTTTGTAAACTACAAAAATATTAAAAGTAATTCTACAAAAACAATGATGAAATAAAAAATCATAAAAAAAAAAAAAAAAAAAAAAAAAAAAAATCAGAGGAGTTTTTAGAAAATAAGCTATAGGTTTTTCTTGTGAATTTATAATCATAGAATTAAAAAAAATAAATAAAAATTTAAAACTTTAAACTTTTAAGCAGAAGATTGAAATTTATAAAATGATTTAACTTTTAGGCAGAATTTTTTAACAATATAAGAAAGAAATTCCATGTAATTAAAAAAAAAAAATCTGATAATTGTGGTCTGATTGGAAGAGTTTGACCCACCAGTTCTAATATCCAGGATCTACTTTCAGAAAGGACAAAGTATTGAGCTGACTAACTGCTGTTGGGAGCACATTTTATGTTTTTACATAAGCATTATTTGCTACATGTATCTAAATATGGTTTGAATTACTGTCATGATGACCTAGGACTGTCACGATGTGGAGATCGACGTTTTGGAGAGGGCGGAGGTCCATAACGTCGGCAAATACCACCACAAGGTTCTTTAGATTTAGTAGTAGCATGATATATCACCAGGAGTTTCCTACACTCAACCTCATCTACATGGAATGTTTGCCTAGGATATCGTTCTCTTAGACGCCGCCTCTCCTGCAACAGAATTAGATATATTAAGAAACAATCATAATAATAGATCATGAAAACATAATCTTATAACTTGAGATTTTACTAAAATGTCCACGTGTCATAATTATAAATAAAAGCCAAGACAACACTTTAAAAACACGTTATATGTTTATTAAAACCATACTTTACGAAGCTTTTCGCCATAAATATATGGCATCTTCAGGTACCGTAATTTCGCACGCATAGTCCGCATCATCGTATAGTCATTAGATGAAGTTTTATGTAAAAATTATTTTTAAAACATCAGATTGTCTACACTACCGTACAGTCCGCAGGAGAAAAATATAACACAAAAAAAAAAAAAAAAAAAAGCAAGAAAAACACTATTATGTAGTTTTATATGAAAATATTAAAGCATTCTCGCTATTAAAATAAATAGTATAAACAAAATAAGTACTTGTTATTAATAAACCATACTTTAAAAATTATACATTAAAAGAAACCTTTAAAGTTGATGTTTATGTTTACTATCGGAATTCCCGGTTGAATGGTTGAGTCATTGAGTGAGTTTTACTCATAGACCTACCAGGGCGCGAAATTTCCGCTCGCCAGCGGTGAGTGGAAATTTTACTGTGGCGAGTAAAATTTCGGACTAAATGTTGATAGAATTCTTACAGTATACGGTGCTACCAATATATATATATATATATATCGATTTTAAAACGTAAAATCATGCTAGTCTTAGATAAGGTGACCAGAAATCCTCTTTTTAAGAGGACAGTCTTCTTTTTCAACGCTCTGCCCTCTTAAACGAAAAAAACATCACAGGACTAAAATGTCCTCTTTTTTATGTTTTTCGTCCTCTGTCCTCTTTTTCAAATTAAAAGGATTTAGTCCTTAATTTTGGAAATTTCGCAAAACTGGGAAGCTCAATCGGCTATTGGCTGTATTGAACGGTGAACACTAACATTTTTCTGTGTTAGGTTCGCAAAAGAACAACTTTCTAATAAACTTGGCAAAGCATGTTTTGGTTTATATCTATTCAGATCCTTCGAATCACAAAGAAATAAAAGTATTCCACGGTTCTTTGATCCAGAACACGGAATCACAATTGAAATTGTCATGAAGTCATTAAGAAGGTGGTGCTCTGGTTAGTATGCGGTGGGTTGGCGTGTGTTCTCACTTTTGCTTGAATAATATTCCTCATAAAAATAGACCCACCAATGACCGTGAGGTTCTGTATTGGAAGCTGATACATGTGAGGCGCTGGGTTCGATACCTGGTCGCGCTCATTGCTTTAGCCGTTACGAGTTTTCCGTGGTTTTATATTCGAAATTAGCGTAAATATCGACCTCTTAGAAAGATCCCACGGCAGACTCTCCTACTCAGGTCTAGAGCCCTAGTGCAAACAGTTGGCCTTGATGATAACACTACCACCTCACAAAAATATGCAAAAGTAAGTTGAATTCATTTTATGTCCTCCTGGCAAAAACGCTCCCACAAAGCTACTGTTTTCTAATGTTGACATGTGAAAAATATCCCCTTTATATAAATGATAGATATTGTAATAAAATTTAACCTTAAAATTTAGCAATTAATAGATACAAAACAATACCAACACAACAAAAATAGAACTGATTGTAACATATAGGTAAGACTGACACAAAAATGTTCGATACAGATTAAGAACCACTTTAAAAACTTATCAACTACTAAGACTAATTTAAATTATACTTGTGAGAAATTTTATAAAATGTTGATAAAGAATGACTGTTTGTTAAAACCAATCGTTTCATCTGCCGAATATTAATTTTATTTTTTCATTTGTCAATTTTATTTTTTCTTTTATGATTATGATTTTAATAAAAAAAACAAAATGTCCACCAACTTTTTCTTATGTAACTGCATGAAAGTACCATAAAAACAAAAACAAAACAAAAAAAAAGGGTTTGTCTAGAGCAAAAATTAATAATAATAATAATAATAATAAGCCTATATTGTCCAGTGACATCTGTGAAAATTAGGGATTTTTTCTCTCGTATCTGTATATTATTAATTTAAATTAAGTGTACTGATCCAAATTCATCATTTGAGATAAAAATGTTTCCACCACTTGTGTAAGGTAGCTTTTGAATCGGTTTTTATAATCATTTTCATTCAATTTTGTGTCTTTAAAATGACCTCTTTTTCGAAATTGAATGTTTTCTATTTTCTTACAAAATAAAAGACATTGCGTAATTTCTCCTATTTTTCCAATAAAAAATTCTGGTCACCTTATATGTAAAAAATAGAGTAAGTTAATCATATTTTGTGGCGAGTAACTTTTTTTTTCAACGAGTGTAATCTAAGTTGAAATGTCGGGCCCTGGACCTACTTTCCCACTAAAAATGCACTATGGGGAATGGCACTAATTGGGATTCAGCACTAGGAAATATATTTTTTGGAAGACTATCTCAAAGTTTGTCATTAGTATTGCTCAGCAGTAAAACTTCGATGATGTTTTGCTAACATAGTTTAAAAAATAACAGTACAGGAATATTGAGCAACGTGCTATCCTAATAGTTATCTTTTGCTCTATGCTCCATGGTTCGTTAGTGATACGATATACAATACGTTACCGATATGATATACGATATGATGTTTTCTGTTTGTCTCATTTTCTTGTTTATATTTGATCGGCAGAGTCAGCAGTTCGTAATCGCTTGTTTAATCTGATTTTGAGGATTTGAACTGTGAATAACTAGCAAATAATCCGCACCACCATATAGTCCGCAGGTGAAAAAATTTGCTTTTTTAACACACATAGCCTGCAGACTATACGCACGAAATTACGGTATATACAAGTTACAAATGATGTATGATAGGATAGTAGACCTACTATAATATATCATTTGTAACTTGTATATACCTGAAGATGCCATGTATTTATAGTGAAAAGCTTTGTAAAATATAGTTTTAATAAATATATAACATGTTTTTAAAGTGTTGTCTTGGCTTTTAATGCTTTTTTAATAATAATAGATCAACCTACACTTAATAACATAAGAGGGTGTTTTTCTCCATGTAATTAATTTTATGAATGGAGTCGCATATTAGGTGGAAAATCAAAACCCCAATTCAATGCTACTCCTGATGTATTTAACTTATATTAATTTCTTATACAATTTTCCTGGTATCAGTTTCTTTTCTTGCTTTCTGTGGCTACATTTTTGTCCTATGGTCAGACTTGGATAAATGTAAAACTTTTGCAAACACAAAATAGGAGTTATAAGACTTTTTGCAAAAAGATGTGACAGAAAAAATTAATCCACTGAAAGTCTTGTAAAAGGGCAAAATTGTAATGTTTTTCACTGCAAGTTATTTATACTATACTAAAATAATAGTTATTTTCACTTGAAATTGAAAATATGCCAAGAAGCAGAATTTTCTGTATCTATCTGCAACAAAACGAAATTTGTCTGCAATACAGAAATGCCATCAGACCAAATATAGTATTAGTTCCCCATCATACTATTGGTATGGGGAACTTAGGTAATCGTGAAAATTTTCGACTTCGGTTTTTTGACTTTTCTACACGTTTTCAGGTGTGAGGAATCCGAAAATGACAAAATTTGTATGGTGTCTGCCTGTAGGGTGTCTGTTAGTGTGTTAGTCCGTTAGTCTGTTAGTTTGTTAGTCTGTGTACATGATATCTCAAGAACAAATTGTCGCAGAGAGTTCAAATCAGTTTTAAAATATTACTTTCAACACTGGCAAGATCCCTATTCATTTGCAACATTCGAATTAAAAACTTCGTAAGTTATTAGAAATTTACGATTTTCTTAACATGGGATAATAGGACAAAAATTCACTTAAACGTGCATTAAATAGAAACTTTTTACTGTAAAAATGTCAGACCAGTTTTAAAATATCAGTTTTGATGCCGGAATGAACATCAGTAACTATAAATATGCTACTTTGAAAATTTTGCAAGTTATTGGAAATTTACGAATTTCTTAACATGGCAGTATAGGGCAAAATTTCACATAAACGTCAATTTTGAGAGATATTAAGATGTCAGACTACTTTTGAAATATTATTTAGGACACTGGCATGAATATTAATGACTATGAATTTTCCAATATAAAAATTTCGTAAGTTATTGGAAATTTATGAATTTCTTAACATGGCAGAATAGAGCAAAATTTCACATAAACGTCAAACTTGACGGATATTTTCATCGTAATGTAGTCAAACCACTTTCGAAATATTATTTAGGATACTGGCATGAATATCATAGACTATGATTTTTCCAATTTAAAAAATTCGTAAGTTATTTGGAATTTACGATTTACTTAACATGTCAGAATAAGGCAAATTTGAGCATAAACTTCCATTTTGAGGATCATAAATGCATTAGACAACTTCAAAATTACATTTATGATATTGGTTTGAACATGATTGAATACAAATATTCTAATAAGAAAATTTCGTAAATTATTCGTAATTTACGATTTTAACAACATAGCGAAATTGTAAATTTTTCATATATAAATTTTGAGGATTATTGCATTGGAAATAGTAGCATGAAAACTAAACAACGGAACTGACCCTGATAAAATAAATTAATAGAATAAGATAAATATATCGAAGTGAACGGTGGATAGCCTATTAGGCGGGGATTTCATTTTGTGACTGTATCAAGCTTTGATCAAATTCATTTCTTTTAACATGATTATAATATGTCTCGCACTAGAAATTTATGAGACCATAAATATGATGGGGAACTGAGCAGAGTCCACCTATGCCAACTAGTTTTTAAGAAGTATTAGCAATTCATAAAACAGGGTTGCTACACAAAACCAGGAGAAAAATTCCCTGAGTTTTCCCTGTCCCGTTTAGAAGTAAAGTAGACGGCACACAATCACGCAGCATTAGAATCTAGCATGTTTACAAGTTAATTGAACATATTTAGCGTATATTAATTTTATTAATTTACTACAGTGGGGGGGAAAACCATAATTGATTCATTATAAAGCACTAGAAATTTTTTAAATATTTGATTATGAAAAAAATTTCCAATGTTTTTCCAAAAAATTTCAAAATTCCCTGAATTTTCCCTGTTTTTGCAATAAATTTTGAAAATTCCCTGAGTTTTCCCTGTTTTTTAATAGATTTTCAAATTCCCTGAGTTTTCCAGGTTTTCCCTGTTTTCCAGGTGCCGTAGCAACCCTGTAAAATAATTAAAATTTGCATCTACAAAGAAAATAAACTAAGAATATTCAACAAGTACAGTAATCTAGAGGCATAATATAAATTATATTTGTACTTTAAAGTTTGACATTTCTTTTTTAGTGTAAATTAATTTGCTGAGCTATACACAATTTGCAGCGTTCATTGCCATGCTGCACTGTTTCTGCTACTCGGAAAGTATTATTACATATTTAAAGATAAACCTAATGACTATCATATGTGATTTCCATACTCAAAAAATCAAGCTCAGAATTTATAATTATGCATTTTTAAATTTTAAGTTTATCATGGAGAAAACAACTGCTCAGTGAACGGAAAAATACATTTAAGCCACTTGGACGGTAATAACTTGTAAAACAACAGATATATGAATAAAGTAGAAAATAAGAAGCTTAAACACAGCAAAATATGGCAAATTTTAACAATACAAGCCACTTCTTAATACCTCAGTTAATCTCTGGAACTCAAATTGATGTAGCTGCTTCTGAAATCCACAGTTGGGATTAGCAATGCTTCTGGCTCCTCGTAGCACTTTTAGCGAATCTTTGCAAGAGAGAGATGTCACAGACATCAAGTAAGCTGCTGCAATAGTAACACTGCGTGACACGCCAGCGAGACTAAAGGAAAATTTACAGACATTAAAAATAAATAAATAAATAAATAAATAAATAAATATTGTACTCAGCACAAACATTGCAACAGTATTAAAGAATAGTTATAATAAAAACAAGACCTTACTTTAGCTTTACAGATGTAACTTTGAACGGTGAAGTACTTTCATTCAGACCCCCCCCACCAGTTACTCTATGCTGTGTTGTTTCTGTGAAGATTTCTTTTTGACTGTTCAATTGTCTTCTCTCCTTCAGGAGGTGGCGCTAGGTAGAATCAATTATATTGAATATACCATTTAAATTGATTCTACCTGGCACCACCTCCTCAAGGAGAGAGGACAACTGAACAGTCAAAAAGAAATCTTCACAGAAACAACACAGCATAGAGTAACTGGTGCTGAAGGCAAGGCGGGGCCCCCTGAATGAAAGTACTTCACCGTTCAAAGTTACATTTGTAAAGCTAAAGTAAGGTCTTGTTTTTATTATAACTATATTTCGTGGCTTTATTATTATAGTTTTTTAAAGTTAAGTATTAAAGAATTTCTTTTTTTTTTTAACATAGTAACTTGAGTTAAGTCTAATGAGATTTTACTATTTACTACATACTGTGTATTGCACAGAATAAAACATTTGCTAGTAAAATCTCTCAACGGAGGTGTATTGAATTATTTAAGTGCATTTAAAGAGAATTTTCTAAAATAATAATTGTATATAACCCAGAGAAACATCAGTTCTCCTTGAGGATGGATAGGTTACTATGATGAAATGTATGTGGAATTACATAGTAGGGTAATTGATAATTAATATAAAATTTACTGCTTGTCACAAGAAAATTAATGACTGAACATCTCACTTTTATGGTACAAAAATAGCTTATTTTAACAAACTTTTATTTATTTTTTTTTTCTCCCTCTCTGGTAACATTTTCTAACCTGTGTTACAAAGAAAAAAAAAAAAAAAAAAAAAAATTGTCAAATAAGCTACTTTTGTACCATAAAAGTGAAATTTTTAATCATTAATTTTCTTGTGACAAACAGTAATGTTTACATTGATTATCAATTATCTTTTTGTACTGTTCTGGCATTCAGATATATTCTGCTGCTTTGCAGGATGCTAGTAGCACCTCAGCAATATGGTATGTATAAAGTATTTTGTTTTTTCTTCCATTGTCCTAACCAAACTTTATTTATTTATTTATTTTTATAATTTATTATTTTTCTTTGCATTTTCTCTTCCTTTTATTTATTTGTTTAATAAAAGAAAGATATCCAATAAAAGAAATTTCAAGAGAAAATGGTTATAATGAAAATATCATTAATAAATATAATGTAAATACTAGTTAAAAACCTCAAACACAATTGAATTGGAAAAATGGAAGAAAAACAAACAAACAAAATGTATCCATATCTTATAGAATAGGGGTTACTGATATCTTGAGAAAGAAAGCAGCAAATATCAAATATTTTTCTATCATTAAGTCTACAAAAATAAATAAATAAAATGAAATAAAAATCAGCATATTTATAAACTTACAAATTAGAGACTGACAAAAAGCATTAATTAATAAGGTTTTGACTTTCATAAATTTTATTGTACTTGGTTATGTAACATTTTAAATTATACACTGGCACAAACAATAAAATTACGAGCACAGTTGAAAAATTGAGAGTCAATGAAAAAACTAAAATGTTTTTGCAGAATTACAATTTAAAAAGTTCAATTTAGGCTGAATTAATAAGTTAATAACATATTCTTTTCTATAGTTACTGAATATACTATATACATATTAAAACTCGAATAAACGACTACGTCAGAAACGCCAAAGAAAAATATTGGAAATGCATACAGCTGTTTCGGCAGCTTTATGCGTGCCGTCATCAGTGCAAAAAGGATACTGAATCTGCAGAAGTGCTCGTATATATAGGAGAGGGGCCGAATTTAGTTCAACCAATAGAATTACGGGAAAGGTGGGGAGAGTGGCCAATAGGAATTTATGGCCACTCTCCCCACCTTTCCCGTAATTCTATTGGTTGAACTAAATTCGGCCCCTCTCCTATATATACGAGCACTTCTGCAGATTCAGTATCCTTTTTGCACTGATGACGGCACGCATAAAGCTGCCGAAACAGCTGTATGCATTTCCAATATTTTTCTTTGGCGTTTCTGACGTAGTCGTTTATTCGAGTTTTAATATTCCAACGCCAAGTCTCCTGTTATTATACTATATACATGCACACATTTCTTTATTTTTGGGTCATGAAAAAGAATTAAGGGTCAAAAATGTGTCAAATGATTAATTTAATATGTGCATTATGATGAAAAAGCATTAAAGGGGGAAGACACACAAAAATAAAAACTATTAAATATAATTTCTAATTTTTATTTCATAAAAAATTAGAAGTAGAATTCATTCTTTAATTATTACAGGTATTTAAGGAATTTTCACCATTTTGAAATTAGGTAAGTGTATCAGTGATTGACACTTTTAGAGCAATCTTTGATGTTTTTAATGTTCTAGTCATCAGAAAATATTTTTAGAAATCTTAAGTTAATACATATGGCATGAAAGACATTCAGAACCACATATATGTTAAAATATATACACTTGATAACATTTTTTTTTTTTTTAATTTTTTTTTTTTTTTTTATGAATTTTTATTTGACACCCACTCAATGTTCCAGTAATTGACACTGCCAGTTTTTCCTTTTATTAGTAATTGGCACCCTATGTTCCACTGTTTGACACTGCTAGTTATTCATTTTACCAGTTATTAGCACCCTATGCTCCAGTGTTTCACATAAAATGTTAAAATTCTTATATGTAAAATATATGATTTTCTTATTTATTAATTATTTCGGGATAGATATCAATTATTGGAGCACTAACCCTACATGAATTTATTTTACAATTTTTTCATAAAAAAAAAAAAAAAAAACTAGTATGTTGTGGCCATTGCCTTGTTCTATATTTTCCTACAAAAATTCACTCAGTACAAAAAATTTGTTAAAATTATTTTTTATAATGAAAGCAGATGATTTTTTTCTCATAGAAGTATAGTACTAAATACCCAAAGAAAATGGATTTTATGTGCTACTAACAATACTGTTTTTTTTTTTTTTTTTTTTTCAATTAAAAATGAAAAAATCATTAATTTTGTTTTATCACAGATGAATGATTTAAACATTTGTTTTAAAGGTATTGACGAGCTTCTACCATGTTTTTATTAACTCGCTTTCTTGTTTGTTTGTTTGTTTGTCCGGTACAAATCTTGCAATTGATTTTTAATTAACTTCCTGACTAGCTAGACGTTTGAAACTTTTAGAATAGCTCAGAACCCAATGGCAACACAATACCTCGTAGCCCAATTTTTGAATAGTTTTCTTTTAATTAATTAAAATATGAAAATAATAACCTCCTAATAGCTTAAAATTAGCCATTTAAATAATAGCTATAATTTAATTGATGTCAAAAAAAAATTTACGAGTTCATTTTCTTTCGACATAAAAATAAATACATTTAATCAAGCGTGAACATTAAAAAATTATAAAAAGTTAAATTAGGCATTTAAATTTTGTTTGTAATTTAATTGTTGTCAAAAAAATTTACGAATTCATTTTTTTTCGACAGGAAAATAAATACATTTACTTAAACGTGAACAATAAAAAAACTGTAAAAAATTAAATTATGCATCTCACAAAAATGGACGTCAATATCACTTAAAAAATTTTATACACATTCATAAAGCACTAGTTCTATAGCTATGATTCAACAGAAAATTAAAAACTTGGTTCATAAAATGTTAAAGTTTTTTTTTTTTTTTTTTTTTTTTTTTTTTTTTTTTAAATCTTATAATTATTTTAAACATTGTTGAAAATTCCCCCCACCTCAAGAGGGAGGTGTGGGAGAGGAACGTTGCTCTTATAAACCTTTTCTTTTTTTTAAGTTTACCATTACTATTCTATATAGATTAATTTCATAATGATTAAACACAATTCTTATTGTGAAAATTTATAAGAAATTTTGTCCTATACCGCCCTGTTAAAAATTTAGGGAAAAAAAAACAGGATGGCAATGGCACCTGTTGGGCAATTTTTACCAAAAGTTGATAGGGGCTAATTTACGTCAAGGTGAAACTGCATATCAATTTGTAGGAAATTCTGGGCAGTAGTTCCTGAGATACAATTGCAAAAAAATTTTTGTCAAACACAGAGACAGACATTTTCTAAAAATGGTCAAATCATGTTCTGTGGAAAATGGTAACCATAGAATTGGGAATTAGTTTATAAGTCTATACAAAATAATTCTGATAAGTTATGCAAACTTCTGGCATCAAATTTGATACAAATATTTATGAGTTACAAGGGAATATATATAGACATATATACAGATAGATATAAACGAGGGGTTACAGGGAGTGGCAGCCCCCCTCACAAAAAGATTTGGTTCTGTAGTAAGTTAATCATATATATGTAAGTGTATGTGTGTATATATATATTTATTTTAACTTATATGGTACAAATAAAAATGCTCTACTGAGTAATGAGTATTGCAACATTGAGGTTTCTGATCTGTATTACACAAGTTTAGGAGTAAACAACCTCCAAACTAAAAAATGATAAACTAATAATAAATAATATATTAAACTTAAATAAAACAACTCGGTATGGTCATGAACATTCATTTATAGATTAGCAATGAACAAAAGTGAAAAACTTAAAACTAAAAAAATATTTATTGTAATAGCTGAATTTTCGGTATATATTTGCAGCAAAACAAAATTTGTCAGAGAGCCAGGATTGGCAGATATAGTGTAATGTATCACAAGTACTATGAGCAATTCATAAAATACATAAAATTTGCATCTACAAAGAAAATAAGTTAAAAATATACAAACACAATGATGAAGAGACATAAGGTAAATTATATTTGTATTTTTAATACCTGACACTTCTTTTCAGAGGTGTAAAATTAATCTGCAGTGCTTGCTGCCGTGCTACACTGTTTCAGCTACTGGGTTTGTAAGCATACTTATAGCAGAATCTTGAAATGAGCACCCAAATTCTAAATGTTAAATGTGCCTTTAAGAAAACAAAAACTGTCCTCAAAAATCTAAAAAAAATGCCCTTTTTAAACTTGGGGAAAACTCTGGTAAATATGAATAGATGGCCACGAAAAAGAGAACAAAAAACTGAGGTTGGCTTGTATAAACAGAAAATACATTAATTAATGAACAGAAAATATAATCACACAGTTTTTTAAAGATATTTTTTCTCCCCTCCCCACAAAAATACACTTTTTAACACTTTCCAATAAGGTTGAAAAGTGTTTATGACTTCGGTTTGTCTGTCTGTCTGTCTGTCCGCGCTCTAACTCCCGTAAATATTTATGGAATTTCTTGAAACTGATATATGTTATTCAAGTTCAATATCGGACGGTCCCTATTGAAAATGGAGTTTATACCTCTCTTGGATTGTGTACAGGGACACCTGAAAGTATTTCAAAGTATTGTGTTCTATGAGAGGTATTTCTACAAACCATATTTTCATACCTTTACTGTAGACATATCTTCATGAAATTTAAATATGTTATTCCAGTTCACTATCGGACGTTCCCTATTGAAAAAGGAGTTTGTACCTCTACTGGTTTGTGTACAGGGACACGCGAAAGTATTTCAAAGCATTGTGTTCTATGAGAGGTATTTCTATATACCATATTTTCATACCTTTAGTGTAGACATATCCTAATAAAATTGAAATATGTTATTCAAGTTCACTATCGGGCGTTCCCTATTGAAAATGGAGTTTGTACCTCTACTGGTTTGTGTACAGGGACACCCGAAAGTATTTCAAAGCATTGTGTTCTATGAGAGGTATTTCTATAAATCATTTTTTAATACCTTCACTGTAGACATATCTTAATGAAATTGAAATATGTTATTGAAGCTCACTATTGGATGTTTACTGTATAAAATGGAGGGAATACCACCATCGGGTTATACACAGGGACACTCAAAAGTTTTCCAAAGCATTGCGTACTATGAGAGATATTTCTATAAATCAAATTTTAATAACTTTAGTTTCCACGAAATTTTAGATAGTTGAAATATGTTATTTTTATGCACAAAAGAATGCTTTACATAGAATATAGCATGATAAGCATTATATTTACAGGGTGGCACAGAAATATCCAGATATATTAAGAGCTATTAATAAAAAAATTGCTAGATGTGTACTTTCGTTTACGTTAAGCGTTTTTAACACTATCTAACATTTTTAACACTTTCCAACAAGGTTGAAAAGAATTTATGACTTCGGTTTGTCTGTCTGTCTGTCCATCTGTCTGTCCGCGCTCTAACTCCCGTAAATATCTATGGAATTTCTTGAAACTGATATATGTTATTCAGGTTCACTATCGGACTTTCTCTATTGAAAATGGAGTTTATACCTCTACTAGTTTGTGTACAGGGACACCCGAAAGTATTTCAAAGCATTGTGTTCTATGAGAGGTAGTTCTGTAAACCATATTTTCATACCTTTACTGTAGACATATCTTAATGAAATTGAAATATGTTATTCAAATTCACTATTGGATTTTTCCTGTATAAAATGGAGGAATTACCACCATCGGTTTATGTACAGGGATACTCAAAAGTATTCCAAAGCATTGTGTTCTACGAGATATTTCTATAAATCAAATTTTAATAACTTTACTTTCCACGAAGTTTTAGGAGATTGAAATATGTTATTTATAGGTACAAAAGAATTCTTTGCATAGAATATAGTATGATTAGCATTAGATTTACAGGGTGACACTAAAATATTCTGTTATATTAAGAGCTATTATTAAAAATTTGCTAGAATTCTACTTTAGTTTACATTAAGCGTTTTTAACACTTTCTAACATTTTTTAAGTGTGAATATGATATCAATTTGTGTATCTGCCCGGCCCACGCTCTATTTTATTAACTAAATATTTATGGAATTTTTTGAAACTGATATATGTTATTGACGTTTACGATCGGATGTTCCCTATTGAAAATGGAGTTTGTACCTCTACTGGTTTGTGTACAGGTACACCCGAAAGTATTTCAAAACATTATGTTTTATGAGAGGTATTTCGATAAACCATATTTTCTTACTTTTACTGTAGACATATCTCAATTAAATTGAAATATGTTATTCATATTCCCTATTGGATATTTCCTGTATAAAATGGAGCAAATACCACTACTGATTTATGTACAGGGACACTTAAAAGTATTCCAAAGCATTGCGTTCTATGCGAGATATTTCTATAAATCAAATTTTAATAACTTTACTTTCCACGAAGTTTTAGGAAATTAAAATATGTTATTTATATACACAAAAGAATACTTTGCATAGAATATAGCATGGTTATCATTAGATTTACAGGGTGACACAAAAATATTCAGTTATATTAAGAGCTATTAATAAAAAATTGCTAGAATTGTACTTTCGTTTACTTTATGCGTTTTTGAAACTTTCTATTATTTTTTTAGTGTGAATATAATTTCAATCTCTGTATCTGTCTGACTGTTCTTCTGTCCGTCTGTCTGTCTCTGTCCGTCTGTCTGTTTTACTGCGCTCTAATTCCCGTAAATATTTATGGAATTTCTTTAAACCGATATATTTTATTCAAGTTGACTATCGGATGTTCCCTATTGAAAATGGAGTGAATACCTCTTCTGGTTTGTGTACAAGGACACCCAAAAAATATTCGAAAGCATTGTGTTCTATGGGAGGAGTTTCTATAAACCATATTTTAATACCGTTAATGTATAGAAACTTCAATGAAATTTTAATATTCAATTCCCTATCGGATGTTTCCTGTGTAAAATAGAGCCCATTTCTTAATGGTTTGTGTACAGGGGCACTTGAAAGTATTCCAAAGCATTGTGTTGCATGAGAGTTATTTTTATAAACCAAATTTTAATAATTTTTTTCTCTGCAATTGAAATATATTATTCGTATGCACAAAAGAGTGCCTTCTCTGTAATATAGTATGGTTAGCATTAGATTTACAGGGCCACACAAAAATAATCAGTTACATTAAGAGCTATAAATAAAAATTTGCTGGAATTGCACTTTTGTTTACATGAGCGTTTTAAAACTTTCTTATAATTTTAGTGGGAATATGATTTAAATTTGTGCATCTGTCTATCCGATTGTCTACCTTTCTATCTGTTTGTCTCCGGCTCCTATCATCCGTGAATACTTAGAGAATTTTTAAAAAATTATACACTCAAGTTCCTTATGGAATGTTCTCTATTTAAAATGCCATTAATAGGTCCTGTACAACTAGTTTGTTTACAGGGACAACAACAACAACAATAAAAAAACAAACAATGTATTACGTTTTAGGACAGAAATTTTTAAAAGTTATATTTAAAAATATTTCTACTATAAAAATCATAGAAACATTGACATGCATTATTAATATTCTAAAATATTGTTTTTTATAGAACATGATATGATTAACTTTCAGATTTACAGGGCTACAGTAAAATATTCAGAGAGATTCAAAGCTGTAATTATAATCTAACGGCTGCGTTTTCTTTTGCGTTAAGCCTTTTTAACACTTTCCAAAATGCCTAAGAGTAATTTTAAAATCAATTAGTTTATCTGCATGTTTTTCAGTCGTTCTGTCTGTTGTGTGATAAAGTATGCAAAGAATATTAAAAATTATTCGATACAATTGTGTACAGTTGGAAAGTGTTACTAATCAATGCGTACTGCATGATTTTTCTTTCTTGTTTAATGATTATTATGTACTATAATTAGAGGTTTTTTTTTTTTTTTTTTTTTTTTTTCTAATGATATCAGGGTTCATACTCATATATGGGGAAAAAAATTCCCTGAGTTCCCAGACAATTTTCAAGATAATATTAGCGACATATTACAAGAAACGCTCCTCTAGACAGACAAATACACAGCTACTTACACTGTATGGTGTCATATTATTGTCGACCATTATAGAAATTCAGGTAGAAATCATTGTTTACATGCGTATTTTCACAATACTTAACTGAATTTTGATATGAAGCTAAACAAGAAAAATATAACTTGAGAGAAAGAAAATATTTGTTTTTCCAGGTTTTATAACCGATTTTCCCTGAGATTTCCCTAATTTTTTTTAACATATTCCAAATTCCCTGAGTATTCCCTGTTTTCCAGGTTTTCCCTGATGAGTATGAACCCTGGATATGTTTAAATTAAATTGAACTTTTAAATTAGAACCGTAAAAAGCACTGTGGCAGTCAACATACTAAAAAAAAAAAAAAAAGTGAAGAGAGAGAGAGAGAAAGAAAAGAAGGAGATAGCACGTAGAATGTCTGTGAAAGAACAACCATCAGGAGTGACTAATTAAGAAGTAAAAATTCCATACCAATGAATGAGCACTCCTCCACCTGATATCCGAGCTCTGTGAATAAAGTCATTGCATCGAGAAAAAAACTGAGTAAGATTTTGACCGGGTGTATCAGAAGCTTGAATGCAGAGATACTCTTTGTCCTAATTTAAACAAATTAAATAAATATAGTAAGTATTCATTTCGTATTGAATCAGAGAATCACAAGTTATATTAATCACAGTCAATTTAAAAGAAAGTAAAATTTACTTAAAAATAAAATCTAATACGTATATTAAAAAAAACAAAACATATATGATTTATAAAATGTATACTGAATAAAAAAAATACTAAATACAAGATTAGGTAACATGAATATTAGTTAAAAAAAATAATAATAAATAAATTAAAAAAAAAAAAAAACTATTAAAAATAGGACACAATTACAACTAAAATAAATAAATAAAATAGTAACAATAAAAAGATACACTATCAACACTGATTTTTTTTTTTTTTTTCCTTTCTTGATATGTGGTTTTCATCATGTATTCTATGATCTAAACCACAATTTGAGCTTAGTTTTTTTTTTAAATAAACAAATAAATGTGTTTAAAATAATTAATATTTATAACTGAACAGTTCATCTCAGCAGTCCCAGTAGTAGAAACGATGTTGCCTGGAAATGAACGCTACAGATTAAATTAACAGCTCAAAAAGAAATGTTAGGCTTAAAAATACTAATAATAAAATTCACACTATATGTCTAGATTACTGAGAGTCTTCTATTTTACCACATTTTTATTAACTCGCTTTCTTGTTTGTTTGTCCAGTACAAATCTTGCAATCAATTTTTAACTAATTTCCCGACTAGCTAGACATTTGAAAACTTTTAGAATAGCTCAGAACATGATGATAACGCAATACCTCCAAAAACGATTTTCAAATTTTTGATTAGTTTTCTTTTAATTAATTAAAATAAAAAAATAATAACCTTCTAATAGCTTTAAAATTAGCCATTTAAATATTATCTGTAATTTAATTGTTGCAAAAAAAAAAAAAAAAAAAAAAAAAAAAAAAATTACAAGTTTATTTTTTTTTTTTTGACATAAAAATAAATACATTTAATAAAACGTGAACATTAAAAAATTATAAAACGTTAAATTAGGCATCTCACAAAAATTGATATTATTATAACTTTAAAAATTTTCTAGACATTGATAAGTGCTAATGTAGCTCATGATGGTAATATATGTCGTTCTAAAAGGATTAATATTTTATTTTTAAAACCGACATTTTTTTTTATATCTCTTTCAACTCACTTTCTTGTTTGTCCAGTACAAATCTTGCAATCGATTGTTAGCTAAATTCCCGACTAGCTAGACATTTGAAACTTTTAGAATAGCTCAGAACACGATAACAATGCATTTGTAATTATTCGAGTAATGTGTCAAGTTTATATGATTCAACAGAAAATTTAAAAACGTGTATATAAAAAGTTTTTTTTATCTTGTAATTATTATTATTATTATTATTATTATTTTTTTTTTTGTAGATGCAAATTTTGCATATTTAATAAATTTCTAATATTTCTTGTGATGCCAGATTTGGTCCAGCATTCTTTGATTGCAGACAAATTTTACTTTTGCTGCAGATAAAAAAAAAAAAAAAAAAAAAATCTGCTACTGGGTCAGCAGTCAACATGCATGAGGTATATTTATGCCTTTAGATTATGCTTATTAGCAGAATAATGAAAATCAGCACATGTTAAGCCCCAGACCATTTAAAGAAACAGAAAATTGTAATGTTAGTCTCGTACAATTTTTATAAAGTAATAATGAAAGTTATTTCAACACAAGATTAAAAATATATTATGTATTTCAAGATAAATATTGACTTTAAAAACAAGCAAAACATTTAAGATTATGTAATTTTGTATTGTAGGCATTGTGCTTTTCTTGGGGAAAAAAAAAAAAAAAAAATCTATATAAAGTTTAATAATGCACATAAAAACATTGAACACAGCTATATTTTTACATTTTGTCCGAATAACAATTTTAATGCTAAGCTTTCCTCATTCTACTGTTATGTTATAAAATGGCATCCAGTTAAAAAGAATTTGAAAAAATGTCTCTTTAAAAAGACTACATTACAACGTAGAAATCAGTGAAAACAAAGCTTCATATTGCCAAAATTCAGTTATCAGCTTTAAATATTTAAAAATGAAATAAACACCTCTTACTTGTGTCATATTACCTTTACTACTACAAATATTATGTAGAAACAAGACAATACAAAATTCTTATTTAAATGATTAATATAGTCCAGTATTAATTTTTTTTTTCTTTTTTTTAAGGAAACCTTTTACCTTGCGTACCTTTTAAAGGACAGCACACTATACACCTTTTCCCCCCAATCCTTAAAAAAAAAAATAAAAAAAAAAACAGCAAATGGGTTTATTCAATCTTAGTGGTCAGAATGAATAAAAGCTTAATGCCTCAAACGGAGACAATACCTAATCCTGAGGACATCCGTGGCCCATGTTACTCTATGGGAAAATTTATTTCCACACTTTTTCATTATCTAATGTATTTTTTATCAATTCCGTTTTCATATTTAGAAAATTCATAATCATTAGGACTCATTTTCCAAAAATTGATTTTTTTCAAATTTTTACATTTTGGGATCAAAAATGCGAATATCTACAAAGTGCATTTTTTCTCATTTTTTAGCCGCAAAATGAAATACTAAAAAAATCAGTTTTTGAAAAATAAGTCTGATGATTAATTAGACTCATAATTTAATGATTATGAATTTTCTAAATGTGAAAATGGAATTGAAAAAAATATGTTAGGCAATGAGTAATTATGCAAACAAATTTTCCCATAGAATAACATGAGCCACAACTGTCAGCGAGGTTAGGTACTGCCCGCTCTTAAAAAACTATCTTACAGGACAAAATCTGTAAACATTTGCAAAAGCAATAAAACAAAAATACTTTCATTTAAAAATAATAAAACAGTCTAGGCAATTAATTTATAACATAATGATATAATATTAGAAACTTCAAACTAAGTGCAGAAGAAAAATTGTGCAAAACAGTTACACTATATTTATTCTTAAAAATTTGAAAATAAATGTGTAATGCATAAAGTTAATTCTGTAAAGAAAGATTAAAAAGTCTTGTCTAAATTTCAATATAGAAACAATACAAGCTCCCCCCCCCCCCCCCCCCCCCAATTTTCTTTTATCTGCTGAATCTAATATCTAAAGACTTTTGCATAAAGTTATACATAATAAAAACTAGAAATGTCTAAAGTTATAACTTGAAACCTTTTTCTTTTAAAATTCATTCATTAACCTATTCACAATTTCATTTCAGCATTTCAAATTATTAGGAGGAAAAAATTTCTATTTTTAACTAAACACATTAGTATTTATCTTACCAGCCAACTTGCATGAGTTTTAGAACTATATCCAAATTTTGTACAGTTTAAATGAAATGCTTTACCTTCCAATGAACTGTTTTAAGAAATTCAAATTATTTAGTGTAAATATAGCTAAGAAACAGAATTGAAAAAGTTTTGCTAGTTTATATCTGTACTGATAAGTATAAAGGATTTAAGTCCAAAAATGTCGATTTTGAGTTAAGTACATAGTCAGACTCAGAAAAAAATTCTCTATCGATTGGTATAAAGGATTTAAATCCATGTCATTTAGTCTTTGAGAAAATCCATTAGTAAAAAAAGATTCAAGTCAGAAATTTACCGTTAACCTTTGGTATGAAATATTTAATTCCATTTTTTCCCTTTATTAAATGAAGATTGACAATCACTGAATGGTATAAAGCGTATAAACCAACATAATCCCTTTTTCCTAATCGATTCTTCTGATTAGTTTTTAATTAGTTTAACTTTGTTTTTCATCTCCTGAAAAATCAAGAATATGGACTTAAATCCTTTATACTTATCAGTACAGATATATATATAAAGTCAAGTTATAATCCAATTTCATATGTTTTTTTTTTAATGGATATATGACTTTTTTTTTTTTTTTTAATAAAATCTCTAAGTTTTCCTCTCTCCCTTTTTTTCTTTTCAATTAATTCATCTGCCATCTTTCAACATTTTTTTTTTTTTTTTTTTTAAGTAGTTTATTTGTTTATTCATTTATTACAATTGGGATTTAGGTTAAAACTAAATTTAAATCAAATTTTTGTTGATAATGTTCACTAAATAAAAAATTCTATAGTACATATCAGCAGTATTATACAAAATAAATATAAAAGTTGTGAAAGAAGAAATAATGAGTGCTGAATACAAAAAAATATTAATTTTATAATTTAGGTTTCTTTTCATTAAATAAAAAAAAAAAGAAAAAGAAAACATAGAAGAATTACATCATGCACTTTTCTTGCATTGTCATGGATGGAGATTATGTGAGTAATGTTATTGGCTCGGAGTTGTTCCTGGTCCTTTGCGTCTCTGAAATTACCTACATAGAGACCAGGAAGAACCTATAAGAGGAAAAAAAACACATTTATAAATAAGTCAGAATGTGTAAAATTACATTAATTCAAACCAAACATACAAATAAAGTTGTTGAAAATTAATAACATTCTGTAATAATAACCACAAAAATAAAATATGCATAGTGTAAATGATGTACATCAGTCAAAATTTTTTATTTATGAAAGATAAAACTTCTTGTCTGAGTTCTACATTATGTGTACTTTATTTTTTCATCAAATGCAAATACATGTCAACAGAGTACTACATACATAGAGTATATTTAGTTCAGTGAGACAATATTAATTCAATATCACATATACATTTTGATATTAAACATAAAAAATAATGACTGCTAAATTTAGTGGTCTGATACTTTTTTTTAATAAAAAGAAATAGAAATTTATCAAAAATGTATCTTTTTTACAAAAATGGGCCTAAAAAATTAAGGGTGTGTAAGATGTTATAAAACTTTTGTGTAAAATTATAAAATTATAAAAATTTTCCTACACATGCATTGAAATATAACAAATTCTTTTAAAAACCATGAAAATAAAATTCAAAAATTTAAATTTTCTGAAATTTTTTTAAATTCTTCTTGCAAACTAATTTTTAAGTTTTCTCTTCCATTTTAAAGTACTATAACTTAAGGATAAGTTCCAAACATATTTGGGTATTATTTTGAAAATTCAATGATATTTCACTACTTTCAAAATATTTTACCATGTTTTTATTAACTCCGATTTTTGTTTGTTTGTCCGGTACAAATCTTGCAATCAATTTTTAACTAACTTCCCTACTAGCTAGACATTTGAAACTTTCAGAACAGCTCAGAACCCGATGACAACACACCTTGAAGTCGAATTTTTGATTAGTTTTCTTTTAGTTAATTAAAATATAAAAATAATAACCTCCTAATAGCTTTAAAACTAGCCATTAAAATATTAGCTATAATTTAATTGTTGGCAAAAAAAATTTACGAGTTCATTTTCTTTCAACATAAAAATAAATACATTTAATTAAACGTGAACGTTAAAAAATTGTAAAAAGTTAAATTATGCATACTCACAAAAATCGACACTTTAAAAATTTTATACACATTGATAAAGTACTAATGTAGTGCTATAGCTATGATTCAACAGAAAATTTAAAGACATGGTATATAAACTAAAATTATGTGAAATTGAGGGTGAAAATTAAAAAATAGAGAGCAGAAAATATATTAAAATTATTTAACAAATTTAAAATTTGAATTTTCAAAAATAGTTTTTGAGAAATTTTAATTAATTTAATAATGTATATTTCAATACAAAATATAGGCATATTTTCATAACTCTGAGAGAGTAATTTACAAGAGAGATTTATAGTATCCATCCACCATCTACTTAAAAACAGAATCGACTCCAATTAATATTAAGCAAAATTAATCAATTTTATGAAAACTATTGAAATGCATATGAGAGAATTGAATTATTTATTTATTTATTTAATTTGTAGCAGCATCAAAAATATATTTTAAATTAAAAATAATAAAGATTAATAGGTACATTAATTGTTCTGATGATGCTAAACATTTTTTTTTTTTTTTTACTTGAAACTTAAGCAGTTCTGAATTTAAAAGCCAGAATAAGGGTTTGCCTTCTAAGTTTTTTTTCCCCCTTACAGAAAACAATGATAATCATGTGATTTTTATAAGAGTATTATTAAAAAAATATAAGGAAATTTTTTAAATAACCCATCATGCCTGAGGCAGAATTTAGGTGACACGGCAATATTGTCGCAGAAAGATTTGTTCATAATAATTACAGATATTCCCATATTTCATAAAAAAGAGAAATTTGTGTTATATTTAATAATTCTTCTATAGTATATTAGTTAATGTTAATATGTTTATAATTAAGCAGACATAGTATGTGTAAATTAAAAAAGCATAAAAATATTCTGCCACAGGGCCCATCATCTATTCAATGCAATATATCTATTTTTAGAAATGACTATAATAGACAACTACTATTATTATTTTCCATACATTCTATTTTAAAAGTATAACATCTCTTTAAAAAAATAAATACATAAAGAAAAGAAAAAACAAACTAAATTAAGAATTTTTTTCTTAATTCAATTATTTTAATTGATTATTATTAATTTCAATTAATTATTATAATTATAAAATTATTATTATTTAAATTTAATTATCTTAATTATTCTTTTAGGGTTGCCTCATATATGCCTGGGGTAGTTAACGCATTGGCTTAGTGAGAGAAATATATATGGCCAGGGCAGTAAAGGGCCCTCTTCACTCACTGCCGCCGGAAGCCGAAGCTAATGTTATTCTATGGGAATTTTTTCTTTACAAATAACTTATTGATTAATACATATTTTTAAATTCTGTTTTCACATTCTGAAAATTCCCAGCTGTTAAATTGATGGAGCTTTTTTAAAAAATTATTTTTTATATTTTTTATTTTGAAGCTGCAAAATATGAATTTTCAATATGTGAAATTTTTTTCATTTCGCAACTTCAAAATAAAATATTAAAAATTAAAAAAATACATTTTTAAAAATGGTCTGTCAATTTAACAGTTGGGAATTTTGTGAATGTGAAAACAGAATTTAAAAATATGTATTAGTTAATAAGTTATTTGTAAAGAAAATTTCCCCATAGAATAACATTGGCTCGGGCTTCCGGCGACGGTGAGTGAAGAGGGCCGTTAAGGAGTTAATTTCACAGAGTGCCAATCATATCTATAAAATTCTCATTTATATTTTCTGCTGTATTTTTTTTTTTTTTTTTTTTTTTTTTTTTATGCATACATTAATTAATAATAAAATCATATATACATACATGTGATAAGAAAATATATTAACAAGAACTTATTAATTTATATATAATTCATATGTATGACTGTTACATACATATATAAGTAAATTCAAAATTAATAAAAGAAAAGTACTTTTGATTTTTAAAATTTTCAAATATTTCTTTTAATTTTGTGTTGTATATTTAGAATTATTATGAAGGTCGTATTCGATAATAACTTGATATTTCAAATTATAGAATGTCTTAGAGAAACTTTATTTTGTAAAACATTCTGAATATGATTTACATTTTAGTTGGTTGCAGAAGAACTTAAAATTCATCTGCAGCTTTTAAAATTAAATTATCCAACAAATTTACAGTATTATTATTGATTTTAACAAAAATAAATTTAATTTTAGCCATCAAATTATGACTATGAAACTACTGTGTTATCAATTGTGTATATAATGACACATTATAATTATTTAATTCAACTACACACGTAACATGTGCATATACACATTTAGTAATCATATCTGTAAAATTTTCATTTAGATTTCCTCCAGTATTACAAAGAAGTATGTACATTATTAAAGTATATAAAAATGAAATGTACTATATATGTCAAAAAAGTTTATAAATATGAATTTATTTACATAAAATTCATATATGAATGATTAATTCAGGGGTCGATCCAGGTTTTAAATTTTGGGTCCCCTTTTTGTGAAAAACAAAATATTTTTGTGAAATTTTTGTTTATTTTTGTGGAAAAAAAAAAAAAAAATCATGTATACAACCTTCCATTTTAACTGCCATTCTCAATAATGTTTAATATCAAATTAACATAGTTTCATTGAACCAGTTAATAAAATAATACAGAAAACATGGAAACATTTTTGAAAAAAATCGCTTTTCTAAAACAAATCTTATGATGGAATTTGTTTAATCCATAAAACTCTTTTATGGGTTTGAACTTGTGAAGGGTCTCCTTTCACGGACTTGAATTTTGTGAAGGCAAGGCCGTAGGCAAGGGGGGGGGCCCGACGGGCCCAAGCCCCCCCCCCCCCCCCGAAATAAATGATGAAAGACTGATTTCGTGTAGTATGTATCATGCAAACATTGCTGTCTTGAAAAAAAAAGTATTTAAAAATAATTTAATAAAACCTATTAATTTAATTAAATTTCCCATTACGTTCTTTCTTTTCTACATTTAAGCTCTAGAGCGCCGTAAAACCCATTCAACCTTAATTTCGCTATATTTATTCACTTAATTTCATCCACCTTCTTGTCAAAGCTATAATGGACTGTCCTACGTCATGAATTCAATCTTTTTACTTTCTTCTGTATTCAATAGAAGAAAGTATTGGATTCGGAAAAAAATTTTGATTTCCGGTTTTCGATGGATTTACATGTTTTGAGAGATCCAGAACACGATTTGATCATTTTTAGAAAATATCTGTCTGTGTGTGACAAATATTTTGTTCTAATTGTATCTCAGGAACCTCTACACTGCACAGAATTACATATACATTTATATGCAGCTGCACCATGACATAAATTAGTGCCTAACACTTTTTGGTGAAAATTGTCCAACAGGTGGCGTAGCTATCTGAATTTTTCTCAGTTTTTAACTTGGCAGTATAGTACAAAATTTCTTATAAATGTACACAATAAGTATTATTTATCATAGTAATAATCAAGTAGGCACACATAGGAAGGGTGAAGTCCCCCCCCCGGAGGGGGATAGTTATTCGATATGAATATCTTTTAAAAGAACTCGTCAGTATTTTAAAGACTAACAGTTGAATTATTAATGTATGATAATTTGAATCTAAGTTTTCCTTCTTTTTTCCCCTCATTTTTTACAAAACGAAAAAGGGCAAAAAACGTTTTTAAAGATATTGTTAGTGAACATAAAATTGACTTTCTTTGGACATTAAGTGTTACATTTCTATTAGAAACAAATCATCTGCATTCATCATGGAAATTATTTTTAATAAATAAAAGTTTTAATAAAATGATTGGTAGTGAATTTGTATAGGAAAATATAGACGAAAGATTTGTGTGCAAGGCCTGATTAAAGCAGTGGCATGTAAGACATGTGACCTGAATAGCAGGGGCCATATAATTCGCCCTGAAAATGCCATTTAGCCTTTTATGACCTAAAAATGGTATTATATAGTGCAAATTCTGCCATATTACTCCCATAAACAGGTATATATGTACCTGTGTTTATTGGTGCACAATGCGAGGAGGAGGCGGGCTCACGAAACTATGTGTGCCCCGGGTCTCGCATGAAGTTAATCAGGGTCTTTTTGTGTAGGGTCTGATTAACTTCGTGTGAGGCCCGGGGTAAACACACTTTTGTGGGCTCCACCACCACCACCGGAATCAGCAAAAGTACATATATATACCTGTATAAGAAACTAAAATAACAAAATATTGCATTTTATGATACCACTTTTGTCATTTTTAGAGGCAAAAGGGCATTTTCAGGGCCAGTTTTAGGGCTCTCCGCTTCTCAGGGCCAGGGGCACCATGTGCCCCTGTGTTAATCAGGCCCTTGATTGCGTGTACGTATGTTTTTTTTATTGGGCATGCTTATTATTATATCATATTCGATGACCTTGTATTAGAAATGTGATGGGCCCCTCCCAAAATAAAATCCTGGCTACGGCCTTGTGTGAAGGGTCCCCTTTTATGGTGTGGAATTTTGTGAAGGGGCAGCAAAGAGGACCCAATTTTTGCCTGGATCGACCTCTGTAATTGCATATACTTGTAAATGAATTCGGAATTGTTGACAGAAAAATATTTATTATTATTATTATTATATTTTAAATACACTAGCATTACTGGAGTGGCCAGAGGAAGTGATATTTACATACTTATTAATGTTTTATTTAACTAATAGTACTGTAATATTATTCTCTATTATATGAACTGTTAAATACACTCAACTCATAATTTTTAAACATTATTGTAAATTTAGATAAATTTATTTATATTTCATTATTACTATTATCATTTAGAATTTCATAAAATGTTCCTATTTCTGTCAAGATAAAGAAACAAAACAATAAGATTTTTTTTTATGTTATTTTTAACGATTGAATATAAGTTTTGGAAACTTAAGAAGTTTCCAAATTTTCTATAACTTAAAATTTTACTAGTAATAAATAGTCTTAAAAATTTAAGTTTCATTGAATAAAGTTTTAAATATATTCAAGATAAAAACAAACATTTTCAAATATATAATTTAAATTTCATATAAATAAATTAAAAATTTCTTACTTTATTTATTCTATTATTGTACATAATATTCTATTAATGATTGAACATAAATTTCGGAAACTTAAGCTTATTCAAAACAAATTAGATAATTGCAAAAGAAGTTTCAAAATTTTCAATAACTTAAAATTTTACTAGTAATAAACAGTCTTAAAAATTTAATTTTCATTGAATAAAATTTTAAATAAACTCAAGATAAATACAAACATTTTCAAATATATATATATATTAATACATAAATTTCATATAAATAAATTACTTTGTTTATTCCATTATTGTATATAATATTCCATTAATGATTGAATATAAATTTTGGAAACTTAAGCTTATTCAAAACAAATTAGATAATTGCAAAAGAAGTTTCCAAATTGATGGTGGATGATACAGCATCTGAGCCATGTTTAATATTGACCTACTGCATATTTGTAAATTATAAGAGGATATGTTTATTAGAATACTTAAATATAATATTAAAATAATGGCTGAAATGGCTTATTCTAAATAAATTACATTATTTTAAAAGAAATTTCCAAATTTTTAATAACTTAAAATTTGATCAACAACTTTACAAATCTACATTTTCTTTGTGAATAATAATAATAATAATAAAAATATCATTTCTTTGAAATTGCAAATGAATAAATTAAAAATTTCTTACTTTATTCATTCCATTTCCCATGGCTAATTGTGACTATTTTAACTGGACGTCAAAATGATAGATGATTTACATTGTCAACAAGAATAAGTCTATTAACTTTCATAGTTTTTATAATTATTGTTCATATAGCTTCAGCTGTTCACATAAAACTATTATATAGAGGTAACTACTATGGCAATTGGCAACTTATTACTGTATTTACCTCATCTATTGAGCAAATATAACTGATTGTAAAATTATTTCTAATATGTAGATATGAGTTACAAAAAGCAGTGGACGTAGCAGCTGTGGTAGGTAAAACAGATCAACATTTATAATTAACAACGTTCAACAATTTGTAATATAACAGTGTGTGCATAATAATAATAATAGTTCTTTCAAGTCGTAGTTTGCTATAACAAAATGACACGGAAAGTATGGAGGGAATCACATCGTATTTTAACGCGTTGGGGAATAGTTGTAAGTTTGACGAAATTGTTTTTTATCCCTCAAAATTTCATCCATGATCAATGTTTCTAATCACACCTGAAAAGTCTCGAGGAAAAAGATATACAAACTCTTCACACAAAGAAGAAAAGACGGAAAACCACTTCATCCTCATCTATTTTAATCATCATTGACTACAGATCACCTTTCGCAGGTCAGGCAATTTCCGAATCAAAACAAACATTATCGGAGAACGAAAGATTCTGATATCCAGGTATAATTCTCTTTATTTTTCCTATGATCACCACTCATTTCGCCGGTTGAGGATAATCCTGACCTTGAATTGTTAACAGCCGTTTTTTGAGGAGTCGATTGGTTACATTGAGACAAACGTCATCGTAGCTTCACGTCCCGGGACCATCCCAAAGGCATGCGCAGATGTATCCAATGCGGAAGGGAAATATCTATAAACCTGCAGAAGCATCCCAAATAAGAAATTTCTTTCTTTCTTTTTATACAAAAAAAAAAAAAAAAAAAAAAAATTAAACAATAGAAAATTTTAATATGAATACAGAAAAAATTAAGTTCCAAACAATTTATTTTTCAAAGATTTTTTTTTTAGAAATAATAAAGTTTCTGAAAGTAAACTAGCATCCCTTTGCATTGGAAAAAAGATGCGGAGGAAAAAGCAAATTTGCATATGTACAGAAAATGAAAGATCCTACAAGTGCTAGTTGCCAGTGCGTAACAGGAAACGGGGGAAGGGGGGAGGGAGGCGGAGAGGGGAGATATTAAAGGATTTTGAAGTATTTTTCTGTGACTTGGACTTCTAATTTCAAAAATCGATGCGGAATATATTTATGGAAGAAAACAATTTTTATATTAAAATTTTTAAAAATAAAATGGATAAAAAATAATAAGAAATATTTAAAAACATAATTAATTTGAAGACTAATTTAGTAGATTTTTAAAATCCTACCCCCCCCCCTCCCCAATCGTATCTTTCTAAGAAGGAAAAATTATTAACATAATCGATAAAATTGCTTGTGTATTGAACTGAAATAAACTGATACGTAATGAATTGAAAATATTAAATATTTTAACATTTTTAGGTTAAATTCGGGCGGTTAAAAAAGAAAATTCCTTTAAATATATTAAATTCCAATGTTCTCTTTTCACTTTAATAAATACATTATGTAATATCCATAGCGCAATTAAAATTTTTATACGAATTTGACTTTTATACTTTATTATTCATAACATGTTTCTTTTTTCTTTCCTTACTTTTCATTTTTTTTTTTTTTTTTTTTTTTTTTACATACTCCTAAAATCTATAGAAATACGTGATGCATAAAAACTGACGCTGTGAATTACTACATATAGCCAAACTGAATTGCAAGAAAGAGTAAAATAGAGCTAATACCAGCAGTACGTATTTTAAGCCTTTCACGTATATTTATAAATAATCAATATTTATTAAAATAATCTGCTGTGTCACTCACACGACTTTCTCTTACCTTGCATTTCAATAATGATAGATTGCATATTAAGTCTTAAGACCAATAGCGTAAGATAATAAAGTTCAACGTACTTTTAAAATAATCTAAAATAGGTTTAGAAATAGTTTTATTTGATATATAATTCTGTGTGAGGAAGAAGGGGGGCGGGGGGTCTACCGCCTTCCTACACCCCCTGTTTAACTGTAGTGCCTGTTTAACTGTAGTAATATTTATTAAAAAAAAAAAAAATAAAAAAATAAATAAAAAATGAAGGCTGTTCATAATTTACCTTCAAATTTGCCAATTTTGATCAATATTTTAAATGGTAAACTCAGTTCAAAGTACCAAATTTGAATTTCCTGCAGTCATTTGTTTTTAAGTTGTACTGATGACAAATGTAGATACAGATCAACCGGTAAAAATTGCACTTTCGTAATCAGGGTACCTCAAAGCGTGATATAAAAAAAAAAATATCAGCGTTGAAAATGGAACTACAAAAAAAAAAAAAAATTGTTTACAGAAGGTGTATGAAAAATTAATTTTCCTTTCTGAGCACTGTTTGTCGACATTATAAAATGCATCAAAGCACTTTGATACATTCAATTACATTCAATACGATAATTTTGATTACATTCAATAGAAAAGAACGTTTAGCTCAATTTTGGATAGCCCCGTTTTTTGCCAATAAACAATATGCACTTTAAAAAATATTGTATTCTGAAATTTAGTCTTACATGAAAAAAATATCTAACATAAAATGAATTAGAATTACAATAATTTTCATATACAGCTCCCCATATATCCAAATTTTTGGGTAACCCTGTAAACAAATGATGAATGATTTCCATGTCACAATCTACACAAAACATGCTTTTATGCATATTAAAAAAAAAAAAAAAATGTTCATTCCGTCTTGTTTAAGGCAACCTATAGATCTTAAAGTGTACTTACCTGCAATTTCCCCCATAGACGTTATGCATTTAAATTATCTTGAATGGCCCTGTACACGAATCATTTGCATGATCTCTATGAAAAGTTTAGTGTAGCATCCCTATATGATAAATATTTAGAATACCGAATTTGGACTTTCAGCTGCTATTTGTTCTTAAGATATGCTGATAACAGACAGACACACACACAGACATACAGACTAACCGCTAAAAATATGATTTTCGGATTCAGGGGACCTCAAAACAATATATATGGGTAAGAGAAAGTAAAAATACTAAATAAAAATTGTGATAAAAGAAAAATACTGGCATGTTGCTGACAAAATTGGCTTGTATTTTAAACGTAAATACATCCGAATTTAAATACACTGATGGAAAAAAAAAATCCCAACACCAAGAAAAAATTATTGTATAGTAATGAAATTTCAGCAATACATTTGTCTAGGTAACATATTTAATTGATTACAGTTTCAAGATCACAGGTAGAGCCATTGGCGAGAAGAGCCATTTCAAATGTGAAACGTTGGTACATTAGTAACCGGTGTAACCGCCAGAATTTTGAATGCAAGCATGCAAACGTGCATGCATTGTGTCGTACAGGTGTCGGATATCAGTTTGTGGATGACGCTGGAGTTGTCGTCCAATGATGTCCCATACGTGCTCGATTGGAGAAAGATCTGGTGATCTAGCAGGCCAAGGCAACATGTCGACACTCTGTAGAGCATGTTGGGTTACAACAGCGGTATGAGGGCGAGCGTTATCCTGTTGGAAAACACCCCCTTGAATGTTGTTCATGAATGGCAGCACAACAGGTTGTATCACTAGACTGACGTACAAATTTGCAGTCAGGGTGCGTGGGATAACCACGAGAGTGCTCCTGCGGTCATACGAAATTGCTCCCCAAACCATAACTCCAGGAGTAGGCCCTGTGTGTCTAGGCCGCAGACAGGTCGCTAGCAGGCGTTCACCTGGCCTCCTTCTAACCAACACACGGCTATCACTGCGACCAAGGCAGAACCGGCTTTCATCAGAAAACACAACAGACCTCCACTCCGTCCTCCAATGAGCTCTAGCTTGACACCACTCACGTCGCAAACGGCAGTGGTTTGGAGTCAGTGGAATGCACGCTACAGGGCGTCTGGCTCGGAGCTGTCCTTGAAGTAACCGATTTGTAACAGTTCGTTGTGTCACTGTGGTGCCAACTGCAGCTCGAATTTCAGCTGCAGACGCAGTACGATTAGCCACAGCCATACGCCGAACACGGCGGTCTTCCCTCTCAGTAGTGCCATGTGGCCGCCCTGAACCCGGTCTTCTTGAGGCAGTAGCTTCCCTTGACCACTGCTGCCAACACTCATGCACAGTGGATACATTCCTGCCAAGTCTTTCTGCAATATCGCGGAAAGAAAACCCACCTCCTCGTAGCCCTACTACACGACCTCGTTCAAACTCAGTGAGCTGTTGATAATGGCTTCTTCGTCTTCTTAGAGGCATCCTTGACTAACATTAACCCACTACGTCAAATCTCAACTGTAAATAACGATCACGAACCTTACAGCGCTTATTTAAAGCAAACCTCATTTGCATGTTTATAGTGTCGCTACTAGCGCCACACTTATGCGCGTAGCTCGAAATTTGAATCGACGTCATCTTTCAGAGGTGTAAACACGCCTACCAAATTTCGTTCATCTAGCACAGCTCCTTCCTGGTGTTGGGATTTTTTTTTCCATCAGTGTATTTTATTATAGCCTATACTATCAGAGCATTATATTATTACATGTAGTTAATTAGACTAATGATATATAAATATATTTGCAAGGAACAGCTAAGTTTTTCGATAAAGCATTTTATACATTATTGTCATCGTTATTTTATAATATTATTCGTAATAATAATAATAGTAATAACAATAAATCTGCTAATATTTAAACATTTGAATTTTATAATTAAGAATAAAGTTTATTATGTAATTAAAAAAATATATAATAATTTATTATCATTATCGCTATGATCATTATGATACATAACATAACGATATAATTATATAATGTATAGCGATAGTCTAGTTATATAATATATAACTACTATTTTGTGGCCATTACTAAACCATCTCTATATCATTCTATATAAAAGCGGTATTTATAGGTTAATCTTCACAAAAATTTAAACATAGCTTATCACAATAAAGATTTGACTTATACAGTTTGGAGCAATTTTAACCAATAGATGCTGAGATGTAGTCTCGTGAAAGATCCCAGGAGACGAATAATGTCAGCGGCACCTGGCGGCCGATATATACCTAAATTAAGTCAGCATTGGTTTTCATAATGATCACCTCACATATCAAGATTCATACCCTATAAAAGCTGAGATATAGCTTTGCCACGCACGGGGAAAATTGAAGAAAAGCAGTGCCATCTGTTGGCCTATATATGCCAAAATTTAATCAGTATGATGTTTCATAATGGTCCCCCCACATATCATGTTTTGTGCAATTACAGTTGAACCTCGTTAACGTGAATACGCTTAACGTGAATTACTTTTAACATGAACTGTTTCCACAATCACCGTCAAAATGAAAATTAGTTACTGATAGCACGAATTACTGGTAACATGAGCAATCCCCCCTCCCCCCTTGGGATTCACGTTAACGAGGTTCGACTGCATACACAACAAAAGCTGAGGTATAGCCTTCACGCAAATGGAAGAAATCACAACATAACAGGCAACCTTTTGGCCGATCTGCACCAAAAGATGATAGGCAACAATTCATGTCAATGTGCAACTAAATAGGGGAGAGTGGGGATGAATGGGGCATTTTGCATGTTTTTATTAATAACGTTCACCATATGTAATTCAGAATTTTGTAACATTGTTCATAAGCACACTTCAATAGTCAGTTACAAATAAACATACTAACTTTAATAAAAAGTTATCATTTTTAATTAATAATATTTTTTTTTTTTTTTTTTTTTAACATGCATGTGCATTGTCCCATTCATCCCCACATGTGGGGATGAATGGGACAGGACTGAAGTTACCAAAGAAAAGAAAACAATAATGGAAAGTAAATAAATTTTTAAAGTTAAATTGGTTTATGTGATTTTATTACACACTATGGATTTACTGAAATTAACAAAAACTGATGTATTGACTCAAATTAACATCGAAAGGCAAAAGTCCTTTGGTTCGCACAGTTCCTAGTGCCCTAGGCTTTGGTAATTTAATCTAATAAGATTTAATCTAAAAATAAATTCATCCCCACTCTCCCCTATTTATTATTATTATGTTTTTATTTAAGAAATTCTGTGCGTTAGTTTTTAAGTTGGAGCTGGAAAAAAAAAAAAATTCTCTGCCCCCCCCCCCCCCCCCTCCACACAAACAGACAGACATTTTCTAAAAAAAGCGAAATCATATAAATTGTAAATCTATTTTCTCAAAACATGTGAATCTACCAAAAACCGCAATTTGAAAATTTTTACGGAACCCTACCTTCTTCTACTAAACATAGAAGAAAGCCATAGAAAAGGAAATTAATTTTGCTTTTAAAAAATGTCTGTGTAAATATTTTAGAACTGTTAATTTTGATTACCATTATGTGCTTTTAGTTATTAATTTTCTTTTAATTTCTTAAATGATATCGAAAAGAATTTGAACAATAAACTAACAAAACATTTTAAGGGAATTTCTTATTTAAATATTTTTATTTTTATTTTCAGAGATAATTAAGTTAGTTTGTTTAATATTCTCTTCTCCTCTATTAAAATGTTTTCATATACATAATTGATGCAATAATACTAATTCACATACATACTTTTTTTTTTTTTTTTAATCTTAATGGAAAACAATTTTTATTATAACTTGTTTTGTTGTGTAATTAGGTCTTTATTCTTAATTTTACGTATAACGACGATTTTATTGTTTCAGGGGGGAAAAAAAAAGTAAGTTATAAATGTAGCATAGCAACTTACCAATACAAGTTTATGAATGGAAATAAATAATGGAATATTATACTTCAGAATAAGCTTAGTTGTTTTATTCCTGCATAAATGTTAACTTTCATGAATTTTCCACCTTTATGATTGTTTACTTTTTCCTTTTTACTTTCCGAACACTATTGTGAGGGAAGTATTGTAATCATGTCAAAAATCCGAATTTGAGATTTTGATGCTTCTATACGTTTCGAGGTCCCCTGAGTCCGTTTCCACTATTTTTACGATGATGTATGTATGTATGTGTGTGTGTATGTATGTGTGTGTGTATGTCTGTGAGTGAACACGCTAGCGTCTAAAGGCTTTGTTCGAATAAGCTGAAAGTTGGTGCGTATATTGTAAGTCACCATAGTACGAACCCTATAGATTTTGGTAAATCTAGCACTTATAGTTTTTTTACAGGACACCAGGAAAAATTCTTTATCATTATGGCCTATGGGGCCAAATTTTTAAAAGTGCGATAGCGTCTAAACGCTTTATTAATCTGAGCAAAAAAATTGTACACATGTTATAGGTCACAGTTACACGAACTGTATACATTTTGGTGAATTTAGCACTTACAGTTTTTTTACAGGGACACAAAGAAAAATTCTTTATCATTATGGCCTATGGGGCCAAATTTTTAAAAGTGTGATAGCGTCTAAACGCCTTATTAATCTGAGCAAAAAATTTTTACACATGTTATAGGTCACAGTTGCACCAAGTGTATAGATTTTAGGGAATTTAGCACTTACAGCTTTTTTACAGGGACACAAAGAAAAATTCTTTATCATTATGGCCTATGGGACCAAATTTTTAAAAGTGCGATAGCATCTAAACGCTTTATTCAATTGAGCTGAAAATTTATATGAATATTATAAATGACTGTTGTACTAAATATAAGCATTTTGGTGAATCTAGCATTTATAGGTTTTTACAAGGACACAACGAAAAATTCTTTATCATTATGATCAATGGGCTCAAAGTTCAGTAGCGTTAAAAAAAACATCGTGTAATATATGGAGAAAAATACTCAAACACTCTATTATGGCTTTCTCTCTTTTGTTTGTTTAACAACTCCTCTTTCTTTACTTTATTTACAAAACTGTTAATTACTCAATGTTCGGAAAGTCGAGTGGAGTCACTCCAGATTTTTTCACTTTCTCTCATAGATATATATGGTAGACAGAGTATTGTTTTAGAGTCAAATTTTCGAAAATGAGTTTTTTTTTTTTTTTCAATTACACGTTTTGAGGTTACCTAAATCCGAAAAACATATTTTTAGCAGTTGGTCTATGTATATATGTGTCGTGTGTGTATGTGTCGGTCTGTTATAAGCATGTCTCAAGTACAAATAGTAGCAGGAAGTCCAAACTCGGTATTCTAAGTTTGTATCATATAAGGATGCTACTCTAAAACTTTTCGTGCAAATCAAGCAAATGGATCGTGTACAGGGTCATCCAAGAGAAATCAAATACATTGCGACTGTGGGCGAAATGTTTGGTTGGTACAGTTTAATATCTATAGGATGCACTAAACCAAATAAAATGAAAAAATATTTTTTATAGACAAAGAAGCATTTACCGTGTAGAATATGCTATGACAGTCATTCACCATTTGTTTACAGGGCTGCACATAAGAACTACAGTATAGTGGTAAGATACTTGGAAACAGCTGGAAGTGCATTTCAGGCTGTGCTGTGTGTTGTTAATATAAGCCTTATAAAATGTGGTGAGTACATAATTTATAGATGAAATACAGGTCTACCAATAAACAGGGAAAAACATTTTTTTCCCTCCATTCAATGTAAACGGTGGAAGAGCTTTACTATATTTTATTACATTTAAATAAAAAAAAAATTTCATACTCAATAAAATAAAACTTTGCACCGGAGGAAGAAAGGTAACCAGTAGTGTAAGCTTTTATTTTATGATTTGTGAAGAAGTTTTAAAGTTTAAATGTTTACTGTACACCACTTCTTTAATGTATATATTTTACCATGTCCACACCGAGAAAAAATTCTGCAACTGGCATCAAGAATCTAAATTGTGGCTCTAGAAAAAAAATAGTTCAATGTCATCCTTATAAATTCTAGTTCCCTTTGAAAGCGAGTTCTAGAAACCCCTATTAGAATTCTAGAGTGTTTGCTTATATTCTCGAGGGCAAAGTTATTTAAAAATCTCTGCAAATAAATGCGAATACAAGAGGCGGGTTTCAGCAACTATAATCTTTGTTTATTACCCAAAACTAGAAAATCCAGCGAGAATTGCTCGCAATACAAAAGATTCAGAATATTTAGAATATTGTTCACCATCCAAAAATGTGTAGACTAGAAATTCTCGATCATCTCATCTATTCAGTTTATTAGCATGCCTTATGCGCGTAGCTCGGAAATCTATATTTCTAGTTAAGGGATTTAGAAAATGACCACTTATTCATTCTAGATGAAGGTGGTATATATTTTTTTTTTTCAGGAAGGAAAATTAATTCCTTATAACCACACGGTAAATGAAGTTTTTTTTTTTTTTTTTTTTTTTTTAAAGTTACATTTTCAGTGCTTGTTTTATGTATAATTACGTGTTTTGAGATTTTCTGAATACTAAAAACAAGTTCTTAATTGTTGATTATTGTGTATGTCTTTTATCAGAATAACATAATAATTGCAGACTACTCAATTGTTGAAGTTCGTATGATGTTGCTACTTGAAAAGTTTGATCAAGATTGATAAAGTTTCAAGAAGTGGTCCGGGTGAAAGTTGTCTGAATAATTGTGAACAAACTCTCAAATTTAATGAGTTTTAAAGTCTATATAAATGAATACTATATTTAAAAGGGGGCGGCTGCCACTCTCACACAGAATTATTCCTCAAATAAAACTGTTCCTAAACCTAATTTGAATTCTTTTTAACGTAAGTTTATATACAGTGCTTGTTATCAACACTTAATCTGCAGTCTGTCTTTATATTGTTGAAATGCAGGGTAAAAGAAAGTCCTGTAAGTGGTACATCGTTGTATATATTCTTTTTTTGTTTTGACTGAAGAAATCTTTTTCTTACGGTCGATATCTATATATGTATATGGAAAACCTTTTGAAACATTCCAGTAAATGAAACCAAGTATATCACATGAAGAACTAGATAAAACATGAACAAAGATTTCTGAAAAAATTAAACATCCTTTAATTAAAACATACAGCATCAATACTTTTTCAAGTGTATAAATTGAATGTTGTTTGCAAATTAGGTGTTATTTCTATCTAACTGTACGCAATTTACTAAAGAATTAGAGTAAGCTATGCCCAATAACACCCAAAGGACGTGTAAACAATGTCAGACTCAAACAGAACTAGTATGATGTGAACACTGCATGAGATTCTTCTTTTTACACAAAATTTTACACAAAATTAATTCAGTACAAATCATTTATTAAATTATTTTAAATTATAAATGCAGACGATTTTTATATGACAGAATTATATCACAAAATACCGAAAGAAAGTCAATATTTTGCAATAATCAGAAGGCATGATTTTCTGTTTTTTTTTTTTTTTTTTTTTTTTTTTTCCGTAAAAAAAAAAAAAAAAAAAAAAAAAAAAAAAATCGATAACTTTGTTTTAAATTATCAGAGATATATAGTTCAACCATTTTAAAGGTATTGACGAGATCTTTTGAAAGACACCCATATTGAAAATTTACTTCCCCCGGGGTTTTACTTCTCCCCAGGGTGGGGGGTGGGGGGGAGGGATGCTCCACATGCACAATTTTTTTTTCCTAGTTTACTACTACTATTATCAATAGTTCATATTAATTTTACAATCGCACGTTAAAAATAACGCTCATTATGTACATTTATACGAAATTTTGTACTATACTGCCATGTTAAAAATTTAGAAAAAGTGCGATGACAGCGCCACCTGTTGAGCGATTGATTCCCAAATCTAATCAGCACCAGTTTATATCAGGATCCAACTAAGTACCAAGTTTGATTAAATTTCGTTGATTGTTTCGTGAGATACAACGTCTACAAATTTTGTGATACACACACACAGACTGACAGACAGACATTTTCTAAAAACAGTCAAACCGTGTTCAGGACATCCCAAAAGTGTAAATCCATCGAAAACTTGAGTTCGAAAATTTTCACGAATCCAATACTTTCTCTATATATACATATAGAAGAAAGTAAAAAGTAAAAACCAAAAGACAAACATGCTTTTAAATTCTACAATCACCAATATTATTTAAAAAATAAAATTAATATCCTAAGAATAAATAATAAAACTAAAATTATTACTTACTATACAATAGCTATATACTGGGTGATCCAAAAGTCAGGACAAACTTTTAAAATGAATAATTCGAAAACGAATCAAGATACAAAGATACGGTTTGCAACAAACGGATGGAAAAGAAGCCGGGTTTTGTGTGGTAAAGAAAAAAAAAATAGTTCTGTTGGCGACCAACAGATGGCGCTGTCGTATTTCTGATGTAGGATTATGCAAAGCAACAAACAATATAAAAACGAACAACTACAGCAGGTAATGGTAGTCGAAGCTTATATGCATAGAAATATCGCATTCTCAGTCGCTACTTTAATCACGCATGGCCTCCAAGATCTCCCGATCTGACACCTTGTGACTTTTGGCTGTGGGGATTCTTGGAAGTCAAAAGTGTACCGCGACCAACGGGCATCACTAGCAGCACTGAAAGATGCCATCCGCCAAAATGTGTCTGCCATAACGCAAGAAATGCTACTAAATGCTGTGAACGATGTGGTGAATCATCTCACAGCTGTACTTCTGAATGATGTACATTGAACAGTTACAGTAGTAGTACTAATTAACTGTAATTAAGCTGACTTGTAAGTTGTCAACATTTTTTTTTTTCATTTGTAAATCATCTTTTGGCGAAATAAAACACTATAGCGCCTTTTGTTGGTTGCCAACAGAACTAATTTTTTTCCTTTGCCACACAAAACCCAGTTTCTTTTTCAATCGTTTGGTGCAAACCGTATCTTTGTATCTTGATTCGTTTTCGAATTATTCATTTTAAAAGTTTGTCCTGACTTTTGGATCACCCGGAATATACAGTCGGTAACAAAAGTCTCCGAACACTAGCAAAAATTCCTATATAAAAAAAGTACTCTTAATACAGTTTTGTTAAATAAATCCTTGCCGAATCCTGTTCTTAGTCTAAAAACAGGCTGTATTAAGTGTACTTTTTTTATATAGGAATTTTTGCTAGTGGTCGGAGACTTTTGTTACCGACTGTATGTACAGTCGGCAGCATAATTTTTCGAGCACTAGCCAATAATTCCTATATTAAAAAAGTACACTTAAGACTGTTTTGTTAAATAAATCCTTGTCGAATCATGTTCTTAGACTGACTAAGAACATGACTCGACAAGGATTTATTTAACAAAGCAGTATTAAGTGTACTTTTTTTAGACAGGGATTATTGCTAGTGCTCGAATAATTTTGTAGCCGACTGTATATACCAAGTTTTTAAATCGAAATTCGATATGTAAGACGGGCTTTAGAGAGGTCTGCGCACAGTGACATTAATTGTAATTATCCTGTATGCTATACATAGCTAAAAAATAATATAAGTTTGAATATATATATATATATATATATATATAAGTTTGAATATATATATATATATATATATATATATAGTATATATAAATTTTATTTTAGAGGTGCTATTACTTCATTTGTAAAACCATAGCACTACGCGTAACTTTTCTTTAATTTTCTTTGATGTATTTCTGAATTTTCATTTTTATATGACAGTTTATACTATATGTTTAAAACATACTTTTTAATTTATAGTGAAAGGATTTGCTTATTCGTTCTGTGCACATTTGACGCCCCGTAGGTGAACTACAGTATGCTTTTGATGATAACAACAACCTGTTACAATGAATTTCTTGAACACTATCTTCTTAATAATAAAAACCGAAGTTTCACCAAACTGACGCTGAAAATGATGTCTTAACTAAAACAATTTTCTTAATAATAAAAGTTCGAGTTTCTGGAAACTAACTTTTAAAATCATGTCATAGCTAAAACAATGCATTGGAAAAAAAAGTAAAATTTTATCCGGGTTTTTATGCATGCATTTCAATTGAATAAAATAATGAAAAGTGTTACTCTAACGAAATAATCTGGTGTATCACTCACACGACTATCTTTTACCTTGAAATTTAATACTATAAATCTGTACTGATAAGTATAAAGGATTTAAGTCCATATTCTTGATTTTTCAGGAGACGAAAAATAAAGTTAAACTAACTAAAAACTACTGAGAAGAATTGATTAGGAAAAAGGGATTATGTTGATTTATACGCTTTATACCATTCAGTGATTATCCACCTTCATTTAATAAAGGGAAAAAAATGAATTAAAAATTTATACAAAAGATTAATGCTAAATTTCTGACTTTAATCTTTTTTTACCAAAGGATTTTCTCAAAGACTAAATGACATGGATTTAGTAAATCCTTTATACCAATCGATAGGGAATTTGTTTTCTGAGTCTCACTATGTACTTAACTCAAAATCGACATTTGTGGACTTAAATCCTTTATATTTATCAGTACAGAAATACAGACTGGAGTTTAAGGGGTAAGATAACGAGTACTGTTATATAAACCTATGTAAAAAAATTTCAAATTAGGCTTCGGAATAGCTTTATTTGAAAAATAATTCTGTGTGACGGGGGATCTTGATCAAACGTTTCTAGTAAAGTTTTTGTTATGTTTACACGTTAATAGGTTCCCTGAATCTGAAAAATCTGTTTTTAGTGGTTGGTCTGTGTGTGTGTGTCTGTTATCTGCATATCTCAAGAAGAAATAACAGCAGGACATTCAAACTCTGTATTTTAAATGTGTATTATATAGGGATGCTACATTAAACTATTCGTTGAGATCAAGCAAACTGTTCGTGTACAGGGACACAAAAGAGATTTCACATACATTACGTCTATAGGGGAAATTGCAGGTAAATAGAGTTTAACATCTATAGACTGCACTAAATCAAATGAAATGAATATATATTGTTTATATGCATGAAAGCATGTTTCGTGTAGAATATGCTATGGAAATCATTCACCATTCGTTTAAAGGTTGGAAATAGCGGGAAGTGAATTTCAGGCTGTGCTGTGTGTTATTAATATAAGTCTTATGAAATGGGTGTGTACATTAGTTTATAGATAAAATACAGGTCTACCAATAATTAGGGAAAAACATTTTTTTTCTATTAAATGTAATCGGTGGGAGTGATTTACTATATTTTACTATATTTAAAAAAAAATTATACTAAATTTTAAAATTTCTTTGCGTTCAGTAAAATAAAACTTTGCACAGAAGGATGAAAGGCCACATCCCTTCAAAACCAGTAATGTAAACTTTTATTTTATGATGTGTGAAGTATGAAGAAGTTTTATATATTTATTGTACATCAGTTCTTTAATTTATATATTTTGCCATGTCCAGGAAAATTAATTCCTTATACCCATACGGTAAATAAATTATTTCATTTCTTCCTTTTTTAAGTTACATTTTCAGCGCTAAAAGCAGGTTTCATGCAGATTATGATATGAAAACCATTCACCGTTCGTGTACATGGCTACAGAAAAGAACTAGAATATAGTGGGATAATACTTGAAAATTGATAGAAATATATTTCAGGTTTTGCTGTGTGTTATTAATATAGGATTTAACAGGGAGCAGCTCCCGCTCATCGCTATTGGAGCAATCTTGAGCGATTCAAATTAATATAGGATTATCAAAACTAAATTCAAAAACTGGCATACAATCAATAGAAAGATATTAAAACTTCTTCATACACCATAAATTTTAAGTCAGCACAACCGGTTTCGAAAGGGCGTAGCCTTTCTTCATCAGGTGCAAAAAAAAAAAAAAAACACGTGCTACTGCCTTGGAGGCAAAAGCAAGACCAGTCTTGCTTTCGCCTCCATAGCAGTAGCACGTGTTTTTTTGCACGTGATGAAGAAAGGCTACGCCCTTCGAAACCGGTTGTGCTGACTTAAAATTTATGGTGTGTGAAGAAGTTTTAATATCTTTCTAATATAGGATTATATTTATGTGCACATGTGTGTGTGTGTACGATTTTTACAAGAAATACAGGGCTGCCAATAATTAAGTAAAAACATTCTTTTACAGTGCATGTAATTAGTGGAAATGCTTTACTATAATGTTTTACCATGTCCAGGAAAACTGCTTAGGAATTGAAATTTATTCCTCATACTTATAAATAAAGTATTTTTTTAAGCTAAATATCATTGCTTTTATATATATATTTACACGTTTTGAGGTTTCCTGTACAGCGAAGTAAAGTTTGAAACATTTGTTTTTTGTCTCCATCTCTTATCAGAGTAATTTAAACTTTTAAAAACGAATAATTTCAGGTAATTCAAATGTTTTATTATTTTGAAGTTAATATAAGTTTGTTTCTTCAAAAGTTTGATCAAGATTGATAATTTCATGGAATGGTACGTATGAAAGTTGTCTGAACAATTTTAAATGAATTTTTAAATTTAATAATAAATTCTATATAAATGTAGGCACAATAATCAAACAGGGGTTTGAGGGGGCGGTAGTTCCCTCACACAGAATTATTTGTCAAATAAAGCTAATTGTTTTTAATGTAGGTTTATATAACAGTCCTCGTTATCTTACTACTTAATCTCCAATCTGTATATATTTAGTATTAAATTTCAGAGTAAGAGAAAGTCGAGTGAGGACCACACCAGATTATTTTAAGTATGATATAAACCAATGTTTAGTAATTTGAATTGGCAAGGAGAAATAAAATTGAAAAAAACATTTGTAAAATTCGAGCGTTAGGCAGCCACTAGTTTAAAAAATCTTTAATATTTTAAACTGACTAGTTTAAAATATTAAAGAAACATTGAAATATGCTTTCATGTAGCATGAAAAAATTCCCTAAGATTAACAAGCTACAATGAAAGAACTTCATTAATCTTAACAGTGTAATTACTTCCGTATTCTCATTTCATTTCATTTTGAACGCATTTTGTAATTACTTACACACGAAAAGGTTATCCAGAACGACATTCTTTTCCCTAAAGAATCAGAGAAAATTTTTTTAAGAGAATGCATTTTGTCTTTAAAGTTATTTCTTTTTACCTTCTCTCTCTCTCTCTCTCTCTCTCTCTATATATATATATATATATATATATATATATATATGTATATATATAAATATATATATATATATACAGTCGGTAACAGTGTCCGAACACTAGCAAAAATTCCTATGTAAAAAAAGTACACTTCATACGGTTTTATTAAATAAATCCTTGTCGAATCCTCTTCTTAGTAATTTTTGCTAGTGTTCGGAGACTTTTGTTACTGACTGTACGTAATGGTGTAATTTACATATAATGAAGTTTATTCGTATAACTTCAGTAAACCGGAGATTAAAGTAAACCACATACGTTTTATTCATAAAGACTGCCTTCTAAATGTCAAGAAACACGGTAAGAAATGTATAATTCTGACTGATTAATAATAATAATAATTAAAAAAATATATACAGTAGGTAACAAAAGTGTCCGAACACTAGGAAAAATTTCTATGTAAAAAAAGTACACTTCATACGGTTTTGTTAAATAAATCCTTATCGAATCATGTTCTTACACTGACTAAGTACAGGATTCGACAAGGATTTGTTTAACAAAACTGTACGAAGTGTACTTATCTTACATAGGAATTTTGCTAGTGTTCGGACACTTTTGTTACTGACTGTACATAAGAAGGAAGTATTGGATTCGTGGAAATATTGACCCCCGGTTTTCGATGTATTTACACGTTTTGAGATTTCCTGAACATGATTTGACTATTTTATGAAAATGTCTGCCTGTCTGTGAGTTTGTGTGTGCATCATAAATTTCGTGAACGTTTTATCTCACGGATTAATGAACGAATTTTAACCAAACTTAGTAATTAGTTGGAACTTGACCTAAACTAGTGCTGATTGCATTTTAGGATCGCAGGTGGGTCTGTTATCTCGTTTTTTTTTCATAATTTTTAGCATGGCAGTACAGGACAGTATATCGTATAAATGTAGATTATAAGAATTATTTTTAAAGAATGATTGTAAAATCGATATAATTTATTAATAATTGTAGTAGTTAACTAGGAAGAAAATTAAGTGCATCTAGAGGAAGATTTCTTATCTCGTTATCCCTCCTCCCCTCCCCTGGTGGTATAAATTTTCAGTACGGTTATCTTTCAAAAGAATTCCTTAAAACGAATAGTTTAACTACAGATCTGATAATTTAAAACAAAGTTATAGATTTCTTTTTAATTTTTATCAATAAATAAATAAATAAATAAATAAAATAAAATAAATAAATAAAGATTTTGAGAAAAAAAAATCGTATTTGTTAAGATAGTTTCTGTGTATAGCATACAATTCTTTTTCTTTGGGCATTTAGTGCTAACACTTTTCCGCGATGAAAATCTTTTGAGCACCTGTATGTCAATTTTTGTATACTTCTTACTTCAGTGGAGGCTGAATGTATAGATGAACAGACAGACAGACATAGAGACAAACATTTCCTTTTTTATTTTTGGCTCATCTAAAAATTACCCTTTTACTGACTGAAAAATATTACGCATTTTTCAAAAATATATTTGTGAGGAAGTATCGAAAGTAATATTTTGTTATAAATGGGTACATTTTATGTTTATAAAATGGATATTCTTTAACTATTATTTTTTTAAACGCATTTGTATTCTTAATAAATAACAGTTCGTGGGAATTTGTAAATTTTGGATATTGTAAATTTAGTGGTTTGCGGGATATAATGTTTTGAATTTAACAGTCTTTGAAAATTAAAAGATCTGAATGACTTATGGATGGATGGATGGGTTTTACGTCGCACTAGTGCTGCGCAGATGGGCAATTGGCGACGGTCTGGGACACACCCCTAGAGGTGGTCCGGAGACATGCCATCACAATTTTGATCCTCCACGGAAGGGATGGCTCTCCCGCTTCGGTGACCTTCAGAGGTATAATTTTTGATGGGAACATGGAGGACATTGCGGCCACCCACGACAGATTTTACGTGCACCAGCCCCCATTAGTGTACACGACGGTCTTTGGCCGGCTCGAGTACCGAACCCGCAGTCTTCCAATTACGGGGCTGAATGACTTATGGTCTAATCCTAAAATTAAATCCTTAAAAAATCGTACCATCCCATCCATCGTCAATTACCCGTAGCGCAATACTAGTGCGACTTAAAACCCAACCAACTAACCAACCTAAAATTAAAAGATGAAAGTTAGAGATCAAGCCTTGATATTACATGAATAAAACCTTTTCATGAAGCACGAAAATATTCATTATGGTTAACATGCTATAATGAAATAGCTTCATTAATCTTAACACAGTGTAATTACTTCCATATTCTCACTCCAGTTAATTTTGAATACATTTTGTAACTGCCTACACTCGGAATGTTTTTCCAGAACAGCGATTCTGTCCCTAAAGATTCAAAGCATAATTTTAAAAGAAAATGCTTTTCTTCTTCATTTTTGATTACTTCTTTTTCATTCATTATCGCAATTCATAGGTTGCACGATATGTTTTTAAAAGTTCATTAAAATATCTTTAAAGAAATAATCGTTTAAAATGATTATGTAACATTAAGAACATTTAATGAATCTAAAGCATTACTTTTCTTTTTTGGAAAATTTTGATTAAAGAAACTAAAACTTTTATCATAGGATTTTTTTTTATTTTTAAGTACATTTTTGTGGCATATCCAAAGAAATAATTTTGTCGGATAAGAGAAAACCAATTTTTTTGGAGATTTTTAAAATAGCAATCAAATCTTAAATAGGAGTGGGCGATGTCGCTATTTCAATATCATGATATATTGTCAAGGCAAAATCGCGATACCGCGATGTATCACGATATTGGACTTATTTTCGAATCCCTTTCATAATGTTAATTTAAATGTCAAGTCTAGATATAAAAAAGGCTTAAATTGAATGAAGCAGACTCGTTATATAATAAAATATACAGAATACACTAACTTCCTTCATATGTAAAATTTCTTATTAATACAACACCCTATCAACACTAATATAGAAAAACGGATAATGGAAACACGTATGCAGAGACTTCATTCATATATTACTGCGGTTTTAAGTAGCAGTATTATATCATTTAAACCCATTCAACTCTCTCAGCTGTTAATTTTACTGTTAATTTTTTTTCCCAAAATACATAATTAACACAATAAACTTTTTCAAAATCTTCTTAATAAAAAAAAAGCACAAGTTTGCCCGAGATAACGCTGAAACTTACGTCATAGCTACAAGAAAAAAGAAATAAATTTTTTATTCTTGGTTAGGAGGGCTGAATAACATAAATGAAGAAGGATGATTCAACAGAAAAAAAAATGCAACAATGTATTGAGAGAAATAAATTTTACCTGCGATATAAAACAAATAACTCGAAAATAAAAAACAATTTAAATGAACAGATGTAATCTTATATATGATATTTCATCAGAAATTTGTAATAATTTAGTTAAAATTAGACTATTTATTTTGTTCAGGATGGTATTCATTAAAGAAATTACAATTTCTTATCTAAGTGGCTTTTGAAAAATCTGATTTTAATCAAAAAATGAAACGTTAAAATAAATCTGAAAAACCTTTTCTCTTAGAAATAAATAATAAAATATTTTTCAAAAATTTATTGCGAAATTCATGCATTAACGAATAAATACAGATTCAGAATTGCGTTGAAAAGTGCATAATTTAGATTTAAATACAATATTAAGCTAAAAATAAATTTTTGCTAATAATTATAACACATATTTATTTGTATAATCGTAATGATTTTTTCTTTATTTCAGATTTTCATTTTTTTTTAACACTTTTAAAATATAATTTTATTAGGATGGATGGATTTTACGTCGCACTAGTGCTGCGCAGATGGGCAAGTGGCGACGGTCTGGGACACACCCCTAGAGGTGGTCCGGAGACATGCCATCACAATTTTGATCCTCCACGGAAGGGATGGCTCTCCCGCATCGGTGACCCCCAGAGGTATAATTTTGATGGGAACATGGAGGACATTGCGGCCACGATAGATTTTACGTGCACCAGCCACCATTTTGATCCTCCACGGAAGGGATGGCTCTCCCGCTTCGGTGACTCTTTGGTACACGACGGTCTTTGGCCGGCTCTAGTACCAAACCCGCAATCTTCCAATTACGAGGCCGGCTATCTACCGACTGGGCTACCGCGGCCCTAATTTTACTAGGAAGCCCGTGTGAAATTTTCGCACTCAATTTCTTAGTTACTTAGAAAGCTTGAAACTCATAAATCGTATACCAATTTTTCCCATCTACTTTGAATTGTCCTTCATCAGAAGCCAAATTATTATTAGAACCATATTAATATTGTGCGATAGTGAATCCTAAATCATTCAAAGAAAGGTTTCAAAATAAAATTCATGTTTGACAGTCCAATTTTTATACTTCCTCAGGCAGTACAGATTTAGTATAGGACTCCCATGGCGACATTTAAATTTTTGTTTCCACGTTGACGATACTTTTTTATTTATTTATTATTTTGACATTTTTTTTTCTTTTTAAACTTTTACCTATTTTGATTTTATTTCTTAATATTACGCTTTTTAGCCAATTTATGGCATTAATTCCTATTCTGTTTGTATCTTTAAAGAATCGCCAGCTTTAAAATGACACTTACAAAGATTCTAAAGATGCAACATTTAAAAATACATTTCTTTTAATAAAAAGATCGCATCAGACAAATGTCATCATTTTTCTGATTAAACCATTGAACTGTGTCTGCGTGCTTAAATATTGCCTATGTATAAATATTACTTTTATTCTCGCGTACAGTCGGCTGCAAAATTATTCGAGCACTAGCCAATAATTCCTATATTTAAAAAGTACACTTAAGACTGTTTTGCTGAGTAAATCCTTGTCGAATCACGTTCTTAGACTGATTAAGAACATGACTCGACAAGGATTTATTTAACAAAGCTGTATTAAGTGTACTTTTTTTTTTTGCAAGGATTATTGCTAGTGCTCGAATAATTTTGCAGCCGACTGTATTTTATTAATTACGTCACTGTCGCATCGTTTCAACAAAATTTAATCGTAACGGGTCCACTTTAAAGAAATATTTTATAGATATTCCTCACACTATTTATCAATTTATAAAGATGGATTCTCAGATTTTACACACTATTATTATTATTATTATTATTATTTTGTTTATTTGTGTGTAGGTTAAATCTAAGAACTGAATGTTCACACATTTTTTTATCACCCGGTTCAGTTCAAATTTCGCATACATGTATGACTCCGATGACAATACATGATTAAGCAATAACAAACTTTGGAGAAGGCCTGGAATTCCTGGGTTCTCAACTCTTGTTAAAATTTTAATTTTTAATTTTAACCCATTTTTATCATTCGATTAAACTGAAATTTTCCATAAATACAGTAGAACTTGAATAATTCGAAGTTGAAGGGACCAGAGAAAAATTCGAAATATCCCAAAAATTCGAATTATATATACTATTTTGTCAAAAAGAAGAGATAAATTAAAAAGATGAATCTCTACGATCAAAGATTTAACACAAACTTTGTAGCTAAGAACACTGCTACATCCTCCCACCCCCATTAAATCAATATTTTTTTACGAGCTTCACAGCTGCCAATATTTTAATTTATTCCGGAGTACTTTTAGCCCCACCTCTATTTCGCTCCACTTTAATACATAACTTCGGTAAAAAAAAAAAAAATTATTCTTAAATAAAAAGTGGTATAAATAAAGGCGGGGCTAAAAATACTCCGGAATAAATTAAAATATTAGCAGCTATAGAGCTTAATTATTCAACACTTTTTTAAATATAGTCAGATATTTTTTATTTTTTCTTTAAGTACAATCTTTGCATCATAGCTTATGACTTCAACCTATTAATCGATACAAAAATAGAATCTTCTACATTAGACATGATTTCAATTAAAAAAACCCTCGAAGTTCATGTATATGCACCATATCTTCTGATGCACTAGGTAGGAAACACTCTTGTATTTCCTTATCCTTCTTTTGAGACTTAAAAAGTAATGCATTTTAGCTGCGAAAAATCTCGGAAACAAATTTTACTGTATAATTTTAAAGGTAATCGTATGAAATATTATCCAAAACAAAATTCGAGTTATCCATGATTTTTTAACATTATTTTAATACAAAATTCAAGGGACCGAGTAAAAAATTCGAATTATACAGAATTTCCAATTAAACAAGTTCGAATTATTCAAGTTTCACTGTATATAGCTTGAATGACAATAAAGGCAATGTAATAACGGACTTTCGTGTGGGGTTCCAAACTCCAGTTTAAAATTTCTTTTCGAATTTTAACCCACTTCCTTTCATCCGATTTAGTTCGAATTTTGTATACATGCATAATTCGTACGACAATACACGTTTATGTAGTAACGGACTTGGGCGAGGCTTGAGGCTCAGGGCCTCCAACTCCAGTTCAAAAATTGTTTTCTATTTATACCCCACATCCTTACGATTGAGTTGAAGTTTTGTATGTACATCATGTACATACATGGGGTATCTATAATGTCCCTTGTAATAACTGTGATTTATCTTATATTGTTCAAACTAAAAGAAATCTTGAATGTCGTTTACGTGAACATTCTCGGTATGTTGTTAATCAAGAAATTTCTAAATCTTCTATTGCGAAGCACAGTTGGGAATTTGATCATAGTTTTAATTTTAAGAGTGCCAAAATTATCTTTCATGCCAAACGCGTTTCCAACCTGGATTTTTTGGAAAATTTAGCTATTTACCTTAATCGTGATAAAATTGTCAATGAAAAATCTGATTCCACTTTGCTGTCTACAGCCTGGAAAAATTTGTTTAATTCAATTAAATAATTTCCTTCATTATGTTTATAACATCATATTAGTTATAATAATATAATTCTAATTAAAATAAAAATAATAATAATTAATGGATAAATTTTATTAAATTTACTTATTAGTTTAATATTATTGAAATTAAAAAAAAAAAAAAAAAAAATTGTTTACTCCTTTCCTCCCTCCTCTTTTTGTGGTGTGTGTGCACGTGTGTTTCTCTCTGATTGGTCCTGCCCTGCATGTTGCTTCCTATTGGTTGTTTGTGTTGCTCCTCCCCCTCTGGATTTTGTCCTGCTTTCAGTCTTGCTTTTGCCTCCAAGGCAGTTGCACGTGTTTGCACCTGATGAAGAAAGGCTACATCCTTTCGAAACCGGTTGTGCTGATTTAAAATTTATGGTGTGTGAAGAAGTTTTAATTTCTTGCTACTGTACATCATGTATGTTATCCACATCTGCTGAATTGGAGTGTTTAGTAAATTTTGAAATAAAATCATGTTTTAATTTTTTTTTTTTAATTATGTATTATTTAAAAATGTTCTCAAGACACAGAAAAAAAAGTTTTCCCACAAAAGTACCGATCAGGTTGGGCTAACGCACTGTTAAAAATTCCAACAGAAAACTTTGTGTAATCTATTATCTTCAGTCTTACGTAAAATTACAGAGAAAAATAAACGGAGATGTTAAAAAAACTTATTTTATACATTCATTTAAATTTTTAATAACTAATTTAAAAATTCCAACAGAAAACTCTGTGTAATCTATTATCTTAAGTCTTACGTAAAATTACAGAGAAAAATAAACGGAGATGTTAAAAAAACTTATTTTATACATTCATTTAAATTTTTAATAACTAATATTAATTTAATTAATTATTGTTGAGAATATATTTCGGACTTGGGATGCTTTTTCTAAAGTGGAAACAGTCATTTTTAATTTTAATTAAAAAATTAAATAATAAAATTACGTAAAAATACAGAATAAAGATTGGGAATCTCGATTATTCCCTTTTAACTACTAAGAATTACTGTAATTTTACAGGAACTCTGGATAAATATTTACATTAAATTTACAGAAATTTTAAACAGTGTGGCATCGGGAAACTGTGTTGTTGAGCAGTCGCACCAGAATCAATAAACCAAATGATAAAATCAAAGAAAAATGTCGAAAAAAGGAAGGCATAAGGGAAAGGAAATCTATTTCGTATAGATTGCTTTCAAGAAGGTCAGGTAGATTTACGTAGGTCCAAACGAATTTCTTATTACTTAGTTAAATAAGTAAATTTAAATAAGTAGATTATTAGATTTTCAACGAACCCTGCATTAATTAATAATCTATATACCAAAAATATTAAAATATTCTGTATATATAAAAACTATACTTATAAATAAAGATTTAAAAAAAAAATAATAATAACATTCCTCTGATTAGATCACAATGTATTAAAAACGAGTAAGAAAATTAAATACAATTTAATTCTCTGGATCACTCTGAACCTTTAACAGAACAGACAGAAAACTATAGATAAATAAAGATATATATATATATATATATATATATATATATATATATATATATATATATAAGTTAACATTCCTCTGATTATATCACAATGAATTAAAAACGAATAGGAAAATTTATTTTAATCCTGTGTTTAATACATTTTAATTCTCTGGATCACTATGAACCTTTAACAAAACAGACAGCAAACCATAGACGCATACATTTACCAAAGCAACTGATTTCGTCTCATACATAACTCTTAATTTAGAAAAATAACTGAACCTCTGAACCTTTAACAGAACAGACAGAAAACCATAGTCAAATAAAGATATATATATAATAAGTTAACATTCCTCTGATTATATCGCCATGAACTAAAAACAAGTAAGAAAGTTAAATACATTTTAATCCTCTGAACCTTTAACAGAACAGACAGAAAACCACAGACAAATAAAGATATATGAAAAGAGTTAACTTTACTCTGATAATATCACAATGAATTAAAAACAAGTAAGAAATTTAAATACATTTTAATCCTCTGGATCACTCTGAACCTTTAACAGAACAGACAGAAAATCATAGACAAATAAAGATATATAAAAAAAGTTAATATTCTCTGATTATATCACAATGAATTAAAAACGAGTAAGAAAATTAAATACATTTTAATCCTCTGGATCACTCTGAACCTTTAACAGAACAGACAGAAAATCATAGACAAATAAAGATATATAAAAAAAGTTAACATTCTCTGATTATATCACAATGAATTAAAAGCGATTAAGAAAATTAAATACATTTTAATCCTCTGGATCACTCTGCTCTGAACCTTTAACAGAGGCGACAGAAAACCATAGACAAATAAAGATATAAAAAAAGTTAACATTTCTCTGATTATATCACATCGAATTAAAAACGAGTAAGAAAATTAAATACATTTTAATTCTCTGGATCACTATGAACCTTTAACAAAACAGACAGCAAACCATAGACGCATGCATTTACCAAAGCAACTAATCTCGTCTCATACATAACTCTTAATTTAGAAAAATAAATTTAGTTTACTCTCCATTATGTTTTTGTTTACTTCCAGTTTAAATATATATATATTTCACTTATTTTATTCATTTATGTAAAATTAACCTTCTCTTGATTTATTCATTTATGTTAAACCAAAAAGAAAAGATAATCTTTTTTATTTAATGTCGTAAAGTTAATAAAAAATTGCTTATTTTCATTTCCCAAAAGAGGCAGCGGTTGAAATTTTCATAATTATTTTACATGTTTTATTTATTCATTATTTAATTTATAAACAGTAGTAGACGTAATAAAATGAGACTCAAATTGTTTAGAACAAACCGTATAAAACATAATACAAGAGCAGTGTTTTTCTACAACTTGGATTTACATTTTTCCCCATTTTATCCAAACAGGACTTAATTTTGTTAAACAAATTAGGTCTTTTTAAACGATATAAAATAAAATTTGTTTTAACCATTTTATTTCATGCGGTATGTATAAGTTAATGTATGTATAAGTACCAATTGTATATCTCACATATTTTAAAGAATTTACATATAAAATGAAAATGTGCGTATACTGGAAGAATGAATAATACATATTTGTGATTAAAAAAATGTTTCATTTTTATAATTCTGCTTTTTAAGTGAACTTATAACGGCCACCAGAAAAATACTTTTAATACTTTTATCAAATCTCTCCCAGTTAAAAGTTAATGTGAATAATTTTATTCAATCATATCCCCCATCCCCCACTAGAAAAAATGAACAACAATCTGAATAATAATTTCATATAAAATCTGTGTAATCGTTTAGTTGTGTAGAGTGATTGTCTTTAATTATAAAAATAGAAAAATCATGAATTATTGCCTATATCAATATATTATTATTCGAATGTAACATATGTACGTGATTCTTATTCATTATCATTATTATGCGAACCTTCAGATAGGGTAAAAATTCTGAAGCTTAAAGGCCAGTATCCACTTGGGCTCAAGATCAACGCTCAAAACGTCATTAATCACGCTTCCGACACAAAGAGCCAAATGTCTTGTCATCAGTTGTAGCCCTTTTTTATCAGATTGCGCAGTTACCTCAAAGGAAAGCATGCAAAATTGACAAAGATATCTACCCCCAACCCCGCAATTATCTCAGCAGGGGACCCCGTTCCAGGGTTTTGAACTGGGGTGAGCTGGAGTGAGCTGGGGTGGCCACATCAAAGGATTCTGAATAGAAACCGCCCAATGAGCCCAAGTAGAAACCGGACTTAACGTCAAATAATTTTTTGAGAGATCATATTTGCCAGTGTAAAACTTCATTTTGAGAAAAAGCTTTTTAAAGACAGAGCATTTATATCTGAAATCAAAGAAGGATATTATTAAACATTGAAAAGATTGGTATCCCCTTATTTAGAACTAGCTGTTGTACCCGTTTTACGTACGGGAAATGCCAATTGAAATGTAGAGGAAATTTGGATTAAAATCAGCACACACAAATAAGTGTAATTAATATATATATAGATATACATACAACTAATTATGAATTATGATTATTAAAGTGTATTCATAAATTTTAATAATTCATTGTTTATATTTATCAGCATACTAAGCTGCAAATATTACAGAATAAATTTTTCGAATATAGTTTAAATTTAAAGTCAACTTCATTTTTTTAAACAAAATACTAAAATTTAAAATTAAATTTTAGTAATTAAATACTAAAATTTAAATTGTGAATCAACTGCAAAACAGAATTGTACTTAAATTAATGCGATCTATTAAACCATCAGGGATAAGTAAAATAAATCTAAAAAATAATCAGATATATAAACAATAGCAAGATTTGACACATGCAGGTAGATTTTTGAGCCTGTGTAGATGGATTCCTAAAAGAATTGACTTATTGTATTACCATTGACTATAGGCTTGCATGCAATATTTGAGTAAAAAAAAAAAAAATAGCAGAAGGGATTAAAAATGAATAGCAAGATTTTTTATGGAAAGATAGATCTTTTGACACATGGTGAGATCCCTGTATTATTATCGACAAAGAATTCAATCTTTGAGTAAAATCGGTTCTGTGAAAGTGGTTTAAAAAATGATTGCAAGAGAACTCAAACAGATAGAACAAGGATCCAATTAATGAGTAAAATACTTTGAATAAACAACATAAAATGCAAGAACTCGCAACAATTGTTTCAGATCGAAAAGAAACCCGACCCTTCATCAGACGCACAAAGCAGGTACGAGTGTGGCAGACAAAGCGGCAACGTTGTTGATGCGATGCCGTTTCGTTTGCAGCACTCGAGCCTACTTTGTGCACCTGATGAACGGTCGTGTTTTCTTTCGACCTGAAACAATTTTCATACATTTTTGCATTTTCCAAAATTTTAAATGTTTTACCCCATGGGATTTCTGTATAAAAAATTCATTCTATATATGCCCTTTTGGGAGCATCATTATCTATGTCATATATTAAAATCGCAAATTTAAAGAATTATTTTTATCTATTAGATAACAATTTAACAGTATTTTATAAATGCTAACGTGTTATTTTGAAACATAGAATTTTCTTTTATAGTACGGAATGTTTGCTATTTCTGATATCGAAATATAGCTACATTTTTCTATGATTATAAATCAGAAAAGTTCAGAAGTCAACTACACATGACATTTTTCTTTCACCTTGAATGCCTTTTATTTGTGATTTATGGTAGCCCATAGCAATTTTTAAATTTCTTATTTATTTCTGTCTGTGATGTTACTGAACCAGCGTTATAAAAAATCATTTCAATTCAACTTTTGTTGTGTATTATCGCCGATTGCCGTTGTCAAAGCTACCATTTTCAAAATATTATCATTATTTTTTTTTTCTTTAGTACTTTTCAGTAAATGTACTATTCAGTGATTCATCCAATAACAACAACAGAAAAAAAAAAAAAAAAAGACAAAACCCCGATTTAATAGTTTTCATGCGAATGCACGCAAACTTTCCGGGAAACATATACATTTAAATTATTGCTATTTGGTGATATTTTTAACAAACAAATAAATAATTAACAAGTTCCAATCAACAAAACAAATGACCATTATATTAATTCTGCCCTTTAAGTATTATGGTGTGTTAGTGAGTTTTTAATATAATTGTAGTTTAAAAAAAAAAATCTACAATAAACACTTAATATTTTAATAATTCAATAATTAGAAATCGGTGTGATTATTGAATAAATATTCTCGATATTTGCCACATACTTAGGGCGACCAGATTTTTTAAATTGAATTTGAGGACAAATATGGCGATGTCTCCAAATTTCGAGGACAAAATAAACAAATCACCTTAAATTATAAAATTTAAGTAATTTTTATTTATGAAGTACCTGAAAAAAACTTATTTCAGTTTGTTTGTTATATATATATATATGATAAATCATTTTAATGAAACATTAATAACTTTATAGCCGGCGTCCTCAAATTTTTGTGTATGAAGGGTAGTTTTCGAGGACGGCTGGTTACCCTACTCATACTAATTAAACTAAAAGCTGTAATCTCTAGAAAACATTTGTAGGTAAAATAAAAAATGTAGTAAATAGTTTTGTTTTTTATTAATATATTTTCTTTACAAATGTTATTTATATTTTGATTTTTTTTTTTTCTTTTTTGTTCTTTTTAAAAGTTTAACAAAGAAAAAAACAATTAGCTGAAAATAAAAGATATTGCTCATGTAGAATGTATTTTCTATCCGCGATTGTAATGAAATGCTCGCCCTCTGGTGGGCTAAGGTGAAATTACAATAACCATGCTTTAATTCGGCTTCCATCAAGCCGCCATTGCTTGCCGATGTTTAGTTTCACATATATTTATTGAATAAAAATGAATAAATCCGGTAAAAAAGATAACACATACTGTTGTGTGCTACAGTGTAACTCCAAAGGATCAAGAAATCCAAAATTAAGCTTCCATTTATTTCCAAATGACAAATTTAAAATTTCAGTTGCTTCGGCTAATGGAAGCAAAGAATTAATCAGATGATTTGAAACTAATATTTGTTCAACTTCAGTTAAAAATCTACTTCCGATCGAATTTTGAATAAACTGAAATATTTTTTTCCAAAAGCAATCAATTTTCCATGATGTAATGGCGGAGAAATTATAGTACGAATATTGAGTAGAATAACAAAAAGAACAATAATAAATACACGTGGCTATTATATTTACTAACAACAAAAGCTGAAAAGCGCCATCTATCGATCATTACAAACACGGATTGCTTTAATTGTGATTTATAAATGAAATTTTTATTTAAATAAACATTTAAATAATGTAAAACATTATGTACATTTATTATTATTATTATTTTAAATTTAAATTAGATATGAACAAATAAAATTACACTGATATCAATGATATTCTGCAGAAGCACTCATACATTTTTAAATTGCTGCTACTCGGTGATTTTTTAAACAAATAAATAAATAATAAGTTTAAGTCAACAACTATTATATTCATTCTGGTCCTAAAACGCTAAGTTTGGAATATTTTGGGTTGGTGAAATAAATTTAATAAAATGCTATTCCTATAATATAATTGCAGCCCTTTTAAAATCTACGATACAAATTCAATATTTTAATAATTCAATAATTAGAAATCGATGCGATTACTCAATAAATTTGCTCGGTATTTGCATCATACTAATTAAAGTAAAAGGCATAATCTCTTTAACATCTAAAAAAGTAAAATCTCCTGCTATAATTTTCAAATTTTCTTTTACTTTTGTAAAAAAAAAAAAAATCAATTGGACCACTTTAGCCAGCAATTACGTCATGTCATTTCAAAGTAGGCAATCACATCATTGGTTTGTTTGTGGAATGGAATGATTACCACTGTAACCCATTTTTGTCAAATTAATTACATTGGATTTTAATTTATACGTATCAAGATTAGAAACGGATGAAATGCGGGTCATATAAAAATCAATAATAATTAGAAAGAGCATAGCAGAAAAGGTCATTAACCGTTTTAAAAAAGCAGGTTACTTAATTTATCGATAATTTGAATTTGTTTGCATTTTCCGGTTTTTATGACTTACTTTAAAAAATGATATGACCCGTTTTCGTGATGATGTACGACAAATTTTTATTAGGGTTAGGTAATGGGATCAAAGCTTTTTTTTTTTTTTTTTTAATCAGTGGTTTACTCAGATAAAATACGACGTTTCTGAGCCTAAATTTATAACAAGATAAAAAAAAAAAAAAAAGGAACCTGAAATTCAAATAATAGTGGATCTAAGATATTTGTTTACATATAATTACGTTCCTGAAAAAAAATCAAAATATACGTTTTGTGTATATTTTGATTTAGATTACGAATATGCTATTAAGTTAGTTGTCTGTGAGTTAAACCGTTCAGCAGCAAAAGGGTGAAAGTGGTTTTGGGTCAAAATGGTACAGTCGTTATCGTCCCCCCTCCCCCCCCCCCAAAAAAAAACCGCGCCTTCTAATTAATTTCGTCGTTAATAGACCTATAATATGTGGCTGGTGCCAATCGATTAGTACTAACGTCTAGTTTGTTACGTTATTGTTAGATTTTGCTTAGGGGGTCACCTAAACTACCATAAACTTTATTTTTTTCAAAAGGCAACCCCCCTTTTTTGACCTCATATTCAAATTTCTAAGATCAAAGCAGTTCGTAAAAAGGTCCCATTTATATACGGGCCGCGGTAGCCCAGTCGGTAGAGCGCCGGCTTCGTAATTGGAAGATTGTGCGGGTTCGGTACTCGAGCCGGCCAAAGACCGTCGTGTGCACTAATGGTGGCTGGTGCACGTAAAATCAGTCGTGGCCGCAATGTCTTCCATGTTCCCATAAAAAATTATACCTCTGGGGGTCACCGAAACGGGAGAGCCATCCCTTCCGTGGAGGATCAAAATTGTGATGGCATGTCTCCGGACCACCTCTAGGGGTGTGTCCCAGACCGTCGCCAATTGCCCATCTGCGCAGCACTAGTGAGACGTAAAACCTAACCATCCAACCATCCATCCCATTTATATACTTTAAATTAATTCTTGATAGAGTTACAAGCAAAATGTATCAGAAAAAAAAAATAAAAATAAATAAATTATGATTTCGCATAGAAAGAAAATTATTCATTTAAATTTATACCAGAAAAAAAGTACAGAAATTTTAAATATGAAATAAAATAAAGCTCAAATTAGTACTGTGTTTGTATCTAAATTTATTTAACCCTTTAACGTTCACTACTTAATTTATTTTAAAAATTACTAAACTAATTTTAAAAATGGCTTTTAGACACATAGCTGATCATAAATATTTAAAAAATAAAAAAATAGCATTGTTCCTTTTCCAGAAATTTTCGGTTTGAAACATCTGTAAGTAAACCTTATTAAATTCAAATAATATTTAATTTAATAAATAAATCACTTTATAAGTAAACATTATCGACAACAAAAACTCGTAAAAGTTGCATAGATCCCAACATTTATATTTATTCCGGAGTATTTTAACCCTTTGCGGTGCAAGGTAATTCGGATCATTTAAATTACACTGCCACCGGAATTTACGAATATAATTAAAATGGAAGAAATTTTAAATTTTCACGTTAAAAAAAGGGCATTTTCTGCTATGTTATAAATGTAAATTTTTGCTAAAAAATTTCCGGGCTGAATTTTTGCACTTGAGAATTAAAATTAGGTGTTCCATCAGCGGGAACACTGCGACTGAAAGGGTTAAGTAACACATAGCAGCCAACATTGCTAAATTTTAAATCATATTTATGCACCAATATTTTTAAAAAGGGATCTGTCACATATATTTTAGACGAATAAATAAAATTAAATAAACTGAATACATTTATAAAAGCTTTCCAGTATGAAGTCTGCGTTTAAAATAACGGAGACTTGGCAATTATGGTAACTATAGTGGACTTCTACATAACTCGCACCCGCAAAACGTGACAAAAATATTGCAGCTAATTACTCATACAGCGCGATAAACAATCTCGTATAACGCGTAAGATAAATTTAATATTTTCGCATAATTAATCAAATCTTTGATTCCTCTAAGACTGTAAATTACTTATAAGTTTTCTTCTTAAATACAGTTTATGAATTAAAATTCTTTTATAGATTATTTTTAATAAAAATTAAGTCATTTATTAGGTCATTTTATACGTTAAAATTTAAATACCTTGAGGCGTACGAGCCCTACAATAGTCAATTACAAAAATATGGATAGAAAGATGAAATAATAATAATGATGATGATGATGATGATAATATTTATAAAAGCAGTAAAAAAAAAAAAAAAAAAGCTTAATATTTAAGAAAAAAAGATTTTATCTATTTCTGTTGGATATGTGTTTTATCTTATTCCCAACATTAAAGTGTGTCTATAAAATGTTACATTTACATACTTGCTAACCTAAACCGGAAGATTGTTAGTTCCCGTCCCTTTTTGTACATCGCTTAATTTTTAGAGTAAATCTCTTCAAATATATTTACAATTAAATAAGAAGAAAAGTACTCTAAAAAAAGATTGGTGTGAAAAAATAGGTAGAAAGAGGCGGGGCTAACAATCTTCCGGGTTAGGCTGGCAAGTATGCATTTAATTTGAGGCGTACAAACCTACAATATACAAAAATATAGTCAACAAGTTTTTTTTTTTTTTTTTTTTAATTAATTATAAAAAAAAATGTGAAAAAACATTTAATGTTTAAGAAAAAATCGTTACTGTTCAAAAGCATTCTTGTTTTGAATAAGTCCCGTCTTTTTACGTTTCCCTCTAGAACATTTAACAAATTCGTGATTAAATAACTGAAATTTGTCATTAACAGTCAAAACGGTAAATGCGATATGCTTATATATACTAGCATAGTATAAAGGAGTCAAACAAAATACTACTACTACTACTACTACTACTAATAATAATAATAATATATATTTCTTAAAGTATTGTTTCAGAGGAAGCCAGAGGGCGGGGCTTGTTATTCTTTTGGGATGCCATCAAAATATCCTGCCTTCAATGCGTTAATTTTACAAAAATAACTTAATTTGTATAGTAAACATCGAAACATTACTTAGAAACCGATACAAATCACAAAAAATATACTAAAACTTTTCCAGATTGGATTGAACTAGCAAACTGGTCTGACAATGTATGTCCCATAAAGCGCGATTTCCTATTCTGCAGAACGTATTCCCTGCGTTGTACAGCACTTTGAATTCCTAATTATGAAAAGTATGCGATCAGTAACTATATCTTTAAAAGTAATAAGACATATTATTTTGTTTTAATTATTTTTCCATGATAAATGTTAATTTTAAGCCGTGATTTGAATTAATCAAATTTTACAAAATTCCCCCTACCCCCCTTGGAGTCAGCGAACAATAAATACATTTCAAAGCGTAATCTTGCTCTAAATTATCTCAGTAGATTAATTTTTATGCGTGGTTTGGTTATGCGTACCGAACACGCACTGTAAAGGGATTTTGTGAAATTTTCCCTTTTCTCCCATTAAAGGGGGTGACACTTTTTCTAGAGTAACTCTGATCCATATTATCTCAGGAAAGCGATTTTTTAATGTGTCGATTGGTTATGCGCATGCAATGCACACACCACAAAGAGATTTTGAGAAATGACTTTCTACTCCCCCCCCTCCATAGAGGAAGGCAGGGCGGGGCAAAAAAACACGTTTTCAACCTTAAATTTCTTCTATATTATTTTAGAAATGCAAATTTTTAACGTGTGTGTTGGTTATATATATCCAATACGTAGTATATAAAAAGAATTTGCGAAATTGGGGAACCTTTTAAGAGCGAGGGATACTCACACGTTTCCAATCATAACTCTGCTCCAAATTGTCCCAGAAAGGCGATTTTTTGTTATGTCGGTTGATTATGTGTATGCAACACGCACTATAAAGGGATTTTTCGAAATAACCCCCCCCCCCCTTCCTCTTCCTTGGAGCAAACGGGGGTAAAAACCCGGTTTCAAGCTTAAATCTACTTCATATTAACTTAGAACGGCGAATTTTGGTGTGTGATTGCTGATTAAGTGTACGCAATATGAACTTTGTTGGAATTTCGTGAACTTTTAACTTATCTGTAAGGGGGGAGGGAGTAAAAAGCGGGTAAGTCGCAGCGGAAGGCAGTGGGGACCCGGACTTCTCATGTTATAAACGGGAAAACCACTACTGAACGTCGCGAGAACTTTATCTTAGGTTTCAACTGATTTCAGTGATTTATTTTTTATTTTTATTTTTTGAGATTTTTATTAATAATTGTATGGTATTTTGAGAATTCATTTAAATATAGTGACTAGCGAAGCTGACAAAGCCTGTTAGTTTAAAATATAAACAATGAAGGAGCTCTCTCTTATTATTCTTAAAACACAGTTGCTCTGTTTACCTTAAGGTATCCTAAGTAACTGAAAATTTTGATTTAGTTCAGTGAACCTTTCTTTTATTGTCCCTTAGTAACAAACTGAAAAGGATAATGACTTCATTTTGTATTGATTTTCGTATAACATCGTTTTACTTCCGGAATGTATTTTAATACATTTTCTGCATGAGTTATATGCTGGAGTATTACAGATTGAAACAGTAATTTTTGTAAAACATGTGCTAGAAAAGTCACTAGAAATTGCAAAGTGCTCCAAAATATATTTTACTAAGCATTTATGTTCTTATCGAACAATATATTCTTTTTGGAATTCTTCTCCTGCCGGAAAAGTAATTTGCCATATTAGTCTAAAGAAAACATATCAGTATTACGTGATCAGAGTTCTACGTACATTTTCTGATATACTTAATCTCACGTGTTCTATTTATTGTATATTGAAAAATAGAATGAAATATTCTTCAGATAAAATAATTACATTGATAAATAATAATCATAGTTTTTATTCTATTTTTCGTGATACTTACTTTTATATCAATTTAACCCATTAATGCCTAGCGTCCTCGTTCGAGGACAGCTAATAAAATAGCGAGTAGAATCTTTGTAGTTTCGTGGAATGATTTCTTTTTACTTCCATTACTCTCGACTACCATAGGTAATGAAAGTATTGTGTTTGATGAAAAATTTCGATATTTAAGCTAGAAAATTTCTTCACACATCATAAAATAAATGCAAGCGGCTGCATTTATTTTATGGTGTGTGAAGAAGTTTTAAAGTTATAAATTTTGATTCACCTGATTTACATATTTTAAGGTCTCCCGAGTCCAAAAAGTGATTTATGTCAATTGGTCAGTGTGTATGTGTATGAGTAACTTTTTGACTATCATATCTCCAAAACGAATAAAGAGAGAGCGACGAAACTTTAGAATTAAGATAGGTCTGATGTACACATGATTTTGCAAACTTTTGGTGAAAATTGGAAAACCAAAAATGGGAGATTGAAAACCGGAAGTGGTATTGGAAGTCCATATATCAAAACCGGCTCTAACGATTTTATTTAATGTTACACCCTTTTACAAGTACTCTTACCGTATTTTAGTGAAGATACGCCTCGGGCTATTTTTAAAAAAGCATCGATTTTTGCGGACTACGTCTTATCTACCAGTGCGGGGGGCTATCTAATGATAATGCCAAATTCCGTCGGCCATATTTCTTGAAACAGCCGATCTCCCCAGAAAACGGAAATTTAGTACAGTCGAGCGCCAATTATCCGAACTCCAATTAACCGAACTTCCAATTATCCGAACAGCCTATTTCTCTATTTATTTTTCTTTATCCGAACTTCTAATTATCCGAACAGCCTATTTCTCCCTCTAAAAAAAAATTCCTAACCGAACTTCCAGTTATCCAAATTCCTGATTTCCAACATACAAAAACTGATTAAAAAAAATTGTTACATTATGGCTTGCTGACTCTTGGAATCTAGAAAAATCCTCAACATTAAAAAAGGCTTGGAATACAATTTTAAATAAAGGAAAAAAAATAATAGTGGATTAGAATAATCTAGTAAAGAAAATGAGGAATGTAAAACAATAAAGGAGATGGAAAGAATCCTAAGTTATGAAGAAAATGAAATAAACGAACAGTTAAATAGTGAGGTACATGACCTTGGATAACCGATTTTAGTAAATGATGATGAGATTATGGATGAGATTCAAGGTGAAAAAGAAAATGAAGAAAATGAAAACGAATGCTTTGAAAATGACCCAGGTCCATCACATGACGAAGCCTTTGAATGTTTGGAAACAGCTACGAAATTATTCGAACGGCAGAGCGACGCAGATCCTATTCAATTAACCTCTCGAAAAAGAATTCGAGATGTGGCAGCATTGAAAAGAATGTTTTCTTTGAAGCAAGTAACAATCAAAAATTTTTTTGCTTAAATTATAATTAAATTATAAAATCTAGAGTTTAAAAAAAAAAAAAAAAAAAAAAAAAAAAACTTTTAAAAACACCAGCACAAATTGGTGGTGTCAGTCCTAAGCCTGGATAAAGCGTGTAGGTTTTTCTATTGTCACAATATTCCTTAAATTGTCTGTCCAATTATCCGAACTTGGATCTGTCCCGACGTGTTCGGATAACCGGCGCTCTATTGTATTCGTAGTTTCTCGTATATCCTCCTTTTTTTCCCGCATTTACATACTAGTATATTCTTTTTTTCTTTATACAGAGTTATTTTTTTTTAAATACTTTATAATTTTTATTTATAACTAGTAATCTCTTATTTTGATTAATTTGCATATACGTCTGGAGTTCGCCATTGTTTCTAAAATTTGTTGCATTACATCTGCATAATGGATTTTTTTCTTTATACAGAATTAATTTTTAAAATAATTTATTATTTTCATTTATAATTAAAAATTTATTACTTTTATTAACTTACGTAGATGCCAGAAGACTGCTGTCTTGTTTTCTTATTCATCTGTTACATCATCGTAACAAAGCTTGCATAAACCGCGGCTTATGTAAGAGTATAGCTTTTTTTCGTAATGTTTTAATAAGCTACGGCTTATCTATCAGTGCGGCTTGTATACACTAAAATATGGTATATTTCCTTTGTGTATTTTCTATATGTATTTCTTTTTGTATGTATACTTTTAGATGTCCTTTTGGTTATTTCGGGAAAACTGATAGGCGTCCTATATAAGTAAGTCCATTTTAGAACTCGGAAGTAAAAAAATGGCTCTATGTATTTTCTTCCAACTTGATATATTAACTCCATTTTAGATATAATTATCGTAGGTAATTGTTGGTTTCTGAAGTAAATGAGTTTGTCAATTTTTAGTGAAAATCAGAAACGAGACCGAAAATGGCTCATAAATGGCTCTAACGATTTGCCTAAAAAATTTTATACTTGTGTTTACATTTCCTTTCTCATGTATTACTTGATTACAACAGGAAAATCGACAAGCGTCCTGTTTTTCACAGAGTAAAAAATATCGCAAGATTTCGTAAACTGTAGTAACTGTACAATTTTTTATTAAAATCACAGAATCAACTGATTGTGTGATTTTAATAAAAAATTGTATTTCTTTCACCCATTGTTTAATGGTGTTTTCCATCACCTACGGCTTATTTCTGTCGAGCTATCTACATGATAGACCAGATGTTTCTGCCTAAAGGTTGTCTGAGTGAGTAATGCCGACCGGTTGTCGGCCTTGATAGCTCAATTGGTAGAGCCTTGACCTTGTAAATCAAAAATCCGGGGTTCGACTCCCGGTCCAGGCATTATTTTCACTCAGTCGGAAAAATACAATTTCAATAAATGTAGTAACCGTGTTAAGCCAAAATTTGATAATGTACGGTAGATCTTCCGGTAAACTTTAAAATTTAAAATAAATAAATTTGCCCATTTGCGCAGCACTAGTGCGACGTTAAACCTAACCAACCAACCAATGAAAATAAATAAATAAATAAATAAATAAATAAACATGAATAAATAACTATCCAAAGGGAAATAATCGCAAATAATTATAATCGATGACGTGTCACATGTTAAAACAGCATTGAAAACACATTAAAAGTTGAGGCGCTTTCAGCAATACATGCAGTTGGGTAGATCAGAAAACAATGTACAAAGAATTAACACAATCGAACTTTCCTTACAAAAGTGATAAAATAAACCAAATCCTAATATTTTATACAAATTAAATGTTACATAAGTAAATTATTGAAAGATAATTATTCAACCATTTAAATATAATTAATTTATTCTTCTATAAAAATAATTTACTTGAAGAGAGAAATAAATATATAAATATTGTTACGAAATTGTAAATAATTGTGTTTATTTTTGTATAAATTCTTTCAAAGAGGCTTAGTAAGTTGATAAAGTGCTAATTTTGTGCATTTCTAGTCGTTTTAGCGTTGAAATAGCCTTATTTTCCCTTAAAAACGCATTAAAAGGCCCCAGTAATGCAAGTAATGGATTTGGCGCCAAATTTGGCGACTTTTTCCCACCTTGGCGATTTTTTTGGCGACCTTGGCGAGAAAATCCTTATATGGGATATACCAAATATGGAAGCTGTAAGTTGATTGGTTGACCACTTTCTAGAGTTTTCTCGAAAAATCTGGGCTCCATGGAACAGCATATAAGGAGCGCTTCCTCGCCAAGGCAGTTCAGTTCAGATCTCAGCCAGCTTCGCTAGTGCTTGCATTGCTCTTGAGCCTCTTTGAGAGAGACTTGCTTCAAGTGTTTTGCTATACAGTTTGTACTGTGGATTTGCTATTGACAGCTGTTGTTTAAGCTGTGGTTACTGCTTGAATTGAAGCTGATAATTGGTTTATTGACCTGTATTTTTCTGGAACTTTCTGTGAATAAATTACTGAATTTTTGTACGTTTGGCCTTTCATTCTCAGACAACTCACGAACCCCCAAGTACGCAACATTTCTGGTGTCAGAAGCGGGGATTTGTCTGTGAATGGTGATAACGAGGGCTATGGAGCAAGAGATGAAAAAACTTCTAGAAACCTTAGCTACCCAGATGAATGAAATGAAAGCCGGACAGGAAAAGATGGAAACCGGATTGATAGAGAAAATGGAAACATCGCAAAGAGAGTTGAAAGACACTATGGGTGAAGTTCAGGAAGAAATTAAATCTAATCAAGATGAGATGAAGAGAGAGCTTTCAACGGTGAAAGAATCAATCGAGGGTAAATTAACGGTGATGGAAAATAGAATGGATGGAATAGAAGAGAAAGTTATAAAGATAGAAGAAAATTTTCAAGAGAAAGTTTTGAAAATAGAAGAAAGTTTTAAAGAGAAAGCTATGAAGATAGAAGAAAATGTTATGAAGGTTGAAGAGAGTGTTACGAAAATAGAACGGAGTTTCGAGGAGAAAGTTAAAGAAAATTTTGATCAGGAACTGAAAGGAAGGTTTGCAGAGATAGAAGGTAAACTGAAGAGAATAGAAGAAGATCTGGAGAGAAAAGTGGAAGAAAAGTTAGAATCCATGCCCCAGGAAACTGAAAAGAAAGAGAGAAGAATCCAGAATCAGGAATCTATTAAGCTATCTACCTACGATGGCAGTTCCTCCTGGCATGTATATAAGACGCAGTTTTCCATCGTAGCTGAAGCTAACGGCTGGGACTCTACCGCCAAGTCAGTCCACTTAGCAGCAGCATTACGGGGAGATGCAGCTGAGATACTGAGGAATGTTTCTAAAGAAGAAAGGAACGACTTCGAGGCCTTGACTAGAGCATTGGAGTTACGGTTCGGAGAGAAGTGTTCTAAGGACTATAGTCGCCTCCAGCTAAAGTCCCGTTACCAGAAAACGGGCGAAAGTTTGCAAGAGCTGGCAGCGGACATTCAGAGATTGTCACACCTAGCATTCTCAGACTGTCAAGCTGACACTCGTAACGAATTAGCTCTTCAGTACTTTATCGATGCTGTTCGGGATCCAGAAATTCAAAAAGCGCTGAGACTCTCCAACATCAGAGACGTAGAATCAGCTTTAGGCTATGCACTTAGGATAGAGGCAGCCCAACAAGCCTCCCGCAAAGACCGCCATTCCATAAGAGCAGTCTCATTAAATGATACGCCTGCTGATGAGAATGAAATGAAGAGAAGTTTCGCAGAGATCCTAAAGAGATTGCGCAGCCTGGAAAATATTATAGAAATAAAGGATCGGAAGATAAAGTGCTGGGGCTGTGGAGGGGATGGTCATGTGAAGAGGAACTGCCCCGTACGACCAACTATAGGAAATCACCCGGCTTCACCATCACAGCAGGGAAACTAAGAGGAGGCCATCTCGCGGGGCGGAGGTTGCCTAAAATTAAAGAGCCCCAATTTACAGTATTTCATGTTTCATCGACGAGTGGCGGCGATAATGGACTTCACGTCTATGGCCAAGTCAACAACGCCACCTGCCGGATGATTCTGGACACAGGAGCCAACGTGACCATCATTAGAACGGATTTGGCTCAAGAACTAAAAGAGAAGATCATCTGGACGCCGCCCTGCGTTAAACTCCAGACTGTGACCGGAGACGAAATCAAAATATATGGAAAAATGAACTTGGCCATCACTTTTGGAAATGCCAGTTACCATCATATGGCATATGTGGCTGATATAAGAGATCCTCTAATCATTGGAATTGATTTCCTAAGAAAATTTAACTTCAAATTGGACTTCAAGAATAATGAACTGCATTCGAGTTCGGAAGACATAACTGTGTTCAATACTGAAAATCAAGACAGTCAGCAAATTTGCCAGATAACAGCCAAGTTGGAAGTTTCCATCCCCCCACACACAGAGACAATAGTTTCAGGAACACCACCTACAAAGCAATACTTCCGCTATGGACTGATTGAATACCCGAATACAGACAATAGCCCAAGAGGAGTCCTGGTAACTTCATCTCTAGTTGATCTCTCAAAGAGTACTATACCTGTGAGAGTCGCAAACATCAGCGATAAGGTCCGAACAGTGAAGAAGGATGAGGTGTTAGCAGCCTGCACTCCTGTAACATGCATCAACCGCCCCACGCAATCAACTGAATCCAAGTCTTCTGAACAGTTAATAACGGAATTACTCAAGAATGCGGAGTTAGGAAAGGAACAGAGATGTGCTGCGGAGAAGCTACTCCAAGAATTTAAAGACCTTTTTTCTCGAACACCTGAAGACGTCGGGCGAACGAACATCACCCAGCACAGAATTGATACAGGAAATCATCCTCCAATCAAACAACATCCAAGAAGACTTCCTTTTGCTAAACAGGAAGAGGTCACTGAACTTCTAAATGAAATGCAGCACAATGACGTCATCGAGCCATCAACGAGTCCTTGGGCCTCTCCCATAGTACTGGTGCGGAAAAAGGATGGTTCAACAAGATTTTGTGTGGATTATCGTCGTTTGAATGACATCACGAAGAAAGACAGTTACCCTCTTCCCAGAATTGACGACACATTAGACACACTTGCTGGCAATAAATGGTTCTCGACTTTGGATCTGAAGAGCGGTTACTGGCAAGTAGAATTACATCCTGATGATCGTGAGAAGACTGCATTCACCACGGGACAAGGACTGTGGCAATTTAAAGTTATGCCATTCGGATTATGTAATGCACCTGCCACCTTCGAACGCCTGATGGAGACAGTGCTAAAAGGACTTTCCTATGAAGCCTGTCTAGTGTATTTGGATGATATTATCATTGTGGGGCGCACTTTTGAAGACCATCTACGAAATATCCGAAAGGTGCTAGAGAAACTCAGAATGGCTAACCTCAAATTGAATCCAGGCAAGTGTAACTTGTTCCGTCGTGAAGTGAGCTACCTCGGTCATATCATCTCTGCCGAAGGTGTGAGAACTGATCCCGAGAAGATCTCTGCAGTCGAGAACTGGAGTCGCCCTGAAAATGTACACCAACTACGAAGTTTCCTGGGGTTATGCACTTACTACAGGAAGTTTGTCAAGGGTTTCTCAAATATTGCCAGACCACTCCACAAGCTGACGGAAGCCAAACAGAAGTTCCTGTGGACAGATGAATGTGAAAATGCGTTCAAGCGACTTAAAGAGGCCGTAACATCATCGCCTTTCTTGACATATCCACAGCCCGACAGACAGTTCATACTTGATACAGATGCCAGCCATGAGAGTGTCGGTGCTGTTCTGTCGCAGGAAATTGATGGTCAAGAACATGTCATTGCCTATTGGAGTAAATGTCTGTCTAAACCGGAGCGAAATTACTGTACCACCAGGAAAGAGCTACTCGCCATCGTAAAAGCCATAGAACATTTCCATCATTACCTCTATGGCAGAAGATTCCTGCTCCGGACTGACCATGCATCTTTAACGTGGTTGCTCCAGTTCAAGAACCCGGAAGGACAGATTGCAAGGTGGATACAACGCCTGCAGGAATATGACTTCGAGATACGTCATCGTAAAGGTACTCTACATGGTAATGCAGATGCCTTGTCACGGAAGCCCTGCTCGGAAAGCTGCAAGTATTGCTCTAGAGCCGAACAGAAATACCTGCTGATAAATCCGGTTGCCTGCCAAGTTACTGTCTCAACACCATCAGATCAAGATCCCGATCCATGGAGTGACGAAGAACTTAGAAAATCCCAGTTGAAAGATCCTGACATAAAGCCAATATTACAGCTGAAGGAGACGACCAGCAACAGACCTATTTGGCAGGATATTTCCAGATTTAGTCCCATTACGAAAAGTTATTGGGCACTTTGGGACTCTCTTCATATCAGAAACGGCGTATTATACAGAAAGTGGGAATCTGATGATGGGAAAAGCTTCAGATGGCAGATTTTATTACCAAGATCAAAAATTCCAGCTGTTTTAGAACAACTGCATAGTAGCTCTACCGGAGGCCATTTTGGGGTAATGAAGACTCTGCAGAAAGTTCGGGAACGCTTCTACTGGTGCAAGGCAAAGAAGGATGTGGAGAAATGGTGTAAATCCTGTGATGCTTGTGCGGCACGTAAAGGCCCGCAGAAACGAAGTCGAGGAAGACTGCAACGGTATAACGTGGGAGCACCATTTGAACGGATTGCACTCGATATCTTGGGTCCTTTGCCACGGACCTCCAGTGGAAATAAATACATCCTCGTCGTGATGGACTATTTCCCCAAGTGGCCTGAGGCATATCCCATTCCCAATCAAGAGGCATGCACGGTCGCAGAGGTCCTAGTGCAGCAATGGGTGTCAAGGTACGGCACGCCCCTACAACTTCATACCGACCAAGGTAGGAACTTTACCTCTGATGTTTTCAAAGGACTGTGTCAACTACTCGGCATAAACAAAACCCGGACTACACCCTTACATCCCCAGTCTGACGGCATGGTCGAGAGGTTCAATCGTACCATCCTGAATAACCTCTCTCTTCTAGTATCAAGGAACCAGCAAGATTGGGATTTGAAGTTGCCATTGTTCCTGCTGGCTTATCGAAGTGCTGTCCATGAAACCACCGGCTATACTCCAGCCCAGATGCTGTTCGGACGTGATCTTCGTCTGCCTTGTGATCTCCTGTTTGGTTGTCCACCCGATGCGCCTTCATCGCCCGAGGAGTACATCCAAGATCTCCAGGCACGATTTGAGGACGTACACAACTTCGCTCGGGAGCGGATTAACATGGCAACGGAGAAAATGAAGACAAGGTACGATCTAAAGGCTACACAATATGAGTTCCAGGAAGGAGAGAAGGTCTGGTTGTGGAATCCTGTTCGACGCAAAGGACTCTCTCCCAAGTTACAGTGCAACTGGGACGGACCATACACAGTCTTAAAAAGGCTGAATGATGTAGTGGTGCGGATCACTAAAACACCTTCATCAAAACCGAAGGTGGTGCACTATAATAGGCTAGCCAAGTACCACAAGTAACGGTAAAATTAAAATTTAAAATGTAAATACTGGTAAAATTTGCGCATGCGCACTGGAAATATTTGTACATATTTGTGAATTTTGTAAATATTTCCCACTTAATTTATATTTCTATGTTATCTTTATGTGCAACTTAGTTTTTGTGTTTTAGATTGTGTAAATTTGTTTAGTTTCGCCTCTTGACCAAGGGTTGCACTGCCTGGGAAGTGCAGTCCTTAGGAGGGGGGCAGTGTTACGAAATTGTAAATAATTGTGTTTATTTTTGAATAAATTCTTTCAAAGAGGCTTAGTAAGTTGATAAAGTGCTAATTTTGTGCATTTCTAGTCGTTTTAGCGTTGAAATAGCCTTATTTTCCCTTAAAAACGCATTAAAAGGCCACAGTAATGCAAGTAATGGATTTGGCGCCAAATTTGGCGACTTTTTCCCACCTTGGCGATTTTTTTGGCGACCTTGGCGAGAAAATCCTTATATGGGATATACCAAATATGGAAGCTGTAAGTTGATTGGTTGACCACTTTCTAGAGTTTTCTCGAAAAATCTGGGCTCCATGGAACAGCATATAAGGAGCGCTTCCTCGCCAAGGCAGTTCAGTTCAGATCTCAGCCAGCTTCGCTAGTGCTTGCATTGCTCTTGAGCCTCTTTGAGAGAGACTTGCTTCAAGTGTTTTGCTATACAGTTTGTACTGTGGATTTGCTATTGACAGCTGTTGTTTAAGCTGTGGTTACTGCTTGAATTGAAGCTGATAATTGGTTTATTGACCTGTATTTTTCTGGAACTTTCTGTGAATAAATTACTGAATTTTTGTACGTTTGGCCTTTCATTCTCAGACAACTCACGAACCCCCAAGTACGCAACAATATATAAGTAATGAAATTATTTCACAATGCAAGAAAACAGTTTTTTAAAGTGCAAAATATATCTACTAGAATCAACAACAGAGATATTTATTAACATTATTTATTTATTTTTTTAAATATATGACAAAGTCATATATACACATTTGATAAGGAACTATAGATACCTTACCCACTTAAGGGCCCTCTTCACTTACCGTCGCCAGAAGCCGAAGCTAACGTTATTCTATGAGAAATTTCTTTGCAAATAATTTATTAATTAATGCATATTTTTTTTATTCTGCTTTCACATTCTGAATATTCCCAACTGTTAAATTGACGGATCTTTTTTAAAAAAGTATTTTTTTAATTTTTTATATTTTATTTTGAAGCTGCAAAATACGAATTTTCTATATGTGAAATTTTTCATTTTGGAATTTTAAAATAAAATGTTAAAGACTAAAAAAATACATTATTAAAAAAGGTCCGTCAATTTAACAGTTGTTAATTTTCTGAATGTGAAAACAAAATTAAAAAATATGTATTAGTTAATAAGTTATTTGTAAAGAAAATTTCCCATAAAATAACATTGGCTCGGGATTCTGGCGACGGTAAGCAAAGAGGTCCGTTAATAAAAAAAAAACTGATTAAATAATAAAAGTAATAAAAAAAAAAAAAAAAGGTGAAAAATTCTAAATTTTAATAAATTTTAAATTTATTAATTAGAATTCTACAAACACTTGTTAATTTTATTTACCCGTCACATTATCTATGAATATTTTTAAGTTATAAACCCTTTTTCAACATTTTTCGAAAGTGTAGAAAATGCATAACACAAATAAAAATGATCCTCCATCAATTTTTCGTAAGAATCAGAATTCAGAATAATTCTGTGTTGTTACTTATGTTCCTCGGAACTCCAAGCTCCGGTAGTGAAACTAATAGACTTTAAGGCGGCATATTTTTCTATCATCGATTATAAATTCATGTGTAAAATTAAAAAAAAAAAAAAAAAAGATTCTGCGAAAGTATATTATAAATTAATCTTAAGACTTGACACAGGCAAGCACAGTTTTTGCCCCTGGAACCTACCGCTAGTGAAATAGATTCCTAAAAGTACAAATGTATTTTTATCGACTAAATAGACTAGTGCTGTAAAACATTTGAGTAAAATCTGTTCGGCAGAGAAAGCTTCAAATGAACCAAGGGAGACAGATGTTTGTCCCTAGAACTTTCTCCTTGTGAGATAGATCCCTAAAACTGCTTGTGGATTTGGATTATACTGTCGTCATTTGAGAACTGATGTGCAAATTTTGAGCAAAATTGGTTCGGCAGAAAGATTACAAATGAACCAAGGGATTTCTCCTAGGCAGACGGAATTTTGTCCGAAGAATTTTCTCCTTGTGAGATAGATTCCTAAAACTGTTTGTGGCTTATACTGTCGTCGATTGTGAACTCATGTGCAAATTTTGAGCAAAATTGGTTCGGCAGAAAGATTACAAATGAACCAAGGGATTTCTCCTAGGCAGACAGATTTTTGTCCCTAGAACTTTCTCCTTGTGGGATAGATCCCTAAAACTGCTTGCGGATTATACTGTCGTCGATTGTGAACTCATGTGCAAATTTTGAGCAAAATCGGTTTGGCAGAAAAGGTTCCAAATAAACCAAGGGATTTCTCCTAGGCAGACAGATTTTTGTACCTAGAACTTTCTCCTTGTGAGACAGATCCCTAAAACTGCTTGTGGATTATACTGTCGTCGTTTGTGAACTCATGTGCAAATTTTGAGCAAAATTGGTTCGGGTTACAAATGAACCAAGGGATTTCTCCTAGGCAGATGGATTTTTGTCCCTAGAACCTCTCCTTGTGAGATAGATCCCTAAAAGTGTTTGATGATTATACTGTCATCGACTGTGAATTCATGTGCAAATTTTGAGCAAAATCGGTTTGAAGGAAGGGAGTTAAAAATGGACTGAAATATTTGGCACTCACTAGACAGAACAGCAAAGTTAAATAAAAGCGTATAAAATAGTAATAATAATAATGATAATAATAAAACACAGTTTACAATTATTTTAATCATTTTCCCACATCCGTCTGCATGCTAATTTCACAATGTTGAATGCACTCAGGGGCGCTTGAGTGTGCGAGTTTAATTTTGATAAAATTACAGCTTGAAGGGATATATATATATATATATATATATATATATATTAACATGAAAATATGAGAAAAGTTACTATGAATTTCAAACAGTCTTAAAAAAATATTTTCTTAAACATTTATATTCTTACCGAACAATGTATTCCTTATAGATTATTTCTTCTGCACAAACAGTAATTTGGGCCATCAATCTAAGAAAACATATTTGTATTACGTGACAACACGTTCTACGTACATTTTTCGAAAAAAAAAAAACTTGTTCCATTTTCAGTTTATTGAAAAATAGAATAAAAAACTTTGAGATAAAACTATTATTTCTTTGTTATGTTTGTTATTTTACAGATTTCAGCAAAGTGGTGTCATGTGGAAACTAAAAATTACTAGTAATAATAATATATAAATAATAATAAAAGCTATACAAGATCAAACAAATTTATAACCTTTTCTAAGCTAAATAAAAAAATTAAATTAACAAAGCTTTTAGAAAATGGCTTCGTTATAAAATAATAATAATTACAATAATAAAAAGCATAAATTTTATTCTGTTTTTTAAGACACCAGTTTTTAACCGAGTTTAGAAAAGAGAAATCGTAAGAAAAATGAAAATTTTTAGTAATACAAATATTAAAATAATTATTGCGACAAGATCAAACAAGTTTTTCTGCGATGAGTAGGAACTTAAATTTTACTGGAAGACTTAACTAGAATTAGTTATTCAGAAGAAGAATTTTAAAATAAATAAATAATGTGTAATCAAGCATACATAAATAGAAATACAAATAACAATTTCTACCAAAAAGAATAAGTTAAACGAAATATATAACAATGTTCATATAATTTAAATTTGTCTGACTGTATATAAAAACCTTTTTCGATCTGACCACGTGTCTGACCATTGTTATTTATTTAATTTTTTAATGTCATTACCCAGGTTAGTATACATGAAATTGATTACATACTGCGTTTCATATCTAACTCGTGTAAATATTTCAATTTATATAACATGACTTCGTAACATGACTAGCACTTAAGGGCCCTCTTCACTCACCGCCGCCAGAAGCCGAAACTAATGTTTTTCTATGGAAGATTTTTCTTTACAAATAACTTATTAACTAATACATATTTTTAAATTCCGTTTTCACAGTCTGAAAATTCCCAGCTGTTAAATTGACGGACCTTTTTAAAAAATATATTTTTTTTGATTTTTTATATTTTATTTTGAAGCTGCAAAATACGAATTTTCAATATGTGAATTTTTTTCATTTTGCAATTTCAAAATAAAATATTAAAAATTAAAAAAAATACATTTTTAAAAAAGGTGCGTCAATTTAACAGTTGGGAATTTTCTGAATGTGAAAACAGAATTTAAAAATATGTATTAGTTAATAAGTTATTTGTAAAGAAAATTTCCCCATAGAATTACATTGGCCGGGCTTCTGGCGACGGTAAGTGAAGAGGGCCGTTAAGTAACTCGGATTGCACTTAACGCTGCTCTTAAGTAGCTCGGACGTTTCTCGCCAAGGTTTTTACTTGTGCAATTGCAATAGCCCTTTTAATTCATCCCGAAAATGACAAATAAAATTTAAAACTCGCCAAAGGGGTCGGATAATAAAGCTGTATGAAAGAAATTTTAAGAAATGAATATAGTAATCATTGCTAATGGACACGACATAGTTACAGCATGCGTTTATATGGAAGAATAGACCAAAAAAAGTCCTGTCGTACTAAATTAAATTCTATTTTTTATAGAATTTTATATCTATCCGCGATTGTAATGAAATGCTCGCCCTCTGGTGGGCTAAGGTGAAATTATCACACCACTGCATATCCTCATATTACGCAATCGACTTTCCATGATGAAATGGCGGAGAAAGAAGAATAATAAATACACGTGGCTGTTATATTTACTAACAACTGAAGTTCAGAGAGCGCCATCTATCGATCATTACAAACGCGGATTACTTAGAAAACAAAAATAGATTTTGGTTTTATTTATTTATTTAAATTTTACTTTATTTATTTATTTATTCATATTTGGCTATTTTCCAAAAAAATTCCAATGTTAAAAGCTGAATATCTATATGATCTCAAGCCGAATATCTCAGTCATGTGATAGAGAAAAACAAATAATCGAATTCTGAGAATCGAATTCAATTAAATAGTGTTCTTAAGAACAAAAATGTTAATAGTTAATATGAAATAAAATAAAAGTAATATTGAGCATTTGTAAACAGTAGAATAGACGTATTTGTAAATTTAATATTTTTTAAAAAACACTTTATGTGTTTATTTATTTTCAATTGTAAGAATCGATTTTTGTATGTTCTAGTGTAACTGTTACATTAACTGATCTAGCAATAAATAATAACTTGTTCTTGTGGAATGTTTATGGATTATAATTTGAAATTTTAAAATGTTTTCATTTAATTTAATTGCATAAAGGTGTTACAACAAGTTAATTTACTTAGTTACTGGTCTAAATGGATTTACGCAGTACGATATTGCACTGTCACTGATTTAAGTACCAAAAATCAGAGTATTTAACATGTTCCTCATGAACATCATAACAAATGTAAACTAAATGATGATTGTAAATGTATACAGCAAACAAAAGATGTTGAATAATGATATAAAATGGATTAAAAATGATGATGTATAAAAAAATAACACAGATTAAATACGATTGATCAAAAATCAGAATAGAAAATATGTTATTTCAGCAATCGCTATAGATAAACAAGACATCGTCTGCTATTTGTTTTTCTCTATCATGTGACCTCTGACGTCAGGTGGGAAGAGCGCAAGAATATTTTTTTATATATGTACAGAAGTAGCTTTAACTTGATGAATAACAAGTGATTATGCAACAAATTTAGAAATCTAACCTGTATATCCCTTTTTATAGGGATATACAGGTGCAATATACTTTCAAACACATAAATACAAAAATCGAGAAATTACCTGTGAAAACTCCGAGTTCTTCTGTTGTGAATCAGAAGCCGATGCTTCCAACCTTTTGCAAGCCTCGTAAACTTCTGCAGGAGATGAAGTGGATGAATGAAGCATGACGTAATCCAACACAAAAACAACAGGCGTCAACTAATTAACACAAAAGTCATTGTTTCATTCAACTAATAGTTGCTGACCATAGCTACGGTCGATATCATTGTATTTCATTGTCGATATGGAGCTTGAAGGTAATAATTCATAAAAACTTGATATCGTATTTTGTTGAGCAGATGTTTAACGATATGATTCGCTGTGCCAAGAAAGATTCAGATGCGCAGATGTTTCACGCAGATTTGCGTAAATAGTTTAAAAAGCACACATAAATCGTTGTACGCTTGCAGCAGATTACGTTGGTCTAGGATGGTCCATTGAAAGATGAATGTAATGATGAGTTTTTGAATGATTTGAGATGCGTATCACATACGAATCGGTGTTTTACTTATTGTTTTTATTGCTGTAATGAGATCAGTAAATTTTTGGGGTGGTTTGATGATTTATCACATCCTGTACATGTGATCAAGTTATGTCGTTGTCAAGGTTGTAAAATATCAGATTTTGAAGCATTTACCTGCAAAAACAATAAAAGTATTTGTTAATATCTTTATGTATAAGTAAAATAATATAATGTCATAAATAATTATAAATAGTTTTTGGCATTACAGAATAAATACAAGTTCACGATTATAAATCTAAAAAGTATACATACATACAATATAAAAAATGCAAAAACTTATAGAAAGCACCAGATAATCAAAAGAAAGAAGAATTTACCTTCATCTATAAACATAAAAAGAAAGTATTGGATTCGTGAAAATTTTCAGCTTTCAGTTTTAATAAATTTACATATCTTAGAATGACTTGAACACGATTTAACACATTGAGCGCCACGCGAATTCTTAAGGAAATCCCAGTCAAGTCACGCGCGCTGCTTAGAAGAGCGTTATGCTCACCGTGTTTTAATAAAATCCATGAAAATACATTAATGATATCCTGTAATAAATAAAAATTAAGTAAATTTTAAATATTTTTTCAGTAATTACCTAAAACAATGTAAATTTTTCAGTTTTATATCATATTTTACACTGTCAGCCACCGGTGGTTGACGCGGCTTTATATTATATTTTACATTGTTAGCCACCGGTTGCTGATGCGGCTTACACAGAAAGTTCAGTGTCAGCCGCCGATGGCTGATATGGCGCTCAACGTGTTAACAATTTTAGAAAATGCTTTTCTAATTCAGAACATCCTGAAATCACCAAATATAACGCACATAGACAAACTTTTGTGGGCGCTGTATTTAACAAAACAATGGAACCGCATATGAAAAAAATTAGTTTGTCGTTCGTTCCCCCACAATTTAACTGAACACCAAAAAAATGGACTTTGTCAGATCTGCAAATAATTTTTTTTTAAATGAATTAATAATGGTGAATGCTGCCTTATTTTCTAAAATCATAACTGATAATGAAACGTACATAGCATTTTTTGACGTTCTAAACATGTCAAAAAAGTAAAGTATGCGTCTTTGAAGATGATTCGAAACCAACAATGGTGAAAGGAAAACGATAGATGAAAAATCTGGAGTGACTCCGCTCGACTTTCCCAACATTAAGTAATTAACGGTTGTATAAATCAATTAAAGTAAGACAAGTGGTTAAGTAAACAAAAGTGAAAATTATAATAGGGGTTTGAGTATTTTCCCCCATTGTTTAATTTTACGATAGTGTACTTCAAATAATTTAAGCCCATACATCATAATAATAACGAATTTTTCATTCTGTCCCTCTAAAAATTTATAAGGGCTAGATTCACCAAAATCTGCACAATTCCTAAAACGGTGATCTATAATATGTGTATAAATTTTCAGTTCAATCGAATAAGGCGTTTAGACGCTATCGCACGTTAAAAAGTTTGGGCCTATCGGCCATAATGATAAAGAATATTTCTTTGTGTATCTAAAAAACTATAAGTGCTAGATTCACCAAAATCTATACATTTTGTACGTCTGTGATCTATAATATGTGTATAAATTTTCAACTCAATCGAATAATTCGTTTAAACGCTATTGTACTTCAAAAAAAATTGTGTACATAGACCATAATAATAAAGAATTTTTCTTTGCGACCCTGTAAAAAAACTATTAAGTGCTAAATTCACCAAAATCTATACAGTTCATGCGACGGTGATTTATAACATGTGTATAAATTTTCAGCTCAGATGAATAAGGCGTTTAGACGCTATCGCACTTTAAAAAATTTGTGAACATAGACCATAATGATAAAGAATTTTTCTTTGTGTCCCTGTATAAAAACTATAAGTTCTAGATTCACCAAAATGAATGGCGTTCAAGCTATGGTGACCTATAACATACGTACCAACTTTCAGCTCATTCTAACAATGCGTTTTAGGCACCATCGTGTTCACTCACACACATACACACATGCATACACACACACATACATACATCATCGTAAAAATAATAAAAATGAACTCAGGGGATCTCAAAACATTTAGAAACACCAAAATATCAAAGTCAGATTTTTGACATGATTACAAACTTTCCTTACATATGCATGTTCGGAAAGTAAAAAAGTAAAGTTATGTCGTTTTTTATTGAGAAATAGGGACTGATTAAAGCTATCAAGCTAAAGGAGTTACACCTGACTGGTACCCCACTAAGTGTCTACTAGAAATTCTTCAGGGAGTCACTGTAAATAATTTTGTGTAAGATTACACAACAATATTGAGGCATCTTACTTGCCCCAACCATGTACAGAAATGTTATCAACTGTAACTATGCAACCAAAGCCTGTTATACCGTTATAGCTGGTAACATTTCTCTTCATAATTGTGGTAAGTAAGCTGACTCAACACTGAGAAAAAAAATATATATATACCGCCTTCATCTAGAGTGAATAAGTGGTCATTTTCTAAATCCTTTAACTAGAAATATAGATTTCCAAGCTATGCACATAATGCACGCCAATAAACTGAATAGACGAAATGATCGAGAATTTCTAGTCTACACATTTCTAGATGGTCAAACAATATTATGGATATTCTGAATGTTCTGAATCTTTTGTATTGCGAGAAATTCTCGCTTGATTTTCTAGAATTGGGTAATAAACCAAGATTATAGTTGCTTTAACCCGCCTCATGTATTCGCATTTATTTGCAGAGATTTTTAAATAACTTTGCCCTCGAGAATATAGGCAAACGATCTAGAATTCTAATAGGGGTTTCTAGAACTCACTTTCAAAGGAGTTTCTTACAGAATTTATAAGGATGACATGGAACTATTTTTTCTAGAGCCACAATTCAGATTCTAGATGTCAGTTACAGAATTTTTTCTCAGTGAATATCGTTGTTTAATATGACACTTAAAAAAAAAAAAAAAAAAAAAAAAAAAACAGTGCAATGGGAAGATTGAAGTCGAATTTCTTGAACAAAAACATATCAAAGTGATAGAACACGAACCCTATTACCCTGATCTTGCTATGTGTGACTTTTGCCTAATTTTTAATCTAAATAAAAATTTACATGGTCAGCATTTCATTCCGAGGATGAGATTGATGAGGTAATACAGGTAAATATTTTTCATCGATTCCAAGAAATGGATGGCTTGAAACATTTTATCTTTAAAAAATTCGCCTACAAAAGTACATTGATGTGGGAGGGGACTGCTTTAAACTCTTTTATAATTTGTTAAGTTTAAGATATACCATTTAGCCGTATATCAAAAATTTCAAACTGACCCTCCTAGCGACACATTATGTTCGAACGTAAAGAAAGTTGTCTGTAAAGAATGAACGTAAAGAATGTTGTTGCGATGCACGGAAAACAGTGATCATAAAGAGGTCGATGATAAAAATCTAAGATTAACCTGTTCTTTAACGTTCAAAGCACTGAAACAAAACATTTAAGAATAATGACAACAAACAAAACACATTCAGTATTTCAGTAGTATGTATTCTTATTCTATTCCTATTATCTTTAAAGCAATATATAAACGCTCTTAGAAGATTAAAAAAAAAAAAAAAAAAAAAAAAAAAAAATCTTATTTAGAGAAATATGATATAGAAAACAAATGGCTTAAACTATTTTCCTCAAAACCAAGAATGAAGGATTTTAGACGATTAGAAATCGATCTGACAAGTTCATATTTCTGAAAGAATTAATCTTCATTTGTAACTCGCTATCGTCAATGATAAAACATTACAGAAAGTAAATTCTGAAACTGTTTTCCTTAAAACTGTGAATGAAGTGTTTTCAAGGATTAGAAGTGCATCCGACAGATTTAACGTTCAAGGAAATTAGTTTTTATTAGTAACTCACTCTTCATCCGGGAGAAACATTACAGGAAATAAACGGTTTTTATTATTTTAGAAAGTTGTTATTTCAGAAAAAATCAATTTCTGATAGGTTACTCCAAAGCTTTACAAAGTAAGCGTATTCACTACAATGGAGCAATGGGAAGCGTACTATGTCATGGTTCCGTTATGGTTACGTCATAGTTACGTCACTGATCAATGACAAAGCCATCTTGTGTTGGAGGTACCTGAACTACTCAGGCTGAAACTGCGCATGCTCGAATAGAATTTGTTTATTCGCGCGATGCTCTATATTTAAAATTAAAATAGAACTGTGTTTGAAAGAGTGCACATCTAAATGAAAAAATTCCTGTATTTTTAGAATATTCATATTTCGCATGTTTTCCCGTATTTTAAGATAAGTAATAGATTTTAAATCAGTTCTTAAAAAATATTTTTGAATACTTCTTACAATTTATAAAATTATTGAAATCTTAATCTCTTGAATATTCATTCATTACGGATCAAGAGATAATCTATGGAATTTTGAATTCGGTTGCTTGATTTGTTATGAGGTTAGAAAAAGTTAGTTTTTATTATATTTGTTCATTCCTAAATGTTATTTTATCATTCCTAAATGTTATTTTAGTTATAGATTTGGTTATAAAGCGATTACAAATATATTTTGTTTAGAAGATAAAAGTTTTGCGAATGGTTTCGTCTGTGTCTGGTTGATTTTATGGAACATGACATAATGCTTTTTTTAATAAAAGAGATAATGATAAAGTCATCTTTTATAAGCGATTTCTTTTCCAAAATTTAATTATTTTTTTCCAAAATTTTAATTTTGAAAATTGCACACGTTATCATTTTCTTCTTAAATTACTAATACATGAATTTTTTTGTATTTACAATACAATTTATAACATTAGAAGATCGATTTAAAAAAATATATTTTACACTAATTAATTCTAGCTCTAAGTGACTATAAATGTGATTATTTACTTGGAGTTATTAGCGTACATTTGACTTTAAATACAAAATATGTTAGATGTTAACTAATAATAATGTGATTGTTTATTAGCTAACATCTAACATATTTTGTATTTAAAGTCAAATGTACGCTAATAATTCCATCTATAATGTTCATTTAGGGCTAGAATCAATTCTTGTTTATATTAAAACCATAAGAGATAACATTTTTAAAGAAAGCACATTAGGGGCGGGTTTTTTCACAGCTTTTATTTGGGTACCGCAGCCACTGCACGAGGAGAAGCGCTAACGTCGAGTTTACTTTGCGACATTTTTAACATTATGTGAACGAGCTTAATTTGTAAAGCTTTGGGTTACTCGCTCTTCAAATGCGGGGAAAAAATATTGCAGAAATAAAATTGCTTTGTATATTTCTATAAAACGTTTTTCAACTCTTACAGGAAGAGTTGAACAACAGTGTTTATTGTAAAATGCAAAATTGTAGGTTTCTTGCATTACATTAACATACGTGAAAGATAGGATTTTACCTTATCTTATGTCTTTTTTATAAGAGTTAAAAATGATTTAAAATATTTTACATTTAAAAATAAAATAATAATAATTCTAATCGATTTCAAAATACTTATGATCATTAAATAACTAAATATTTAAAGCAAATATATTTTTCCCTAGCATGGTGTTTCTTAGAATATAAAAGACTCCGTAAAGTATATTTTTTTTTTCAACCAATTTAATACTCTCTATAAATTTCTGGTAAGAACGGTTTTATTTGGCAAGTGCCCAGGAAAGGATTTCGTTCATCGCCCCGTAGGCATAATTCACTATAGCTTTATCATTATTTTTATTTTTTTGTTGCTAAGGTATTATGTATACCTTTGGAGAGAGAGAAAAAAAATATCTTTTAAGGATTCTTGAAAATTATTTTATTTTTCGTACAAAAATTTAATAGTTAAAAAAAAAAAAAAAAAAAAAAACAGTAGTTTTAGACAATAAAAGTGATTTATCTGTTTATAAAAAAAAAATACTTATAGTGACTGAAAATTAACTATGCCTCATTTTAATATATTTTGCTTAGATAGAAACTTAAAAATGAAAATAAAATATATATTTCGTGACACGGAAACAAGTAATTTTTCTTTTCTTTTCTTTTTTTTCTTCTTTTTTTAAATATATAGGTAAAATGGACTTTTAATCGATTTTGTTATTTCTTTATTAAAGAATTTTTTTTTTTTTTTTTTTCGCGTCGTGTTTGTATTTTTAACTTTCATGTATAGTGTTAAAATCCTCAACACACAAATAACTTTTATAGATGATTCTCTATAAATACCTCATAATGATTAAATTCAAAGATAGTTTTAATTTTTAAGCAGGAAGTTTAACAAATTATGTTTTCAGAATATAATATGGGTATTGTTTTATTATATTAGCTTATAAATTTGAAACATTAATATATATATATATATATATATATTCAACCTTCTTTTTACCTATATATATATATATATATATATATATATATATATATATATACATACATATATATATATATGTGTGGTATAGAAAGTATTATTTTTGGATCAAATTTTCGAAATTAAGTTTTCGTTTTACACATTTTTTTTTAACGTTTAGTCTCTGTGTATGTGTGTGTCTGTCTGTCTGTGTGTATTTGTTATCAGTATATCTCACGAACATATAGTAGCAGGAAGTCTAAACTCACATTATTTTAAATCTAAATCATACAATGGCGGTACACTAATTTTTTTTTTTTTTTTTTTGTCGAGATAAAGGAAATGGTTCGTGTACAGGGATATTTAAGGGAATTCAAATATATCTACGGGAGAAATTTCAGGTAAGTACAGTGTAACATCTATAGACGACTATAAGCGAAATCTAATGAACATATTTTTTTGTATGCATAAAAGCATATTTTGTGCAGATTGTGGTATAGAAATCATTCATAATACGTTTTCAGGGCAAACCAAAGTATTTGGATATTTTGGGTCTAAACATGGAAATTGCTGAAAGTTCATTTTAATTTGTCTTAGGTGTTTCATATAAAGCTAATTTAAAGTACACAGCGTGATGTGCATATAGTTTACTAACAATATACAGGGTTACCCAAAATTAAGCTAAACGTTCTTTTTTACTGAATGTAATTGATAGAAGTACCTTTCCTTCACTTTTCTAAGTCGACGAACACTGCTGAGGAAAGAAAATTAATTTTTCATATCCATATTATATATATATATATATATTTTTAATTCTATTCTTAACTCTGCTTTTATATAATATCACGTTTTGAGGTGGCCTGAATACGAAAGTTAAATTTTTAACGGTTGATCTGTATGCATATCTGTTATCAGCATAATCTAAGAGCAAATAATTGCAGGAAATTCAAATTTGGTATTTTGAAATTCGTAATAGGTTACCACTTGAAAAATTTGATCATTTTATTTGAAATTTTTATACTCGAGCGGGTGTAAATTTTCAAAGTGAGTATTTTTCAAAAGAACTCATCAGTGGCTTTAAAACGAATGGTTGAATCATAGATCTGTGATAACACTACGCTACAAAAGAATTTTTTTTTATTTTTATTTATTTATTTTTTTTTTTTACCCTGATACCATTCTTGCTGATTCTTATGTAAAATGACCTTCTGAATCCTAATATGACCCCCATTTTGCCCAATCACTCGCCGTTTTTTTCGAGACGCCAACCCCTTCCCCATTTTTTATCACCGTTCGGTAATTTTATGGCCATGAATTTGATTTGGAGAATGGAAAAGAATTATTTTAACACTCTAAAAAAAAAGTGCATAATAAATAATAATAAATGATTAATAAAATATATTAAATGTATTATATAATTTCAGTGGCAAATTTCCCCCGCCCCCTAAATTTTCCTCTTGCTGCAAATGTTCATGTTTTAGAGTTTTTCAACTCTGTAGACTCTCAAAAGATGTTTAACAGTAAAAATAATTCTTTCCCCTTCTACAAATCAACTTTAGAGCCAAAAAATTATCAAAAAGTGACAAAAATACGGCGTCCCTAAAAAACAGTGGGTGATAGGGAAAATGGGGGTCATATTCGGATTCAGGAGGTCATAAGAATTTGCAAAAATGGTGTTTGGGCCGACTTTCATGCAGAGCAGTGTAATTTGAAACAAATACATAATTTTATTAGATTTTTGACAAAGAAAAATAGTCTGGTGTGTCACTCACACGACTTTCTCTTACCCTGAAAATTAATACTATAAATACAGGTTGGAGATTAAGAGGTAAGATAGCGAGTACTGTCATGTAAACCTATGTTAAACAATTCAAATTAGGCTTCGGAAGTCTTTCATATGATATTTAGTTCTGTGTGAGGGAGGCACTCCCCCCCCCACCCCGCCCCTCGTTTCATTAACGAATCTACATTTATATAGAATTTAATTCTGTTATTAAAAGTTTACTGAAAATTATAGACAATTTTCACACGCAACATTCCTTGAAACTTATCAATCTTGATCATACTTTTCCAGCAACAAACAAATTAACTTCAAAATACAACATTTGGATTTCCTAAAATTATTCGTTTTTAAGTCACTCTAAGAGACACAGACAAAGATCAAACGTAAAAAAAACTTGACTACGGTAATCAGGAAGCCTCAAAATGTGTAAATATACAAAAAACAAGCGATGAATATTTAGCTTAAAACATTATTTACCATATCTCTATGAGGAATTTATTTCAATTCCCGAACAGCTTTCCTAGAAATGGTAAAACATTATTAGTAAAGCACATCCACTAATATCAAATAACTAGTGTGCTGTGGCCACCACAAGACTTTCTTCTACATTTTCCTGTACAAATTCACTCAGTAAAAATAATTTATTAAAATTATTATTTAAAAAAATTATCTTCCATGATAATGCAGTCGATTTCCATATTAGAGAAGTAGTATAACACTAAATATCCAAAAAAAAAAGTTGAATTTATTCTCAATATTACATTAAAATTTTTTTTTTTTTTTTTGGTTTGATAAAAATGAAAAATTTGATAACTTTATTTTAAATTATCGCAGATCGATGGTTCAACCATTCGTTTTAAAGGTGTTGGCGAGCTCTTTTGAAAGATACCCTATCACGAAAATTTACTTCCCTCGAGGGGGTCTTCCCGCCCGGGGGGGGGGGGAGGCGAGGCTTCTACATACACATTTTTTTTTCCCAGTTGACTATCTCTATTACAAAAAATATATATTCCTTTCATTTAGTTAGTGCAGTCTATAAATGTTAAAATCTACTTACCTGCAATTTTCCTCATAGACGTTATGTATTTGAATAGTTTTGAGTGTCCCTGTATACGAACGATTTGCTTCATCTCAACGAGAAGCTTAGTGTAGCATTCCTGTATGATATATATTTAGAATACCGAGTTTGGAATTTCTGCTGCTATTTGTTCTTGAGATATGCTGATAACATACAGACAAACACACACACAGACCAGACCATTCGCTAAAAACATGATTTTCGTATTCAGGGGACCTCATATTATGTAAATATAACAAAAACTCACTTTCGAATATTTGACCCTAAAACAATACTTTCTCTAACTTATGGGTAAGAGAAAGTAACAATACTGAAAAAGATTTTTTTTTTCCTTTTTATGTCGCCTGTTGGGCACAACATTGACTTTGTTTCAGCATTTAGTGTTATGTTTGATATATTTATAGTATATTTTGAATTCATCATGCAAAATAATTTGTACTTAATGAACTTGTTTTGAAAAATATAGAAGAAAGTTTTGTAATGGTCACAATATACTAGGTTCTTTTTTTTTATTTAAATAGTTTTGAAAAAGTTTTAATATACTGAATACTATCTTATAAAGTCCATATATGCAAGATTTCTTAATTTTAAGACGTAATTTGCAAAATTCCACCATCCCCTTAATTTACCTTAGAACAAATAAACTAATACAAATGCACTGATAGAATAATAGCATATCACCAGGATCGAGATTGAATTGGTGGGGTTTGATAAAGGAGTGTTAACCATAGCGACATGTGTCACATTAGAGTAGAATGGAAATCTAATTGTAGTAGTTGGCGTCTCTCTAATTGTATGACTGCGCCCTTTATGTAGTTACGTTGTAGCCATCTGGCAACACTGCCGATAGTAGAAAAAGTCATTATGCATCTGGCAACGAAAAAACACTTGGTGTTCCGAGGCAGCGATACGAAACCAGAACTTTCATAGAACAATGTTTACTTTGTCGCTGAGCCAGAATATTTGTAATAATGCTTGCTATTCATTCTACTACAACAATTAATTCATCCTGTGTATCATTTAGATTGTATATAGTGTGTAAATAATATTAGTTTTATAATTTGGAGTCTTATTTATGAAAACTACACGCACCTACAAAGTGGTGACCCGGATAAACAAAGGATTGGTACCTCTTTCTAAAGATGTCGCATTCAGTTCTTTTATAAATTTTCTGTTGCCAGTTTTTGATAATATTGGGTGAGTTTTTCAAACATTTTATGAAAGTATCTTAGTTTTAACAAAATACGATTGTTATAAAATGAAGGACTCTGAAACTGATTTAGAATTGGCAAACGCTAATGATAAACAAAATACCCATCTCGGAGCCATTTCTGTTAAGCCGCCTATATTTTGGCGCAATAAACCCAAACTCTGGTTTCTGCAATTAGAGGCGCAGTTTATAAATTCAGGTATCACACAGGATTCAACAAAGTATTATATTGTCGTCGCAGCTTTAGACGAAATAACGTTGGATGTGGTAGACGACATTCTGTCAGATCCTCCAAGTGACAATAAATATGACAAGCTAAAATCCACATTACTTTCTCGCTTATCAGATTCCGATGAAACGAGACTTAAAAAACTATTTTCCGATATAGAATTAGGCGATCGCAGACCATCTGATCTTTTGCGCCACATGAAAAGTTTAGCTGATAAGTCAGTTTCTGAGGAAGTAATTAAATCTTTATGGTCGCAACGACTGCCAAAACACATCAGAGCCATTTTATCTGTGAGTAAAGATTCACTCGATAATTTGGCAGAAATGGCGGATAAGATCGCCGAATCCTATGGCACAGCAGAGATACAAGCCATTCAGAAACCTTCCCCAAATCCGGATACTGACCGGTTAACATCTTTAGAAAGCAAAGTCGATGCCCTAACCAAACGTTTAGAAGATTTGACATTCTTGGGTCGATCTCAAAACTCATTCGATAGAAGTCGCTCCCGTTCCAGTATCAGGCGACAGCGATCACGCTCCCGCTCGACACAGCATAGCAAGTATTGTCGGTATCATGCTACTTTTGGCGAAAAGGCACGTAAGTGTACCACTCCATGTGAATACAAACAGCATTTGCCGGAAAACTAATAGGCCAATCGATCGCGGCGACCGACGATATTGGCAGGCAAAACAGTCGCCTATACATTTGCGACAGAAATAGCGGAAGTTCCTTTTTGATTGATACTGGAGCGGATGTGTCCGTGATTCCTGTAAATAGAAGAAAGGTGCTGCCGCCGTCTGATTTTCTATTGTTTGCCGCCAATAGCACCAAAATAAAAACCTATGGTAATAAAATTTTAAAGTTAAATCTTGGACTCAGACGAACTTTTACGTGGTCATTTATAGTGGCCGATGTGTCGAAAGCAATTATTGGCGCGGATTTTCTCCAGAAGTATGGTTTATTGGTAGACGTCAAAAGACAGCGCTTATTAGATCCTTATACTTCATTCTCGTCACCCGCCACAATCGCAATACAACCATCGACATCATTGACTACCATAGACTTTAATAATTTAGATTCAGAAATTTCTTCTCTTTTGGCTCAGTTTAAAGACATAACAAAAGAAAACTCTTTTAAAATATTTCCCAAACATGATGTAACCCATCAAATAATTACACATGGTACCCCGGTTTGCGCAAAAGTTCGAAGACTATCGCCCGAAAAATTAAAATTTGCTAAAGCCGAATTCGAATATATGATGGAACAAGGAATATGTAGACCATCTAAAAGTTGTTGGTCTAGCCCTCTTCATATGGTGAAGAAAAAGAATGGCGATTGGAGGCCCTGTGGTGATTACAGGTCACTTAATCGCATAACACAAGCTGACAGTTATCCAATTCCCCATATACAAGATTTTACGCAGCACTTAGAAGGCTGCACCATATTTTCCACACTAGACTTAGAGAGAGCTTACCATCAAATTCCTGTCCATCCGTCCGACATCGAAAAAACCGCAATCTGCACACCTTTCGGCCTCTTTGAATTTCCCCGCATGACATTTGGTTTAAGAAACGCTGCTCAGTCATTTCAGAGATTCATGCATGCCGTGTTAAGAGGTTTAGATTACTGTTTTACTTATATTGATGATATCTTGGTAGCTTCAAAATCCAAAGAAGAGCATTTGGAGCACCTCAAGGAAGTTTTCAAACGTCTGTCAGACTTTGGCTTAGTAATAAAGATTTCTAAATGCAATTTCGGCCAGCCTGAGCTGAATTTTCTTGGACATACTGTTTCCGCCAACGGGCTAAAGCCAGCGGCAGATCGGATAGACATCATCAACAATTTTGTAAGACCCAAAACAATAAAGCAGCTGAAACGTTTTTTAGGTATGCTCAATTTTTATAGACGTTTTTTGCCTCATGCCGCGGAATATCAATTACCTCTAACAACATACTTATCCGGCATTAAAAAGAACTCCAATAAACCTATTGATTGGACACCAGAAGCAGAAGAATCCTTTCAGAAATGTAAAATTCACTTGGCGAATGCTGTTCACCTAGCACATCCATCAATATCAGCACCCTTGGCATTATTTGTAGACGCTTCTAATTTCGGACTCGGGGCAGCAGCTCAACAAAAAATTGGCGATTTCTGGCAACCATTAGGTTTCTTTTCATCAAAACTTAATCCTACACAGTAACGGTACAGTACCTACGACAGAGAGCTGCTAGCTGCTTATTCTGCCGTTAAACACTTTCGTTACTTAGTGGAGGGCAGACCCTTCACAATTTATACCGATCATAAACCTCTAACATTTGCCCTGAATCAAAATCCTGAAAAAGCTTCACCTCGCCAGTTAAGACATCTAAACTTCATCGCCGAATTTACAACTGACATTCAACATGTTTCCGGTTCTGAGAACATAGTTGCTGATGCATTGTCAAGATTAAATAGTTTATCTGTTCTGCCAACCATCGATTATGAGGCAATAGCAGCAGCTCAAAGGTCAGATGATGAATTACAGCAACTGCTTCAAACCAAAAATTCTTCATCCTTGAAAATTTCTGAATTTCCAGTAGTTGGCTCAAATGCTACAATTTACTGCGATACATCTCAGAAAAACATTCGACCTTTTATTCCTAAGCAATTCCGACGAACGGTTTTTGAAGCAATTCACAAAATTTCTCACCCAGGAAATAGTTCCACAAGAAAATTAATAGCAAGAAAATATATTTGGCCTTCAATGCGAAAAGACATTCAAAATTGGTGCAGAAGTTGTCTCAATTGCCAACAGAGCAAGATCACCCGACATGTCAAGAGTCCCATCCAAAATTTTCCTTTGGTCAGTCAGCGTTTCACCGAAATACATATGGATATAATTGGCCCTTTACCATTATCAGAAAACTACAAATATTGTGTCACTATTATCGACAGGTACAGTCGTTGGCCAGAAGCCATTCCAACATCTGATATTGAAGCAGACACCATAGCCAAGGTTCTTTATTCTGGCTGGATTTCTCGTTTCGGCGTTCCATCGTACATCGTCACTGACCAGGGACCACAGTTTGAATCCCGCTTATTTCAAGAATTATCAAAAATTATGGGATTTCAAAGAAAACGTACAACCTCGTACCATCCTCAATCAAATGGTTTCATCGAGCGATGGCACAGGTCTTTAAAAGCTGCTTTGATGTGTCACAACAACATTGCATGGTCTCGTTCACTACCAACTGTTCTATTAGGTTTGAGAACTGCCATCAGCGATTCTTTTGAAACGACACCTGCAGAGATGCTCTACGGTGAACAACTCCGTCTACCTGGAGACTTTATACAACCCACTCCAGCTTCAATCAATCAATCCGAGTTTGCTACTCAGCTTAAAAATCATTTTGCCACCGTCAAACCAGCACCAGCATCTAATCATAGTAAGGAAGATATTTTCATTTTTAAGGATCTTTCGACGTGCTCACACGTATTCGTACGAAAGGACGCTGTACGCAAAAGTCTTCAGCCACCCTATGAAGGACCATATAAAGTAATACATCGCAGCGAGAAACATTTTACTGTACTTATCAGAGAGAAACAAATCAACATTTCCATCGATCGGCTTAAGCCTTGTTACTTATTAGCTGACGATCAAACTGTTAGTCAAAATGTCCAGGTTTTACCCGCCACTGCCAACCTTACGAAAAAAGAGATTATCAAGGATAGGGAAACTAAAACTGTTTCGTTTTCACCTACCAAGCAAATTTTTACCAAAAGTGGTAGACGAGTAAATCGACCCATTAGATTTACCAAAAACTTTTTGAACTACGATTGAACTCTCATTTTACGTTCACCTGTTCACTGGCGGGGGAGTCATGTAGCCATCTGGCAACACTGCCGATAGTAGAAAAAGTCATTATGCATCTGGCAACGAAAAAACACTTGGTGTTCCGAGGCAGCGATACGAAACCAGAACTTTCATAGAACAATGTTTACTTTGTCGCTGAGCCAGAATATTTGTAATAATGCTTGCTATTCATTCTACTACAACAATTAATTCATCCTGTGTATCATTTAGATTGTATATAGTGTGTAAATAATATTAGTTTTATAATTTGGAGTCTTATTTATGAAAACTACACGCACCTACAACGTGCTAAGCGTATACGTGCGTACCGAAAACCGCTATAGAACTTTACTACTCAATATCACTGGCCCTTATATTGTGATAAGATGACGAAAACATGTTTGTTTGTTTGTTTGTTTATTGATAACATATATTAAGTTAACATATATTAATTCTTCTCATATATTAAGTTTTGTACAACTAGACTGAATAGAAACTGAAATATAGCTTTTCCGTATATGCGAAAAACCATTCGATATGACACAGATTAAATCCAAGTTATAAAATCTGAGGTATAGCCTATATTGTGATAAGATGGTTTACGATATTAAGTCGAAATATAACAAAACATTTAGAATTTAGTACATTGTGGCTATCACAAAACTTTCTTCTGTATCCTTCTTTGGGTTGACGAAAACATGTTTGTCTGTTTGTTTGTTTATTGATAACATATACATTAAAATCACCGAAAAATGATAAAAATAGGGAGCCATTCCTAAAAAACGGTCGGTGTTAGGGCAAAATGGGCGTCCTATTCGGATTCAGGAGGTCATTTTACATAATAATATGCGGAAATGGTGTTAGAGTCAATTTTCATGCCGAGCAGTGTTATCAGCCGATGTGCACCCAAATTGACTAAACATTGTTTTTCCTAAAGTTCTTCTCATATATTAAGTTTTGTACAACTAGACTGAATAGAAACTGAAATATAGCCTTTCCGTAAATGCGAAAAATCGTTCGATATGACACAGATTAAATCCAAGTTATAAAATCTGAGATATAGCCTATATTGTGATAAGATGGTTTACGATATTAAGTCAAAATATAACAAAACAAATTCATTTATAATTTAGTACATTGTGGCTATCGCAAAACTTTCTTTTGTATCCTTCTTTGAGTTGAGGAAAACATGTTTGTTTGTTTGTTTATTGGTAACATATACATCAGATTTGTATGCTTGACTCGTAGTCTGCTTGTAAATCTTCGTCAGATAATTACAGATAGCACATGACAGAATTACAATATGAAGAAATGGAAAAACACCCAGGGCCAGCGCGGGAATCGAACCCGCTCTCCTACGCTCGAAGGCGATTAGCAGTGTGGTGACATAACCACTCGACCACGGTGGGCGACGAAAACATCAGCGCAACCGACCGTTTAACGTAAACAAATATTTAATCATAGCTTCTCTCAATAAGGATTTTAAATATTCAGTTTTATACATATTAACAACAGACGCTGAGGTGTAGCCATAATGAAAATTAGAATTACAGAATGTGAGTAATAATAGCGCCTCCTTTCATCTGATGAATACACAGATTTAGGCAGCATTATTTATCAAAATGCAATTATATATGCAATTTAAGTTGAGACGTAGCCTTTCCGTAAATGAGAGAAATCTCAAGCGCCACCGAAAAGGGCGATGTATACAAAAAGTTAATTGGCGTCAATTTATTTAAAGCTGCGAATAAGTAAAAACTTTTATAAAGTTCGGTGCACTAGGGCTTGAACCAAAGCTGCCCCAAAGATTTCGTTATACACATAGACAGACATTTAAAAAAAAGTGTCAAATCGCGTTCTGGATTTCTTAAAACGTGTAACTCTATTGGAAATAGTAAGTCTAAAATTTTTAAGAATATTTTTTTCAATGAGTTAAGTCAAATCAGCCATTCATATAAAAATTTCATCTTTAATTTAATTTCGTTTGTGGTGTGTCAGGATCAAATTTTGCAAGCGAATTATAACTCACTTCTTATCATCCGTTTCAGCTGAAATTATATATACATGTATAACTCCGATGACAATACATACATGCTCATTTAGAAATACACTTATGGGGAGGAAAGGTTGACAGGGATGGAACACGGGCGCAGAATTCATACTGGAATCTGTTTAAGAAATTTTTCTACCTATAATATCGTTGATTTAAGAAGTAGAAAATTTTCTTACATTGATAGTGGTATCAATTCTGCGCCCGTGTTCCATCCCTGGGTTGAGGATCCTGTTACACGCTTTTTTTTTTTTTTTTTTTTTTTTTTAACTTGGATTGTTGTCTGTCAGGATCTGATATTGCAAGCGAACTTTAACATATTTCTATCATCCGATTCAGCTGAAATTGTGCATACATGTATGACTTGGATGACAATGCATGCTCATGCGGTAATGAACATAGAAGAGTGGGCCTGGTAGATATGGGCCTCAAACTCCAATTAAAAATTTGATTTGAAATTTTAATTCACTTTCTATCAACCGATTAACCTGTTAACGCCCGAATTAATTTTTCGAACTATTATTTGTTGATTATTTCACTTCTAAATCAATATAGACAACTGACAGTAAAATATATTAACTTAAACAATTCTTTTGATAGTTTTAAATTTAAAGCCTATCCTCATTTATTGCCGTTTAGTGTTCTAGCGAGAAAAATTGGAGATAGAAAAACTTTGAGATAACAGATTAATTTCCCATTATATCTTGACAAAGATCTCGAAAGTAAAGTATTATAATATATATTATTATTCAACTTGATTTAAGTTAGTATACCTACGCAAAAAGCAATTATATGTGCGACGAATGAAAAATCATAAAATGGCTATCCAAATTATGAAATAATAATTAATAGTAGGCACCTAAAACTTTCAGGGATCATTTAGAGTGACGCTATAAACTGTCACTAAAAAAGCAGAAATCATTCCAAGAAACCACAAAAAATATATGTGCCACTTTATTAACTGTCCTCAAATGAGGACACTGGGCGCTAATGGGTTAAGCTGGAATTTTGCATACATGTATAACTCCGATGACAATAAATGCTCAATAATAACTGACTTAAGGGGAGCAAATAGGCCTGGAATACCTGGGACCCCAGGAACACCAGGAACCCAGAGACTCCAAGATAAAAAAAAAGTACTTTGAAAATATACAATTTTATTTTGAATTTTAAATAACTTTCAGTCAACTGATTAAGCGGGCCCTCCGTGGCCGAGTGGTTATGCCACCATACTGCTAATAGCCTTCGAGCGTAGGAGAACGGGTTCAATTCCTTCGGTGGCCCTGGGTGTTCTTCCAATTCTTCATCTCTGTAATTCTGTCATGTGCTATCTGTCTTTATCTGACTACAAGTCAAGCATACAAATATGATGTATATGTGTTATCAATAAACAATAAACAAACAAACTGATTAAGCTGAATTTTTGCGCACATGTATAACTCCGATGACAATATATTCTTAAGCAGTAACATATTTAGGAGAAGGGAAGAAACTCTAGGAACCATTTTCCGAAATATACTAAAAATTCTGAATTGGGGCCATCAACTCCAATTCAAGCTTTTCGGAATAAAAGCACGTTTATACTATTTTAATGCTTATTTGACATTATTATATAAGTTATTTAAATAAATTTTTTCATCGTGAAAACATATTTGCGAAGCAATTAAAACCAGTATATTGTGCCTATCAACAATTCTTTTTTCTATATTGTTTTATATAACAGCGCCACCTACTCGTTAACATCAACAAAAATTTAATCACAGCTTCTTATAGATAAAGGTTTTACAAATACAATTGAGGATATTTTTACCAATGAAAGTTGCAGAATGCGAGTAATACAGGTACAACCTGTTGACTGATATGCATAAAATTTAAATCAGCATTCTTTTCATAACGTCCATCTCACCAACTGAATTAGTTTTCTTTTAATACACTATAAAAACTGACAGAAAGCCTTTCGTACACGGAAAAATTTTCAGTATAGCAGCATCATTTACACTGCTCTGCAAAAAAAAAAAAAAAAAAAAAAAAAATTTTTCGAGATCTGATACCATTCTTGCTTATTCTTATGCAAAATGACATCCTGAATCCGAATATGACTCCCATTTTGCCCAGTCGCCCACGGATTTCTAGATACACCACCCCCTCCCTCAATTTCTTTCCTTGATCGATAATTTTATGACCATGAATTTGATTTGAAGAATGAAAAATAATTAATTTAATACCTAAAAATAAAAAATATATATAAAGTTTAAAAAATAACGTTAATAACAGATTAAAAAATTATAAGATAGGCAATGCATAATTTCAGTGGCAAATCCCCCCCAAAATTTTTCCCTTGCCGCAAGTGGTTTTAGAATTTTCCAACCCTTAACCCCCTCAGAAGATATTTAACGGTTAAAATAATCTCCCCCCCCCCCCCCTTAAAAATCAAATCTATAGCCATAAAATCACCGAAAAATGAGAAAAATAGAGGGCCATTCCTTAAAAACGGTGGGTGATAGGAAAAATGGGCGTCATATTCGATTCAGGAGGTCATTTTCATAAGAATATGCGAAAATGGTGTCAGAGGCAATTTTCATGCCGAGTAGTATTATCAGTCGATGAATAAGAATAAAAAATATATATAAACCCAAATATATATAAATATATATAAACCCAAATTGAATAAGCATACTTTTTCCTAATATTCTTCTCATATATTAAATTTTGTACAACTAGACTGAATAGAAGCTGAAATATAGCCTTTCCGTAAATGCGAGAAATCGTTCGATATGACACAGATTAAATCCAAGTTATAAAAGCTGAGATATAGTCTTCCAGTAATTGGGGGAAATCTCAGTATAACAGCACTATCTGTTGGGGAATACGCACCAGATATTAATACAGGCCAATGTATCTCAAGGTGCAACCAAATTAAAAATTTTATGAAATTACGTGTATGAGCTCTTAATCTAAAGCTGCCACAAAATTTTTGTCACACATGCGCAAACAGATGGACATTTTCTATATATGATCAAATGGTTTTCAGGACATCTCAATACGTTTAGATACATCGAAAACTGGAAGTCTGAAATCTTTTACGAATCCAATACTTTCTTTTATTGGATGTAGAAGAAAGTAAAGAAATGCAAAAATAATAATAATACATACCAATGTATCTCAAGATGCAATTAAATTAAACATTTTATGAAATTACATGTATGAGCTCTTAGTCTAAAGCTGCCACAAAAGTTTTGTCACATATGCGTAAATAGACTGACATTTTCTAAATATGATCAAATGGTGTTCAAGACACCTCAATACGAATAAATAAATCGAAAACTGGAAGTCTAAAATCTTTTACGAATCCAACATTTTCTTTTATTGGATGTAGAGAAAAGTAAAGAAAAATTTAAATTTAAATTAAAGTAACAGTTTTATTCACATGGATTGTTTTATTAACTTTAAAATGAAATTCCAACTTAAAAATAATTGAATAAATAAATAATAAAACAGGCAGAAAACTTTTCATTTGTAAAATAATACATGCGTGAAGAAATGATACATAAAATTTTTAGATCCTTCAAAAAAAAAAAAAAAAAAGGTGAAGTTTCTTATTTAAAAATTGAACCATGAAACGTAAGCAAAAATATGGAAATGAAGTAAATTTATAAGTAAAACGAAGGGAGGGGGAGACCGAACAAAAAAAAGTAATATTAAAATACAGCCATTTAATTTATTTTTATTCATGCTTGATATAATATTTTACAAATGCACAATGTTTTTTTACGCCCAAACAACAAACGGAAATGTTGAAATAAATAAATAAATAAGTAAAAATAACGTAACGAAAAATATTATTATTTTTAATATTTTCTGATTTAAAATTTGAATTTCCTCGGCTGACGACATTTAATGACTACATTATTACATTTCTAGTAAACATATGCCACTTTTCTTCCCTACATCTATTAAAACTTTTTTTTAGTTTCTATTTTGTTTTTCAGTTTGTGAAAAGGCTGGATATGTAAGCAAAAATTGTTCCAAATATACAATATATCTCCCCGAAAAATAAAAATAAAACAGATGTAATAACTAAAATTTGATATCAAGTAAATGCATTTATGAAGTAATCAAATTTAAATTTTTTTTTTTTTTTTCGTTTCTTTTATCTTTTCGAATTCAGGTTTCGTGAAAATATAAAATGTAATTTGATTTCAAAGGAAAAACTTACCAGAAATTATTATTTTACGAATGTTATTTTGATTAAACATTTTATTTAAATTTTACCTTTGTGAAATTATTCTGGTGTAAACATAAAATCAAAATTAAAATATATAAGACGAATTTAAAATTTGTGTTTAATATTATCGAAATGAAAATATTTATGCAAAACATTGATGTGGATATAAATTAGGAAATAATTTCGGTAGTAAATATTTAAGAAATATTTAATAAGATATTTGTTTAAAAATTTTACTTAAAAAAATCATAAAGCATGCATATTTATATTTTAACGACATTTTTCCTTTCCTTTTTCTTTATTCATTTCTTTTATTATTATTATTATTTTTAATTTACATGCTACTTCCATCCTCTCTTAATAACTACGAACGAAATTTGGAGGTGCGTTTGAGAAACATGCACCAGTTTACCAGAATAAGGATTAACCGTTAACAACCGAATTTTGACACATTGCGACTCAAAGGTTACAGTAAAAACTTTTGAAGGAAGATGATCGTGTCTAGTTTTACAATCTGAAGTGCCGAAACGACCAATTTCAAAAGTTACAACAATTACTGCTACTTCAATATAGTACTTATATTACAATTGATTAATACAATTATATACTTTATACAGTCGAACCTCGTGAAAGGGCGTGCATCCGGAAATGAAGATTTCTATTCAACATGGCCGGCCAGGTTCTAAGAAAAAATTGGGGTTGGCCTAACTTTAAAAACTGACAGCCTACAGCTCCAATCAGTGAATAGTAGAATTCCCCTATTAGTTGAAAAATTATCTTCTTGACTACCTTAATTATTTTGACACTTCCTTTTCTAGCTGTGGGGTGACACAGGTGATAAGAGACAGTTTCCCACCTGTATTCAATTATCTACAAGAACGCCGCTAAAAAAATATACAAACTATCGCATCGCTCAGTGAAATATTTTGTGAAACGTAAATCACTAAAATAAATAGATTTAAGATTTAAATTCTAATGTCAAGAAATTTAATCTTATTAAATGAATAAATGAAAATTCTTTACACAAAATGTTTCGGAACAGAAGAAAATATTTTTTTTTAATTATAAATACATGCATAAAATATATGAATATTATAAAAAAAAAAATGTTTATTGAATTATTTATACTACATATATAGTTTCAGACAGTACATAAAATAGCTCTCTCTCTTGTCGAAAGATTCAAACCCACGATAGTGTGTTTTAAAAAATAGTGGTTGATTTTTTTTTTTTTTTTCTTAAGTTTTAATAGGAAATATGTTTACTCAAAAGTTTTTTTTTAATTCTAACTATTTACTTTCTTTCACGTATACACAGGGTAAAGAAAGTATTGTTTTTGGGTCAAATTTTCGAAATTGAGTTTTTTTTTTCTTTATTATATAATTATATGTTTTGAAATCCTCTGAATTGGAAAATGTTTTTAGCGGTTGGTTTGTGTATGTACCTGTCTGTTATCAGCATATATCAAGAACAAATAATAGCAGAAAGTCCAAACTTGGTATTTTAAATGGGTTTCATATAAATATGCTACACTAAATTTTTTCCTTGAGACAAAGCAAATGGTTCACGTACAGGAATATCCAAGAAAATTCAAATACATGATGTTTATGGGGTTCAAAGTTCAAATAAATTATGTTCTGATAAGTACAATTTAACATCAATAGGCTGATTAAACAAAAGTGAGTAAAAATTTTTTTAAAATGCATAAAAGCATGTTTTGTGTAGATTGTGGTATAGAAATCATTCATCATTCGTTTACAGAGCTCCAAAGTATTTGGATATATTGAGGCTATACTTGGAAATTCCTTGAATTATAACTAATTTTGTGTTAGAAGTTTTTCAAGTAAGAATAAATTTAAATACACAACATTGTTTATCGACAATATGCAGAGCTACCCAAAATTAAGCTAAACGCTCTTTTGTATTGAATGTAATTGATGGAAGTGCTTTGCTATATTTTATTATGCCGACGAACACTTGCTCACAAAGCAAAATTAATTTTTCATATCCATACTGTATGTAAACGAATTACTTTTAGTAGTTTTATTCTCAACTCTAGTTTTTTTTTTTTTTTTTTTTTCTTTTCTTCATAATATCACATTTTGAGGTTCCCTGGTTATAAAAGTCCATTATTTAGCGGTTGATCTGTATATATATCTGTTATCAGAATAACATAAAAACAGATAACTGCAGGAAATTCAAAAGTGGTATTTTGAAGTTCGTATTAGGTTGCCACTTAAAATTTTGAGCAAGGTTGTCAAGTTTGAAGTCAAATTAGTAACAGCCTTGATTATTATTCATTTGTTTATTTTTACAATTACGCATTATAAATAAGTGGGTTTGATGGAGGAGGGGAGTATCCCTCTTACAAAGAAATACATGTGAAATAAAACTGTTCCATATGTTCTAAAAATGTTCCGCAATTTTAGATTTTTTTTAAGTACATTATTTTTATTATCGTATGCTATTGATCTTAAAACTTAATATGCAATATATATATATATATATATATATATATATATATATATATATATAATGAAAACCTTTTTAAAAATTTTCAGTAAATACTCAATATAATTTTCTTTCATTATTTTATTACAATATGACATTTTCCTGTTCCTCCCTTTTGAGTCTAAACAGTTTTAAGATTTAATTAAGTAGAATTACAGTTCAAGGAAAATTTTTATTTATTTATTTATTTATTTTTGGGTCTAATTTTAATGTAATTTTCGAATTTTGATGGAATATAATCCGACACACGCAGAGCTGCAAATACTTTAATTAAGAAAACTTTAAAAATTAAAAAGTAAAATAATACGTTCATTTCCTGATATTTTAACTGTGGATCTATGATAAATAACACCCGTGAAGTTGGAATATTTACAAGGCTTTTAGTTTAGAACCTCATCCCCCACCGCCCTTATTATTTCCCAAAATAATTTACATCTCTGCAGAAAGGAAAAGCAATAAATTATAAAACATTCAGGATAACAAAATTAATAATTTCAATAATTTTCTACTTGCAACTTTAAGTAAAATCAATCCAATGCAGAGATCCCCTCCAAGGTGATTCTAAAGCTCCCCTGTTTTCTGCAATTCTAAATTCTGCTCTTCCAAACTTCACAATTTCATCGCTCCAACGGCACTATTATATATTTCCTAACCCATAGTTTTATTTTTCATTCCTTTATTTAATTATTTTTAACAAATTATTATTATTTTAAAGTTATGTCCAGACATTACAATTTACAATTTTTTAAAGTCATAAAATTAGTTAAATAATAAAAAGAAAATCTTTATGATATTAAAGAAAAAACTTCAAATCAGACTCTTTCTACCGTCTATGTCTCTATGATGGGTTGGTTTGTCTGCTGTTTGACACTGATATAACAAACAAAATCAAATTTGTCAAATCAAATCAAAAATATTTTATCAATTTCACCCACGATAGCTAATTCTTTTAGCACAAAAGTGCTGGAAAATCTTTCTTTATCTATGCATATTTTTAATTTATTTTAGTAACTTCCTTTTATATAAAAATCAACCTCTGACTCTTTTTTTTTTTTTTTTACAATATATATAAATGTCATAGTAATGGGGAAAATGTTTTATAAATTATGAATGATGCATGGGTTCTGAAACAAAATTTTTTTTGTTTAATCTGTCTCTCTTCCCCCCCCCCCCTTCCCCTCGTAAAAACAAAAATTTTTTGCTATTGTTCGTATTTAGAAGTATTTTACAAGAAACAATTAAGAAAAGTGCCCTTTCTTCCGGTATCTTTTTTTCCGCGATCCGGAAAAAAGGGCACTTTTCGTAATTTGCGAATCGAAAAAGTGCCCTTTTTTTCCCCAGGTGCCCCTTTTTCCGTGATCCGCATAAACTTGCACCCATTTGGCGCAACTTTTGTGACAACGATTTATACATACGACATAACAGCATACTGCGAATATCCCATTCGAAGCACAGTATAAATATACAAAGAAAAAATTCGCTTATTCGATTTTCATTGAATTACTAATTTAATTAACACATTTTCTTGAATAGCAACCCTACCACTAACCAAAAGATTTTACTCTCTAAGCCATGAGAAGTGTTTGGTTCGATTCAAGGCAGCACTCGTCAGCCTAGCACTAGGAGTTTTCCATCGTTTTCTCCAAAACACACGTTAATATGGATTAGGACCTCTTAAAAAGATTCTCACAGAATCCATTCCACCTAGACTTTTTCTAAATTAATAATAATAATAATAAATACGAATTATAATAGCTTTAATTATAATAGCTTTAATTTTACAGCAAATGCAATACAGGTTTCAGATTCTCTGTTTTAGGTTGGGACGTCATAATTACAACACTATACTATAATAAAAAATTTAATAAAAATTAATATCCATAATTTGAAATGGACACAAAATGAAAATAAAATAATTATTCCGTTAGAATTTTATGCTTTTGTATTGTTATTATTATTATTTTGCCGGAGATTTGCGTTATTTATATCATTTTTAATAGAAAACATAGCTACCTTGAATAACATATATCAGTTTCAAAGCATTCTAAAAAAAATAAATAAATAAAATAAAATAAATAAATAAATAAATAAAAAATAAATAAATAAATAAATAAAAATAACGGAATGTTGGAAAAAAAAAAAGAAAAAAAATAATCTGGTGTGTCACTCACACGACTTTCTCTTTCTCTTACCCTGAACATTAATACTATAAATATAGGTTGGAGATTAAGAGGTAAGATAACGATATTATGTAAACCTATGTTAAACAATTTAAATTAGGCTTCGGAAGAGTTTTGTATGATAATTAATTCTGTGTGAGGGGGGCTACCGCCCCCCTCAACCCCCCGTTTCATTAACGCACCTACATTTATATAGAATATAATTCGGTTATTAAAAAATAATTCTATTTTTTTAAAAATAATTTATTAAAATTATTATTTAAAAAAATTATCTTTTATAATAATGCAGACGATTTCCATATTAGAGAAGTAGTATGACACTAAATATCCAAAAAAAAGTCCATTTTATTCTCAATAAAAAAAATAAAAAAAAGATTTTTTTTCTAAGTTTTTATTTATTTTTATTTTTTATTTTTTTTCGTTAAAAGTGAAAAAAATCGATAACTTTGTTTTAAATTATCGCAAATCGATGGTTCAACTATTCGTTTTAAAGGTATTGGCGAGCTCTTTTGAAAGATACCCATCATGAAAATTTACTCCCCTCGAGGGTGGACTTCCCCCCCCCCCCCCAGTGGTGGTATTTACTCCATTTTATACAGGAAACATCCGATAGTGAACTTGTTTAACATATTTCAATTTCATTAAGATTTTTGTACAGTAAGGGTATGAAAATAGGGTTTATAGAAATGCCTGTCATAGAACGCAATGCTTTGAAATATTTTAGGGGTCCCTGTACACAAATCAGTAGAGGTATAAGCTTTTTTTTTTCGTTAAAAGTAAAAAAAAAAAAAAATCGATAACTTTGTTTTGAATTATCGCAGATCGATGGTTCAACCATTCGTTTTAAAGGTATTGGCGAGCTCTTTTGAAAGATACCCATCATGAAAATTTACTCCCCTCGACGGGGGACTCCACCCCCCCCCCCCAGTGGGGGAGGCGAGGCTCCTACATACACAAATTTTTTTTTTCCCAGTTGACTATCTCTATTACAAAAAATATATCTATTTTCGTTTCATTTGGTTTAGTGCAGTCTATAGACGTTAAACTCTACTTACCTGCAATTTCCCCCATAGACGTAATGTATTAGAATTCTCTTGATTGTCCCTGTGCACGAACCATTTGCTTGATCTTAACGAAAAGCTTACTGTAGCATCCCTATATGATACACATTTAAAATACCAAGTTTGAACTTTCTGCCATAATTTGTTTTTGAGATATGCTGATAACAGACAGACACACACACAGACTCAGACCATTTGCTAAAAACGCGATTTTCGTAGTCAGGGGACCTCAAAACGTGTAAATATAACAAAATCTCGCGTTCGAAAATTTGACCCAAAAACAATACTTTCTCTACCTTATGGGTAAGAGAAAGTAAAAAAGAGGAGAAGCGTTGAAAGTTACGAATACTTCAGTTACAAATAATAATAATAATAATAAATAATAATGACATGTTAATTTTTTAATATTCTTATTTTTGAACATAATAAGAAACAAAGCTAAGTTACGGTTTAATATTAACAAGACCTAAATCACAACTCCTATCATACTAAAATACTTTGTATGTGCACGGCAATAGAACAGACTTTTTCAAACTCTAAAACCTAAAAATACTTTAATTGAAAAAAATATCAGTAAAAAAATTGAAATTTAAGAAATAAAATAGTATATTGATTTCAAAATATTTATATTCATAATCTAAATATTTTGTATCGTGACTGAAATTTGGAATTTTCTTTGAAAAAGGAAAACATAGAATAAAGTTTTATATTCAACTATAATATTAAAAAGGAAAGAATTTTGTTTATAAATTTTATCCTTCATATATATATATTGCCCTTCGCACAGATACATTCATTAGTATGATAGATAGTCCCTAATTAGACGAAAAATAAACAGATGAAAAAATTGCCACAACACACAAAAGCCAATTTGGTAAGTATTATATATATATATATATATATATATATGTATGTATGTATGTATGTATATATATGCGCACATTTTAAACTACAAGTATGAATATTGGCAAAAGCATTTGTTAATTACTCTCTGTACATTTGTTTTTATTAAGATATCAAACAAAATAAAACTGCTGTACAAATAAATAGGAAAAAGAATTCAAAGCTATACACAAATAAACTTTTATTGGCAAAAACAACATTACAAAACTTCCATTACCTACGGTAGTCGGGTAATGGAAGTAAAAATCGAGTAGGTTTTATCCTTTGTTATTTTAAGAAGTAGATAGAAAATTAAAACTTCAAGCTTTAGGCACGGAAAATTGAAGGAGATTTTCCCAAATTAAAGTAATAATAATAATAATAAACTTTTTACTTTCATTATCCAACTACCGTAGGTAATGAAAGTATTGTATTCGGTTCAAAAATTTCATGTCGAGTTTTCACTTGATTTACATGTTTTAAGGTCTCTTGAGTCCAAAAAAGCAGTTTATGGCAATTGGTCAGTGTGTGTGTGCATGTATGGGGTGAGTCTTTTGACTGTCATATCTGTGAAACCAATAAAGGTAGAACAATGAAACTTCAGAATTGAGTTAGGTCTGATGTGCCGATGAATTTTAACTTTTGGTTAAAATTTGGAAAGCCGGAAGGGAGATATATGAAGCCGGAAGTAGGACCCTAAGTCCGTATCTCAAAAACGACTCTAACGATTTTCTTCAAAGCTGCTATATAAACACCATATAAGATTTCCTTTCGTATGTAATAGTTGGTTAGTTCATGAAAATGAATTTGAGGTCTCGCAAGTGCATTTTTTTAAAAACGGCTGTAGTAATTTTTGTACAAACTCGCCATAATAAATCTCTTTTAGATACCCTTTCGTATGTAACTGTTGTCAATAATTGAGTTTGAAAAACTTTGGTGGATGTCGATGTCTCAAAAATGGTTCTTACGATTTTCTTGAAAATTGCTACATAAATCTCATTTTAGATATCCTTTAGCATATATTACGTGGCTATTACAGGAAAATTGACAATCATCCTCATTAGGTAGGTCAGTTTTAGATCTCGGAAATCAGTATTTTTTAAAAGCGGCTCTACCTTTTTTTTTTTTAACTTGGTATGTAAACTCTGTTTGTATAACTTTACACATGTATCAGTTTTCTTTCGCTGGAAAATTGTTAAGTGTCTAATTTGTTAGGCTAATTTTACGTTTTTTAACCTTACATTATGTCAAAAAAGTGCATATAATAAATGTAATAGTAGGTAATGGACTTTTTTTTTTCACCAGATGTTTTCGAAATGGTAAAATTATCTAACTGTACATTAAAAATATATAGAAAGCATTATATACCGTCCCAAATTAACTAAAAGATTATTAGTAAAAAGTATTAGAAAAAGTAGGTATCCTAGAATTTTTTTTTTTTTTTTTTTTTTTTTTAAATAAGAGAGAGAGAAAGAGAGAGAGAGAGAGAGAGAGAGATATAAGAAGAACAATTACACGAAAAAAATCATCGCTAAATCGAAACAAAAATTTAAAAGTTGCCAAAGGGGTCGTATACTAAAGGTGTAACGCAAAATGGTCTAGATATTACGATTGTTTATTTTATTTTTCAATTCTAAATATATATATCTATATATAAATATATACTTACTGATTTTTAGAATAATATTTCGTAATAAAAAGTTTTAAATAGTACTTATATATTTCAATTAGACAATAAATATGAAGATTTCTTGAATTTCATTTTTCTACTTTTGGTTTATGTTATGCACTAGTAATATCCCTATTCAGTGAAAGGTAAAGCGGCGAATAAACGTACAGAGTGCCGCAGGGGTAAATAAGTGAAGCGAGTAAGGGGCAGAGCACCCTAGTAATAATAATAATAATAATAATAAAAAATCTAACGATTGCTCTGCTTAGGAAAAGCTATCACCAAATTAAGAAAAATTTCACAATCAAATCGTACCGGTACATATATATATATATATATATATATATATATATATATATATGTTTGTATGTATTATCATTACTATTATTATTATTTTATTTTTATTTTTCACGTGTAAATGAATTTATGCCAAGGACAAAATAAATTAATTAAATTAATTAATAAACTCATAAGTTCATTTATTTATTTATTATTATTATTTATTTATTTATTTTTATATTTTTAATTAAATATTTAATAATTCTAAAACTATTATCGGAGACACAAACATTTTTTTTTTTTTTTTTTTTGGTAATATATATTAAAAAAAATATTAGATTTTTAAGCAAAGAGTTCTCTCTCTCTTTTTTTTTTTTTCTTTAATGCATTTGGACTCTGAAAAAGAAAAATTCTGTGTGGACCCAGAAAGTATGTTTTAACGACACCATTATCCCCCTTCCCCTTTCGACATGAACGATATCATCAATCAACCTTAATGACTTCCCGTAAGTTTCGCGGGGCGTTTCCGATGGGAGGCGGAGAAATCTGCTAAAATTGAGGTTTTTCAATTTAAAAATTAAAGTTTCTTATATTCTCATTAATAGAGATTTAAATAAAACAATTTATAAAAACATTAATAAAAAGCTTGGTTTTATTGAGAAAGGGACACGCTATACAGATTTCAGATATTGCAATTTGTTGATAAGTTAGAGGCTAGTAAAGCAACACAAGTGTATTTTTCGCATTTTACAGCTTAAAAATAAAGGGTTAAAAATTAAATATAACAGTTTTTGTTTCACGGGTCTTCAGTGTATGGTTGTGAATTTTCTGATTGTGAAAACAGAATTAAAAAAAATTCATTAGGTAATGTGTAATTCTATAAACAAATTTCGCCATAGAATAACACAGGCTTTGGATGACCTTGACGATCCGTGATGCACCCCCTTGAAAAGGAAGAAAGAAAATCAAAGCAACTGTAATTACTTTTAACATGAACTGTTTCCACAAACCCCGTGAACATGAATATTAGTTTCTGAGTTACTGATAGCATGAACTACTAATTCCGTGAAAAAAATTGTTATTCCCCTTGAGATTCCCACTAACGAGGTTTGACTGTACTACAATTAATAAGTTAAGTAATGTCGCCGTGAAGATAATGAAGTCGCCAAGCAGCAAGGTGAAAGTGATCCGCACCATTTATTGACTTGTCTACTATGTAATTAATCATGAAGCGATGAAGAGAAAAACTTCTCGAAAAAATGCAATCTTTGAAAACGGTAACAATGTTGAAAATGATTGAACCCCTTTCCTGCATCAGGATTTTTGTTACAGAATAAAATGGATTGATTACAATGGAAACAAATGCCGTCTATTGACTCCCATAGTTGTCAACCTTTATGATAAACTTAGTGATTGGGAGTGAAGTTTGGTTATTTGGAAAACAAATACTGGCAAGAAATGATAGTTTAGATAGTAAAATCTGGAAACTTTGTCATCAACAGAAGACGGATTTCTGGAATTTTACTGAATTATTCACCAATTTCCGTCATATAACCTTGAATCTTCGACAAATCATCGCGGATGTAACATATAAAAGGATTCTCGAAACAGTTTGTTTGTATTCAGATTCCGAACTGAATGTTTCATTCTTGAGAGACTGAGTTGAAATGTCAGTTAACGGGGAGCAAGAAAACATGTTGATCGTTGCTCTTGAATCAGTGATATTCCTGCTCTATGGCGTATTTAACGCTGTTTTGGTACGAGTGACAGTCTTATTGAATTGTTTTGAAAATAAACGTTGAATAAACTGCATTCGTTGACTGGACAATATATATACATAGCATAACAGAACTAATGATCACAACTGTAAGAGGAGATAGAACTTTCCAAAACAGGCAACTCTCACCATACAACATGGGATCGGAAAGTAAAGGACGAGAAGTGGGAGTGCGTCTGCTTCGTGAAAATGGAGAATATCATAAAATGATACGAATAACAAAAGACAAAGAATCTTCACTATTGAAAACTTTAAAACAAAGGTTCGAAAACACGCAAGAACCACCATCAACTGCAGTACAGGCTCCACATCAGTGACGGAAGGAATCATGCAGAAGTTGGAAAATTCCTGGTATTTTCCTAATGTCTGCAGCTACAACATTCGAGAATTAATACCCACAGTTTCAAAGATTGTCTCATTCTATTTATCGCTCTCACGCACCGTGTTCAACCTAATCATGTCTTTGGCCGAGGATCGAGTCCGTCTTCCAAATTATAACTGACCTACCAGTCCGTACTCGTTTTGAAATGTACGAAGAATCTTGCTTTTAACCATGCATTTTAATAATAATTAGGATTGATATTTTTCCCGGAAATTTATTTTTTTCGAAAAGATTATCTGAATTGGGATTAAGTGATCCAAAATTATAAAACAGAAGATAAACATAATAAGTACATACTTTTTACACATATGGTCAAGAGACTTAATTGAAATTTTCTAAATCATCCGTCTCCCCCTATTCGTTTCCAGGAATCAGATTGACTGGAGCTTGCACCTAACAATGTTTTTACTTGCATAGATTAATGCATTGAATGAATCTACAGGACAGACGCCATTCGAGATGTTTAAATGGATATTTCGTTTACTTTTTGAGCGACCATGCGATTTGTCATTCTCCCCTAATAACTACGTACGAAATTTCGAGGGGCGCTTGATCGACATACACCAGTTCATCGATGCAATAAGATTCAAAGGCAACAATAAAAACATCTGAAGGAAAATGATCGCGTGTGGTTCTACAAACCGAAGTGTCGAAAAGATCAAGATAGGGGATAAACTTAGCGACTGGGTGACAAGTTTGGTTATTTGGAATACAAATTTGGCAAGAAATGGTAGTTTAAGTTGAAAAATCTGGAAACTCTGCCATCAATAGAAGACAGATTTTTGGAATTTTACAGAATTATCGATCAATTTCTGTTGCACAATCTTGAATCTTCGCCGTATTCAGACTTCGAACTGAGCGTTTTGTCCCTGAGAGACTGAGCCAAAAGCTGTTGATTGTTGTTGTTTCTGAATCAATGTTACGTCTGATTTTGTGGTGGATTTAACATTATTTACTTGATGTTTTGGGTAGATGAGACTTTTGTATATAGCTTAAAAAAAAAAAAAAAAAAAAAAAAAAAAAAAGATGTTTCTTGCTTTTACAAAAGTCATAGATTGTGTAGATGGGTTATGTCTGGGATCACGGTAGCCATAGCAAAATCACAAGTAAATGCTACAGGAAAAAAAAAAAAAGTTGACTATATAGTGTTGTACTATTAACCAAAACTTATGATACAACACCAACTATGAGCAAAGTATGGAACAAACTTTTTCATTTACTCAAAACAAACTTTTCGCTATAAAAAATATTGTAGTACAAATCGCATTCTCATAGCCAATTTCTTGCGTTTATATTAAAGTTTAAAGCGCGTCAAGGACTTCTGACACACCCAATGTTAGCAGTTCCCGTTCCCAAACTCTGGGTCGCGTGCTGATGTTTGGAGGGTCGGAGAAAAACTGCGAATATGTATGTAAAATTTCAGAACTTTCTTAAGTATGTAAGTACTTAAGAGATTCACAGACGTAAAAAGGTCAAAATTAAAACAAAAAACAAAATACATTTCTCTGCGGATGGCGTATATGAAGAACCCGTCATTGGGATTTTGGCAGAACATTTAGGGGGGGGGGGAGAAATAGAGGGGATAGAAATAGGAAAGTTTTTTACTGGCGAAAAATAAGTAATTTGAAAGCGAAAAAGAGAGCTTTTACATTTTACGAAGATCAGCGAAAAGGCTATGCACGCTTCATATCTCATTAGTTATCGAATTCGGAAAACTGGTAAGCTGCATAAAATTGGTTAAAGTTTTGTGCTGCTAGCGATGAAGGATGCAGTTGGAATTATGTTTGGTTCAAAGAGCTTCAAGGAAATTGAGACGATTTACCTAGCAAATAACACAGTTACTCGTAGAAAACAAATGTCACAGTTGGTTGAAAATCAACTTATCCAAAGAGTTGCCCAACCTAAATATTTCTCTTTACAACAACAGGAAACTATTGGTATTCAAGGTTTGTCTCAGCTGAGCTGCTTGCTTTCATATGTTTCATATGTAAAAACGAACCTCTTGAAGATGTATTATTTTGTGAACCAATTATTCGAAGAACTAATGATGAAATATTTAAGACTCTGAACATTTAAGAAGAAAAGAAAGGTTTAGATTGGACGAAATGTGTTTGAACATGAACAAATGTTGTGCAAGCAATGTGCGGTAAAAGAAGCAGTGTAGTAACTGAAGTGTTGTCAGTTAGCCCAATTACATCTTGAACTCATTGTAACATTAACAGAGAAGAATTGGTATCAAAATCTGTGTCAGTTGATTTAAAAAATGTTTTGAAAATACTCTGTTTAGTGAAAGTCATGAAATATAGATCTTCACAATCACGCTTATATGAAAAGATGTGCAAAGAGAAAAGAAGTAACCACAAATCGCTTCTGGGTATAGAAATGTGTTGGTTGTCAAGTGCTGTGAAACAAGACTTCTGGACCTCCGTAAAAAAGTCGCAATGTCTCTCCCGGAGGGGAAAAAAAATGGAAAAATGGTTCCACAATCTGAAGTTTATTTTATTGCTCACGTATTAAGCAAACATATTCAGCAAACTTCATAAATTAAATTTGTACTTACAAGCTATGGGTAATAATGTATATTTCCAGAACATAACAAAATTCGAAGATTCACCAAAAAATTTGATTTACGGAAAAACAACATTGAAATCCGCAATTATTGAATAATTTCAAACATTTATGATGGAAAATAATGTGAACGCATCTGACAGAATAATTACAGAGATCTAAAAAAATTTGAATTTCTGAAAGAAAATTTCACTTATTACTTTAGTGAAGAAATGAAAAACGACCAAAAGAAGAAAGGGATTGTGCATTCCATCCAGGAAAACTTTACTACTGACAACTTATTGACTTATTTAAAAATGTATCACAAAAACTGAACTTACATTCGCAACAAATTGGTACAATTCTGGTTATTTTTACAACAAACTTTCCAATTCTTTCTACCGAAGCTTTAAAGAAATTTCTTTTTAGATCTTCATACGTTTATGAAATTGGGTTTTCAGCAATGGTAAAAATTAAAACCAAGAGTAGAAACAAACTGTAATTATCCTATTCCTTGCATCTGAAATTAGTTTCATTGCTGTAATAAAAACAATCATAAACAGGCGCACTTTTCATGCAGACCTGTATAGAAATACTTTTGTTAAAATCAATTTATAAGTACATACATACAGGATCACTCTAGGATAGATTATCATAGTTTTTAAAGATTGAAATGAAAATTCTTAGAATGAAAATGCAAGAAATATCTATGCATATTTAAAATTCTTATATATACACACATCATATTTCAGACAAAAAATAATATAATATTAAAAACAAAAATTGGAAAAAATAATTTGAAATTGAAATGGCAGATGGCTATCTCTCCTTCAAACCAAGAAGAGATGGCTATCTCTCCTTCAAACCATCCAATACAAGAAAGAGAAAGTGGTGTTAAAATAGCAAAATCAACACATTTCATATAGTATAGTTAATCATTAAAATGTATATCAGTTTGTAAGTATGCAATTATATCACGGAAAATGAGTGTGTAAAATTTGAATAAACAAATTTGAAGTATAATTTCAATCCTTCACTTTTCGTAAAATTTGATCCCATTATTGGTAAAGGTCTTGATAGTTTGCACATGCTTCATGGAACCACTTCAGGCATTTTATGCATTTTATCCAATTATTCGCTTCGGATGTGGTATTGTATTCTTCTCCACAACCAATACATTGATCCTCATCAAACTCTATTCCCTCGGAATCTGTAGGATTTGATAATTCAAATGTACGAGGGAACGTTATTAAGTAAGTCACAAAAGATAATAAAAAAATAATTTACCATGATAATCACTTGGAAACAATTTTTATTTTTCCACATAATCTCCAGCAACGTTGATGCACTTATCCCATCGTTTTATCAGACTCCCAATTCCAGCTACATAAAATTCTTTGGGTTGCTGTCTCATCCACAGTAGGACTTCATGTTGAACGTCGTCGTCATTTGCAAATTGTTTGCCTCCGAGATGTTGTTTCAGTGGACTAAACGGATGACAATCGCTTGGGGCTAAGTTTGGGCTGTAAGGTGGATGCTGTAGCATCCATAAACAGGTAACATTTCTTTATGAATATTTTTTGATTCAAGCCCTTTCGCCCACAAAAATCTGACCACAGCACGCTGCTATTCTATCATACAATCATTCAGCACCACCGCTATTTTTGAAACTGCATTACGCATGCGTGTGCGTGTTACCTACTTAGTATGAATTGAATATCATAAAGCTGTATGTCGCTACCATCTATCACCATTCTTTGTGGATATCTGTTATTACTTTAAATCATGCCATATGCATTTGTGACTTACTTAATGACTTACCCTTGTATTTCCTCTTCTTTGCTCCTGGAAGTGTCGTGTTTTTATTTTTTGCTGCGTATATTTTACATTTTTTACGGTTTTAAGTTAATTTTATTTTTTTAAATCAACTGTATCTGTCTCTGGGATGAAAGTTTCCGATGTTTACGAACATTTTCTGGTGATGTCAAAACCGTACCTACCTGTTTGCCATTAAATGTGCTATAAATACTATTGACACTTGTTCTAACTGTTTTTGTTATGGTTACATCAGATACTGGTGCAATATCATAAAGTACTTTTGTTGGTGATGGTACATTATGAGTTTTTGATATTTTAAAAGTGTCTTGTCGATTTGGTATGCTCATCTCTCCTAAAACTGAAGGACAGATATCCACCTAATTTAAAGCGTCATACTGCCACTGTACGTCTTTGTTTTAGACTTAGAGCAGAGATTGGATTGTATACGTGCCTTAAACTTTCGTATAAAAAAATAAAATGTAACATACGTATTGTAAAACATGCAGATACCTCTAAAATATTCAACCACTTAATTAAATAAACATTAAAATTTTCCTCACTTTTTATAACTGAGAAAATAACTGCACGTCGCAATGAATGAATATATTGAATCATTTCCTACGAACAAAGATTATGTTACCATCAAGATCAAGTTAAAACAATATTTGGACTGGCCATGTCTTCTCTATAGCCATCTATCGTAGAGTTAATTCTATATATAAACATATATATTTATATATTCCTATATTCCTATATTCCTTCTTGCCGCTTTTTTATGTAGGATGCCTAAATGAAACATACTATATATTATTATTATTATTATTATTTTGTTTGTTTGTGTGTGGGGGTGGGGGAAATTCAAGTACTTCTGAAAATTTTTCATACGAAAATGATGAAGTTGGTCACTAAAGATATGTATTTCTAACATGTGGGTCGCAAGGGATAAAAGTTTGGGAGCCCCTCCCTGCCTTACGTCATTAAACATTAGCTTAAAAAATATGATCGAAATAAAACTTTATCACATATCATCGCTACCATGCCAAACTATCGAATGCGAAAATGGTATAGATAGATTTCAGTCTGTTGTAATTATGAACTCAAAATCATCGCCAGGCAAAAATGGCCTAATTTTGTATATTTTCTGCACTGTTAAGTTGCTGATTAAATGTATATTTCCTGTGCATTGTACGCATCATTGTACGTGTAATAAAAGCAAGCGTAAGATATCGAATATAAAAAGTATTTTTACACATTCGATAGTTCGATATGGCGCGACGATATGAGTAACAGAAAGGGAAAAAAAAAAAAAAAAAACTAGTAACAGCAGTTCTTTAATGTCAGAAAAGTAAAAGCACATAATTCAATTAAAAAGAAAAAAAAGAAAAAGAAGAAAGAATTTTATTATATTTCATAAAATTTTATATTTTATTCTTAATCACCAGTAAACTGTTAATTTATAATACAATAAAAACTGCATTTTAGAGAAAACGCAATATACAGGACTATTTATATTGCATGTATATAATATGTTCTGACTTTCAAACATTTTCACACAGAGAAGAAAAAAAAAATCAAGAACATACGGTAAATTAAATTTTAATCTTCGATAAAAAGCAAAAGGTAACAGCTGTTTTCTAATGTTAGAATTGAGAAAGCATTTTTGATGATCAAATTATCTGAAGCAGAAAGAAAATGGGAAAGGATCGGAGTGGTGAGGGGGAAGAGGAGAATATTAATCAAACGGAAGACATTTTCAGAAATTTTAGTCATTTTTACGCATTATAATTTATTATTTGTGAGAACACTTGGAAAGCAGGTATTTACTTGACTTAAATAAATATATATATTAAAGTTTTTAAGTAATGGAATACGAAATGTTAATACAGACAAATATATAAACAGAGGATGAAAAAAAATGATTTGATGCATAATTTATTATGCAAATTATTCAGGTTTTAATACATAATCTGGTTTCTAACGTTACACTATTTTTCAAAACAACGAAAGTCAAATTGGATCTCAAGAAAACAAAGTATTTTATATATTTATATATCCCCTGCAGTAGAGAAAGGATTTTAGACGATAATAAAGTTTGCAATATCATTATTCTTGATTAAAGTTAATCCTGATGTTTACTACAAAGTATTTAAAAAATAATAATGATTCAATAAGTGTTGTTAATTATTTAAGTTATTCTTAAATTAACCTTTTTTACTTCAATTACTTGACTCATGCACAAATAATGGAAATATTGTATTCGGTCAAAAATTTCTATAGCCAGTTTGCACCTCAGCCCCAAAAGTGTCTTTTTTGAACTGGTCAGTGTGTGTGTGTGTCTGGATGGGACGGGGGGAAAATAGATAGGAGGTAAAATCTTCTAAGTATCATCTCTCTCTCTAAAAAAATAATTAAAAAAAAAAAAAGATAGAGCGACGAAACTTTGTAATTAAAAAAAGGTTCGCTGTGCACATGATTTTGTCAAGTTTCGGTAAAACTTGGAAAAGCAGAAGTGACATCGCAAATCCGTATCTCAAAAACGACTCTAACGATTTTCTTCAACGTTGCCTTATATTCCCCTTTTGAGATGTACTTTGTTATACATTATTGGATTGCTTCAGGAAAATAGATAGGCGTCTTGATAAGTAGGTCAATTTTAGGTCTCACAAGTGGGTTAAAAAAAAAATGTCTCAATGAATTTTAATGAAACTTGCCATATTAAATCAATTTTACACGTCCTTTCATATGTAATTGTTGATTTTCGATGAATTTACCAAGTTTTGGTGAAAAGAGGAAATGGGGCTGAAAGTAAGTGTCTCAAAAACGGCTCAAACTTTTTTTTTATTTGTAAAATCTTTTCCAGATGTACTTTCGCATGTATTACTTGGTTACTACAGTAATCAGTTGGATTGATTAGGTAGTCCAGTTTTAAATCTAACATCTGATGCATGCGCAATAACGTGGATCAGACTCCGACACGAAAGCAATATGATGTTTGATTGGAAACTCGCTTGTAAGTAAAAGATCCATTGCTCGAAATATCTAACAAAACATTTTTGTATGAACAAACAAAAGATGATAAATTATTCCCAGTGTGCAATGAAATTCTAAATAATGGTTCGTCAACAAGTTTCCCTAACTATTTTATTCATTCTGATTGAAAAGTTTTGATGTTAAAGAAATATGATACACACGATGACACTACAAATATCTCATTATAGTCCCAGATAAATTAAAAGCTAAAGCATTGACCATCGCTCATTTACACCATTTTGGTTTTACAAAATTTAACGAATTTCTATCACCTAGACTTTCCTGGAGAGGTATGTACAGTCGGTAACAAAAGTGTCCGAACACTAGCAAAATTTCCTATATTAAAAAAGTACACTTCATACGGTTTTGTTAAATAAATCCTTATCGAATCCTGTTCTTACACTGACTAAGAACAGGATTCGACAAGGATTTATTTAACATAACCGTATGAAGTGTACTTTTTTACATAGGAATTTTTGCTAGTGTTTGGACACTTTTGTTACCGACTGTACAATGATATCTTGCATTTTGCTGCATCACGTATTAAATACTTGCAATCAAAACACCATCGTACACTAAATGAATCTTTGCAGCCAATTTGCACCCCAAAATTTCTTAGCCATACTTTCTATCAGTGGTAATAAAAGCTACATATTTATTTAAAAAAAGAAAAAAAAATTGAAAAGCTTATATTTTATAACTTCTCTTTGTTCATTGGTTTATAGAATAAAATAGCTTTTAATTTTACCTCTCTACATAACCCTTTCAGTGGCGATGTAATTAAGTTCATTTAATATCAAGTGCCACCAGAATTTGGAAACAGAGCTAGATGATAATAAATAAATAATTTTTTTCGCCTAAGTCAAAACGGTAAAAATTTATTAGAAATTTCCGGGGGGAATTTTCGAAACTGGGAATTAAAATTAGGTGGTATAAAATACATACCACCGCCCCTAAAAGGGCTGAACACACACACACACACATATACGAGAAACAATTAAAGTCTTTAGTAACTAATAAAACATTCTTAACATTTTTCCAAATATATTTTTACTTTCCGAACACTATAGTGAGGAAAGTATTGTAATCATGTCAAAAATCCGAATTCGAGATTTTGATGTTTCTATACGTTTCGAGGTCCAACGAGTCCGTTTTCACTATTTTTACGATGATGTATGTATGTGTGTGTGTATGTATGTGTGTATGTATGTGTGTGTGTGTATGTGTGTATGTCTGTGAGTGAACACGCTATCGTCTAAACGCTTTGTTCGAATAAGCTGAAAGTTGGTTTGTATATTGTAAGTCATCATAGTACGAACCCTATAGATTTTGGTGAATCTAGCACTTATAGTTTTTTTACAGGGACACAAAGAAAAATTCTTTATCATTATGGCCAAGGGACCAAAATCTTAAAAGTGCGATAGCATCTAAACGCCTTATTCAATTGAGCAAAATTTTTATACACATATTATAGGTCACAGATACTCAATCTGTATAGAGTTTGGAGAATCTAGCACTTATAGTTTTTTTACAGGGACACAAAGAAAAATTATTTGCCAAATTTTTAAAAGTGTGATAGCGTCTAAACGCCTTATTAATCTCAGCAAAGAATTTGTACACATGTTATAGGTCACATTTGAACCAACTGTATAGATTTTGGTGAATCTAGCACTTACAGTTTTTTTACAGGGACACAAAGAAAAATTATTTATCTTTATGGCCTATGAGACCAGCGATAGCATCTAAACGCCTTATTCAATTGAGCTGAAAATTTGTATGAATATTATAAATCACTGTTGCACTAACTATAAGCATTTTGGTGAATCTAGCATTTATAGATTTTTACAGGGACACAACGAAAAATTTTTTATCGTTATGATCTAAGGGCTCAAAGTTCAGTAGCGTTAAATAAAACCTCGTGTGATATATGGAGAAAAATACTCAAACACTCTGTTATGGTTTTCTCTTTTTTGTTTGTTTAGCAACTCCTCTTTCTTTATTTTATCTATAAAACTGTTAGTTACTCAATGTTCGGAAAGTCGAGTTTAGTCACTCCAGATTTTTTACCTTGTTCTGTTAATTAAATTAATAGAAGACGTTATATGGATAGATCAATCGTTACCGAGATTCAATTAATTAGTGAATAATGTTTCGTCATTTTTATGTTTACATTAGAAGTCTATTTTAGTCCCACATAGTTGCTTTGCTTTTCATTCTAACTACTATCGTTACTATGGTGATATAATAATAAAACTATGCTTCAGTTGAAGTAAAAAAGGATTTAGCATTACAAATTAAATCTACTTAGCGAATCATGAAGATAGTATTCATGTTATTAATCCATAATATAAAAATATACTGAATAATAAACCTTCCACTTTTCGTAAAAGTGGAAATTACATATGTGCATCATTAATTTAAAAAGCATATTACACAATTATACATACTCGACGTACTTGATTTTAACTAGTTACGTCACCAAGACGACTTAATTTGATATCAATGTTTATTTGTTAAAAAAAAAAAAAAAAAAAAAAAAAAGGGGGGGGGGTTAAAAAGTTGGGCGTTCCTTTTGAACCTCCTACTGTAAACTGTTTATTACCTTTAAATAATTAACCAAATTTTAAGAAACAAAAACCATTTTTTTTTTCTATTGGTAGAATGATATCTCATTTATTTCGTTGCAGGTATCCGCGTTTGTAATGATCGATAGATGGCGCTCTCTGAACACTGCAGTTGTTAGTAAATATAACAGCCACGTGTAATTATTATTCTTTCTCCGCCATTTCATCATGGAAAGTCGATTGCATAATATGAGGATATGCAGTTGTGTGATAATTTCACCTTAGCCCACCAGAGGGCGAGCATTTCATTACAATCGCGGATTAAACTTTTAACCTTGTGTGAACGGGTAAACGTGCGTGGCTGGTTGAGGCCACAGATTATTATACAGATAGGACATTCCCGTATATTCTTCGGTAATCAAAATTTTACTGCAACGACCCTATTGTCAACGGCTGTAAGTTTCTCGAACTCTCCAGTTTACGCAATCGCTCGTCTTATTTTTATTGTATCTATGTTCATATCGTAATATTAGTGCAACGTTAAACCCAACATCCAACCAACTAACCATTGCATTCATGTTTACGTTTGGCAGCATTGTTATTGTTTACGACCTTGATTGTCGAAAGCAATTTATTTTAAGAAGCAAGTACTAAATACTAAGCAAATAAATTTCGAAAATATACATAAACCAGAAATATTTTTTTCATTTAAATCATTTTGTATTATTTAAACCAAGCAATGTCGAATATTTAAGATTTCATACCATACTGCTATTTCAGCATTACAGTTTGTTATATTAATTTGTACATGTGTTTGGCAAAATTTATTTTCAAACATGATAAAAATTAGCTTTATTTCTTAGAAAATAGCTGAGAATGTTATGATTTTGTGAATTTAAAAGTAGTAGAAAAGTGAAGGAAAGAAAACTGCACATACGTTTTCGTTTGGCAACTTTATTATTGTTTACAAACTTGATTGTCAAAAGCAATTTATTTTAAGAAGCAAGTGCTAAATATTAAGGAAATAAACTTTGAAAATATACATAAAATAAAAACATTTTTTCATTTTAAAGCATTTTGTATTATTTAAGCCAAGCAACGTTAAATATTTAATGATTTCATACTGTTATTTCAGAATTACAGTTTGTAATTTTAATTTGTACTTGAATATGAATATGCTTGACAAAGCATATTTTTAAACATTATAAAAATTAACTTTTATTTCTTAGAAGAATAGCTGTGAATATTTTGAGGATAATTTTGTAAATTCAAAAACAATAAAAAGTGAAGAAAAAGAAAACTTCCCATACTAACCTGCTACTAACTACTCGCGAAATAGAAAAACAATTTTCGATTAAAGATGCTATTCATGTAGACTTAACACATGTAGTTCCCCTCTGTTGACACTAGTGGTGCAACTAGCACTATATTTCCGGTTCGTGTTCTAGCTTCACTGTCCTATCTGTATGATAATCTGTGGGCTGAGGCAAACTGTCACCAATAATTTTTTATTTATAATTGACATGAATTCATAATTGAAATAAGGAGGTAATTATTTTTTTGATAGTAGTGGTTTTATTAGGCATTTATAATTGACATGAATTCATAATTGAAATAAGGAGGTAATTATTTTTTTGATAGTAGTGGTTTTATTAAGGCATTAGTTAATCTAATGCATTAATTATTAAACCCCACATTTCTCTAATAATAATTATTTTTTAATTAAAATACAGAATTTCTGTCATAAATATGTCAAAAACTACTGTCAAATATAGTGACTGTAGCATGCCTCGAGTTAAATCTGGGGTGATCATTCGTCCTCGAAAATCGAGAACAGTTCCTATTTTGAAATCGTTTATCTAAGTTGTTAAATATCGTAGCAAGGTAATTACTTATTATAATGATTATTTCTTTTTTTGTTCATTATTTTCTTAGAATAAAAAGTATTTCCGTAATTGTATATTTGTAAAAAAAAAAAAAAAAAATTATAAAGTTAATCTAATATGTCCACTACAGTTTAATTAGACAGTGGGTTTGTCACTCATTTTCAAGATGCTGGTTGGGAAATTGTGACTCTACTGAATGACCACCAAGGAATTGATCTAATGCTCTCTAATTTGTTTTCCTTAGGGTGGACTAAAGAGGAAATTTAACAAGCAAAATCCAAAATTCGTCATGAAGAAACGAAATCATGAAGTTCTTGCAAACGTAGAATACCTGCTAGAATCTGCCACAGTCATTACAAGAGTTAATAAAAAATTGTGAATAATTTTAATGCTGATGTGAAATTTCAACGATGCATAACAATTCTATCATTGATATAAATTGAGGCAATTTTCATGAAATTAAAAGTGTTTTGTTCCTTTGAACAAAATAACTTTTAGTTTCGTGAAAATTGCCTTATATTAAAAATCGTACAAACAATTTTCTATAGAATGCTGATTCCCACCCACCTCGTAGAAATAAACACAAAATCTACCTAACGAAAATCAAATAATCTACTGTTTGTTACATACTAGCTGTCGTATGCAAACTAGCTGTCGTTTCCATTTGAACATGCAAACTGCTGCTTGCCTGTGACCTCACACGATGTGTTGCATGAATCACAGGACTCCTTTACTGCCTAAAATAAATATATTCTTAGAAAAATAAAGTAAAGACAGCAATGTTCGCAACCCTAAAATTTGCACCAGTGTTCGCCACCCTCACAAAAAAAAAAAAAAAAAAAAAAAAAAAAAAAAACAGTTAAAATATGCGTTTAATAACGTCTATGAATTTGAATTCGCCCGAACTAGATTCCCTATAACCGAAGAATCTATCTCGGGTAGATTCAAATCCATAGATGTTAATTAACGCTTATTTTAACATTTCTTTTACAAGGATGACGACTACTGGAGCAAATTTTAGGGGTAGTGAACTGCATACTTGCCAACCACCTCATTAATAACCGTACAATTGTTAACGCCCCTTTTCTCACACCACTATATTTTTAGAGTAATTCTCTCCAAATGTTGTTACGATTAAATAAGACTAAAATTACTCTAAAAAATTATTGGTGTGAAAAAAAGGCGGGTACTAAAAATTGTGCGGTTCATAATGAGGTGGTTGGCAAGTATGGAACTGTGATATCTTCACCTTAAACTACTTATTATGGCTAAAGTATCCGTTCTATGTATAGTTTGAAAATAAATAAATGCCACAAATGCATTTTTTAATAAAATAAACATGACGCCAATTAAGAAATATATATATATATATATATATATATATATATTGTACGCGTAAATAGGTATCGCCTCTGAAGTATGATGCCATTTTGCCCTAATCCGGTAAAAACCTAATATCAAATATGATGCCAATTTCACAAAATGTTTTTGCTTTCATTTGCTAGATGCAAAATAAACCTGTGAAATCACCATAAACACTCGATATACTTCATTTATCATTCTAACTATCAGGTTCCCATAGCGATACGATATCGAATCAATGTCATGCTGAAAATAGCATTTCGATCAAAAACAAAGAGTTAGTAAGCGCAGTATTAAAAAACATCATACGACAATAACAATAGATTGATTTTTAATAAATCATGACGAAGTTAAAGTGGAGTAGTATTTTTCAGTTTATTGGTGTTCATTAGTTCTACCTCAGAGTCGATAATAGATGTATTGATTTTAATAAAAAATGTATTTTTTTCTTGTATTTAAATGTTAGAAGCTTTTTATTGAAATTGTATTGTGTCATCGCATCTTCGTGTTACGCTAAATAAACAAGGCACCTCCACTATAAAGTAAATGTAACTCGTTCTTTCCATTGCTCGTTTACTCGGCTCGTTAGGGCGTCGTGTTGATAACGCGAAGGTCGTGAGTTCGGTCCTCGAAGGGCATGATGTAAATTTTGCAGATAATTAATAGAAAAGTTGTCAATTGATAAAAATGATTTTTCATTGTCTGCACAGTACCTGAAGAGTTTTTTAAGAAACTCTTTTTTAGTTATTAAAAAGCACAAAATAAAAATTTAAATAAATGTTTATATATTTCCAAATATATATACATTAGGAATGTGTGTGTGTATGGGTATATATATATAGTTTCTAATATATATATATATTTAGGAAACTTTTTATTAAAATTGGATTTTCCGCATCGTGTATTTGTGTCACGCTGTAAAACAAGGCGCCTTACCTTTAACGCAAATGTAAGCAGCTTTTACCATCATTCATTATCTCTATTGATTAGAGCGTCCTATTGATAAGGTGATGGTCGTGGGTTTGATCCTCGAAGGCTGATATGTTACGTTGTTGCAGATAATTAATGGAAAAGATATCATTTGGTTAAAAAAAAAAAAAAAAAGTCTTTCATTTTCTTCACAATATTCTAAGAACTTTCCATTAGTTTTTTAAGAAACATTTTTCACTTTCTCTTACCCATAAGGTAGAGAAAGTATTGTTTTTGGGTCAAATTTTCGAACGCGAAATTTTGTTATATTTACACGTTTTGAGGTCCCCTGAATACGAAAATCATGTTTTTAGCAAATGGTCTGTGTGTATGTCTGTCTGTCTGTTATCAGCATATCTCAAAAACAAATTATGGCAGAAAGTTCAAACTTGGTATTCTAAATGTGTATCATATAGGGATGCTACAGTAAGCTTTTCGTTAAGATCAAGCAAATGGTTCGTGTACAGGGACAATCAAGATAATTCTAATACATTACGTCTATGGGGGAAATTGCAGGAAAGTAGAGTTTAACGTCTATAGACTGCACTAAACCAAATGAAACGAATATATATTTTTGTAATAGAGATAGTTAACTGGGAAAATTTTTTTTGTGTATGTAGGAGCCTCGCCTCCCCCCCTGGGGGGGAAGTCCCCCCTCGAGGGGAGTAAATTTTCATGATGGGTATCTTTCAAAAGAGCTCGCCAATACTTTTAAAACGAATGGTTGAACCATCGATCTGCGATAATTTAAAACAAAGTTATCGATTTTTTTTTTACTTTTAATGAAAAAAAAAATTAAAAAAAAAAAAAAAAAAGAATCGTACTTTTTTTTTTTTTTTTTTAATATTGAGAATAAAATGGACTTTTTTTTGGATATTTGGTGTTGTACTACTTCTCTAATATGGAAATCGTCTGCCTTATCATAAAAGATAATTTTTTTAAATAATAATTTTAAAAAATCATTTTTTAAAAAGAGAATTATTTTTTAATAACCGAATTAAATTCTATATAAATGTATGTGCATTAATGAAACGGGGGGTTGAGGAGGGCAGTAGCCCCCCTCACACAGAACTAATTATCATATAAAACTCTTCAGAAGCCTAATATGAATTGTTTAACATAGGTTTACATAACAGTACTCGTTATCTTACCTATTAATCTGCAACCTGTATTTATAGTATTAAATTTTAGGGTAAGAGAAAGTCGTGTGAGTGACACACCAGATTATTTTAGATACTAAAACGCATAAAATAAAAATTTTAGGAAAAAAAAAAATGGAAGTTTCTTATTGTGGAGCCCTAAAAAGCATAAAGTAAAAATTTATTAATACATACTAAAAATAAATAAATAAATAAATAAATAAACATTTCAACAATAAAATTTTTTTAAAGAGAAATATAGATATTTCACTTTTTTAAGAGATGTTAAAAATCTTAAATATTCAAAATATTTTTAAAAAGCATTCAAGAACAATATTCTTTTTTTTTCTTTATAATTTGTTATTTGTTATTTTTTTGGCATGTTCTATGACTTTTGGCTAGAGTATCATAATGATAACGCGATGGTTGTTGGTTCGATCCTCCTACGGACGATGAGTTAATTTTTGGAGATAACTAATAGAAAAGCTGCCAATTGATAAATAAATAAATAAATAAATAAATCTTTCAATATCTACACAGTATCATAAGAATTTTTGATGATTATTATATTTTAAGCTTTTTTCTTGTAATTGAAATGCAAAAAATAAAAATTTAAGTAGAAAAAAACATTTTTTAACAGTAGAAGCTTTTATTGTGAAGCCCTAAAAAGCATGAAATAAAAATTTATTCTTGCAAAGAAGTGCTATAAAGAAATGAACGTTTCAACACTGAGAAAGTTCTAGAGAAAGATAGATATTTCACTTTTGCAAGAGAGGAAATATTTTTAATATTCAAAATACTTCAAAAAGCTTTCGAGACCTTTGAAATTTATGACTTAACGAATATTTATACAAAAACAAATAACTATGAAGATGGTCTCAAATACTTTTTCAAATATATTGAATATTTAAAAATTTTCATCTCTTGAAAAAGTGAAATATCTATCTTTCTCTTGAATTTTCTTAGTGTTGAAAATTTCATTTTTTATAGCATGTCTTTGCAAGAATAAATTTTTATTTTATGCTTTTTAGGGCTTCATAATAAAAAGCTTCTACTGTTAAAAGATTTTTTTTTTTTACTTAAATTTTTATTTTAATAGTGAAAATAGTAAGCAGTGTCTAAATACACGTTTACGCTCCAAAAAAAATATTTTTTTTTTTAAATGAATGTTTAGAAGAAAGGCTAAAAAAGTTTTTTTTTTTTTTTTTTTTTTTTCTTTTTCCAAATTTTTTATAGTTATATATTTTATGCTATTTTTATGAAATATTTCAAAAAATTTCAATGAGTTAAATATCTTTAACACGTTGAGCGCCACGCGAATTCATAATAAATTCCATTAAAATTCTACAGTGATTCCTCCTGTAATAAATAAGAATTATGTAAATTTTAAATAATTTTTCAATAATTACTTAAAACAATGTAATGTTTTTAGTTTTATATCATATTTTACACTGTCAACCACCGATGCGGCTTTATATCATATTTGATACCGTCAGCCACCGATGTCTGAAATGGCGCTCAACGTATTAATATAAAATTAAGTTAATAACAAATTAACAACCAGCGTCTGGGTACATGTTTATAAACCAAAAATATTTATTTAGTGGTATTTAGAATAAAGGTTTAAAAAAGATATTTGTTTCTGAATTTTTATTTTGTATTCATTTAATTTACAATTATATTTATTTTATGTTTTTAAAGAAAATAGTTCACCCTTTTTATGAGAAAAATGCCTTTATTATAAATACCAATATACGATAAACTAAGAACCACCGTCTAACTATACATGCTTTTACTCCAAAAATATTTATTTAGAAGTTTAGATTAAAGAATTAAAGATGGTTTTTGTTTCTAAATTATTATTTTGTGTTAATTTAATTCTTAGTTAACATTCATCTTACATATTTAGAGCAAATATTTTAATCTTTTTGAAAGTTAAATTTCTCTTTTATAAACACCAATGAATGATAAATTAATAACCATCGGCAAACTACCTGTTTACACTCCAAATGTATTTATTTAATGGAAGCTTAAAATAAATGTTTAAAGAAGTTCTTTGTTTACATAAACAACATTCCTGATTAATTCGTTTAGTCTTTCATCAAGTCGGTTAATGCGTTGACGTAATGAAAATTTAATGAGAATTCGTAAAGGATTATACAGGGCCAAAAGAAGCATCAATATTCAACAGATAGTTGCGTGTGAGTTTAGACTGTCACGAAATTCGGAAACGTATTTTGTTTAGGTTTAATTCTCGTCGTAAAAGAGAATTCACCTTTCCAAACTTTAAAATTCCATTTTAGAAGCTACTAGAAGGAATCTCTTTAAAATCTAATTAAAACTTTATAATAAAATTTTCTTGAAAAACTTTTGTTAAGAACTTCCTTGTATCGTAGCTGATATTTGTCATTTTTCATCTGCTTATTTTCAAAGATGTTTTAACAAAATATAAATCGAATCTTTAAACAGGAAATATTAATCAGTTAGAGAGGAATGAGAGGTAACTATTGAGCGCGTACTGTTAATTCAAATTATATGCTTAAATCATATGAAGAATGCTTTTAATAATGTTAATTTGCAGTTACGAAATTTATTAGTTGAGTTTAAACTCAAAGGGAAAAAAAGTTTAGATGTTAAAAGGTTATATATACAAATAATTTTTTCCCTTCACAAAAGCTATTGGATAATCCGTCAGTTGCGAAACCTCACGAGACCATTACTAAGCTACCTCCAAATTTAAACTTCGAGATTTTTTTTTTCTATACGGAGATTATACAGTAAAAACCATTCGGCCCAGCCAAATTAAACTTTTTCTCATCGGAAAAAGAAAACATCATCCGACTTTTTTCCCATATACTCGTAAATGCATTCTTTACCAAACTTCCCCCTCAGTCTCTTACAAATTTTTGTAAGAGGCGGTCGTGACATAAGTTCCTTTTGTAACATACTGTTGCGTACTTGGGGGTTTGTGAGTTGTCCGAGAATGAAAGGCCAAACGTACAAAAATTCAGTAATTTATTCACAGAAAGTTCCAGAAAAATACAGGTCTATAAACCAAGTATCAGCTTCAATTGAACCAGTAAACACAGCTTAAACAACAGCTGTCAATAGCAAATCCACAGTACAAACTGTATAGCAATAACACTTGACGCAAGTCTCTTTCAAAGAGGCTCAAAACAATGCAAGCATTAGCAAAGCTGGCTGAGAACTGAACTGACTGACTGCCTTGGCGGGAAAGCGCTCCTTTATATACCCCTGTAGAAAAGTGTGGAACGTTCCAGAAATTTCCGTATCTCATCAGCCAATGGGATTAGAGCTTCCATATTTGGTATATCCCTAATAAGTATTTTCTCGCCAAGGTCGCAAAAAAAAAATCGCCAAGGTGGGAAAAAGTCGCCAAATTTGGCGCCAAATCCATTACCTGCCTTATTGGGGCTTTTTAATGCGTTTTTAAGGGAAAATAAGGCTATTTCAACGCTAAAACGACCAGAAATGCACAAAATTAGCACTTTATCAACTTACTAAGCCTCTTCGAAAGAATTTATACAAAAATAAACACAATTATTTAAAATTTTGTAACAATACATTTTCTTCTACAGCTTTTTTTGTTTTTGTAAAACACATCGAACAATTCGAGCACTGTATCGTAAGTTTAATTTCCGTCGATGTTTGATTTTTAGAGCAAACTCACCTTATTATTATGCTTTCCTCGCGCACAGAAACAGAAGATGGCCTACCAATATCGCTTTGCCATCCATATTTGCCAGGATTTTTAAGAAAATTATAAATGGCCGTTCTTGATATATTCAGTTTTGTCGCAATTTGTCGTCATTAAGTCCTGAACTTTTAAAAGCAACTATTTTCAGTTTCTTAAACTCCGAATTTAGTGCCCAACAGCATTACTGCAAAAATAGAATACGACGTTACCAATCGCTTACTAAGCATTTATATCGTCTGGGAGTGACGTGTGCAGAACAAAAAATAGGTAAATTTTGCCTTTTAGAACACACAAATACAGTTGTTCTTATAATTTTCCCCACATCACATGACTATCTAAATCCAAAATACATTTTATGAATATTAACTTCACATACATTTCCATAAAAACTAACAAAAAAGTATTTTATTTATCGTTGGTTTCCAGCCATAAAATTTGCATATTTTCCCGTCTAGCTGTAGCCAAGGTTTTGATGATTTTCCGCTTGTCTTTATAATTTTGACCACCACTGTACAAAAGAAGTATTGGATTTGTGAAAATTTTCGAGCTCCAGTTTTCGAAGGACTTATACGTTTTTACACGTCCAGAACACGGTTTGTCTGTTTTTAGAAAATGTCTGTCTGTGTGTCTGTGTGCATCACAAATTTTCTGCATGCTGTATCTCACGAAACAATGAACGGAATTTAATCGAGCTTGGTATTTAATTGTAACATGACCTTAAACTGTTGTTGATTACATTTTATGATCAATCGCTCAACAGGTGGCGCTGTGATCGCTTTTTTCTAAATTTTTAACAGGGCAGTATTGGACAAAATTACGTGTAAATGAAGATAATGAGAGTTATTTTTCATGCATTATTGTAAAATCAATATAAATTATTGATAATAGTAGTAGTAAACTAAGAAAAAAGTGTGTGCATGTAGGAATATCGGTAGCCCACCTCGGAGGGGGGGGGGGGGTGCGGAAGTATCCCCGGGGTGTGAGGTGTAGATTTTCAATTAAATATCTTTTAAAAAAACTTTGTCAATGCCTTTAAAATCAATGTTTGAACCATAGATCTGTGCACTGTAAAAAATTTCAACAGAAAACTCTGTGTAATCTATTATCTTAAGTCTTAAGTAAAATTACAGAGAAAAATAAACGGAGATGTTAAAAAACTTATTTTATACATTCATTTTAATAACTAATATTAATTTAATTAATTATTGGTGAGAATATATTTCGGACTTGGAGTGCTTTTGCTAAAGTAGAAATAGTCATTTTTAATTTTAATTAAAAAAATAAATAATAAAATTCTGTAAAAATACTGAATAAAGATCGAGAATCTCGATTATTCACTTTTAACTAATAATTACTGTAAATTTACAGAGCCTCTGGATAAATATTTACATTAAATTTACAGAAATTTTTAACAGTGTGATAATTTAAAACAAAATTATCAATTTTCTTTATTTTAATGAAAAAAAAAAAAAAAAATCGCATTTTTTCTGATGCTGGCACGAATTTGACTTTATTTCGACATTTAATATTATTTCTCTATAATTAAAATCGTTTGTATTCCTCGTGGGAAATAATTTGAATAAATAATAATTTAGTAAATAATTTGCATCGTGTGAATTCGTACAAGATTATTTAGAAGAAAGTCTTTTGTTGGCCACAATATACTAGTTATTTAAGCAAATATTTCACTTTTTTTACTTTCTCTTACCCATAAGGTAGAGAAAGTATTGTTTTTGGGTCAAATTTTCGAAAGCGAGATTTTGTTATATTTACACGTTTTGAGGTGACCTGAATACGAAAATCATGTTTTTAGGAAATGGTCTGTGTGTCTGTCTGTTATAAGCATATCACAAAAACGAATTATGGCAGAAAGTTCAAACTTGGTATTCTAAATATGTATCATATAGGGATGCTACAGTAAGCTTTTCGTTAAGATCAAGCAAATGGTTCGTGTACAGGGACAATCAAGAGAATTCTAATACATTACGTCTATGGGGGAAATTGCAGGAAAGTAGATTTTAACCTCTATAGACTGCACTAAACCAAATGAAACGAATATATATTTTTTGTAATAGTGATAGTTAACTGGGAAAAAAAATTGTATATATAGGAGCCTCGCCTCTCCCCCTGGGGGGGGGGGAAGTCCCCTCTCGAGGGGAGTAAATTTTCATGATGGGTATCTTTCGAAAGTGATCGCCAATACCTTTAAAACGAATGGTTGAACCATCTATCTGCGATAATTTAAAACAAAGTTATCGATTTTTTTTTTTACTTTGAACGAAAAAAAAAAAAAAAAAGTAAAAAAAAAATCGAATGTTTTTTTTTTTTTTTTTTTTTTTTTAAATATTGAGAATAAAATGGACTTTTTTTTTTTATATTTGGTGTTATACTACTTCTCTAATATGGAAATCGTCTGCCTTATCATAAAAAGATATTTTTTTAAAAAGAGAATTATTTTTTAATAACCGAATTAAATTCTACATAAATGTAGGCGCATTAATGAAACGGGGGGTTGAGGGGGGCCGTAGCCCCCCTCACATAGAACTAATTATCATATAAAACTTATCAGAAGCCTAATATGAATTGTTTAACATAGGTTTACATAACAGTACACGTTATCTTGCCTATTAATCTGCAACCTGTATTTATAGTAATAAATTTCAGGGTAAGAGAAAGTCGTGTGCGTGACACACCAGATTATTTTAATATGTGAAATATCTTTATGAATCATAAACTAATAACCAGCACTAATTATCTGTTTACACTCTAAAATATTTATTTAATGGAAGCTTAAAATATAAGATTAAATAAGTTCTCTGTTTCCGTAAACAACGATCCTGATGAATTCATTTATCGTTTCATCAAGTCGTTTAATGCGTTGACGTAATGAAAATTTAATGAGAGTTCGTAAAGGATTAAACAGAACTAAAAGAAGCATCAATATTCAACATGAAGTTGCAGCAAGCGTTTAGACTGTCACGAAATTCGAAAACGTATTTTGTTAAGATTTAATTCCCATCGTAAGAGATAATTTAGATTTTCAAACTTTGAAATTCCATTTTAAAGGTCATTAGAAGAAAACTCCGAAAAATTAAATCGAAAGTTTCTTGAAAAACTTTTGTTTAAATCTACTTCTCTGTCGTATCTGATATCTTTTTCGTTTGTTTGTTTTCAGAGAGCTGATTTAACAAAATATAAATCGAATCTTTGTAAAAAGAAATATTTAATTAAAGATGTAAAAATTAGAAACACTACAATTCTATTGTAAAGGTAGATAATATTTTAAAATATTATGAAGAATGTTTTTAAAAAATATAAATTACAATTATGTGTTTTATTAGTTGAATTCAATAATAATAATAATAATAATTATAACAATAAAGTTTTCTTTCTAAATACATAATTATATATCTGAAAGATTTTATTCGATAAAATTAATTTAAATGTTAATTTCGATTATATAATTAAAAAAGAAAATAATTTAAACTTTAATATTAAAAAAAGTTTAATATCCATTCCTATAAATAGGGTTTACACCTTCTTATGAGTAGATTCACGGTTATCAATAAAAGTTATTAAAATTACAGACATAGGCGATAGATAAATTTATTATTTAAAATATTTTAAGGAATTTAACTCTTTTGTTTTATTTAATTTTTAATTTCTATTACTCACATATATGGTAGAGAAAGTATTGTTTTTGGGTCACGTTAAACCTACTCAACATGAATATATATATATATATATATAATCTATAAATAATAATAATAACAAAACAAATTTTTTTTATGAACGTAGCTACAATACTCAAACGGTTTTGTTGGTCTCACGTTAGCTCCCCTCCCCCTTTCTCCCCAATAATATATGCCAAATAAAACTCTTTCTAAAACCCTTTTAAACTGTTTTGGACGTACTTTTATAATGGTCGAAAACGTTTACTTTTTTTACACCCAAACTGTGACCATTATCGTTTTTTATTTTCTTCTATATTCAATAGACGAAAGTATTGGATTCGTAAATATTTTCGACTTCCAGTTTTCGATGGATTTACACGGTTTGAGAAGTCCAGAACACGATTTGATTACTTTTAGAAAATGTATGCCTGCTTGTCTGTCTTTGTGCGTGTGTGACAAAAATTTAGTAGCGACTGTATCTCAGGAACTACAGCTCAGAATTGCACATATATTCATATGTATATGCACCTTGACCTATATTAGTGCTACCAACTTTCGGTGTCAATAGCTCAACAGGTAGCGCCACTATACAGTGATTTCCACAATTTAAGGTAAGGCTCTGAAACTCTCAGAAACTATTACACAAAATTGTATATAAATTTATATGTAGATGCACCTTGACATAAATTAGTGTCTAGCAACTTTTGGCGGCAATCGTTCAACAGATGGCGCTGCTATACAGTGATTTTCGCAGTTTAAGGGAAAGTTATATCTCAGGTTCTACTGCGTATAACCAAAGAAATCTCGATATGTAAAAAGGTCATTATGATCCATTACTCTGATTCAGTTTGAATGCATACTGGCAAATAGATGACGCTGCTATACTTAATTTTTTTTTGAGAACGGGAATGCTGTATCACAACTTTTGTGGCATATAACTGTAAGAAACTTGATATGTGAGATAACCATTATGAAAAAGCATTTTTCAAGATGCTATTTATATAGAATAAAACTATCTTTCTTTGGATATTTAGTGTAGTTTTCTTTATGATGAAAAAGTCTGCATTCATCGTGGTAGATAACTTAAATAAATAATAGTTTTAATAAATTATTTGTACTGAGTGAATTTGTATAAGAAAATATGGAAGAAAGTCTTGTATTGGCCACAACACACTACATTGTGTCCTAAAAGTTCCAGTATTCCAATTTAAAGAACTCATTGCGTTCATGATTTTTTTTTTAAATATTAAATTTTGTCGTCTGCTTATTATTGTATCAATTCTTTAATTTTTTTCGTTTGTTTCTTTTCTCGCTCAAGTTGTGTGAGAATAAAGTTTTATGTTATTTTGTTCTTCATAGTGAAATGAGTTTATCACGCATTCAGAGAATTACGCTGTTTGAAGCTTATTTTGAATGTAAATCGTATGAAACATGCAAAGATGTTTGGAGATATAAATATCCAGATGGTGCAACACAGAGTAAAAATATGCTATATCAGCTCGTTCGACAATTTCGTAATACAGGCTCTATGCAGGTCTGTACAGGTTTCTCTACAAGAAGTCACTCCCAGCGTGTTAATACGCGTTTCTAAACACATGCGCAAACGAGTTCAGCTTTGCCTCCTAGAAAAGGGTGGACATTTTGAACATTTATTATAAATGTAAGTTCTGTATTTTTTCCTCCGTTATTTTAAGTGTGCCTTTTATCATTAGCATAAAAATAATCGTTTTAAGGATTGTTGTTTTGTAAATAAAAAATAGATCAGCGTCAGTACTGGAACTTTTAGGACACACTGTAGCTTTATAAAGAAATTTAGGTATGAAAAACTAATGTCAGTGATTACTTTATTTGTAACTAGCAGGCTACGCCCGCTTCGCTGGTCACTATATTTAAATGAATTTTCGAAAGAATCGAATTAATATTTATTTTTTTTACACCGCATTATAGACAAAGATTAAAAAAAAGAAAAGAAACTGAAATTGCTCCAAACCTCGCTTCGGGTACCCGCTGTTTACGGCAGCTCTTTTCCCGCCCGCATTGCATCAGGTCTAGGTTTCCCATGCCTGCAGGAAGATCTTTCCCGGGCACTTCAATCTGGATATTTATCGACGACAGGTGGAATCTGCTACTATTTAAGTATTACGATTTTAAAGATGACTGTATCTCAGCATCTATTAAATATTTTAGTTTTGAACTATGTATTTTATAGCCCATGCTATTTACACTATATTACGATTTGATTCCGACCAATGTAATAAAATAAAATAAAATAAAAAGTAGATTAAATATATATATATATAAACAAATAAATTTTAGTCAATTTAATCCTTTTTACTATGTATACATTACCATTTTTCCCGATAAATACAGTAAATGAAAAAAAAAAAATGAATTAATAAAAGCTTTTTCTTTTAAAGGAATTAACTAAAAAATGAAAAATAAGAAGTTGTTCTACTATAAAAAATTAAACATAACTGTTATAAATACGTTTTTAAATTTAAAACTAATTATACTTAATTTTTTCTACTGCATTACGATTTTATTTTCAATAAATATAACAAAAAAAAAAAAAAAAAAAAAAAAAAAAAAAAAAAAAATTCGCCTTCAAATGAATGAATTAAATAAAAATAATTTGCGTAATAGCCGTTGCTAAGATACGCAGACGATTGAAGCAAAAGAATTAAATTTATGAAAAATAAAGCATTAAAGGCAATATTTAAAATCGAAAAAACATTAATTTAAAAAATTCAAATTCGAAATTCGAAAAAATCTCGATGAGGTGCACATCTGCAGGGTCCCAGGTACCTATATGCCAAATTTGGAAGCTCTGCGATCAGTAGTGTGAGCACCAGAGCGCAGACAGACACACAGACACACAGACACTTCTCTTTATTTATATAGATTATGATTCTATGAGTAATGGCTGATAAAATACCCAGTGGACACCGATATCACTATATTTAAAGAATTTAATAAATGAAATGGTTCTTGTAAAATTATACACACACACACACATATATATATATATATACACACATACATAATTAATTAAAAATTTAAAACGATTAAATAAAAATAATGTTTTTGTTTTATTTAAATACAATTTGTAACAATTCCAAAACATTTTTAAACTGAAAATATATTTTCCTGTACAAACGAGTAATTCTATTAATCTACGCTTAATTAAACTAACTATATATATGTGGAAGTTAAATTCCACACGACATAAATTATGAGAATGGTTTTCTCAATTGTATTATTCTATAAGCTTGGCGTGCCTCAGTTGTCGTTTCTAACTTGCCATGTCACCATGGTAGTGTGACACGAGTTGAGAGATAGTTGATTACTCAAGCATTTATACTAAAAGCTAAAATTAGGGACTAAAAGCATTAAGAAAATTACACAGGAGTTATACAATGTTAATACTGTTGAAATTTTTATGATGCTGACATTAAATTTGATAGCACGAAATCTAATATTTACTGAACATTTGAAATCAGTGATAATTGATGCTGAAACGTTAAATGCTGTAAATGTTGCGACATATATAGATAAAAATATTAAAAATGCTTGATTTATGATTTTAGATTAAAAAAAATATATATATATTTACAAAGAAATTCTCGAAATAAATATTTTATACTGTGTTCTGAAGTTTAAATACACTTCAGAAAAATAAAGATAACTTGGTCAAAAATAATTTAATTCTCATAAAATTTTCATATGTTAATTGAAATGTATTGAAAAAAACTACGATATGCAAATTGCATCGTTGCAATCGGAATGTGTACAATATTTGAGGAACATAAAAACGCATGTTAGAGAATAAAGCTGCTGATATTGTTGTGTTAATGAGGCATTAAAAAAAAAAAAAAACCTCTGAAGGCAATTTGTCATAATGACCTCAAGGCATTTACTTACCAGAAGAACTGCAATGCAATAGCGAGTCATCGGGGGACTAGAAGCAGGTCAAAATTAGACAGGAGTGGCCAGATGATTAAATGTGAATCTTTCTGCTGTTCATATACGTTGAAAACAATTTTCAACAACTGATTCGGCATTTAAAAAGGTTCAGCCAAGGACGGCCAAGCACTATCACAAGCGCCGATGACCAATGTTTGCGGTTATGAGCACGAGAAATAGAACCACAAATTCATCTTGGAGCCTTCCTTGTTGGAGCAACCGGTAGGTTGGAGTCAACGTCTGTTGTACATAGAAGGTTTCACGAAGCTCTTTACGTGTGGCGAACAGCCATTTCTGCGCCACTAATTTCACATCACAGGAGAGAATATTTGAGGGGGGCATGTCAACACGTACACTGGACGCCTGATCAAACAAAGTCTGTTCTTTTCACAAATAAGTCCAGGATTAGCATCGAAAGCGACAGTTGGCACTGTTTTATTCGGAAAGAACATGAAACAAGTTATCATCCATAAAACAACTGTGAAAAAGATTCATGCGGAGTCAGTGCATGTGTTTGGCGGGGTATCTCTTAGGATGAGCACACAAACCTCCACGCCTGTCCGTGTAGAATTATGAATGCTCACGCCTGTTCGTGTAGAATTATGAATGCTCACGCCTATCGATTCTTGGTGCCTTTATGTGCTTTTATGCCATTGTTATAGTTAATAATTTTCTGCTATAGAGCAAAAACTCTGGGGTTACATCTTGGAAGATTATCTTCAGCACCAACAACTCAAACAATTCGGTGTATTAAAAGGCTAGCTAGGTCAATGGATTTCAATCATATCAAGCATGTTATTTTACAAAGACGTGTTGCTGCTCTCAGTCCTCCTTCTCCTTCTCAGGCTCTTACCACGCTTACAAATGCTTTGCAAGAGAAATATCTCACTTCACAGTGAGCTTATCGATCACATAATGGACAATATAAACGTTACTGTTTTAAACTTTTAAACTTTGAAAGTGTTAGGAGTACAATTCAAACTGTCAAAGAATGAAAAATAAATTATATCATCAACTAAAATTATTTTTCGTGAATTATTGCCTACATCGAAATAATAATAATAATACAGAAAACTAAAAAACTACAAAGTTAGCTTAAAAAAAATGACGTTAATTAAATATTATTTTTATAGAAAATTGAAAAATTTCAAATGGAAGAAAACATTAGTTTGCGATTTATAAAAAGTCAATGCATGGTTGGCCATGATTTTAATAAAATATTATTTTTACTTTCCGAACATATGTAAGGGAAGTATTGTAATCATGTGAAAAATCCGACTATGTGATTTTGGTGTTTCTACACGTTTTGATGTCCCCGAGTGCGTTTTTGTTATTCTTACAGGGATGTATGTGTGTATATTCGTATGTATGTAAGTGAACACGATAGCGTCTAAACGCTTTGTTCGAATGAGCTGAAAGTTGGTACATATGTTGTAGGTCACCGTAGCACAAATATTGTTGATTTTGGTAAATCTAGCACTTATAGTTTTTTTTTTTTTTTTTTTTTTTACATGGCAACAAAGAAAAAAATCTTTATAATTATGGCCTATGAATCAAAATTTTTAAAGTGCGATAGCGTCTAAACGCCTTATGCAATTGAGCTTAAAATTTATACACATGTTATAAGTTTCTATCACACAAATTTTATAGATTTTGGTGAATCTAGCACTTACAGTGTTTTAACAGGGGCACAAAGAAAAATTCTTTATCATTATGGCCTATGGGCCCAAATGTTTTAAAGTGCGATGGCGCATAAATGCTTTATTCGATTGAGAAAAAAAATTATACACATGTTATAGGTCATCGTCACACGAATTGTAACTAAAAAAAAAAATATATATATATATATATGTAAGAAACACAAAAAAATATGTTGATAGAATCGCTAAGCAAATCATTGAAATTGTTTTGTTATTCTAAACAAAATTTCTATTGAACTACATTTAAACAGATTTTTTTTTTTTTTTTTTTTTTTTTTTTTTTTTTTTGGGGCATCAAACAATTTTTTTTTTTTTTTTTTTTTTTTTTTTTAACAAAAGTTTTCTCTGGGCGTGAAAAGAAAAACTCATTCCACACACGTAAAAGAAGTAATTTTAGTTATATATTTATAAATAAATGCATAAATAAAAGCATTTATAAAGAAATAACTCTCAAGAAGAGTTTATTTAAAGATAATATGAATAAACGAACAATTTTCAAACAAAGCAGTTTATTAAAAATAAATAAATAAAATAAAATAAAAATAAAAATAATTCAAAAACCTTCAGCAACCAATCCATTTTATTAAACATACTTTTCACAAACAGCTTTTTATACCGTTTATCCCATGTTTCCAAGCAAAACTTCTAGATAAGTAGTGTTCCCAGAATCAAATTTTAACTTGTCTCCACATATTCCTAACACCTTTTTCTACCTCCTCTTTCAATTACGAGCCTTTTCAATCTAGCAAATGGCTACCAGAGAATATATAAAATTATTCTGCTGTCGGAAGTCGTAATAAATGGAGGCTTTCTTCTAGCCGTCTCAGTAAGTGGCGTGTACGTATTGTTTTCAAGATTTTGTGAAGTTTTACTTTGTATCAAACTTTATCTTATAGCATACTAAGTTTTTTTTTTTTATTTGTAAATGAAGACTTTTATATATATATATATATATATATATATATAGCACATAATTAGGTTTTTTTATTTATTTCCTCTTACTGCATATTTTTAAAAATAAAAAACACACAAAAAAGGAAAGTTCTTTTATAAATGATAAGGAAAAAAAAAAAACTAGTTGGCATAGGTGGACTCTGCTCAGTTCCCCATCATATTTATGTTCTCATAAATTTCTAGTGCGAGACATATTATAATCATGTTAAAAGAAATGAATTTGACTAAAGTTTGATACAGTAACAGAATGAAATCCCCGCCTAATAGGCTATCCACCGTTCACTTCGATGTATTTATTTTATTCTAATCTATTAATTTATTTTATCGGGATTAATTCCGTTGTTTAGTTTTTATGCTACTATTTCCAATGCAATAATCCTCAAAATTCATATTTATATGAAAAATTTACAATTTCGCTGTACTGATAAAATCGTAAATTACGAATAATTTACGAAATTTTCCTAGTAGAATATTTGTATTCAATCATGTTCAAACAAATATCATGAACGTAATTGTGAATTTGTCTAATGTATTTACGATCCTCAAAATGGAAGTTTATGCTCAATTTTGCCTTATTCTGACATGTTAAGTAAATCGTAAATTCCAAATAACTTACGAATTTTTTAAATTGGAAAAATCGTAGTCTATGATATTCATGCCAGTATCCTAAATAATATTTCGAAAGTGGTTTGACATCTTTACGATGAAAATATCCCTCAAGATTGACGTTTATGTGAAATTTTGCTCTATTTTGCCATGTTAAGAAATTCGTAAATTTCCAATAACTTACGAAATCTTTATATTGGGAAATTCATAGTCATTAATATTCATGCCAGTGTCCTAAATAATATTTCAAAAGTAGTCTGACATCTTTACGATGAAAATATCTCTAAAAATTGACGTTTATGTGAAATTTTGCCCTATATTGCCATGTTAAGAAATTCGTAAATTTCCAATAACTTGCGAAAATTTTAAAGTAGCATATTTACAGTTACTGGTGTTCATTCCGGCATCCAAAGTGATATTTTAAAACTGGTCTGACATTTTTACAGCAAAAAGTTTCCATTAAATGCACGTTTAAGTGAATTTTTGTCCTATTCTCCCATGTTAAGAAAATCGTAAATTTCTAATAACTTACGAAGTTTTCAAATTCGAATGTTGCAAATGAATAGGGTTCTTGCCAGTGTCGAAAGAAATATTTTAAAACTGATCTTACCTCTCTGCGACAATTTGTTCTTGAGATATTGTGTAGACAGACTAACAAACTAACGGACTAACACACTAACAGACTAACAGACTAACAGACACCCTACAGACAGACACCATAGAAATTTTGTCATTTTCGGATTCCTCACACCTGAAAACGTGTAGAAAAGTCAAAAAACCGAGGTCGAAAATTTTCACGATTATCTAAGTTCCCCATACCTGTAGTATGATGGGGAACTAAAATTATAAACTAATAACAGAGAATAGTTGGACTATCTTTTCCCACAGTTCAGTTCATAGTAAGGATTTATTATTGTTTTAAATGTATAACAAAATTTATTTGCTTTCTGCAGCCATTTCTGACTTTTACCGTTTTCTCCGCGCTTTTTTTTCAAGTTAACTAATGGCAACCGTAGAACTATTGAAATTTGTAAATAAAAGGCGATGTTGTTTTCATTTTTGACATACAAAGAATATTTCGACAAATATATAATATATATATATATTCAAAAATGATTAATTTTTTGGCAAGTTTTCAACAAAATTTTACAAAACATGCAGAAAAATTGACAAAACATTAAAGAAACATTATTCTGAAATATTAAAAGGCCTATATTTAAATTTCGATGAAATATGAATACTAAATGCAGTAATAAAATGTTAATTTGTTGCAAGCATTTTATTACTGCGCATGCGCGAAAATAAAACTTTTATGTTACATAGCTTGAAAGTTAGACATGTAGGCAACTCATGTTAAAAATGCATTTGAATCGAATAAAAATCGAGAAATTTATCGTAAAAAATGAGCTGAAATTTAGGGTTTTCTGACTTGCAAGCTTATACGGGGTTTTTTGTTAAGAGGACTTGCTAAATTGTAATTGGATTTTTAAATTAGATACTTCATATGTGGAAAACCCCTTATGATATTCTAACTCTAACGTAATTCTATTTATTTACTAAGACTTTAGAATACATATAGGGTTTTTTCATAAAAAGTGTTTTTTCACAATGTAGTTGAAATAATTGGATTTCCAAATTAAATACGCGGCATGTTAAATATCCCCTTATGAAATTTCACTTATCGAAAATATCTCAAATTTAGCTCATTACTTTGCTGATAATTTGCTTAATTTTTACTGTATTCAAATAAATTTTAAACATAATTTGCCCAATATCCAGATTTTAATTTATATAATAATAAAAGAAAAGAAAAAAAAAATGTTATCTTTCGTACATGCGTAATAAAAAAAACACATTTTCTACAAGTACTCATATGACAGCAAATATTAAACAGATGCATTTTATGTTTCGGAAAAAATTCTATTTTAAACAAAAAACTTAAGGGATTTTTTTTAAATACTTGTAAAAATATTCCTTGTATTCCTACCAAAGAACATACAAATTTTGTAAATTAAATAAGTGACATGTGGAAAACTTTTATGAAATTTCTTCTACCGAGAACATATTAAATCTAGCTCATTCTTTTGCCGATAATTTTCTTCAACTTCTACGCTTTAGGCATAAATTGCCCAATATATCTATATTTAAATCTATATAATAATAAAACAAAAGAAAAACATGCTGTCTTTCACGTATGCATAATAATAATTAATATATATATATATATAATTACAACATATTTGAGCGAAAATTAAGCATGTGCATTTTATGTTTCGAAATATTGTTTTTATAATGTTTTATTTTTTGGCAAGTTTTGTAAAATATGTTAAAATTCATTTTTGTTATGAGCAAATAACTTATGAAATAATCTGGTATGTTACTCACACGACTTTCTCTTATCCTGAAATTTAATACTATAAATACAGGTTGGAGATTAAGAGGTAAGATAACGAGTACTGTTATATAAACCTATGTAAAAAAATTTAAATTAGGCTTCGGAAGAGTTTTATATGATAATTAGTTCTGTGTGAAGGGGGCTACCGCCCCCCCTCAACCTCCCCCCCCCCCGTTTCATTAATGCACCTACATTTATACAGAATTTCATTCTGTTATTAAAATTAAAAGTTTCCTTAAAATTATACAAACAATTTTCACACGCAACATTCATTGAAACTTATCTATCTGGATCAAACTTTTCCAGCAACAAAGTTATATTAACTTCAAAATGCAACATTTGAATCTCCTAAAATTATTCGTTTTTAAGTTATTATAAGAGTAGTATAACACTAAATATCCAAAAAAAGTTAAATTGGTTCTCAATATTACATAATTTTTTTTTTTTTTTTTTTTTTTTAATGAAAATGGTTAAAAATGAAAAAAATCGATGACTTTATTTTAAATTATCGTAGATCGATGGTTCAACCATTCGTTTTAAAGGTATTGGCGAGCTCTTTTGAAAAATACACATCATGAAAATTTACTCCCCTTGAGGGGGGACTTCCACCCGGGGGGGGGGAGGCGAGGCCCCTACATACACAAATTTTTTTCCCAGTTGACTATCTCTATTACAAAAAATATATATTCGCTTCAACTGTACCTTCTTTGGAGAAATGGGTTATGGGGATTAAGGCCGATTGACTGCACCAGGGCAGGGTCCTATGCCTGGGGGGTCTTTCTAAGGGGTCCTAGCTCGTATTTACTCACGTTTCGGAGAATACCACAGAAAACTTCGAACGGCTAGGCCGGCGAGCGCGGCCTGTTGTCGAACCCGGCACCTCACGTTTACCAGCGTTGACCGCAGGTGAGCATATTCACGGGTGGAAGAATCGGACGTTTGCAAAAGATGGAAAGTTACAGATTGAAAATTACAATGTTTTTTTTTTTTTTTTTTTTTTTTCTTTCTTTCTCCTCCCCCCAAAGGAAACATGGTTTAAAATGCGATAAAGAATCAATTTTATATAACATTTTGTGGTTAAAACCTTTAAAAAGTTTATTAGTGAAATAAGAAATTGTAGGTTGGATTGACTCTTTTTTATAGAACACACACAATTATTCAAAAGGCTTTATGATTAAAGCAGAAACAGTAATAATAATAACTAAAAGCAGAAAAATCGATTTATTATTTCTTTCGGCTGGAACTTCTGATGTTATAACGTGTGCACTAAATTTTCAATTTATTTGAATACGGCGCTTAGACACTATCGAACTTAAAATAATTTGAGCCCATGGGCCTTATAATGATAAAAAATTTTTCAGAATATGTTCGAACACGCGAACTAGGTTCGGGAGCAATTTCGAATATTTATTTTATTAGAAAATAAAAATGAAATAATAATTTTCCTGAAAAAACAAACTTTTTAACATTAAACAATGAACTAACAGTTGTATTCTTATGTTAAGTGAGTATTTCTTCTTTTAAGCTCTAATTTATATCCAATATTTTTTGGGGGGAAACATAATCAGTGTTTTAAATGGAATGTGGGATTACAAAAATCACGAATAATAATAAATAAAGGAATCTAAGAAAAAAATTAAAAAATAAATAAATTCTTTCTTTCCACTCCTGCAGAAATTGTGACCGGCAAAATAATTACTTAAGTGATACTGCAAATGTAGCAAAGAACCGGAAGTACGGGGTGGGGAGAAAGAAAGAAATAGAATGAAAGTGTTGCCGCTCTGTTTGCTGCACTCGTGCTTGCTTCGTTCATCTGACGAAGGGTCGTGTTTTCTTTTGACCCGAAACAGTTGTTGCTAGTTTTTCAATTTATGGTGTTTATTCAAAGTTTTGTACTTATTGCTTTTAAAACGCCGGTTCTGCAGTGCTTTTTTATTATGCAAGTAAATTTATTAAACGGGCGTAAAATAATCCTATAAATTTTACGATAAATATTTCGTGATTAATACAAGCTAAAGAAATTACCAAATTCAAATTATGTTTGTTATCTAACTAAATCGCTCCAAGAATCATCACATAATCCACATAAATAAACACTTTAACAGAGCGAGTTATTAATTACGTAATCAGAGATCCCAGAGAGAGGAAGATAAACGTGCTTGTTTGGTTGTTATATTTAAGCACTGAAACTGAAAAGGGAGGTGAAAGGAGGTAAAATGAAAGGAGAAAAAAAGATCTTTTTGCAGCGTTTTTATTGTTATTAAGATTATTTCTATGTATAAAATACAACAGTTAGGATCAGAAAAAAAAAAAAAAAAAAAAAAGAAAGAAAGAAAGAAAACGGGATTTAGAGCAATTAGCTGCTATTAAATAAATAAAAATGGTTTTATAGTGAAATATGGACATATTTAGGGGATCAGCTATAAAAGGAGGAAAAAGGAGAAGTTTTATCAATTAACAGATATTATCCTTATTTTGCTAATCAGCTACATTTTTTTTTTTTAAGTGTTAAATTTTGAGATGGCAGGATGGAGAGTCACTTCTAAATTTCCTTAGTAAAAGTTATATTTCGATGTGATCATAAGAAGGTTATTTTATTTCTTAAAATAATTTATAACCTTATCACAAAATTCCATCAATTCCCTCTTTAAAAATGAAATAAGATTAATAAATAAAATAAAATAAAAAAATAGAGTGAGAGACAGAGAAAAATTTGAGGCTGAATTTTAGTTTTAACTTAACTATTTTAATTTTAACAATCAATTAGTCTTCTAATTACCTTAATTAAATTGCTTTAAATTCGACCAGATGGCAGAGTAGTACTAGTATTGAATTTTCATATAGTTTTTATGAGAGAAATTTGAAAAATATTTGTTATAATTTGTGCTATAGCTTTTAAAAATCTTCAATATTTGGATGAAAGGACCCCCCCCCCCCTCAAAAAAAAAAAAAAAAAAAAAAAAAGAATTTTTATGATAATAAAAATTTGCATTATTTTGGGGGAAACTTAGAATGTGTTTGGTGAAAATTTTAGAGGCCTCAATATTTTCTGAATATTATATTAAAATTGCATAAATTTATAAGAAAATATAAGAATCATAATTAGTATTAGCAAGAAATTTTGTATATAATGTTGTATAGCAATATCAGGGGTAGAATTAAGAAAAGTGAGTGACTGGTCCGCAGGACCGAGACTTTACTGGTTTGTACACATTTTCACAGGTCTGTTCACCCATCCAATTAGATTTTTGAAAATATTTACAAATCCATAAGGCAAAATAAAGTTACATGATAAGAATGATAATTCATATATTTGTGATTATCATTATATATATATATTATTTGTAATTAATTAAAAAATATAAATGAAGTCTTATATAAAACAAAAATTTGTGATTTAATAAGTGGGTTAAATGTATATTAGGTGAAAGATTCTTGGACAAATTTTGAAAAACAGATAAAATAAAATAAATTGGAAAGCGTTCCTGGCCTGGTGGACCACTATAATTTATATTTTACTGGTCTGTTGAATATTTTTGTGGTCTGAGACCAACAGATCACTTTTAATTTAGAGATCTGGATATACATTTCGTATTTAACTAACAACATCTGTTTAAGAGGGAGATTGGCTTGGGCTTATTCTTGTGCCGTGTGATTTCTGTAAAATGTATGTATAGGGAAATTTGTCTCTTGAGCTTTTGACGATAAAACTCTTTTGAATAATTCTCTAGTGGGTCATTCATTCAATCATTATGAATCTGTTCAATAAAACTCGTCAAATAAAGAACTAGACATTTTTTTTGAACAAAATGCCCTTTTTTTTGTTCAAATGTTCTTTCTTTTTTTAACAGTGCCTTTCTTTAAGAGTTAAAGTGCCCTTTTTAGCTTACAGCACCCTGCCCTTTTTTAGGTCTAGAATGAACCCTGCAAACATATTAATACCAATGGGAAGCTAGAATCCTCAACTAACGTTTGATGAAGTAATTGTATTGATTCCGTCAACCAGAAAAAAATTATTACCCATTTTGTGAAGTGGTCATTTTTGGCCAAAACAAATTTGTACCCAATTGTGGGCACACTTGAAAAATCCGCTAAAAATGGGAAAATAATAATAAAAATCACAATAAATACAGAAAACAAGAAAATTTATTCATTTTGTAAGTATTCAGAGACAAAATAATAACAGAAAATAGCAATTTTCCAATATTCGCCATCTTCTTCGTCCTCCAAATCAAAAGTGCAATGCTTGCAAGTAAAATAAATTGCATGTATATTGGTACACTTCAAATGCAACAGACGATCACACGCATTGCATTTGTTTGAGATGGCTTTTTTAGGGTAGTGGCAGGTGCTTGAAACAGATGACACAGAAGTCGACATTATCAGATTGTTGAAACTCCAATTTTTAGCGCATTTGGCCGGCACTTTGAATGTTGGAATTGCCTTACTTTGTCCAGGCTTCATCTGGAGGGACTCAAACGCTGCAAGGAAGTCCATATTCTCGGGCAGTCCATTTTATGATTACTTATCCACTAAAAAATCCTAAATGGCTTTAACCAGCCCATTAAAATCCATTTCTTTTGGATCGGTTGATTTTTTCGTAGTTGGCATTGCTAAAAAAGCCTAAACATACATAAAAACACTAATCAAATATTATAAACAAACTCAAGTTAAGAGTTAAATTGCGTAGCACCTACGCATCTTGCAATAGTTTCATACTCCATGTATAGCACTTCTTTATCCTACAATAGTTCCAGCCTCCAAGTGTAGCACCTCTCCTTCCTACAATAGTTCCAGCCTCCAAGTGTAGCATCTCCGCATCCAGCAATAGTTCCAACCTCCAAGTGTAGCACCACCTCATCCTACAATAGCTCCAGCCTCCAAGGGTAGCACCTCATTACCCTGTAATAGTTCCAGCCTCTATGTATAACTTCCAGTTGAATTTATTTTTTGTAAGGACTTAACTGTTGACCATATAGTACAAAAGTACACATAACTGCTCTGTAGTATGTAAAAATAAATCCCTGCTGATGCCTTGTTTTATCTAAGGTGAAAAGCTTTGGAGGTCTTTTATCTCTTTAATAAATGTATTTTAAACGTGTTTTTTAAAGTGTTTTTAATTTTATTACTAATAAAATATGATATTTTAACATAAACTACCATATTTGACAGTTTGTAAAGTCAAAGAAACGTTTTAAATGAAAAAAAAAAAAAAAAAAAAAAAACAAGTGTGCCCACAACCGGTTACATGAAGGTGAATAAAACCGGGAATGGCAGCCATTTTTATAATGGCAGAAAAAGCAATTTTCGGTCCACATTTTGGTTGAATTCGATACTGCATCACAAAATATAAGGAATATACTACATAAATATACCTTGCATTTATATTTTTGAATTAATTCACTTAGATTTATCGATTCTGAAAATATTCACAAATCACTTTTGTGCTACTTTTCTCAGATTTTTTTTCGATGCTTGAAGAAAATGCATCTATTCACTTCGGTGTTAGCACAAAAACTGCGTACTTTCACAATACATGTTTGACAGTACTCAAATCCACCATATTTGTTAAAAGATATGACTGGGTGCCCATAACCGGAGAATGCTCATAACAGGAGACATTCCCCTATATATATTAATATCTGTCTAAATATTCATTGTATTCCTATATAAAAGAGTGTAAATTTTGTAAACAGTAAGTGAAATAACGTGTTAAAGTTACACGCCTTTTGCAGCTTTTTATGATATAGGTTAATCCAAAGTAGTTGTGTTTCTCTTCAATTTGTGTTTAGTCCCATAAATCGTTCTCTCGTGTCTAAATCGTTACTGGAAAGCGTGAGTTTATGAATGTTTTTAGCGTGTATGAAGTTCAAGGCTATTTCATCTCGCATTTTTTTTAAAGGGAAAAAAAATTCAAATAATTTGATCAGCCAATGTAATTCAAAAACTTTTCTGCATTTTTCTAACAATCACCTCATAAATTTTTTCTAAATTCTGATGTTTTTTATTACTAAACAAAAATATGTCAATACCATTAATTAAAGTTCCATTATCTGATATTTTAGTTTGTTTATTTTTTAAATCAAGAACTGTTGGAATAGCATTTGCATAACTACCAAATTTTAGGTATCACAGATTAGATACCGGCAAATTTTTATAGAATTTTTTTTTATATATATTTACAACAGTTTTCACTGATTTAACGTAGCTGCCAATATTTTAATTTATTCCGGAGTAATTTTAGCCCCGCCTCTAATTCGTACCACTCTTTTTTTAAAAGGAATTTTTTCTTATTTTATAGAAGTTATATATTGAAGAAATTTTTTCTATAAATAAAGTGGTGCGATATAAAGGCGGGGCTAAAAGTACTCCGGAATAAATTAAAATATTGGAAGCTATGATTTAATAAAATAAAATATCTAGAAAAATTTTCCAGTAGTCAAAGAGCGTAAAAATTGGCAATTATGCATTCGTTTAAAGCTAATATTAACAACCAATCTAATTTTAAGCAAAGCAATCTATGAAAACATTCATAAACATTACGCAACGCATCCTACCCATTTTGTTAAAAGCATTTTTCACAAAAAAAATCTAACTATTAAATAAAATTGTTCTCGTATTCCAATTTTCACATATCTTCATTTATTCGTAACACCATTTTCTTCAATTTAGAAAATGGCTACCAAAGAATAGAGAGAATTATTATGCTGTCGGAAGTCGTAATAATTGGAGCTGTTCTTTTCATTTTCCTGCCACCTGAGTAAGTGCCGTGCTCGTCAATCTGAAATGTAGGGGCGTGTTCATATTGTTTGCAAAACTTTTTGAAGTTTTCTTTTTGTGTCACACTTCATCTTATTAAATGGAAGTTATTATTATTATTATTTTTTTTTTCCTTTTTTACATTTATCATGAGATTATTTTGATTATTTTAAATTAACGTTTATTGTTATTTATTTTTTTTCTCCGAGAAAAATAGTTTTAGTAGCATAGTTAGATTGTACAACGGTTTGAATTTATCAAAAATTGCCTTGCATTAAAAATCTGTAATACTTGTCCCGACAAGCCAGGCATGTATCTTGCGAATTGTTACATAAAATATCATACACAGAAAAATTATTAATATTTAGGAAATTATGTTTATAAAGGTGTAAACATATATAACATGTTAAAATATAATTTTTTTTTTTTTACATTAATTTGTGTGTATAATGGTTTTAAGTTACTGGTAAGAAATGCGTCAAAAGGCTGCGAAACGTCTCGAGTTCCTGGTGCGCCGCGTGGAAAAGGCCCCGAGTGCAAAGGGTTAAAATCTTTTACATGAGAATCAAAATTTCTTACAAGTTCTGCCAAAAGGTGGCGCTGTTAGCAATTCACGTTGCCATTCGCGTAAAAATGCGATTCGTCTGTGAACCATATGCATCCAAAGTCGAATTAATCTTTATAAATAATTTTTAGCATGTTGTGTGCGAAATTTTCTCTTTGTTGCACAGTTCGAGCTGGAGTGATGTGGTGTCATTGGATCTTAAATAGAAACATGCGTAGATTATTTCTCAGAATTGTATGGGTGCTAGATGGTTTCAATCCCTATTCTGCTGCAATTCTTCTTAAGGATTTTCTCAGATATTTGTACATAAGATTTTTAAAACTTTCAAAATAAACATGTCGTTTGTTTCCATCTTTTGTCTATCTTTGTTTAGGAGTAATTTAATTTTAATATCGGGGCCCATTAGTGGACACGCTGTATATTGAAAAAAAAAAATATTCTATAAATAAAGTGGTGCGGATTAAAGGAGGAGCTAAAAATACTCAGGAATAAATTAAAATGTTGGCAACTATGGTATTTATGAGGACGTCCGACGATTCTTTCTCACCATTAGCTAACTTGAAGAAGCTGATAATTCAGATTTGCCAGTTCTTCGGATTTGTAACTATTAATAATCTTCAACAGTAATATTTGCCTTAGAGGAATTACAGGCGTTGTATAATGAAATAACCGGAACATAACTTTATAAAAATAGTGGTATTAAAAAATCTGGAAGAAGCGCCGATGAATCTGAGATATATTTTACATAAAGGTTTTAATTTAGAATTCAAGATAACTAATAGCTTTTGAAAAAATAAGCTTAATAATAGCTTAATAATAATAAGCTTAATAATAATAGCTTTTGAAAAAAGCTTTAGATTAAATGGATATGTTACATATTGTTTCTGAATTTATTATAAATTGCTTTATCTTAAAGATAGCTTTCTCTTTCTATCTTATCTATAAGCAAAATAAATAATAATAGCAATTAAAACTTCGGTTAACCATTTTTTTTACTTTCTTCTGCATTCTATAGAAGAAAGTATTGGAATAGTAGAAATTTTCGACTTCCGGTTTTCGACGGATTTACACGTTTTCAGAGGTCTAGAACACGATTTGACCATTTTTAGAAAATGTCTGTCTGTCTCTCTCTATGTGTGTATGTGACAAAAATTTTGTGGCAACTGTATCTCCGGAACTACTGTTTAGAATTACATATAAATTTATATGTAGATGCACTTGACCTAAATTAGTGGCTATCAACTTTTGGTGTGAACCGTTCAACAGGTGGCGCTGCTATACAGCGATTTCTGCAATTTCATTGGAGGCTATATCTCAGGTTCTATTGCGTATAATCAAACAAAACTTGGTATGTGGGAAAACCATTATGAGATATTATGCTGATTCAATCTGAATGCTTATCGGATAACAGGTGGTGCTGGTATACAGCGATTTCCGCAAATTAAGGAAAGGCTATATCTCACGAATTACTGCACAGAATTGCATATAAGTTTGTATGTGAATGCACCTTGACATAAATTAGTGCCTGTCAACGTTTGGTGTAAACCACTCAACAAGTGGCGCTGCTACACAGCGATTTCCACAATTAAAAGGAAAGCTATATCCCAGATTCTATTGCGTATCATTAAACAAAACTTGATATGTGAGAAGGGCGTTATGAGACATCATGCTGACTCAGTTTGGATGCTTATCGGCGAATAGATGGCGCTGCTATACTGCAAATTTCCTCGATAACGGGATGACTATATCTCAACGTCTATGGCATATAACTGTACGAAACTTGATATGTGAGATAACCATTTAAAAAACACATTTTTAAGATGTTATTTGTATACGATAAAACTGTCTTTCTTTGGATATTTAGTCTTAGAATTCCCTAAGATGAAAATCATTTGCATTCATCTTGTTAAATATTTTTAATAAAAATTTGTTTTATTAAATTATTCGCATTTAGTGAATTTGTACAGGAAAATATAGAAAAAAGTCTTGTGGTGGCCACAACATACTAGTTTTTACTACTAAACAAGTCAAGGACTTTGAACAAGTTAATGTAATAGTTTTAAAATTATGAAAGAAAAATATTTTGATCAGATTTTCGCTGAAACCATTTTTAAATTTCGTTTTTGATAAAAGTTATTATACTAAGGAAACATATATTATTAACAGCTAATTATACAAAAATCATTTTATTTATTTTTTATTTTATATTTATTTTTAAATTGGCAGTCAAGGACAAAATTTATCCAAATATTTCATTATGGCTGCTTCTAACATATAGTTTAATATTATAAAGCTAGAAATGTTATTAAAAAAATTCTTTTATAAGTCTTTAATTTAAAAATACATTGTAAATGGAGATGATCAAATTTCTGTCATTTGATAGTTTTTACTCACGAGTAAAGAGTAAAATAAAATAAAAATACTTGCTTGTTATAAGATGAAGTGAGATACAAAGAAAACTTCGAAAACATTTGCAAATAATACGAACACGCCATTAATTCAAACAGCAAGAATATGAAAAAAGAAAACGTCAATTCATTACGATTTTCGACAACAGAATAATTCGGTATCTTTTCCGGTAGCCATTAGCTAGATTGAAGAAAGAGGCGGTAGAAAATGGTGTTAGGAATATCTAAAGACAAGCGAAGATTGGAATCTGTGAGAACTGCGCTATCTATAACAGTTTTGCTTAGAAACTTTAGATAAATAGTTTAAAGCATGTTTGTGAAAAGTGCTTTTAACTAAATGGATGGGATGCTTCATGTTTTGTAATCTTTTATAAACTGGTGTGTTTGACAGTAAGTTGCTGCTTCTAAGTTCCAAAATATTCGAAGTCACTTTAATAGCTGATGTTGAAATGTTTTTGTTTAGTAGTAAGTGACATAAAAATACTGCGCGCGAGTTTTGAAATGTTACAAAAATATTTTTGCAATAATTTAACTATTTCAATTCCTACTATTAGTTCACACTCTCCCTATATATATCTTGTACAAATCTTGCAATCGATTTTTAACTGACTTCCCGACTAGCTAGAAATTTGAAACTTTCAGGATTGCTCAGAACACGGTGACAACACAATACTTCGAAGTCCGATTTTCGAATTTTTGATAAGTTTTTTTTATAATTAATTAAAATATGAAAATAATGACATCCTAATAGCGTTAAAATAGCTATTAAAATATTAGCTATAATTTAACTGTTGACAAAAAATATTTACGAGATCATTTTCTTTCGACAAAAAAATAAATACATTTAATTAACGTTGACATTAAAAAATTATGAAAAGTTAAATTATGCATCTCACAAAATTGACGTCATTATCACTTTAATAATATTATGCACATTGATAAGAGCTCTGTGATTCATCAGAAAATTTAAAACATGGTACATAAAAAGTTTTTTTTATCTTATAATTATTTTTATTTCATTTTGAACGTGTGCTTCTTATTTCCTAATTCAAAATTATTACAAAAAAAAAAAAAAAAAAAACTTTTCCGATAGTGTTTGTAAGTAGGAATTGACTTTAAAATTTTTTCTTTTATATTACTTGCTTTATTTGAAACTTTAATATTCAGGAAATAATTTATGAATAGTGCGTAAGACAAGTCAGTTTTATTTCTGACATGAAAATATTTTTGTTTAGTAATAAATGACAAAAAAAAAAAAAAAAAAAAAAAAAAAAAATTCAACAAGTTAATGGGATAATTTTTATTAGGTGTGTGTCTATGACTTCGTCCTTTCCAAATAGGTGTCGTTAGCAGTACTGCTAACATGTACTACAAAATGATGACAATTGTAGTACTTGATGTCCGCTGTCAAATATCAGATTGAAAATATCGAAATTTATTCCAAATAAACATCACTTGACGATTACACACATCCATTAAAGAAAAGAGACGTAAAATGTCGATAAAACATTTGTGTAGTGCAGCTTCAAACGCTACAAATAAAAGATTTTTTACATCGAGTAAGTTACTTCTGATGAAAAATGGGTTTATTTTGAAAGTCCCAAACGTTAAAAAGCTTGGGTGATGTCAAATGAAACTGGTCCATCGCATCCAAAGCGAGATCTTCATTACAATAGGGGTATGCTCTATATTTGATGCGATCATAAAAATGTGGTAGATTATGAACTGCTAGAAAGAAATATAATTATCAATTTAGAAATTTTTTATTCATGAATTCATCAACCGTGAATATTCATTTAAAGTAAATTAGAGTGTAAAAGTAGATATTTTTACATACCAACTATGTGAAAAATACCAGAGCTAAGAATCGAACCCGGGCACCTCTGCTTAACACACGGATGCTCTATCACAGATCTACCCTGGATGATAACCAGCTAGACATTTCTCACATAATATTCGTTGGCAAAGTCACCGAGTATGCAAACGCAGATATAACAGGTGAGACAATATTAATCGTAGCACAACTCCTTAGACCACGAAATTTCAATTTAGAAATTTTTTATTCATGAATTCATCAACTGTGAATATTCATTTTAAGTAAATTGAAATATAAAGGTTGATATTTTTATATACCAACTATCGATTCCCGGCTCTGATACTTTTCACATAGTTGGTATATAAAAATATCAACCTTTACACTCCAATTTACTTAAACTGAAAATTCATGAATAAAAAATTTCTAAATTGAAATTTCGTGATCTATGAAGTTGTGCTACGATTAATATTGTCTCACCTGTTATATCTGCGTTTGCAGACTCGCTGACTTTGCCAACGTATATTATGCGAGAAATGCCTAGCTGGTTATCAACCAGGGTAGCTCAGTGGTAGAGCATCCGTGCATTAAGCGGAGGTGCCCGGGTTAGATTCCCGGCTCTGATATTTTTCACACAGTTGGTATATAAAAATATCAACCTTTGCACTCCAATTTACTTGAAATAATTATCAATGTTGATGTCTACCTACGACAACTGATACGTCTAAAGAGAGCTATAGAAGAAAAACGTGCAGAATGGGTGAGACACAACAAAATAATTTTTTTTCCATGGGAATGTAAAACCAAGGCTGGTAAACTCGCGACCCACTGGCTTCCTGTGGCCCATCGTATAAGGTTCTGCTTCCCGAGACAGAATTCAGGAAATTTCTAATTTGACATCTTTGGTTAAAACATCTAAAATTAATAAATTGTTTCTCACTTTTTTAATGAAAATACTGATTAAGGTAGATAAAGAAACAAATATTGCGCTCACTGATGTTAATAAAATATTATCAGATCAATAACAGATTCTTGCTAACTTATGAATGTAACTTTTTAAAGTTATTTTACAGATAAAATTATATTTAATATACATATTTTCTGTTTTAAATTCTCATGAGTCCACCGGAAAAAGAATTACTATATGTATATGGTTCATGCATTTATACAATGCCTGTGTAAAATAAATTTCCAATGCGGCCCGTCAACAGTTTTAGATTGGACAGGCTTGTGAGAAACCACATGTTGCAAATGTTGTGAAAAATTGCTTAAAAGGATAGAATAGGGAAATTCTACCCCATCTGCTGTATTCATCAGATATAGCACCGTTAGATTACTACTTATTACGATTGATGCTGCCATCTTGCTAAAAGTTGGAAATAATGTATTTAAAAAAAAATTTAAAGCCCAAATTCTCAATGTATCACAAAAATCTTTTCGAAGTTATGATTTTGCGAATTTTTTTATATTAAGGTGAAATGGTAAATTTCAGCGGAAAAGAATTTGTACTCTTTTATAAACCACGAAAGTTTAGGCGGTAAGGCAGTCGAAGATTCGATACACGCCTGACCGAGTTTCAAAAAAAATTTCTGAGGCATTTGATCCATTGACCGATGCATTGCTATGATTGGCCATTAGTTATTGCTCTCGTTGTGCCATCTATCGGTCATTACAAACGCAAATATGCATAAAAACTTTTTTTTTTTTTGTAAATAACTGCATAATTGTTTTAGAATTATAAAAATGAACATACAATGTTACTCCCTGCAAACAATTTATTAATTTTGAGTTTTAAAAAATATTTTGAATATGTTTGTGTACTACTTTGTGAATTTATCGATGAGTTAATTTTTATAAAGCATTTTTATGTTTTAATAATAAATTTTTGTCTTAAATTTCAGCATTCGAAAAAAAAAAAAAAACGCTTCTTAAAAAAAACTCTTCAAAATTTCTTAAGATTCTGTGTAGTCAACAAAAAATTTTCTTTTATCAATTGACATCTTTTCTACTAATTATCTGCAAAAATAAACACTCCGGACCTTCGGGGGTATCGAACGCTCGACCACCGCGTTACTAACATTGCGCTCTAACTACCTCAGCCATAGCGAGACAAACGAAAAAGCTTGTATTTACCTTAAAATGGAGGCGCATTTTTTATTAGCTTGGGATTCTCAAACATACCGTAGTGAATGACAGTAAGTACATAAGAATTTGGGGAAAGCGTCTGTACATTGGACATCCGAATTCTGAAGTTTCGTCGTTCTATCTTTATTCCTTTTGGAGATATGGTAGTCAGAAGATTCCCTACACATATACGTACATAAATGCACACTGATCAGTTGCCTAAAATCACATTTTTGGTCTCACGAGTGTTTAAAACACGTAAATCAAGTGAAAACTCGATATTGAAAATTTTCACCAAATACAATACTTCCTTTACGTACGGTACTCGAGTAATAGAAATAAAACTATAGTCGTGCGACGAAAATCTATAACATAGCATTATTTTTGTGCTGAACCAAATGAAGCTTGTAGACGTTATCTCGTTCGCTTACGCACATACATGTACACACATAAGCCTAAAAATATTTAAGATGAAACGGATAGATACACTAAAATCTCATTGTCGAATTTTTTCCTGATTATAATACTTCCCATACATAGTTTATATTCGGAAAGTAAAAATAGTCACAAAATGTCCTAAAACTGTCCTCTACTGGCACAGTTAATTTAAATAACCTATTAATAATGACTTTATATAGATATTTAATAATTAAACATTTTATTACAGTTATTTTAGCACAAAATTAAATAATTTCTCTCAGTCCTAGATTTCATGAATTTATGTAATTATTTCTATGCGTTTAATTATAGTTATCTCATGCTATATTTAAGGCATCACTGGCGATAATAAATTATTTTAACCGCAATTTAATAATGAATGACAGAGATCAATGGAACGAGAGACAAGTAAATGTTTCAAACAGGACATGTGGTCATTTTTTTTAATTAAATGGCAACTGTCCAAATGAAATAGAATGATATTTATACATTTTTTATCATTCTGGAAACTGCATTTGATTAATATCGATGCCGGACTTTTTATTTTATTTTATCTTACTTTACTTTACCTTACCCGTATACGACAAAAAATATATTGTATTGGGGTTGAATATTTGAAATTGAAATTTTGCTATAATTACACGGGTTAAGATGTTATGAATGGAAAAGAGATTTTCAGCGTTTGGTCTGTGTGTCTGTCTACCCGTCTATGTGACTGTTATCAGCATAACTGAAATACAGGTAAGAGGAAAAAAATGTAAATTCGGTATTTTGCAATGTATTGTGAAATCATTTAATAAGAATATACTGGAATTTTACAAATGGTCCGTGTACAGGGATATACAAAACAATTTAAATACATTATTATTTACACAATTTAAATACATTTTTCTTGTGTTCCTGTAAAAAAGTTTAAGTGCTAGATTCCCCAAAATCAGTAGGGTTTGTGCCATGGCAACATATAACTTGTGTTAGCTCAGTCGACTAAGGCATTTAGATGCTATCGCAGATTAATGATTTTGAGCCCAAATCATAAAGAATTTTTCTTTGTGTCCCTGTGAAAAATGTATAAGTGCTAGATTCACCAAAATCAATTAGGCTCGTACTATGGTGACCTATAACTTGTGTACCAACTTTAAGCTCACTTGAACAAAGCTTTCAAACGCTATTGCGTTCACTCACACACATGCATATATCACTATAAAAATAGCAAAAATGATCGCTGGGGATTTCAAAATGTATAGATACACCAAGATATCAAAGTTGATTTTTGTCATGATTACAATACTTTCCTTATATATATTCGGAGAGTTAAGAAACAAAAATAAAAAATCTGGTGTGAAACAGCCACATGACTTCCATTACCCACTATTACACGTATTATATGCATTTTTTGGAGATACACTGTAAAAAAATAACTATTACTAGCTGCAATCTGTGATTTATTTTATCCAATCACAGAGAATTTCTTGCAAGAAATTCTCTCTGATTGGATAAAATAAATCACAGATTGCAGCTGGTAATAGGTTTTTTTTTATAGTGTAGTGTGATCAGAAAACATATAAGTGACCTAAAGAAGTAGAAACCTAATTTTTTTTTCGCTAAGAGAAACTATATACACATGTAAAGACATATAAAACGAAGCTTACATATAGCGAGGTAAAAAATAAGAAAAAGAAATGGTAGAGTTATTTTTTGAAACACCTATTTCCGAGATCTAAAACTGATCTACCTAAGCAGGATGACTGTTATAATTTTCTTGTAATAACCACGTAATACACGAGAAAGGAATGGATTTATATAACAATTTTCAAGAAAATCGTTTAAAGCCGTTTTTGAGATACCAACTTTTACCAAAACTCAATTACTGACAGGGAAACAATAATTACATACAAAAATATATTTAAAAGGGAATTAATATGACGAGTTTGAAAAAAAAATTCGTATAGCCGTTTTTAAAGGAACACGCGCTTGCGAGAAGTGAAATTGTGCTATTTATACAGGACGCCTATTAATTTTCTTGAACTAACCAACTATATCATTCGAAAGGACATCTAACAGAGTGTTTATATAGAAAATGTGAAGAAAATCGTTAGGGTCGTTTTTGAGATACGGACTTCCACTTCCGGTTTCCGATTCCCACTTTCTGTTTTTCAATTTTCACCAAAATTTGAAAAATTCATCTGTACGCCAGACCTGTCTCAATTCTGAAGTTTTGTAGTTTTACCATTATTAGTTTCGGAGATATGATAGCCAGAAGACATACATACATACATACACACACACACTGACCAATCACCAAAAACCAATATTTTTGGACTCAGGGGACCTTAAAACCATTAATTCAGATGAAAAGTCGATATCGGATTTTTGGACCGAATACAATACTTCCATTACCTAAGGTAGTAGGGTAATGGAAGTAAAAAGAAAAAAAAAAACAGCTCAATACTTATTTAAAGGAATTATTATGACGAGTATTTAAAAGGGAATTATTTAAAAATGTAGCTTGTGTAGCTTGTGTAGCTTGTGTGTACTTTAAAAATGTAGCTTTTTAATGTAGCTTGTTTAAAAGCATACATTTAAACAAGTTAAATTATCCTTTACATTGGATATTTTAAAAGGATCTTATAATGTTAAAGTAGATTATATTTTTACAACTGCGCAAGGTTAAAAAAAAAAAAAAAAAAAAAAAAAAACTTGAAATGTTGGAAAAGTAATATTTACCGGCGGCATTTCAATGCAAAAAAAAAAAAAAAAAAAAAAAAAAATGCTTCACGACACTTAAATAGAAAAAAAAAAATCTTTATTAGCTTAATATATATATATATATATATATATATATATGTATATCCAGATGTAAATAAAACCAATAAAAGAAAGCTCTAAAACAGCAATAACAGAGGCCATTACTGTCACTTTGTTGCTTCAGGTTACTTTAAACGTTAGAATATGAATTGTGAAGACATTAAAGTTACAGTTTACTACATCTGATTGCTCAAAGTTAATATGAAGAAACCGAAATATTTTTAAAAACGAAATTTAACACTATAACTTATTCTTGCTTCACGTTATATATTAAAAAATGTTTTCCTATAAGACATATATTTTATACATTTACAGATACGTATTTCCTTTAGATTTTTATTAATACGCATTAAGCAATCGTGCTGTTTTTGGTAAAATTTTAGTTTTTCAAAAATACTATATTTAATATGAAATATATAATTATATAAGTATATATCAAGGGTGCCTGAAATATTATTATATAAAAAAAAAAAGCATAATATCTAATTTTGTAAATAAGAAAGGAAATCTATTTGGAAATGGCGGGAAACGTGATATTGGCATGGTAAATATTATAGTCAAAAAAGAAATCAAAGCAAACAAATGATTATAATCAGTTTTATTGTCAAAATAAATAGTCTGAAAAGTAACTAGGCGTAAATAATGTTCACACTTTCGAGAAAAACAAATGAAGTAAATTCAATTAAGACATATGCATATGCAAGTATCATGCAATTAAGACATATGCATGCCGCAGCTCAGAATTATATAAAATTACATGGAGAACAACGTGAAACTACATGAAAACTATAATACGAATTTGGCACAAATAAATTTACGCAGCAAAATACAATATGGTAAATGTCTCCAGAGTTCTAGATTTTTATCTGCTGTATGTTAATTAAGCACATATGTTCAGAAAGTTATGTCTTTATTTGAGCTTATTGAACATATGTGCTTAAATAGTCAAGCACACTATACAACGGATTTCCCATACCTAATTTGATATCGTGGATGTGTTGTGAAAAAAATAATTGAAAAAGTAACGGAATGCCATCTTTGGTTCAGAAATAGAGCTTAAGTGGTGCAAAAATGCTGCAAATTGTTTCCCGAGGAAATTATCGATCAAGGCCAACATCCGATCAAGTGTCCGACAAAGAACTTCGTCTTTGTATAGCTTAGCAAGTGCATATCATTAAGATGTAAAAAACCCGGGAATTTTGCTTCTGGAGAATAAACATGGGAATTTTCGGGTTTAAACCGGGAATTCTGGGAACTTTGGAAACTTTGATGGGAAGAAACTAATATTCAATGTTTAGATTTAATTTCACTTCTTTTGTACCAAACAAAAGTGTATCAATAAAAGTGATATCAACAATTATGTGATTATTTTACAGAAAATTGTAAAAAAATAAACGTTTACGTTATCGACAATAATAAATGATGAAGTTTTCTCCGCCTATTTAAATACCTTTAATTTTTTTTCTTCTTTTTTTAAATGAATACCATAATAAAATATGTTATAAAAAATAATACAATGAAACTAAATTATGGTAAGAATACTTTAAAACTATTAAAATTTTTATAATTCATCGAACTAAATTTCACATTAGTTGATGAAATTTTATTATAATCACTCAAAGAGCACGGGAAACAAAATCGAACATGAGTTCATTGGTTATTAAGAATTCAAACAATAATTTTTTAATGCATTAAATCAATACATAAAATATTCAATAGCTAATAATTAATAATTTGGCTATTATTTCTTTCTTCATTTATTTTTTGCATATTAATATTGTTGAAATTTTAATTGAAATAATATTTCCCAGTGTAATATTATTGATTGTTTTAGTAAATGCAGAATATTTTGAAGCGTTTTTGTTTTATTTTTGAAATAAAATGTTAAAGATATACAACTGAAACATGCGATTGCGATAAAAAAAAAAAAAAAAAAGATTAAATTTATAGTCGTTAAAAGCACTATTTAAAAATTGAAACATCATAAAAAACATCTGAATGTGAGATAACATTTTGAAATACCTTAGAACATCTCTAATCAAAGAGAGAAAAAAAAAAAAAAAAAAAAAAAAGATAAATTCGCAACTTGTGAAAACTTTCAAAATTCCCTTCACAAAAAACCGGGTTTATTCCCTGGTTTAAATCCGGGTTTTTATCCCCGCTCACATCTCTACATATCATGTCTCAAAATCATGGAAATCTGTACGTCTAAAAAGTTTGATGCTTGCTCACATATTTATTTTCCTTGATGCTTCCAGGTTAATAACGATCAAGTTCTCTTTATGTCATTTTTCGACGAAAACAAATGTTCAGTCTCAACTGGGACCCCTCACTTAACATAATGTCTGCCCGATATATCGATAATTTATCCCAAACTCCAGAGCTGATGATTACCTTTGCGGTTGATCAAAATTCTGTAAGCATGTATCCAGACCACCCTTAGGGGTGAATCTCTGATCATCGCTAACTGCACATTCTGTACCTCTAGCAGGGTTGCCAGATTTAGCCAGTTTTATTCAATAGTTATTAATAATTTTTATTTGTAACGTTTGGTGAATCAATTCGAAGATTGATAGTCTATTATGTATATCAAATGTCACTTCTCAAAATTATTGGTGACTATTGAATAAAAAAAAAAAGGCCACATCTGGAAACGCTGACCTCTAGTGCGACATAAAAAGTCCAATGAACTTCAACCAGTGTCATACTTGCCAACATTTTAATTTATTCCGGAGCATTTTTAACCCCGCCTTTATTTTGCACCACTTTATTTATAGAATATATTTCTACAATATATATCTGTCGGGAAAAAAAAAAAAAAAGGAAAAAATACACTTAAAGTAAAAGCGGTATGAAATTATGGTGGAGCCAAAAATACTCCAGAATACATTAAAATGTTGGGAATTCTGCCAGTGCTGATAATCTGAACTGCAGTTTCTAACGAGTACATTTATGTGCTAATGTGAGTAGAATGCAAACTGCTAGTTTGGTTAACAGATAGATGAATACGTTGAAATATATTTTTCATTAAAATTTCATTAAGAGTAATTGTTCCATTTTTTAACAACGGGTATATTGAAAAAGGTCATTTCATCTTCTTTCGAACCATATAAACATTTTAACAAAATACGGATTAGCGATCCATATTTTTAGACTTTACGAAACATCGATTTTTTCACAAAACATTTTATAACTCAAAATCTTTTTGAGATAAATCATTTCATTATTTTTTCTTTTCTTTTTTTTTTTTTTGTACATAAACCTCGATTAGACGAATAATATTTCAAAAGATTGATAGATTTTTTCAAAAACTGAATCCGTTACAAATTTTTAAATTTTCTGCATGCCTGCAGTTTTTGATGACATTCTGAATCCGCGTTTGCGTTCGAACAACAGTGGAAACTCTCTTTTAAGTTCGCAGGCGATATTTCGAAAGTACAGCGAAAGAGAAAGATCTTTTTCTGATTGAGGTCACATGTTTTTGGACTGCGACTAAAAACTAGAAATTTCAAAATTCTTCAATTTTCCTTTGTCGCACACGAAACTTACTATACAGAGTTTTTCATCACAACACAAAGTTGTAGTTCAAATTTCATCGATTTCGGAGAATAAACAAAAAACATTTTAATTACAAATTGAATTTTATTCTAATACGCGTATTTCAAATTCTAATTATGATTAAATTATTTTTAATCTATCATTCGAAAGATATTTTAAAGTTCTTTTATATTATCGAAAGTGGAATTCGAGATTTTACCTGACTTACATGTTTTCAGGTGTCCTGATTAGGTTTTCTTTTGTATCTCAGCTACTAATTAAAATAATTTCATAAGTAATACATCATTTGAAAGGTTTGTTGATTTGGAATTGAACAGTAGATTACAGAAATTTCTACCGCCAGATGGTGCTGTAATATTTTAAAATTTCAATATTTTAAATTCTGATGAGCGAGGAAGGTGTTGTATGTTCTAAAACGGGGATAAGGTGCCGCAGGCGCCACCGAGCGGGACTTTGCTAAAGTCAGAAATTTGAAAGATCATAACATGGTGATAACAGGCTGTTTCAGATATTGAAATTGGAAGAGGGCGCCGCAGGCGCTACCGAGCGGGAATTTACTGCGATTAAATTTTTCAGTAAAGCTATTTTCACTATAGGTCAATAAGCTGTTGTAAGACCTGAAACGGGAAAAAGGCGCCGCAGGCGCCACCGAGCGGGAGTTTCATAAAGTCGGATTTTTCAAGGATCGCGAACCAGCTGGTTGCCGAAGGTGGCTAGTTATTTATAATGGCTAGAAAGAAGAGGATATACAAGGTGGTAATAATTAAACTAACAGTGCTTACTACTTCTGTAATTCGATCTAATTGCGAGAACCGCGCCAAATTTTGTAGGAAGATTAAACAAAACTGGGGAAGAAAGATTCTGAAAAAAAAAAAAAAAAAATCCAAAAGATACCACCAGGGAATATTCTGTGGCGATGTTCTTCTAAGTGAAGCTTTTGTCGCCATTTATAATTTAAAGTTTCCTTATTGTACACTTTTTTAAAAGTATTACTTTTATCCCCATTTCTTATTTTGAAACTGGAGACACCACGCTGATTTGTTCACATTTTTTTCATTTTTTCCAATTCTCTTTTCTATTACACAGTGCCATATATTCCCCTAGTGTTGACTTTTGGAACTATATATATATTATTTTCGTGGAATCTTTCTACACCCCCCAACCTCATCTTTGTACAAAATTTCGCTTCATTGTCGCAATTAGATGGCGCTACAGAACACCGTGAGCCCTGTCATTTTAATTATGGACACCTTGTATACATTTCATGACTTTCTGAGCTTTCTAAGCAATTGTATAAAAAAAAAAAATATTTTATTTTGTTGAGAAGTAAAATATATATACTGTTACAATGGACTAAATCTTTTCCCTCAGCACCATTATTATTATTATTATTATTATTATTTAAGTAGTTTTACAGGTAAAGTCTCTTACGACACGCGGCAGTTCAATCGGTTAAGCGACAGTTCAATCACTTTCAGTGAGGCGAGCCTTGGCAGCAAACTTGGCAACTAGGCAACGAACTTAGTGACCAAATTTGGCGAAAAATAATAGTTCAGATTTCCTGAAATTTCGAAGCTCTCCGACGCATAGCAGCCGAGATCTACAACTTTCCATGGAATTCTCGATAGAATTACAGCCAATTCCAATCGCCAAAAGGTAAAAACAGGAGTGAGTTGTCACTGCGATACACAGTTGTTCAGAGATCTATTCTGAGTGACTGTACTTTGGAGATTGTGATCTAAGCGACTGATCTTTGTTCGGGAGCTTGCGAAAATTTATGCTCTGGAGTATTTGATGTTATTTTCTTTACTCCTGTAGAACAAGTGACCGTTATCTTGGACTGTTCCATCGAACAGTAATTTTTGCGGTACGAGTGACAGCTTTATCGTACTGTTTCCTGAATAATCGAAAAATTAACATTACTAGTGAACTGTTTTCCAGAATATTCGTTGTAATAACAGTTTTACTGTACAGATTCAAGAAGTTACATAATTTAAAGTGAATTCATCGACTAGATTCATTGACTTTTATTGCCTGTTTCTTTATGAACTACTTTCTCACACAAAAAAGTTGACAAGGTTTTCGTAACAATATATGCATTCATTTTAAATTCAAAATGATCAATAAACTTTTCTTGTGTTCGGTTTCATCATTTTTATCCTTAAATTTCTATATATTTTTGTGCATGTCTACAAAACATTATTCAAAAGTCTTTGAATGAAACTACCGAAAGAAAAACAAAATAAAAAAGTACAATCAAGTTTCTCTATGAAACTGAAGAATCAAGAATATTAACACAATTTTCCATTATAGAAAAAAGAAATTATTCAACGATCATCATCACACACATTTAAATAATGATAATCATTAGTGTTCATCATGCTGTGGGTTATTGTTCGCCACTAATGATAATATTTTTATTTTCCTAAAAATATTTATTATGAATGACTTGAAGTGTTTTTTATTTTTGAAAATGCACTTCACAGATATTATCTTTCGATAAATTCTCTGCTTCATCTCCTCCTCATAATATTATTTCTTTTGAAACCAGAAAGTCATCCGTCTCTTCTGAAATATTGCATTTTTTCATCTTTTGTGCATCTTTGTACTAAGTAACCTTGTAAAATTTGATGATTTCATTTGTCATGTTGGCCTCGTTTCCTTGCAATTTTTTCCATTTACATTTGAGCTAGTTATAGAGATGAAAAATGATGAATTACCTTGTATTTTCGTTTTAGACTTTTGTGTGTGTGTGTGTGTGTGTGTGTGTGTGTGTGCGTGTGTGTGTGTGTGTGCGTGTGTGCGTGTGTGCGTGTCTATTAATAAAATTTTTATAAATTTTTTATTCAATGATAAGTTATGATAAAACAGCAATTCAGACGTTAAATTAATGGTGTTTTTACTTTCTCTTACCCATAAGGTAGAGAAAGTATTGTTTCTGGGTCAAAATTTCACAATTGAATTTCTGTTATATTTACACGTTTTTATTTCCCCTGAATCCAAAAATCATGTTTTTAGCGGTTGGTCTCTCTCTCTCTCTCTCTCTCTCTCTCTGTGTGTGTGTGTGTGTGTGTGTGTGTGTGTGCCTGTCTTCTATCAGCATATCTCAAAAATAAATTCTAGCAGAAAATCCAAACTCGGTATTCAAAATGTGTATGATATAGGGATGCTACACTAAACTTTTTGTTGAGATCAAGCAAATGGTTCGTATATAGGAATACCCAAGAAAAATCAAATACATTACATCTAACCTTGTAACAGTTTTTTTAAAAAACAATATTAATCAACACACGAAATTCAATTTTTTGTTCATCATTTTGATAAGTAGAGTTAAAAAAAAAAAAAAAACTTCGGTAACGAACGGTCAAAATATTATGAAACTTTCACGCATATCTTTTGGGACGAAGTTTGGATAAGTTAGTACTACTTTATCCATACAGAAAAGTTTCATTCGCGACGCCACCTGTGGGTTAGTGCTGGAACTTTTTGACCAATGTGTTTTTTGTCAAAGCGGTGGTAAGAATTATAAGTTGAACTGAAAATTGCACAGAAAAAGTTTATTTCTGAAGTAAAAAAAAGTGAAATGAACACATAAAATGCTTTTTTATGCTAGAAATCATTGAAAAATGGAAAACATTTGAAAATGCAAAATATGAATGTTTTGCCGTAATTAACAAAAAATACCATTGTTGTAACTGGACAAAATTATAGGGACAATGACTGTTTTTGCCTGAAATACACTAATAATTAATAATCTCCGCCATTTTCCTCAATAATTTTTATCAGTCTTGAGGTCATGGAGGTTGATAGTTCCTTCAGAACGTCCTTGAAATTTTGTATGCAGGTTTTTTCGATGGAGGGCAGTGTTCTTGTTTGTTTTGATATTGAATACCATTTCTGTATACTTTCTATGCCAGAATGCCCTAAAGATTTTCCACTGGATTTAGATCGGGGCTTCTGGCCGGCCGGTCAAATAGTTTTACGAAGTTAACATCAAACTAGGATTTCGAAGTTTGAGAAACATGCACAGATTGTCCTACTGAAACAAACGATCTCTACTCGTAATTAATGGTACTTCCGATAACAGATTTCCTTCCAGTATATCAACATAACACTCAGAATTCATTCTGCCCTGCACAAAACATATTGGGCAGTTCCGTCAGTTGCGAAACCTCCCCAGACCATTACGGAGCCCCCACCAAATGTACGTTTTGATTATTTTTTTTTTTTTTTTTTTTTTAATGAAAATAATACCAGAAGTAGCGAAGATCATCTGGTACGTACAAATTAAACTTCTTTTTTCACCAGAAAAGATAATATCATTCCATTTTTATCCCATATTAATTCTTTTTTTTTTTTTTTTAAACTTCCCTCTTTGTCTTTCATGAACATTTTTAAGAGGCGGTCGTGATATAGGTTTTCCGTAACCAATCTTTCATACTTTTAGTATAGCACGTCAAAGAATTCAAGCACTGAATGGTAAGTTTAATTTTCGTTTAATGCCCGTCGATGTTATTATTATTATTATTATTTTTATCATTCTTTTTCACGTACAGAAGCAGAAATTGGCCTACCTGTATGTCTTTGAAGTTCATATTTGAAGGGATATTTAAGAAAATTATAAATGACCATTCTCGATCTATTACACTTTGTCAAAATTTGACTTGCAGTAAGCCCTAAACTTCTAAAAGCAACCTCTTTTTCTTTCTTAAACTCAGAAAGTTTAGTACCAAATGACAGGCATGCCTTAAAAATAGAATACGACATTCGCAATCACTTACTAAGCATTATAACGCCTGGGAGTACCGTGTGCAGAACAAGAAACATGCAAATTGTGTTTTTTAGAACATACATATACAGTCCTCCTTATAATTTTGTCCATATCACATGGCTGTCTAAATCCAAAATACATTTTATGAATATGACTTTCCCATGTATTTAAATAAAAGCCAATAAAAATACTTCATTTATCATTCGTTTCCATCCATATAATTTGCATAATTTTCCAGTCATGGCCAAGATTTGGTGATTTTTCTCTTGTCCTTATAATTTTGACCCCCACTGTATACAAAATCAAAAGTGTTCAATCATTTATGGTAAGATAGTGTATTAGTTTAGAAAACTTTCATTCATCTTTATTCAACAATAGTTTATTTTTATGCAAAATATGTTTTATTGCATTGTGTTAAAATGATAAAACTTTATATTACTACTTTTAAAATAATCCTTTCTTTAGTTTATATATATATATATATATATATTTCTTTTTTCAATTTTTATGACACACAACCTGAAAGTTTTAAAATTTTCCCCTTTTTACGAACACCCAATTTATTAAGTCTACAATAAGTATATTAAACAGAGAAGAACAAATAATACATCACAAAAAAGTTATAAATATTTATTATTCAAAACTTTTTAATGTTTTCAAAGTACTAAAGTAACTTTTACTTGTGGGAAAAGTTTTAAAGAATTTTCATTCATCTCAAACAATAGCCATGCAAAAAAAAAAAAAAAAAAAAAAAAAAAACATTTTTTAATAATATTTCGCCGAAGGCATTAAAAAGAAAGAATAACAGCCAGAAAGGGTAATAAATATTTATAAGCTTTTTTTAAAAAAAAATCCTAACTACAACAATTACTGAAACATTTTAAAACAATAATACGTATAAAAACTAAATTAAATACAACTAACAAGACATTTTGTTAAGTTTCTAAGAATAATTTTTTAAGAAAAAGTTTTGAATTTTTAATGACACGTGAAAGGAAAAATCCCTTAAGAATTCTCAATCTGCAATCTTCGTTTTCTGCAATCTTTGTACAGTCAAATATTGAAAGGTAGGAAATTTGCCAAAATTAAACAAATAAATAAATAAATAAAAATAAATAAATAAATAAATAAATAAATAAATAAAAATAAAAAATATAGAAAAGATTTGCTTCATGGATTTTAAGTACAAAAAATGTTACTCCCAATTATATATTTTGATTTTGCAGATTGTACGGTACAAAATTAGTTCAAATATTATTACAATCGTTATATAGTAAGAAACAAGTCTTTTAAAGATTGACATACTGAGGGTAAGTTTTAGCGCTACTATTAACGAATATGAATTTTTTCTTTAATATATTGCAAAAATGCTATAGCAAAAGACTACTAAAAGATGATGGTAATAATCAATCCTGCGTCCAGTGCGATCTCTACATTTGAATAATGATTTTCAGTTTTAAATACATTAAAAATATAAAATCACACTTTATTTAAAAACATAGAACGTGAGACAAACGTTTCGGTTATAAATTAGCCCCCTTCATTGTCAATACATCAAATGCATAAAAACTAAAATCAGCAAAATATCAAAATAAAACTAAATACTCAGAAGTAACTATTTTAGCCTTGTTCATAGAAGGGGTTTGTAACCTCGTAAAATAACCTCTAGTTGTTTGAATTTTATACAACAATGAGACGTATAAATAATGTTTAATGTTATTAGACTTTCAGTTTTGTTTCAAAATTCAGTTGACAGCAAAACGATTTTATGAGTCTTTAACTAGATTTAAGAGTCTAGATTTAAGAGTCTTAACTAGATTATGAGTCTTTAACTAGATGAGTCTTTAACTTTAGATTATATTATTAAAAGAGAGAGTGCAAATAGGTATATTTATCAAAAATAAATAAATAAATAAAAATAAAAATAAACGTAAAATGTATTATAATATTTCAAAAAGGTCGTGCGGATATTGCATGGTTCAAGAGCCAATGTTTTTAAGTATTTCATTAGCAGTTCTGAATATTAACACGATTGTATCGTCGATAAAAAATTTGCAAAAAGTTTTACATCAAATATTTATTAGATTTATAACGACGCTGAAGAGACCAACAGTTTTGACATTTAATGTTATTTAGATTTGGATTATGGCTTGCCTTTGCGGAAAGTAACCAATAAAAACTTTCTAACAAGTGGTAATGTGACGTGTAACAGCAGCTTGATTGAAACTTATGACTTATGTGGAGGGTAATCCTGAGTAATACACGGGCCCACCAGCGGCCGAGCGGTTCTGCGCTCAAAGCTGGTAGATGGGAGGTGCCGGGTTCGATCCCAGGTCGCGCTCATCGACCTAGCCGTTCGGAGTTTTCCGTGGTTTCCTCCGAAACTCGCGTAAATACGGGCTAGGACCCCTTAGAAAGACCCCCACGGAGGGCATTCCCCCTATAGGCCTAGGACACATAAGGAGTCAATCGGCCTTAATCCTCCAACCAACCAACCAACCTGAGTAATACACTGAGAGCTAGTCCTGAGATCTACTGTACCAGAACCCCAAAGCATCCCTAGGAGAAGAGGGTCGTAGCTAAAGCACAGATCAATATCTTGCAAAATACCTATATAAGCACCTTATAATATTTGCAGTTCCAAAGGTTCAATAAGATACCGACCAAGATGCTCAAACCTATCGATAGAAAAGGTCTCACAAAAAATGTGCCGAGTAGTCTCTTCCTGAGAGCAATCACGAGAAATGGGATCAAAACCATAGACCTTATATAGATAGACCACGCATCCCCCTCATTATCTGTCTGCGACATGAAGTAGCTTCCCCAGCGAAATTATCACGTGATGCAGACCTGGAGAGAGAGACGAGAATGAATATTATGTGATTTTTCCGTAGGAAAGAAAGTAGTTTTGAGTTTTTTAATTTCTGTACTGTACACACACTTTTTATTTAAGCCTTTAGATTTACGCATCGTTGGATAGCTAAAATGTCATAGATCAATTATAAAAAAATTTCTTTTGTGAGATACCATTCTGAAGAGAAGAATTTTTTGTTTGAATTTTTACAAAAATAAGTGCTTTCTTATAGAAGAATCTCCCTCAACTCTCTGTCACGTGACATATGGCGCTGACCGCAAAGGATGAAGGTTTCAGATTACACCCTCATGTTGAAGACATTCACTATAACGGGAAGTCCTGTTGGTGGCGTAGTCTATATATATAAATTCTATGATCAAAACTGATACCCATAATATTCAGATGCCTCTTAAGGATACAATAACCACTAATAAGACCAATAACTTTCCTCAAACAATTTCTGCTAAGTTTTAAAAGATCCTTGTGACGTAAACCTGGACAGTCACGATTTAGTTATTTTGCTAAACTTGCTTTAAACTTACTGCAGCAAGCATATTTTTTTTTTGTAATGCCGGTAAAACTTCCTAAATAAATCTAAAACACTACCGTGAAGATACTGCAAAAGTTTTCTATGCAGATAATTGGCAACGTTCTTTAAACTAGTGAGCATGAAATCTGCTTAATTATACATCATAACATTTGTTCTCATAAATTTCAACTACTATATTCATGTTACAAGAAATTAATTCGGGTAACTGCCCGGCATGGTCGCTAGCTAAAATGCACAACGTACCTTTCCATTTTTTCGATACGTTTACCTTATCCTAATCTGTTGATTAATTTTATTATCAATTTGTTATTAAGACTAGAAGACGATATTACACTTGTCATAGATGGGAGGAGGCTAGGAATATAAATCCCCCTCCCATGCAAACCACTTGCTTTGATGCAAATGCCTTCGCAAAACATCAGCTCTGCGGCGGACCTCGGAAGAAATGGTGCCTTCCGGAGCTTAATCTTGACCGTGAAATCACCACTACCATCAGCAGATTACGGACGGGGCACATGAGAGGTATGAAGATCATGTCCGACGGCTCTAGAACCTACGCAGAATGCAGGCACTCCCCAGGAATTCAGCTGGATCCGAGGCATCTCTTCAATTGCATCTCTGTTGCCTTGACCCTCTTCAACATCGACCTGAACTGCTGCCATGACACCCTTTATACCGAAAAAGTCGGAGATGTGGCCAGGGCTGTTCTCCATGCCTTTGGTCCCATTTGACTTGTCTATACACTTTTTTTTTCTGCACTTGTCACACGACAACAACAACAACAACAACAACATCAATTTGTTATTTTAGTTTACAGGCAATACTTTACATTTTTTAAAGCAATAATCTCCATAAAGCAAGTGTATGTGAAATGCCATATTCTGAGAAGTTATAATTTTTTTTTTTTTTTTAAATTTAGAATGACTTAAAAAAGCTCTTAAAGTATAATAGAATGTTCATATTCATTAACTTTTATAACAATATCGTGATATTTTAAAATCAACTCAATTTATTTACTGCGAAAGTAATCCTCATAATGCCCGCTTAGTCCTTTTACCCCATGTTAAGAAAATGTTAAATTTCGAATAACTTATGGAGTTTCCAAAGGAGAATGTTCAAGGTCAATGATATTCATGACAGTATCACAAATGATATTTCATAACTGTTTCAATATCTTTACGATGGAAATAATCTTCATATTACACGATTATCTGAAATTTTGTCATATTCTCAAACCTTAGGAAGAGCGTAAATTTCGAATAATTACAAACCTTCCATATCAGAATGTTGCAAATTAATAGGATTCTTGCCAGTACAGTCGTCCCCACTTAATCGGGTAACGGATAATCAAATACCCCGCTTATAAGAATATAAAGTTATAGAACCAATTTTTTTCCCCCATAGAAGTAATGTTAAATTTCCTCGTTTAAAGAAATATTTTTTACAACGCCACCCCGCTTAACCGCATAAACACTCAAAGTTTCTTAAATAAAATTCCTCTATTTCTGGGCAAATTTTTCCTCTCATTCTCAAAAAAAAAAAAAAAAAAAAAAAAAAAAATCCGTTCTTCTTCTAAAAATCTTACATAACTAAGGCATGCTCTTTAAACACGAGACGGTATTCCTGCCTAGGTGAAAAAATTGTTTTGCAAAAGTCAAATTTATAAAATCAGAAACTGATGAGAAAATTAGAAATTAAAATAAAAATTATCGTAGATGTGGATAAAGATGGAGAAACAGAAAGAGATGAAGAGTTTAATCTTCGAATAAAACCTTTAAATGAAAGTGATAAAGAAGAGCAAGCGAACGATAAATGAAGTTGCAAAATCCTTTAACATTATTCATTGTCATTTTGAGTCTCATAGAAGCGATTAAATCTATTTATGTACTTCAGAAAAAGAAATCCAAAAATGTTCAGTTAAGTCTATGTTAAAGTAATCAATCATAACTGATTTTATTTATTTATTTTTTTTGTTAAAAGTAAAATTGTAAGTACACTTTATTTTTATATTTATTTCAGCATTAATTGCATTTATAAATTACTATAATATTTTAACTTAGTAAAAGTTTTGTTAAATATTTAAATAAGAAACAGGTATCGATCATTTATCTTTTCATGTAAGCATAAAACCGTTATAGTTATACATGCAATTGCGTTTCTAGTCTTCCCAGCATAATTGAATACCCCGCTTAATTGAATTAATATACCGTATTTTCCGGCGTATAAGTCGAGGGTAAAAAGCAAAAAAAATCCTTTAAAAATCGCTATCGACTTATACGGCGAATATAAAACACAACAGCAAAAATTTCACGAAAAAAAATTTAGATGCATCGATCTTTTGCATTAGTACAAACATTATAATATACATAAAACACAAATACATTAAAAAATAAAAAAAAAGGATATTCAAAGGCCTGAAATTTCGGCGTCATCACTATCGCTGTCGAATATTAATTTCAAAATATCATTTGATGCATCTTTGTAATCAATATCATATAGGTCCCACTCATTGTCACTGTTCATAGCTTCGGAGTCCGAACCACTATCATCTGATTGCCACAGACAATTATCTTCAGTTCCATTCATTGCATTTGAAATACCACATTTTTTAAATGCCTTTACTACAGAATCTGTCTTTATCGCATCCCACGCTTTTAAAATAAAACAGCACAGTGTTTCAAGCGGCACGGCACGCATATTTCCCTTTTCCGTGTATGTTTTCTCACCATCAATCATCCACTGGTTCCACTGTTCTCTTAGCTCATCTTTAAAAGGTTTATTTAAATTAACATCTTTTGGCTGAAGAACAGACGTTAATCCCCCTGGAATAACAGTGATGTCCGTTTCAAATCGCTGAAGGCGTTTTTTTGTAATTTCGGATTTATTACGGCAAGTGCAAATTCAACGAGTCCAATGCTAAAATAGGGGTTGCAGTCATCTGACTCAGAGAAAATGAGCAATAACAGAACGCGGAATTACTGGATGTTTTCCAAATTTCAAACTGTCGGTCAAGCTGGCATCCCTCCAACAATTTGGACGCGTCCTCACTGCTAGTTTTAGGATATGTGGCTGCACTGTACGAATATTATTTGTATGCACAACACCATGAAGTGTAAATTACTCTTCATTTATTCATTATTTAGATTCATTAGAATCCACCGAAAAATGATTCTTTTTCAGCTGTATCTTTTGCTAATTACTGAAGTGGATGAAATTTGTATTTATACAAATAAGGTATCTTGTGGAGAATATGTTAAGGTGATAATTGAGACCAATTATGCCAACATTTTCAATTTATTCAGGTGCATTGTTATTATCTGTATTTTTTTCACACCACTTTTTTTTATAATGTAATTTTTTCTAATATGTAATAAAAATTAAATAAAAACGAAATTACTCTCTAAAAAAAGTGGCGTGAGAAAATGACGGGTATCAGCAATGCTCCGGAATAAATTAAAAAGTTGGCACATCTGCTTTACACTAGTAATGAGGAAAACATTTGAGAAGTTGGTTAAAATCTGTTCATTACTTTTCTAAATACTTTTCTGTAGCTCACTGTCTCGTCACTTGGTAGCAAAATATTAGAAATATTTAAAATTTCATAATAAAGTTGTATTTGACGCCAACATTTTTTCTTGGTTCTTAATTTCAAAATTTCTATAAAAGACTTCCTCTTTTTTCCTTCACAATTTATACTTATGCAAGTGGAGATAATATATATATATATATATATATGTGTGTGTGTAATGTTAATGTTATATATATATATATATATATATATATATATGGTTTAACATAGAAAAATTGATATTAATGAGTAATATCATGAATTATTTTGATACTGTGTCAAGTAGCGCACCGTCACTGGGTATTTGAAAGAAAGAGGAATAGAAAGTGATACATACAATCAACATAAGAAAAGGTACACCTTTCACATTTAGACATATTTGTTGAACGCCTAAGAGATACTTCGCGAGTTATCTTAGAATTTCATGGGTAAAATGAATATGTTACATGTACAGTCGGTAAAAAAAGTGTCCGAACACTAGCAAAAATTCCTATATAAAAAAAGTAGAGTTAATACTGTTTTGTTAAATAAATCCTTGTCGAATCCTATTCTTAGACTGACTAAGAACATGATTCGACAAGGATTTACTTAGTAAAACTGTATTAAATGTACTTTTTTTACATAGGAATTTTTGATAGTGTTCGGACACTTTTGTTACCGACTGTACATCTCATATATTCCAACGAATGTTTTGTTCCGAAGGTGCATCTGGTGGCACCTTTGCCATCGAAAGACATAGAGGTGTTCAAACCACGATTTCTATGAGTATTAGTGGACTCATTAACGCCCCATTAAACGCCCCTTAACCCATTAACGCCCAGCGTCCTCATTTGAGGACAGCTAATAAAATGGCACGTATATATTTTATGGTTTCTTGAGATGATTTCTGCTCTTTAATGACCAGTTTATAGCATCGCTCTAAATGATCCTTCAAATTTTTATGTGCCTGGTATTAATTATAATTACATAATTTAGATAGTTACTTTACGATTTTTTATTCATCGCATATAAATTTGGTTTTTGCGTAGATATACCAACTTAAGTCAAGTTAAACAATAATATATATTATAATACTTTATTTTCGAGGTCTTTGTCAGCGTACAACAGGAAATTAATCTCTTATCTCGAAGTTTTTCGATCTAGAAGTCTTCTCGCTTGAACACTAAACGTCCTCAAATGAGGATAAACTTTAAATTTAAAACTATCAGAAGAATTGTTTAATTTAATATATTTTACTCTCAGTTATCTATATTAATTTAGAAGTGAAGTATTCATCAAAATATATTTTGCAAAATTAATTCGGGCATTAACGGGTTAAAAGGAAGAGATGACTTTTTGAAATTGTATCAAATGTAATTCTTTCCTGGCCTTTTTGACCATTTCTTGCATTGTCTCTGTTCCGAAGCTGGTATATGATTTATGGAGATTTATGATTTCCCGGACAATCTCCGGCTAGATCGTCAGTCACAACAGCATTACACCTTTGATTTGCTGAGATCCCTTAAGCAGTGCTATAAAATCTTGTGTAATGACTATACAATAATATCATGAATCAATAATAAGACGCATTTTTAGTATTTTAAATAATACGTTGAACCCCACATGGATATTATAAACTGTATGTAATAAATATTAACATTCCTTTTCCATTATTACAAAAAATAAGTGACAAATACTTCACAATTTTTTTTTTTTTTTTAATGTTATTGGTGTATTGAATAAAAGTTATGTTCAAACTGTTATTTTAGAGATGGTAAACAAATTATAATGTTCTTCTATGTTGTGATTTGCAAATTCGCTATATTTTACTAAGCAGTAAGTCTAAGAAAAGGAAGAAAAATAAAATAAAATAAAATAATAATAACAATAATAACAGGGATGGAACACGGGCGCAGAATTCATACCACTATGTAAGTAAGAAAATTTTCTACTTCTTAAATCAACGATATTATAGGTAGAGAAATTTCTTAAACAAATACCGGTATGAATTCTGCGTTCGTGTTCCATCCCGGTAATAATAATAATAATAATAATAATAATAATAAACTTCCATTAACTATTTGTTTCATAAAAGAAAAATACAATGTTAAATATATTTCTCTTATTCAAATAATATTAAGAAAAACAACGTTTATATTCACATTTAAAACAAATATTTAACTAACAAGGAAATATTCAAAAGGTGTCGTCTTCAAAAAATATCGAAAAAAAGAAATATATGTGATTCTATTCTTCATAAAACACCAGAAAATGAAAAAAATTATCGGCTGAAATGAATTACAGCGACCACAAAAAATTATCAAAATTAAGCATTTTTGGCGATATAGCGCTGCTAGGCAATAAGTTCGCTAGCACTGAGGTTGCCATGTACGGACAGAACCGTGTTTTGCTTCTCCGCCAAGTACTCAAAATCAATCGCCTAACAGCGTGAAATCGCCAAATATGCTTAATTTTGATAATTTTCAATATATTTTGAAGACGACACTTTTTGAATGTTTCCTTGTAAAATATTTGATAAAACATCACTTTTCACATACCTTTAACAAACGAGATCAAATATGATGATATCTTTCATTTGTATTCAAAAGGTTTTACCTAAAAAAAGAAGAGATTTTATTGTAAAAAAAAAAAAAAAAAAAAAAAAAAAAATACAAGAAACTATTTTCTTTTGTACAATAATAAAACTTGATAAATAAATAAATAAATAACAAAACAATTAATTATTATGCATACATAATATATAGTTGTATATTTTAATAAAAATAACAGATCTATTTACACAGTGCTGTTTGAGTTTAAGTAGTGCTTATAAAACTTTTCAATTAAAGAAAGAAAAAAAAATCTGGAGTGACTCCACTCGACTATCCGAACATTGAGTAACTAACAGTTTTGTAGACAAAGTAAAGAAAGAGGAGTTGTTAAACAAACAAAAGAGAGAAAGCCATAATAGAGTGTTTGAGTATTTTTCGCCATATATTACAGCAGGGGTGGCCAACCCGTGGCCCGCGGGCCGCATGCGGCCCACCGCCTAGTTTCTTGCGGCCCGTGAGGAGACTACCTATATTTAAAGTTTGACAGCTTCAGTTAACGGATCAAAAATTAATAAATACGGTCTGACTTTTCAAAGTGAAAATACCTTTCAACGATTATGATAGCTAAAGAACTGTTGTAATGAAATATTATTAGATCCATTATTCATTCTTTTTATTATAGTTTTACTATACAGTTATAAATTTTTCTTGATACTATTGTTAATTTATGAATGGAAATAATTTAAATTAATGTATTCTGCTCCGAATTTTCACCCTACCCTTCCCCGAAAAAAGTATATACATACATGAGTTATATACTCACAAAAATATATACACATATGCATATGTACAGTCATAAAATAATAATAATAATAATTTTCTTCCCCGACTAATTTCACCGTAAATTATCAGCGAATTTACGGCAAAATGTTTCGGAAAAGGAGGGGAGGGGGGGGGGGGGAGTTATGACTGTACATACGGTGCGGACCGAACGAATAAGTTAGATTTCCAATGCGGCCCACCAAGTGTTTTGGGTCGGACAGGCCTGTATTACAGGATGTTTTATTTAACGCTACTGAACTTTGAGCCCATAGATCATAATGACAAAGAATTTTTCGTTGTGTCCCTGTAAAAACCTATAAATGCTAGATTCACCAAAATGCTTATAGTTAGTTCAACAGTGATTTATAATATTCATATAAATTTTCAGCTCAATTGAATGAGGCGTTTAGATGCTATCGCACTTTTAAAAATTTGAAACCATAGGCCCTAATGATAAAGAATTTTTCTTTGTGTCCCTGTAAAAAAACTATAAGTGCTAGATTCTCCCAAATCTATACAGATTAAGTTTCTGTAACCTATATTATGTGTATAAATGTTTTGCTCAATTGAATAAGGCGTTTAGATGCTATCGCACTTTTAAAATTTTGGTCCCATAGGCCATAATGATGAAGCCTTTTTCTTTGTGTCCCTGTAAAAAAACTACATGTGCTAGATTCACCAAAATCAATAGGGTTCGTACTATGGTGACTTACAATATACGTACCAACTTTCAGCTTATTCGAGCAAAGCATTTAGACGCTAGCGTGTTCACTCACAGACATACACACAGACACACAGACACACATACATACATCATCGCAAAATAGTGAAGAAGGACTCAGGGGACCTCGAAACGTATAGAAACGTCAAAATCTCCAATTCGGATTTTTGACATGATTACAATACTTTCCTCACTATAGTGTTCGGAAAGAAAAAAACAAAGCTCGGCTCTAAAACTTAACAAAGCATCTCGCTTTTAATTTTTCTGAATCTCTTCTTGAATTAATTTAACCTGTCGCTGTTAAACAGCTCCTTGCTATTGTTCGCTTTGTAATTTCCTTTGAGCTGTACTTTTTTTTTTTTCTTCAGCAAAAACCTTTACATTAAAAAAAAAAAAAAAAAAAAAAAAAACCGCATTTTTGGAGGAATTTTTATTTATCTATTTTTTTTTAATGTATAGATACTAAACATAGGAAAAAACAGAAGTTAGTTATATGGCCACTGAATTTTAGTATCAAAATTATTTAAATGTTAAAATTGAGAGAAAATTTTTACGGAATAAAAAGAAAGTAGTAAAAATGAATCACTATATGTGTTACAGTAGAGCAACGATTATCCGCGAAATTGGGTGGCAATCGCGGATAACCCGAAAAACAGAGTAAAATGGGGTGCAAACATGAAAAAGGTACGCGGTAGAACAGTATAACCCTGTGACATCGTCAAGGTTTTCTTCTTTTGTACTCGACTGCCAGTGTGAGGTCCGAGGTGCCTCTCTGTCTACGAGATCACGAAAACGGGCATTCCGTGCATCCTTTCTTACTCTCAGATGTAAAGTCACCGCAATTTCACGCTCGACTTTGATAATGCCGTCTTGCGCTCCCAGACGGAGGTTGTACCCAGACATTTTAACGCCTAGCAAACACCAATGAACTATTTAACTAGGTGTGAACTTATGTATCTCACGTGACCAAAAACTTTCTGATTTGTTGTCATCTTGTGGGAAAATAGTTCCCCCCCTCCCCCTTTGCATCTCATCAAAATTTTGGAGGACTGAAAAATCAGAAAAAACACTGAAGACTTGGATTATGCACAGGGTAAAGAGAAGTCGTTCTCCTGAACTTCTCTGTAATTTTTACACATGCTAGGAATCACATGCATATGTGATGCATGTTTTTATGATTTTCCTGTATGAACAGGATGTTAAATGGAATGGTTATGTATTATTTCGTCTTATTATTAAAACTTTGTTATGTTATTTCACAAGAGTATTTATTTTTTAGTTTCACTAAAATAATAAGCTTGAATTTTAACAATAGTTGCAATTCAAGTGATGCCTTCTGAATCTGTAACTGAATCCATCGCAACCACTATTTCTAAAGTAAAAAGATCCATTTCCTCCTCCTAAAACCGTCTAAAAAATTCCAAGTAGGCCTATAGGATTATGATGTACAATAAACAGGTCGGTAATTTTCGACCTTCGCACTGTATAACTCATTGTATTTTCCTTGTTGTTGGCTTGAATTAAAATTGGGTTTTTTGGAGGTTAGTAATTAAAAACTTTTTTCCACCACAGATCATCCGCTCGCGGAAAATTGGTGCTCTACTGTATCTCAATGAAATCTTAATTATAACAATCTGAACTCATTGTGAAAACTTGAACGAATAAAACCACAAATAAACAATTAATAATAATAATAATAATAATAATAATAATAATAAATGTGTACATATTAATTTTTTTTCCCGACATAAAAAGAAATATTTTTACTTACACGTAAATAATAAAATTAAACCTGCTTTTTTTTTCTTTTTTTTTTAATTTTACACGTGTAAATAAATATATTTTCTTTCTTCTCCGGAAAAAAAAAGAAAGAAAAAAGAAATGAATGTGTAATTTACTTATTTATTATTAGAATCAATCCTTTTTTTCTCTTTTAATAATTTTTAAGTCAAAATGGGGATTTTGTTTACTATCTTTTGAACCAATTATTCCATTGAAGTAAAAAGAAAAAAAAAAAAAAAAAAAAAAAAAAAAAAAACGACGTTAGCTAAATTTTGTCCTGATTAATAAGTGTACCAATTTCAGTAGCGATCTGTTGAAGGGCTTTGTACACCAAATTAAAAATCCGAACAGATAAAACGACAGACGTTCAGCCCTATGTATATAGATAAAAATAAATAAATTAATTAATCTATGTCTTCAATACTTTTTAGTTCCCCATCATACTATAGGTATGGGGAACTTAGTGATCGTGAAAATTTTTGACCTCGGTTTTTTGACTTTTTTACACGTTTTCAGGTGTGAGGAATGCGAATATGACAAAAATTTGTATGATGTCCGTCTGTAGGGTGTCTGTTAGTTTTTAGTGTGTTAGTCCGTTAGTTTGTTAGTCTGTTTACACGATATCTCACGAACAAATGATCGCAGAGAAGTCAGACCAGTTTTAAAATATTACTTTCGATACTGGCAAGAACCCTATTCATTTACAACATTCGAATTAAAAAACTTCGTAAGTTATTAGAAATTTACGATTTTCTTAACATGGGAGAATAGGACAAATTTTCACTTAAACGTGCATAAAATGGAAGCGTTTTACTGTAAAAATGTCAGACCAGTTTTAAAATATCAGTTTTGATGCCGGAATCAACATCAGTAACTATAAATATGCTACTTTGAAAATTTCGCAAGTTATTGGAAATTTACAAATTTCTTAACATGGCAGTATTGGGCAAACTTTCACATAAACTTCAATTTTGAGAGATATTTCATAGTAAAGATGTCAGACTACTTTTGAGATATTATTTAGGACACTGGCATGAATATCACTGACTATGAATTTTCCAATATAAAAATTTCGTAAGTTATTAGAAATTTACAAATTTCTTAACATGGCAGAATAGGGCAAAATTTCACACAAGATAACTATTTTTAACATGATAACTATGTTAAGAGAATGTCCTGTTCGAGAAATTTATGAATATATATATATATGATGGTTAACCGGTCCATCTATGCCAACTAGTTTTTATTTATTTTTTTATTTTTTATTTATTTATTTATTATTTTTTTTTTTTGTGAGACGTATATTTATTTAGCGCAAAAGGTGTATTTTCTCTTCTTTATCTGTCAAAATTATAGGATTTTAACATTTACGACTGGTTTCCATTTTAAAATTTAAATATTCTTGATAATTTCATTTATTACTACTAGCAATGATTATATACAAGTTAGGACAAATTACAGTATCTTTGCTCGGACGCTCCGGCAACAGGAGCAGTAGAGGTAACATTTTTCTTTTTTTTTGGAGGCTATACATATCAGGTTGTAAGAAATTATTTCTTGAAAAAAAAAAAAGAACTAATTCCAACAAAAACCGCGCGGAGAGAATAAAGTGCTGCAATAGGATTGAGGTAAGGAAAATATCAAATAACAATACCAACAAGGGAAAGAATACGATATGCCGGTAATTTATTTCATTATTACAGTTCTTTACACATAAATTGGATTTTATAAAGAAATGTAACTTATAGCATAAACGTTAGGCACGTGCGTAGTAACGTAACAGCACACAAAAATTACTCCACGCATTGTCTCGAATATTTATTTCTATAGTACAATTATAAGGAGAGAACTCTAGAAAAAAATACCGACAACTCCTATTCTTTTCATTATTTTTAGTATCGTGTTATATCTTCTTACCTTAAACCGATCGCAGCACCTCATTTTCCCCTGGCGGTATTTATGCAAATTAATTTTTATTTTTCCATTAATCAATTTCTCATGGTTTTATATGTATATCCTCAAAATATCAAGAACGCTCTGCTTTTTTTTTCCAGGGCGTACCAATCAGAAATACTTTATTTTGAAACATTCTGTGTATAATTATAATTATTTAAGCTCCAGTGCCACCTGTCTTTCTCACACATGAAAAGTTTTACAGGGTATGGCTTTCACAAAACTATGTACTATCACTCCTGGAATATCACCGAGATCATTTTAATGGTGGTTTAAAATATAAATAAGTATGCCATTTTTTGGGCAATAGCCACATACTATTGAGAATATTCGTGTCTTGCTGCAAACTATACAATCTATTATCAATGTATCTTCTTGGAAGGATGGTGTACAAAAACCTGATTGAAACCTCTCAATAAAACACACGCTGAATATATTCATCTCTAATCTGAACTATCAATAACATACTTGTACTACAGCTTCAGGATTAATGTTGGTACTGAAAAGGAGCTTAATATGAATTCAAAATTTCTACTAGTACTTGTCTGCATTTTAAAATTGGTTTTAATGTTTTTAAAATATATTTTAATATATGTCATTTAATATAAGCTCGTACAGATTTATTTTTAAAGTGACACTATGTTCTGCAAATACATTGAAAATATTTTTCCTTAATCCCCAAACAAACTTATAAAAGAAAATTTTCAATGAACTGAAATTCTCCCCCCTCTTCTTTACTCAAAAATGCATATAATAATAAGAATAATTTGTTTAAAAGACATTCAATACTCCTTAATTTTTTTAAATGAAATAAATCAGCAATATTATACATTCGGTTAGAAAATTTTACTCATAGTTTTCCCCCAGACAGTTTCAAAAGGATGCTTCATCTTGCTTTTTTTTTTTTTTAAATTTAATAGCACCATTCTTGCCCTTATCTTAGAAAAAAAAAGCATCCTCATTGTCTTTTGTATTACAGTACAAGTTTAAGTGAAAACAATCTACAAACTGAAGAATAATGATATATTTAAAATAAATTATATACATAATAAATAAAACATTGTGTATGATCGTGAACATTTATTTATTCATTTATAACAAGCAAAAATAAAGAAACAGGGTTCATACTCAAATATGGGGAAAAAAATTTCCGAGTTTTCCGGACAATTTTCAAGAAAGTTTTAGCAACATATTACAAAAATGCTCCTCCTGAGAGGAGAAAATACTTCTACTTCTATAGCATATCATGTTATTGTCGATCATGATATAAATTCACGCAGAAATCATTGCTTACATGTGTATTTTTACAATACTCAATTATCTGAATCTCTATATGAAGGTAAACAAGAAAAATATATTATGAGAGAAAGGAAATATTCATTTTTTCCAGGTTTTATAATCAATTTTTCCAGAAATTTTGCGAAAATTCTTATTTTCTCTGATTTTTTTTTTTTTTTTTTTTTTTTTTTTTACAAAATTGAAATTCTCTAAGTATTCCAGTTTTTCCCTGATGAGTATGGACCCTGAGGAAGTTAAATTTAAAAAGCTATTTATTGTATGTGTATTTATTACAGAATTTTGGAATGTTAAATGTGCCCTTAAAATTTCGAAAGTGACCTTTTTTTACAATCATCGCTTGCCATCTTTTAAAGCTGGAGGAAAGTCTTCATCCACTATTTCATAAATTCCATATGAATTCTATCTTCAGTTTAATAAAACAACTAAACAATGAACACTTCCTTCCTGTAGTGTACTGTCCTCAGCAAAATTATTGAGGCGCTAGCAATAATTTGTATTTAAAAGATATGCACCTAATACTGTTTTGTTAAGTAAATATTTGTCGAGTCATGATTTTAGTCTTTATGCTGTTTATAATAAAGTAAGTTGGTGATAAAAACTAGCGTTAAAACTTTAAAAAAAAAAAAAAAAAAAAAAAAAAAAAAAGTGGCTTAAAAGTGGTTTTAATAATTTTACTGCCAGATGTAATTTGTTTGCTGTTTCGATTTGTCCCTTATTTGATATATTTGCCGAATAAAAAAAAAAAAAAAATCACACTGTAACGTAACCATTAACTAAAGAGGTTTACTATTAGGATATGTCCGACATAGAAATTCATTGTACTATACCAACTTAGCAATGCGTATATTTAGACATAAGCATATTTAGCATACATATACAATGTTTTATTTATTGTATACGTATGCTAATGTCAGTACTGGAACACGATTTAAACATTTTTATAAATGTCTGTCTCTTTGTGGGTGTCTGTATCTGTATATCATAAACTTTTATGAACTCTGTAACGCATGAATGAATGGACAAAATTTAGCCAATCTTGATATTTAGTTGGACCGTGACTTAAATTAGTGTTGATTAGTTTTTTGGATATACCGTCCAACAGATGACGCTGCTGTGTTGCAAATTCTCCAATTTAAAGGAAGGCTACGTGTCAGCTTCTATATTGTATAAATGCACCAAATTTCGTATATGAGCTGTATGTTATATAAAACTATGCTCCATTTCCGATTTTCACTAAAGCTGGGCATATTCACTTGTTGGCCGGAAAATAACAATTACATACGAAAGCATATATAAAAAGAAGTTAATATGGCCATTTCGAAAAAAATCCATACGCTAGTTTTTAAAGGAACGCACTACCAAGACCTCAAATTGACCTACTTATATAGAAGACGCCTATCAATTTTCCTAAACTAACCATACATACGAAACGACATCTAATATGGTTTTTACATAGCAAATAATAATAATTAAAAAAAAAAAAAAAATCAGTATAGCCGTTCTTGAGATACGGACTTACTGTCCCACCTCCGTTTTTAAATTTTCACCAAAAGTTGAAAAAATCACCTGTACACCAAACTTGTCTCAATTCTGAAATTTAGTCATTCTGTCTTTATTAATTTGAAAGATATGATAATCAGAAGAGTCCCATACACATGTATACACACTGACCAATTGCCAAAATCTACTTTTTTGGACTTAGTAGACCTTACAAATGTACATAAATTAGGTGTAAACTCTATGTCGAAAATTTTGACCGAATACAAGACTCCCATTATATACAGTAGTCGGGTGATTGAAGTAAAAAGGAAAATAAACTTTTTTTTTTCTTTTTATTTATTTATTTATTTTTTTAACTAAAAAGCATACTTTCTAACTAACGCGCGTCATAAATAATGCTCGAATTTTCTGAATCACAAAGTCAAATTAAAACGTTCTTGGAAAGCAGTGGCTCGTTACAATTAATGAGTAACTCTTTGAATAATGAATAGCTTTCGTTTTCGCATGGTGTGTTGTAACTGCATTTAACGAGGCACAAACTGAATGAAATGACTGATTTTAAATGAGGCTGTAGTTTTTAATGAGGATGATTTATAATTTATACTTTTTATATTTCTTTTCGGCCGCTAACGTATGCTTTTGTATTTGATTTTCTATTTTTTATAGCAATGGTTTTTGGATATATTTCAAGTATATACTTGTTCAACAAAATAATTTAACCGTATTTTAAAGAATAAGAAAGTTTAATAATATACAGAAATTTTTTGTAAATTTAATAATTATGAATATAATTTTCAAATATGATTATTTAAAACGTCCGAAGTTATTTTTTTTTTTCATTTCCTGTTGCTAAGTTCACATAATTTATTTTATTCAAAAGCCTTTTATAAATTTTATTAATTCTGTAAATTTTGTATCACTTGTATAGTGAAAAATCTCCAAAGTAATTAGACTTGGAAAATAATTATAATTCAATGTGGTTCTATTTCCCTAAATTTCAATTTAAATATAAATTAAAATAAATGACATATAATCTAAATTTGTTTCGTAATTTATGTCTTTAACCAGTTTTTGACATACTTAGCAGCATTGCTGGTGTTTTTGACGAGATTTCTTCAGTTATGATCTGTTTTAATTCATGGATGTTTGCAAGACTTCTCTGGAAAAGCCTATGAAATGATAATGTAAAAATGATAATGATAATGTAAATGTAATGCAGGAATGATAATGTAAAAAAAAAATTAATTAAATTTTGGTTTTCCAGAAATAAAACTATTACAGGATTAAAAAAATTGTGCGTCTCCATTTCTGTTTTACCTCACAAATAAAGTTGCAACAGTGTTGGAAATTATTACTTACAAACTTTGAATAAACACCATGAAATGCAATAAACTCGCAACAATTGTTTCGGGTTGAAAACACACACGACCCTTCATCAGGCGAATAAAGTAAGCACGAGTGCTGCAGTTAAAGCGGCAACGCACGATTTGCGTTGCCGCTTTGACTGTAGCACTCGTGCTTACTTTATTCGTCTGATGAAGGGTCGTGTGTTTTTTCGACCCGAAACAATTGTTGCGAGTTTATTGCATTTCATGGTGTTTATTCAAAGTTTGTAAGTAATATTTTTTACAACGCTAGTTTTGTGGTGCTTTTTTATTAAAAGTGTTGGAAATTGTCTCCCACACTTAAACAAAGTTCAAACAATTATAGTTCAGTGTTAGAATAGTTGCCACATCAGTCATATTTAAGGGTGTAGAGCTTCTCCATCCTCATTTAACTTTAACTTGACTTGAGGTTGAATGCTGCAAACTTACTTATTTAACTTCAGATTGACTTGAAGCTGTAAACTGAAATACTTAAGTCTATGAAGAAATGACAAAGTCAGATTTGTAAAATCAATGGAGCTTTAATTGAGCTTAAATAAGAAGGGGAACGCTGGACTTTGATTGGATTTAGTACGTTTAAATGGGGCACCCTTCTTAAATGCTTTGACATCAATAAATAACCTCCGTTACTTTACTTAACTACTCGCAAATGATCTGAACTACTTTTATTTAAATTAGCTTCTAAGGCCAAGTAATCTTTCGCATGTAGGAGGATTCCCTGACGCTACAATGCTACAGGACTTACTCTCTTCTATCCTACGCCGCTAACAGCTAAGCTCCCTCAACTCTCATACTAACACACTCCAACTACGAAATACCTCCTCTCAACTAACACTCTAGCTCACTCCTTCCAACTCCCCCAACTAACTAACACCCCGAAACAATCTTCCTTCTCCTTTTATCTATCTTACTTTCCAAAATATTTGCATATCGTGAATTACAATTTCAATTTAGGATGAGAACTAACTCTACTAGTCGACTTGAATCCTAAAACAGCAGGTTCACTTTTTACCCGCAAAGTGCGAGTTTTAATTGTAGCACTTTGCTATACCTGACAAGGGTAATAAGAAAAACCAACAAGTACTCTTTTAAATTGATCACCTTGTATATTTATATTTATAAGGCCTTATGGACCCCGCAAGAGATCATACGTGAAATAGATCACATTATTTCTTTTTAGTCGACGGGAGATTTTGTCAGGCGATATTCTGTCCCGTGATATTATTTCCCTTTCCAACAAATTTGAAAAGTCTTTACGACTTCGGTTCGTCTGTCTTTTTATTGCTTTAACTTCCATGAATGTGTTCAGAAAACCACCTTGAAACTGATGTATATTATACCCCCGTTCCCTCTGTTCAATGTCTTTTTCTAGTCAATTTTGTTTCTTTATTGCTTCCGGTGTGAGCCGTTTTTTTTTTTCCCCTTTAACACACTTGACATTGTGAGTTTTATTTGGTTTTCTTCCCATGCTATTTCTATGGGTTTTTAATTTTCCCCCTCTTTTCCTACATTCTAAAGTGGAGACACATACTAGGCGAGACGTATTAACCCTCGACGGTATATTTAACGCCCTAGCCCGCCCGTTCCCTCTGTTCAATGTCTTTTTCTAGTCAATTTTGTCTCTTTATTGCTTCCGGTGTGAGCCGTTTTTTTTTTTTTTTTTTTTTTTTTTCCCTTTAACACACTTGACATTGTGAGTTTTTTTGGTTTTCTTCCCATGCTATTTCTATGGGTTTTTAATTTTCCCCCTCTTTTCCTACATTCTAAAGTGCGGAGGTTCACTATTTAGGATGTTCTCTAAGCAAAAGAACAAAAAATCGTGTAAAACTGTAAATATCTCTGAAACGGTAGCTTGCATAAAAAAAAAAAAAAAAAAAAAAAGGTCCAACTAGATATTACGACAGTTACAAATAGAAATTTGCAACATTCTATGACCATTCGTTTTTGAACTATGCGAATACAAAATCCATTTTGCAAATCCTCAATGTAATACTTTCTTTACATAGAATGTTCGAAAAGTAAAATATCATTTTGCCACTCCATAATATTTTAACACTGCAAATTAAAAATTAACTTAAAAAACATTACTTAATTCGTTAACGAATTATTATAAAAAAAATATTATAATATTTTGTTAATTTATATAGCAAAACTGCAAATTTATAGCAATTTATAAATTATTTTGTTACGATATACTTTTGTGTCGCATAGTCTCAAATTTAATGGTACATAATTATTTCTATGCGGATACAGAATATTTCATATTTTACAAAGGATTATTTTACTAGCAAATGACTAATAAATAAATAGCTAAACTACATTTAAATTTATATGTAAAGCGTAAGCAGTAAAACTGTTAAAATTAAATTTTGAACAGCCTTCTAATTATAATAAAAACAAAAGAGTTAAATATTATTCTTTCACGCGCCGTTTGTTAACATTGCTTCTTTGCTCTGAAATAAACAGTCAGTCTAAATCAGTCTTTAGAAATTTTACTGAAGCTTTTATCTTTTTGAGAAATTACAGACCTGAAAATTAATCTTTTGATCTTATTAAATGCTTTTGTTATTTTAATTAGCTTGTAAATTATTTTAATCACTTACGGTGAAAAAATAATGAAACTTTTAATTGTTCTCAGAGTAAATTTAAAATTAATGGAACATAACTAAGGCTTTTGAAAATATTTTCAAGAACTTAATCTTATGTTTTAGTTTAATATTCTAGTTTAATATGACATTTATAAATATTTTTAATTCAAGAATCACACACAGAAATTTTAAACAATTTGTCAGTAATGTTATTGAAATTTTATATACAATGAAATTTGTCAATAATGATAAATAATCTGGTGTGACGTTCACATTGCTTTTTTTACCCTGCATTTCTATGCACATATTTTTACAAATTAAGGTGTAAGGTAAGAGGTATATTTTATCTAAATAGTTCTAGTGTTCTTAAAGAAAAAAAATGAAAATAATTTAGGATAATCAAAAATTAATCACAACACAACTTGAAATGCTCTTAGACCCACATCCAGCCATAGCTCTAATGCAACCGAATTCTTTTGAGTGGCCCTGTAAAGGAAGACTATATTCTTTTTATATTTTATTCTATGTAAAACGTGCTTTTAAGCATATTTCATATACAGGGTATCCCTAAGTTCATGGGCAAAACTTTAAGGTAAGGTAAAATACATATCAACAAGTATTTTCGTATAACAAAATGAGGTCGGTAATGAAAATCTTCATTTAGCCCCATATCCACCTTTCCGTCGCTTCAGTTTTTATTTCTTGTGAACTTTTTCTTTATTTTCTGACTAGTGTCTGTAGATTTTTCACACACTTGTAAGTGTGAGGTTTTTTTTTTTTTTCATACTGTTTTCTATGGACTTTCCTCTATTTTTCCTTTCTCATTATAAAGTGGGATGCATTTCTTGTTTTTCTGTCTACACTTTTCATTTTTGACCAGATATTGCTATACAAAAAATGCTTCTTTATATGTGTTTTACCTACCCTAAAAGTTTTGTCCATGAATTCAGAAACACCCTGTATATGTTCATTTCATTTTGTTTAGTGTACAATATGTTAAATTGTATCAGCGAGAAATTTTATAAAGAAATTTCAACGAGAAAACCATAGACGTAATGTGTTGGATACTTTTAGATGTCCACTGTACATGAACTATTTGTCCTATGTCAATAAAAATTTTCATATACTATTCTCATACGATGCAGATTTAGGAAACCGAGTGTACTTGATGAATTTACACGTTTTGAGAGACCTAGAACACGATCTGACCATTTCTAGAAAATGTCTGTCTGTGTGTGACAAAAATTTTGTTCCAGCTATATCTCAGGAACTACTGATGAGAATTACTTATATATGTATATGTAGTTTCACCTTCACATAATTTATTATCCACTAACATTTAGTGTTAATGGACTAACAAGTGGCGCTACTATAGAGCAATTTCCGCAATTTCAGGGAAGGCTATATCTCAGAAACTACTGCACAAAACTGAATATAAATTATATGTAGTTGCAATTTGACATGAGTTAGTGCATATCAACATTTTGTGTTAATACCTTTACAGGTGGCGCTACTATACAGCGATTTCCGAAATTTCAGGGAAGGCTATATCTCAGGAACTACTGCGTAGAACTGCATATAAACGTATATGTAGATTCACTTTAACATAAATTAGTGACTGTAAACATTTTGTGCCAATAGCTCAATAGGTAGCACTGCTATACATTGATTTCAGCAATTTAAAGGAAGATTATATCTCAAGTTCTACAGAGGCTGTTCGCACATTTTTTAGATGATTTTATTTCGCAGTAAGAGAAAATCGTTTGCATGGAGAATTTTATTTTCACAACAGTTGTATTTTTGGAAGTATTTTTATCTTCTGATATTTAGAATTTTTGTTTAGATGCAAAAATGTGCTTTTAAAAAGGCAGTGGATGGAAGGATAGGTTTCCGCTCTTTCCAAAGAGAGTTTTTAGTGAAATCTTTATGAAAAGCATTTATCAGGAGAAAAATGGAAAAATGTCGCAACAATAGATGAATCTTGGGTCTATTTAAGTGGTTGAAATAAAAAAAGATCAATTTATTATCACAAAAGTGGAGAAAAAATTTTTGCTACATGGTTCAAAGCATCAAAAGAAAGTTTTCTAAAGGATTTATGATTGCCACTGGTTTTTCATACAAGCGCAAGATAAAAGCAAAAAAAATGTGACAAAAATGTCAAAATCAGCTCTAAATACTATCAAGAACATATTTTAATTCCAATTTTTAAAAATGAAAATCCAAATCTTTATCCACAATGCTATCAATCCGTTGAACTGTATCAAGACAAAACAAGCAGCCACACATCGCAATCCGCAATTGCTTTTCTAGAAAAAAAAAAAAAAAAAAAAATGGAACAAAAAACGGGAATTAAAACCATACCCTTCACTGATATTCCTGCTAAATCTCCTGATGTATTTTTGTGTTTTTTGACTCTTAAAAACAACATTATCCAAACACCGACTACAACGCTTTGTGGACTTTGGATAGCCGTCCAAGAGGAGTAGAAAAATATACCTCTTCCGATATTATAAAAAGCATTATTATCATAGAAATTACGATGTAGAATGCTAGTTAAGAACAAGGGCTATCAAACTGAACAAATAAAACACGAAATATGAGGAAAATTGCTTCAGTACACTCCATCAAAATCGTCTAAAAAAAGTGCGAACAGCCTCTGTATTGCGTATAATCGAACAAAACTTGGTATGTGAAAAAGCTTTTATGAGAAATAACGCTGATTCAGTTTGGTTGCATATCGGCCGATAGATGAAGCTGTCATACTGCAAATTTCTTCGAGAACGGGATGGATGTCATATGCACAGTAAAATGTCCCTACACCTTGGTTGGACATATCGTGTAATATCTTTCTAAAATGAAAAAAATCTGCATTCATAATAATAATAATAAAAATAAATAATAGATAATTTGCACTGCGTGAATTTGTACAGGAAAATATAGAAAAAAGTTTTGTGATGGCCACAATTTACTAGATTTAATAGTAAATGTATAAAATTCTATCTCAGTTTATTGACTGGAAGTCGTGCTTCCACACTTGTGGTATTCCTTCAAAAAACGGAAGGTGTTCCCCTCTCGCCTTAAATTTAGGTAGTTTCACAACCGGGCTTGGAGTTATCGAGTGGCATAATTAACGACAACAAACGTGTAAAATAAATAACACATTTTTTTATATACTTTTTAAATGAAAAATTAATATTTCTAACAAATTTATGTTATTTAAAGAAGAAAAAAACTTTAGAGGGAGAATTCTGAATATCAATAAATTAATTTCGGCTTGAATAATTTCCGAAAATACTTCAGTGTTCGTTAAATTCATTAAACATCTTTGAGACCTGAATTAATTCAGATAATTATAAAGACAAGTATTCCATACATAAAGTCCATAAAATTATCTTACTTCATTTACTTTCTGATACAATTTTTTTTTGCTTGCTGTCTTGGATATGATTAACAAAGAATTAGCAGAAATTAATGTTTCGAAAAACAATGCGGAATAACAGTTAGATGTTAATTATCAACGAAAATAGTTTGCTAACTAGAGAGGAACTCTTACTGTAGTTCTTTTTTTAAGAAAATATTTGATATTCCTTCAATTCTTGTTTTAAAATAGACACACACACACGCGAATACAAAAGGAAAAATCATAAGAATCTTTTTAACTTTTTCTCTTAGAAAGTGTTGTTTTTGCGTCAAATTAAAAAAATTGAGATTTTTATTTATTTACACGTTTTGGGGTCAATTGAGGCCTCCATGAATATGTTCAGAAGGCCTTGAAATCAGTTTCCTCTATCTTTTATTCCTTTAACTTCCATGAATATGTATGTTCAAAATGTCTTGAAATTGATGTATATTATATAGATTCGTCTGTCTTTTATTGCTTAAACTTCCATGAATATGTTCAGAATCCCTTGAAATTGATGTATATAATTCAGGTTTGTCTGTCTTTTATTGCTTTAAGTTTCATGAATATGCTGAGAATGCTTTGAAACTGATGTATATCATTCAGGTTCACTATTTAGGATGTTTTCTTCATAGATATAGTAATAAGACATAGATTGATCATTGAGGGAGAAAAAGAGATTCTTTTTTACTCCGAGAAAGACGGTTAATTTTACCGGTTAATAGCCGTCTTTTTCCGAGTGAATACACACAGATAATATAGCAAAGGACATTTATGAATAATTTATGTGCTAAAGGTGAAGAAAAAAACTGCAGATACTCATTTTCCTTTCTTCTGTTCTTCATTTCATTTTTTTAAAATAAAGTAATAAAAAATATTTAACTTTATTATTCTTTTCTTTCAAGTTAAATTTTTTATTTTATATATATTAAAATTAGCGAGTTTTACCAGCGCCGCTGCTAATTATATGTAAAAAAAAATTAAAAATTTCAAACTACTGATTAATGGAAAATGGAAAATGGAAAAAAAAAAAGTATTCTTTTAAATATGAAGACGGTAATTATTTCGTAATAATAACAAATCAACTGATTATAAAAATATATCTTTCATAAATTAGTTAAATATAACTTACTTATGAAAACCTCTTACTTTTCCTTTCATCTATTTATTAGTGCAGATGAAAGCTGTGAAATACATCGGCATTTTAAAAATTCATCAACATTCTATTCTATTACAGTTGTCGAGTTTCAATACTGGTTAATGGCTGATGCCAAAAAATTTTTTCGGCATCAAAAATCTTTGCACGATAACATGGGAATGATAGATCTATATAAATTACTATATCAATGGTTTTCTCTAAGCCAAAGGACAAAAAATCGTGTAAAATAGTAGATATCTCTGAAAAGGTAGCTTGTGTAAAAAAAAAAAAAAAAAAAAAAAAAAAAGGTGTCCAACCAGATATCCCGACAGTTACAAATATAAATTTGCAACATTCTATGACCATTCGTTTTTGAACTATGCGAAATACAAAATCCTTTCGCAAATCCTGATTGTAATACTTTCTTTAGATAGTATGTTCGAAAACTAAATATCATTTTGGCACTCCATAATATTTTAACACTGCAAATTAAAATTTAACTTAAAAAATATTACTTAATTCGTTAACTAATTATTATAAAAAATATTATAATATTTTTTTAATTTATATAGCAAAATTTCAAATTTATAGCAATTTAAAAATTATTTTGTTACGATATACTTTTGTGTCGCATAGTGTCAAATTTAATGGTACATAATTATTTCTATGCGGCTACAGAATATTTTATATTTTACAAAAAATTCTTTTAGTAGCAAACGACTAATAAATGAATAGTTAAACTACATTTGAATTTATATGTAAAGCGGAAGCACTAAAACTGTTAAAATAAAATTTTAAATAGCCTTTTAATTATAATAAAAACAAAGGAATTAAATATTATTCTTTCACACGCCGCTTGTTAGCATTGCTTCTTTGTCTAGAAATAAACAATTGTAATCTCATAAGGAGATTTGTGTTCAGCCTTCAGAAATTTTACTGAAGTTTTTATCTTTTAGAGAACTTAGAGACCTGAAAATTAATCTTTTGATCTTATTAAATGCTTTTGTGATTTTAATTAGCTTGCAAATTATTTTAATCACTTACGGTAAAAAAATAAGGAAACTTTTAATTGTTCTCCGAGTAAATTTAAAATTAATGGAACATAACTAAGGCTTTTGAAAATACTTTCTAGAACTTGATCTTATATTTTAGTTTAATATGATATTTATAAATATTTTTAATTCAAGTATAACACACACACATTTTAAACAATTTGTCGGTAATGTTATCGAAATTTTATGTTCAATGTAATTTGTCTATAAAGATAAATAATCTAGTGTGACGTTCACACTACTTTTTCTTACGCTGCATTTCTATGCACATACAAATTAAGCTGTAAGATAAGAGGTATATTTTATCTGAATAGTTCTAGTGCACTTAAAGAAAAAAAAAATTAAAATTGTTTTGTAAATATTTCAAATTATTCACAAATTTTCAATCACACAACTTGTCGAAAATTCTTCGACAAATTTTGAGTAGCCGTATGTATTTGTTTAAAAATTTCACACATAGTAAATAATGTACTTAAATTTTAGGATGATCAAAAATTAATCACAACACAACATGAAATGCTCTTCTACCCACATCCAGCCATAGCTCCAATGCAACCGAATTCTTCTGAGTGGCCCTGTAAAGGAAGACTATATTCTTTTTATATTTTATTCTATGTAAAATGCGCTTTTAAGCATATTTCATATACAGGGTGTCCCTAAATTCATGGGCAAAACTTCAAAGTAAGGTAAAATACATATTAACATGCATTTTTGTATAACAAAATGAGGTCGGAAATGTAAATCTTCATTTACCCCATATCCACCCTTCCGTAGCTTCAGTATCTATTTCTTGTCTACTTTTTCTTTATTTCTGACTAGTGTCAGTAGATTTTTCACACACTTGTGATTGTGAGGGGTTTTTTTTTTTTTTTTTTTTTTTTTTCCATACTGTTTTTTATGGACTTTCCTCTATTTTTCCTTTCTCATTATAAAGTGCGATACACTTCTTGTTTTTCTGTCTGCACCTTTCATTTTCGACTAGATATTGCTATCCCCTTAACGCGCGCTGTCCTCGCTGCGAGGACGCAAAATTTAAGATCCAGCTGCAAAAATTCATCCCGGAAATTTTTTAGCAAAAACTTACGTTTATAACATATCAGAAAAGCCGGTTTTTTAAACCTTAAAATTTAAAATTTCTTTTAATTTAAGTTAGTTCATGAATTCCGGTGGCAGTATAATTTAAATGATACGAATTGTCTTGCGCCGCAAAGGGCTATACAAAAATAAAAATGCTTCTTTATATGTGTTTTACCTACCCTAATATGTGTTTTACCTACCCATGAATTCAGGAACATCCTGTATATGTTGATTTCATTTTGTTTAGTGTACAATATGTTAAATTGTACCAACGAGAAATTTTATAAGGAAATTTCAAAGAGAAAACCACAGACGTAATGTGTTTGAATACTTTTAGATGTCCACTGTACATGAACTGTTCGTCCTATGTCAATAAAAATTTTCATATACTATTCCCATACGATGCATATTTAGGAAACCGAGCTTGTACTTGATGAATGTACACGTTTTGAGAGTCCTAGAACACGATTTGACCATTTCTAGAAAATGTCTGTCTGAGCGTGACAAAAATTTTGTTCCAACTATATCTCAGGAACTACTGGTGAGAATTACATATATATTTATATGTAGTTGCACATTGACATAGTTTAGTGTCTATCCACTTTTAGTGTTAATAGGGCAACAAGTGGCGCTACTATACAGCGAATTCCACAAATTTCAGGAAAGACGATATCTCAGAAATTACTGCACAAAATTGAATATAAATTTACATGTAGTTGCAACTTGACATGAGTTAGTGAATATCAACATTTAGTGTTAATAGCTTAACATGTGGCGCTACTATTCAGTGATTTCCGAAATTTCAGGGAAGGCTATACCTACTGCGTAGAACTGCATATAAACTTACATGTTAATTCACCTTAACATAAACTAGTGTTTGTAAACCTTTTGTGAAAATAGATCAACAGGTGGCGCTGCTTTCCAATGATTTCTGGAATTTAAAGAAAGTTTATATCTTAGGTTCTATTGCGTATAATCGAACAAAACTTGATATGTGAAAAGGCTTTTATGAGAAATAATACTAATTCAGTTTGGGTGCATATCGGCCGATAAATGAAGCTGCTATACTGCAAACTTCTTCAAGAATGGGATGGATGTGAAAAAAGTAAAATCTCACTTTACTTCTGTTGGATATTTCGTGTAACATCTCTCTGAGATGAAAAAAGTTTTTAATGGTTTTACTAGTAAATGTTTAAAATTCTATCTTAGTTTATTGACTGGAAGTCGTGCTTCCACCCTTGTGGTATTCTTTCAAAAAAAGTGAAGGTGTTCCCCTCTCGCCTTAAATTCAGGTAGTTTCACAACCGGGCATGGAGTTACCGACTGGCATAATTAACGACAACAAATGTATAAAATAAATAACGCATTTTTTTTTACACTTTTTACATGAAAAATTGATATTTCTAACAAATTCATGTTATTTAAAGAAAGAAAAAAAAACTTTAGAGGGACTGAATATCAAAAAATCCATTTCGACTTGATTAATTTCCGAAAATACTTCAGCGTCCGTTAAATACGTTAAACATCTTTGAGAAATAAATTAATTCAGATAATTATCAAGACAAGTATTCCATACATAAAGTCCATAAAATTATCTCACTTCATTTACTTTCTGATACAATTTTTTTTCTTGCTGTCTTGGATAGATTAACAAAGAATTAGCAGTAATTCATGTTTCGAAAAACAATGCGAAATAACAGTTAGATGTTAATTATCAACGAAAATAGTTTGCTAAATAGAGAGGAACTTTTACTATAGTTCTTTTTTTTCAGAAAATATTTGATATTCCTTCAATTCTTGTTTTAAAATAGACACACACACACGAATACAAAAGGAAAAATCATAAGAATCTTTTTAACTTTTTCTCTTAGAAAGTGTTATTTTTGAGTCAAATTTTAAAAATTGAGATTTTGGTTTATTTACAAATTTGAGGTCAATTGAGGCCTTCATGGATATGTCCAGAAGGCCTTGACACTGATGTATATTATTCAAGTTCGTCTATCTTTTATTACTTTAACTTCCATGAATATGTTCAGAATGCCTTGAAATTGATGTATATCATTCAGGTTCGTCTGTCTTTTATTCCTTTAACTTCCATGAATATGTTCAGAATGCCTTGAAATTGATGTATATCATTCAGGTTCGTCTGTCTTTTATTCCTTTAACTCACATGAATATGTTCAGAATGCCTTGAAATTGATGTATATCATTCAGGTTCGTCTGTCTTTTATTACTTTAACTTCCATGAATATGTTCAGAATGCCTTGAAATTGATGTTTATCATTCAGGTTCGTCTGTCTTTTATTCTTTTAACTTCCATGAATATGTTCAGAATGCCTTGAAATTTATGTATATCATTCAGGTTCGTCTGTCTTTTATCCCTTTAACTTTCATGAATATGTTCAGAATGCCTTGAAATTGATGTATATCATTCAGGTTCGTCTGTCTTTTATTCCTTTAACTTCCATGAATATGTTCAGAATGCCTTGAAATTGATGTATATCATTCAGGTTCGTCTGTCTTTTATTCTTTTAACTTCCATGAATATGTTCAGAATGCCTTGAAATTTATGTATATCATTCAGGTTCGTCTGTCTTTTATCCCTTTAACTTTCATGAATATGTTCAGAATGCCTTGAAATTGATGTATATCATTCAGGTTCGTCTGTCTTTTATTCCTTTAACTTCCATGAATATGTTCAGAATGCCTTGAAATTGATGTATATCATTCAGGTTCGTCTGTCTTTTATTCCTTTAACTTCCATGAATATGTTCAGAATGCCTTGAAATTGATGTATATCATTCAGGTTCGTCTGTCTTTTATTACTTTAACTACCATGATTATGTTGAGAATGCCTTGAAATTGATGTATATCATTCAGGTTCGTCTCTCTTTTATTCCTTTAACTTCCATGAATATGTTCAGAATGCCTTGAAATTGATGTATATCATTCAGGTTCGTCTGTCTTTTATTCCTTTAACTTCCATGAATATGTTCAGAATGCCTTGAAATTGATGTATATCATTCAGGTTCGTCTGTGTTTTATTCCTTTACCTTCCATGAATATGTTCAGAATGCCTTGAAATTCATGTATATCATTCAGGTTCGTCTGTCTTTTATTGCTTTAACTTCCATGAATATGTTCAGAATGCCTTGAAATTCATGTATATCATTCAGGTTCGTCTGTCTTTTATTCCTTTAACTTCCATGAATATGTTCAGAATGCCTTGAAATTGATGTATATCATTCAGGTTCGTCTGTCTTTTATTCCTTTAACTTCCATGAATATAATCAGAATGCCTTGAAATTGATGTATATCATTCAGGTTCGTCTGTCTTTTATTCCTTTAACTTCCATGAATATGTTCAGAATGCCTTGAAATTGATGTATATCATTCAGGTTCGTCTGTCTTTTATTCCTTTAACTCCCATGAATATGTTCAGAATGCCTTGAAATTGATGTATATCATTCAGGTTCGTCTGACTTTTATTGCTTTAACTTCCATGAATATGTTCAGAATGCCTTGAAATTGATGTATATCATTCAGGTTCGTCTGTCTTTTATTCCTTTAACTTCCATGAATATGTTCAGAATGCCTTGAAATTGATGTATATCATTCAGGTTCGTCTGTCTTTTATTCCTTTATCTTCCATGAATATGTTCAGAATGCCTTGAAATTGATGTATATCATTCAGGTTCGTCTGTCTTTTATTCCTTTAACTTCCATGAATATGTTCAGAATGCCTTGAAATTGATGTATATCATTCAGGTTCGTCTGTCTTTTATTGCTTTAACTTTCATGAATATGTTCAGAATACTTTGAAACTGATGTATATCATTCAGGTTAACTATTTAGGATGTTTTCTCCATAGATATAGTAATAAGACATAGATTGATCAATGAGGGAGGAAAGGAGATTCCTTTTTACTCCGAGAAAGACGGTTATTTTTACCGGTTAATGGCCGTCTTTTTCCGAGTGAATGCACACGGATTATATAGTAAAGGAAATTTATGAATAGCTTATGTACTAAAGATGAATGAAAAACTGCAAACACTCCTTTTTCTTTCATTCTTTTCTTTTTCTTTTCTTTCTTTCTTTCTTTCTTTTTTTTTTTTCAATAAAATAATAAAAAAATATTTAACTTTATTATTCTTTTCTTTCAAGTTAAACTTTTTTTACATATTAAAACTAGCGAGCTTTAACAGCGACGCTGCTAATTATATTTAAAATAACTTTAAAAATTCCATACAATTTATCAATGTAAAATCTTAAAGATGTTAAAAGAAAAAAAAAAGTATTCTTTTAAATATGAAGACGGTAATTATTTCGTAATAATAACAAAGCAACTGATTATAAAAATTATATCTTTCATAAATTAGTTAAATTCTCTACTTATGAAAACCTTTTATCTTCCTTTCATCTATTCATTAGTGCAGCTGAAAGCCGCGCAATACATCGGCATTTTAAAAACATTGACATTCTATTCTATTACAATTGTCGAGTTTCAATACCGGTTAATGGATGATGCCAAAAACTTTTTTCGGCATCAAAAATCTTTGCACGATAACATGGGGATGATAGATCTATATAAATTACTATATCTATGGTTTTCTCTAAGCCAAAAGACAAAAAATCGTGTGAAATCGTAGATATCTCTAAAACGGTAGCTTGTTTTTAACGAAAAAAAAAAAAAAAAAAAAAGAAGAAAAAAGAAAAAAAGAAGGTCCAACTAGATATCACGACAGTTACAAATATAAATTTGCAAAATTCTATGACCATTTGTTTTTACTTTCTCTTACCCATAAGGTAGAGAATGTATTGTTTTTGGGTCAAATTTTCGAAAGTGAGATTTTGTTATATTTACACGTTTTGAGGTCTTCTGAATACGAAAATCATGTTTTTAGCGGTTGGCCTGCGTTTATGTCTGTGTGTCTCTGTGTGTGTCTGTCTGTTATCAGCATATCTCAAGAACAAATAGTAGCAGGCATTCGAAACTTGGTATTCTAAATGTGTATCATATAGGGATGGTACAGTAAGCTTTTCGTTGAGATCAAGCAAATGCTTCGTGTACAGGGACAATCAAGAGAATTCTAATACATTACGTCTATGGAGGAAATTGCAGGTAAGTAAAGTTTAACGTCTATAGACTGCACTAAACCAAATGAAACGAATATATATTTTTTGTAATAGAGATAGTCAACTGGGAAAATTTTTTTTGTGTATGTAGGAGCCTCGCCTTCCCCCCAGGTGGGGGGGATGTTCCCCATCGAGGGGAGTAAATTTTCATGATGTGTATCTTTCAAAAGAGCTCGCCAATACCTTTAAAACGAATGGTGGAACCATCGTCTGCGAAAACAAAGTTATCAATTTTTTTTTTTAATATTGAGAATAAAATGGACTTTTTTTTATATTTAGTGTTATACTACTTCTCTAATATGGAAAACGTCTGCATTATCATAAAAGATAGTTTTTTAAAATAATAATTTTAATAAATTATTTTTTAATAACCGAATTAAATTCTATATAAATGTAGGTGCATTAATGAAACGGGGGGTTGAGGGGGCAGTAGCCCCCCCCCCTCTCACAGAATTAATTATCATATAAAACTCTTCCGAAGCCTAATTTGAATTGTTTAACATAGGTTTACATAACATCGTTATCTTACCTCTTAATCTCCCACCTGTATTTATAGCATTATATTTCAGAGTAAGAGAAAGTCGTGTGAGTGATACAGCAGATTATTGAACTATGCGAAATACAAAATCCATTTTGCAAATCCTCATTGTAATACTTTCTTTACATAATATGTTCGAAAACTAAAATATCATTTTGTCACTCAATAATGTTTTAACACTGCAAATTAAAATTTAACTTAAAAAATATTACTTAATTCGTTAACTAATTGTTATAAAAAATATTATAATATTTTGTTAATTTATATAGCAAAATTGCAAATTTATAAAAATTATCTTGTTACGATATACTTTTGTGTTGCATAGTCTCAAATTTAATTATACATAATTATTTCTATGCGGGTACAGAATATTTCATATTTTACAAAGAATTCTTTTACTAACAAATGACTAATAAATAAATAGTTAAACAACATTTAAATTTATATGTAAAACGGAAGCACTAAAACTGTTAAAATTAAATTTTAAACAGCTTTTTAATTATAATGAAAACAAAAGGAATTAAATATTATTCTTTCACGCGTCGTTTGTTAACATTGCTTCTTTGCTCTGAAATAAACAATTACAATCTCATAAGAAGATGGTAACCAGCCTTTAGAAATTTTACTGAAGCTTTTATCTTTTTGAGAAATTAGAGACCTGAAAATTAATCTTTTAATCTTATTAAATGCTTTTGTGATTTTAATTAGGTTATAATTTATTTTAATCACTTACGGTAAAAAAATAATGAAACTTTTAATTGTTTTCCAAGTAAATCTAAAATTAATGGAACATAACTAGGGTTCTTGAAAATATTTTCAAGATCAAGTCATTTCTCCAGTTTTATTTAATCTATATATTTTAAGTTTATTATGGCATATACAATGTTAAAAAATCTCGAGTGACTCCACTCGAGATTCCAAATATTAACGGTTGCAAAAATAAATTAAAGTAAGAATAATCATTAAATAAACAAAAGAGAAAAATATAATAGGGTGGTTGAAAATTTTATTTTATATAGTTTGCTGTTTAATTTAACGCTATATTGCCGTTCATATATTTTGAGCTCATAGATCATAATAAAGATATTTTCGTCGTATCCCTGTAAAAATCTGTAAGTGTTAGATTAACCACAATCTACACAGTTTGTGCGACGGTGACCTAAAACCTGTATATAAATTTTTAGCTCAATCGGATAAGGCATTTAGACGCTATAGCACTTTAAAATGTTTGAGCCCATAGGCCAAAATGATAAGGAATTTTTCCTTGCGTCCCTGTAAAAAAACAAACAATAATTGCTAGATTCACGAAAATCTATAAAGTTTGAGAGACGGTGACTTGTAACATGTGTGTAAATTTGCAACTCAATAGAATAAGGAATTTAGACGCTATCGTAATTTAAAGAATTTGAGCCCATAAGCGATAGAGATAAAGAATACTTTGTGTCTCTGTAAAAAAAACTACAAGTGCTAGATTCACCTCAATCAGCAATATTTGTGCTGTAGTGACCTGTAAGACATATCAATTTTCAACTCATTCGAACAAAGCATTGTGGCGCTATCGTGTTTTCCCATGCACATACATACATCATCGTAAAAATAGACTGAGGGAACCTCAAAACCTATAGAAACACCAAAATCTCAAAGTCGAAAGTTTGACATGATTACAATACTTTCCTTACATATGTATGTTCAGAAAACAAAAAAAAAAAATCTGGTGTGAAACAACCACACGACTTCCATTACTCACTATTACACGTATTATACGCATATTTTGGAGATAATGTGATCAGAAGATATAATATTTAACTAACAAAGTAGACATCAAAACATTTTCCGGTAAGAGAAACTTGATACACGCACGTATAAAGACATATAAAATAGAGTTTACATAGCGAGTACAAGACAAAAAAAAAGAGTTATTTTTTGAAACACCAATTTTGAAACACCAAGACATAGAAGTGACCTAAAGAAGTAGAAACCTAAAATTTCCCGTAAGAGAAACTTTATACACATGTAAAGACATATAAAACGAAGCTTACATATAGCGAAGTAAAAAAAAAAAAAAAAAAAAAAAAAAAAAAAAGTAGAGTTATTTCTTGAAACACAAATTTCAGAGATCTAAAACTGACCTACCTAATCAAGATGACTGTTAATTTTCCTCTAATAACCACGTAATACATGAGAAAGGAATGGATTTATAAAACAATTTTCAAGAAAATCGTTAGAGCCGTTTTTGAGATACCAACTTTCATCAAACTCAATTATTGACCAGAAAACAACAATTACATACAAAAGGATACATAAAAGTGAGTTAATATAGCGAGTTTGAAAACAATCCGTACAGCCGTTTTTACAGGAACGCGCTTGCGAGACCTGAAATTGAGCTATTTATACAGAACGCTTATCAATTTTCCTGAATTAATCAACTATGCCATTCAAAAGGACACCTAACAGAGTGTTTATATAGCATATTTGAAGAAAATCGTTAGAGCCGTAATGTCCCAATTCTGGTTTCTGATGTCCCACTTGTGGTTTCTGATGTCCCACTTCTGGTTTCTGATGTCCCACTTCCGGTTTTTCAATTTTCACCAAAATGTGGATAATTCATCTGTACAGCAGACTTGTCTCAATTCTAAAGTTTTGTAGTTCTATCTTTATTAGTTTCGGAGATATGATAGCCAGAAGGTTCCATACATACATACATACATACACACTGACCAATTGCCAAAAACCACTTTTTTGGACTCAGGGGACCTTAAAATGTGTAAATCAGGTGAAATCTCGATATGGAATTTTTGGACCAAATACAATACTTCCATTACCTACGGTATTAGGGTAATGGAAGTAAAATAATAATAAACAATTTATACTGCGTGAATTTATACAGGAAAATATAGAAGAAAGTTCTGTGATGGCCACAACATACTAATTTTAATAGTAAATGTATTCTGTTCTATTTTTAGTTTGCCTTAAATTCAGATAGTTTCACTACTGGGCTCGGAGGTACTGAGTGGCATAATTAACAACAACAACAAATGTATAAAATAAATAACACATATTTTACACGTTATAAATAAAATATTAATATTTATAACAAATTCATATTATTTAAAAGGCGGGAAAAAAATAGATGGAAAATTTTGAATATCAATGAATTTATTTCGGCTTGATTTATTTCTGAAAATACTTCAGCGTTCGTTAAACATATTAAACATCTTTGGGAAATGAATTAATTCAGACAGTTATAAAGACAAGTGTTCCATACATAAAGTCCATAAAATTATCTCACTTCATTTACTTTCTGATGGAGTATTTTTTTTCTTGCTGTCTTGGGAAGTTTGACGAAGAATTAGTAGTAATTAATGTTTCGAAAAACAATGCAAAATAACATTATATTTAGATGTTAATTATGAACTAAAATAGTTTATGAATTAGAGAGGATCTTTCACTGTAGTTCCATTTTCAAGAAAATATTTGATATTTTTTTTATTCCTTACTTGTTTTAAAATAGAGAATTATAAAGGACGTTCATGGCACATATACACACACACACAAATAGAAGAAAAGAAAAAAATACAAAAGAAAAAAACATAAAAATACTTTTTACCTTCTTTCTTCAAAAGTGCTGTTTTTGAGTCAAAATTTAAAAATTAACATTTTGATATATTTGCACGTTTTGAGGCACTTGAATCTGAAAATCTGGCTTTTAGCAGTTAGGTCTGCGTGAATGTGTCTGTATGTCTGTTTTCATCATAATTATGTCTGTTACCTGTATATCTGTTATAAGTATGCCTGTTATCATCATAATTAACACTACTAGGAAATCCAAACTCGGCATTCTAAAGTTGCTATCAGACGAAAGAACATATATTCTGAAGTATAATCTATTGTATCTAAAATCTACAGAATGACTTTCTTGACCTCAATCAAGGATTATTTTTAAGCATAAACGAAATCCACAAATGTAAACAGCGAGCGCAACATTTGGTGATAATTCTCCTCTAGGAGGTTTGAAATGAATGAGGATGGAGGATACACTGGAATCGAACTTATCTGATTGGAGGATTTCATTCTAAAACTGCCGTATGTGATTCTTAATCTGTATGAAATGAGGAAAATCAAGTCTATAGTAGGGGAAGCCGGGGTAATAAGAGACAAAAAATATTGATAAAATCTATACTATTAATCTAAATAACTTGAAATAAATGTCTCGTATTAATTTCATTAAATGGACTCCTCTTGATTTTTTAGGTGATTTTTGAACTTAAATTTTTTGTAAAAAAAAAAAAATTAAATTTTCATTAAATCCTTGTCTCTAATAACCCCACCTGGGGTAATAAGAGACCAGGCTTGTAACTGTCCATATATAGCAATGTAAAATCATGTGGGGTAATAAAAGACATCCTGGAAACAATTCTGAATCAGCCAATAGTTTTTAATTCCTATTATTTACATCCATTCAAAAAATATGTTTTCTCGAAAATTAACTGTCATAAATGTGTTTGTGAAATTCATTTCTTTTAATATTAGGTCGTAAATAATATAATATTGTACTTAATGATAGTTCTATATAATCAACATAACCTAGGGATTAATCAAAAACATCAATATAATTTTTAAAATGGTCAGAAAATACTTTACGCATTTTCTAAAGTGTAGTCGAAAATAGGCAAAAAACCTTATCTTTGAAGTGTATACAAGCGAACAAAATGTTATAAAAAAAAATTTCTAGTAATTATAAATGAACTTATTTATTATGTAATGAAGTATTAATGACTAAATACTAACTTATAGACATTCTAAACATAAATTTATATAATCATAAACCTTAAATATGGTCTAGCCTAATGAGTAAAACTGCTTTTTGATTTAAAGTGAAAAAAAAAAAAAAAGTTATATTGGTAAACTTTGACTAGGCCTAACATTAGGTGAACTCTTCATAAACTAGTCAAGCAGAATTAACAGGAACTACAATTGGGGGGGGGGGGACAGGAATTAACAGTGGAGGTAATAAGAGACTCATGTCTCTTATTACCCCCACAAAAAATAAAAATGGGGTAATAAGAAACATGCCTAGAACATGTAAATAAAGAATGCTTTCAAGGTTTAAAAAAATTGTACATCAAAAGTCATAGTCTTGGTCAAAAGGTTACACATTAATAAATCCCAAACATCTAACCCACAAAAAAAGATTACAAAATATTTAGAAAATGTCACGAACTTTTAGGGTAAGTTCAAAGCAAAGGTTTTTTTCATCGTATAAAAAAAAATTCAAAATGTGTTATAAACTTCTCAATAAGTGTTTTGTAGTAAAGAATACACATGATACTTAATATTACATATTTTTAAAGTTGTCTAAGTATATTTTTTGGAGGTTTTTTTTGACTGCGTCTCTTATAACCCCTGTCTCTTATTACCCCGGCTTCCCCTAGTTTGTCTGCATTTGTCGTATGCATGTCTGTTATCAACGAATCTGAAGAATGAATATTACTAGGTAGTCTACACTCGGAATTCTGAATTTTTATCAAATAGGGATTCTACTTGAAACTTTTTTTGCTAAAATGAGGCAAAAAATTTGTATACAGAGACTTCCAAGATAATTCATATATATTATGTCCATGGTTAAAATTTCTTGTAGGTACAGTTATGCTGCACTATATAAAATGATATTACTATATATTTTTAATATTCAGAAAATTACAACGTTAAAATAGGTTCCTTAAAAATTAGCTAAATTGTCTCAAAATAGCTCCGAAACAATATATACTTAAATTTGAGAAACCATGTAGTCATTTTTGAGTATACTGACATGATCAAAAATGGAGTTGACCAATAAGAATCCAAATATCGTCATGTTTCACATGTCAATATATTCAAAAATGAGTATATGCGTTTTAAAATTTAAGTATATATTGTTTCGGAGCTATTTTGAGACAATTTAGCTCATTTTTAAGAAACCGATTTTAACATTTCTCTTTGTATAGTGTATGGTATGAAAATCATTTGCCATTCTTTTACAGAGCCATACAAAACAATTCAGATATATTTGTGCTACACTTGAAAATGGATGGAAGTGCATTTATAGTCATGTTATGTATTTTTCATATTGCACCAAATTTCAGTACACTTTGTCGTATGTTTATAATTTTTAGACAATATACAGGTCTATTCAAGAATATATTATACTATTGAAATACAGTGGGCCCCGCTTAAACGAATATCTACCGTTCCAACTATATTAATTCGATTAAGCGGGGTATTCAAATTATGCGGGGAAGACCAGAAACGCAATTGCATGTATAACTATAATGGTTTTATGCTTACATGAAAAAATAAATGATCGATGCCTCTTTCTTATTTAAATATTTAACAAAATTTTTAATAAGTTAAAATATTATAGTAATTTATAAATGCAATTAATGCTAGAATAAATATAAAAATAAAGTGCACATACAATTTTACTTTTAACCAAAAATAAATAAATAGATAAATCAGTTGTGATTGATTACTTTAACATAGACTTAGCTAAACATTTTTCGATTTCTTTTTCTAAAGCACATAAATAGGTTATTATCGCTTCTATGAGACTCAAAATGAATAATGTTAAAGGATTTTGAAACTTCATTTATTGTTCGCTTGCTCTTCTTTATCACTTTCATTTAAAGGTTAAACTCTTCACTCCTTTCTGTTTTTCCATCTTTATCCACATCTATGAGTTCATAAAGTTCTTTTGCAATCATCTGAAAACTTTCAAAATTTGTGATTTCTAATTCCTGGAGATAACTTGTATATTAATTTCTAATTTTCTCATCAGTGGCTGACTTTATAAATTTGGCTTTTGCAAAACAATTTTTATCACCTCGACAGGAATATCGTCTCATGTTTATAGAGCATGCCATAGTTATGTAAGGTTTTTAAAAGAAGAACGGAATTTTTTTTTGAGAATGAGAGGAAAAATTTTCCCAGAAATAGAGGAATTTTATTTAAGAAACTTTGAGTATTTATGCGATTAAGCGGGTGGCGTTGTAAAAAATATTTCTTTAAACGAGGAAATTTAACATTACTTCTATGGGGAAAGAAAATGGTTCTATAACTTTATATTCTAATAAGCGGGGTATTCGATTATTCGTTCCCCGATTAAGTGGGGACGACTGTAATTGAAGGAAGTTCTTTAATAAGTTTTATCAAGTTAATTTTCTACGAACAGAAAGATTAAAAGCATTATAAATATATTTTTGATCATTTACAATAAAAATATTAGTAAAATATATGTTATAAATAAAAAGAAATTTAAGGTAGAAAGAATTTGAAAAAGAATCATATGAACATATTAAAATAATAATAAACCTGATAATCTTCCATATATACTTCAGTTTTCGCTAAATGTATTAAACATTTCTGAGAAATAAATTAATTCAGATAATTATTAAAGCAAGTGGGTCATACATATATGTTAATAAAATTATCTTCCTTCATTTACCTTTTGACGCAAACTTTTTCTTACTGTATTTGAAAGTTTAACGAAGAATTAGCAGTAATTAATGTTTCGAAAAATAACACGAATTATCATTATAGTTAGAGGTTGATTATAAGCAAAAATAGTTTTCTAATTAGACAGGAACTTTTACTGTTTTTTTTTTTTTTAAAGAAAATATTTGATTTTTCTGTTATAGGGTAGGTGCTCCAGTGATTGGCATGCTCCAATAATTGACATCTATCCCGAAATAGTTAATAAATAAGAAAAATAATAAAATCATATATTTTACATATAAGAATTTTAACACTTTATGTCAAACACTGGAGCATAGGGTGCTAATAACTGGTAAAATGAATAACTAGCAGTATCAAACACTGGAACATAGGGGCCAATTACTCATAAAAGGAAAAACTGGCAGTGCCAATTACTGGAACATTGAGTGGGTGTCAAACAAAAATTCATAAAAAAAATAATTGTTATGAAATGCATATATTTTAACATATATGTGGTTTTGAATGTTTTTCATACCATATGTATTAACTTAAGATTTCTAAAAATATTTTCTGATGACTAGAACATTAAAAACATCAGAGATTGCTCTAAAAGTGCCAATCACTGGTGCACTTACCCTATTCTACGTATTACTTTCTTCTATACATATAAGAAGAAAGCACTGGATTCGTGAAATTTTCGACCTATTTATACATTTTGAGATAACGTTTGATATAACCATTTCTAAAAAATGTCTGCCTATGTGTGTGTTCACACTGTAAAAAATTGTCTGTCTCGCGTTGTTTGTCTGTCGCGCGATAGCGGCCGTAAAATTCACGCTATTAACTTGCAATTTGGTACACAGGTTCAGGAGCCACATGGAATTAGCTCTATAATTTTTGGTGAATATTCCATTTGTAGTTCGTGTACAGGGACACAACAAAGTTTTTCTTCATTACGGCCTATGGACAGAAATTGTATGCATCGCGATAGCAGCCGAAAAAATCACGCTATTGACTTACAATTTGGTACACATATTCATGAGCCATACGGAGTTAGCTGTATAGTTTTGGGTGTGTGTTCCAGTTGTAGTTCGTGTACAGGGACACAAAAAAGTTTTTCTTATGGACAGAATTTGTATATACAGCAATAACGGCCGCGAAAGTCCTCCAACTAACTTGCAAATTGGTACACATGTTCAGGTTTTGTATAGAAATAGCTGTATAAATTTTATGTCAATATTGTTTATGGACTGTGTGCAGAGACACGCCAAAGTTTTTCTTATCATTGCGGCCTATGGGGTGAATTTCGTTTAAACGATTTTTTACATCGTTACTCTGCATTCAACAAAATGAAATTGGCGTACATTAATGAGATACTTAAACAGATATTTTGTGCAGAAAATTTGTGTTCTTTGGCTTCCTAAATAATATACAGGATTTTACAAAAGTGTTCAGACAATATCACGTAATCATCCAAATCATATTAAATTTCGAACAATTATTCATGAAAAACGTAGAATAAGTTGAATAGTTTTTACTGATGTAAACAATGTTTATGGTTCGTTTACAGACACACACAAAAGAATTTTATACCATTATTGCCTTTTGACCGATTTTTATTTAAGCGCATTTTAACACGTTTATTCTGCATTCAACATAATAAAATTAACATACATTATAAAGATGTATAAAAGCATGTTTACTCTGAAAAATGGGATATGTATAGATTAAATAATTATTACACAAAATAATTCGGACGACGTTCTATAATCATCCAAATGGAGTTAAATTAGATTGAAATATTAATGAGTTATAATTAATTAATAAGGTGCATTCTTTTTAAGTGTATATAATTACACTGGCTCCTTTTCCGGGATACATAACAGAATTTCGTGCTATTACGGTCTACACACTGTTAAAAATTTCAACAGAAAACTCTGTGTAATCTATTACTCGTATCTTAAGTCTTACGTAAAATTACAGAGAAAAATAAACGGAGAAGTTAAAAAACTTTTTTTATATATTCACTTTAATAACTAATATTAATTTAATTAATTATTGTTGAGAATATATTTTGGAATTAGAATGTTTTTTCTAAAGTAGAAACAGTCATTTTTAATTTTAATTAAACTAGTATGTTGTGGCCACCACAAGACTTTCTTCTATATTTACCTATACATATTCAATCAGTAACAATATTTAAAAAAAAAAAAAAAAAAAAAAAAAGTACAATTTTTTTTTTTTTTCTAAGTTTTTTTTTTTTTTTTTTTTTTTTTTTGTTAAAAGTGAAAAAAATCGATAACTTTGTTTTAAATTATCACAGATTTATAGTTCAACCATTCGTTTTAAAGGTATTGACGAGACCTTTCGAAAGATACCCATCTTGAAAATTTATCCCCCCCCGGGGGGGGGGGGGGTACTTCCCCTCAGGGGGGGAAGCGATGCCCCCCATGCAGAAAATTTTTTTCCTAGTTACATACTACTATTATCAATAATTCATATTAATTTTACAATCACAAGTTTAAAACAACTCTAATTATGCACATTTATACGAATTTTTGTCCTATGCTGCCATGTTAAAAATTTAGATAAAATGCTATCACAGCGCCACCTGTTGAGCTATTGATCCCCAAACATAATCAGCACCAGTTTATGTCGGGGACCAACTAAATACCAAGTTTGGTTAAATTTCGTTTAAAAAAAAAAAAAAAAAAAAAAAAATGCGATTTTTTTTTTGTTAAAAGTAAAAAAAATCGATAACTTTGGTTTAAATTATCACAGATTTATCGTTCAACCATTCGTTTTAAAGGTATTGACGAGATATTTCGAAAGATACCCATCTTGAAATTTTGCCCCCCCGGGTGGGAACTTCCCCCCCCGGTGGGGGGGGCAACCGATGCCCCCACATGCACAAAAATTTTTTCCAAGTTAACTATTACTATTATCAACGAGACCTTTCGAAAGATACCCATCTTGAAAATTTACTTCCCCGGGGGGGGATTTTCCCCCCATGCACAAAATTTTTTTCCTAGCTAACTACTACTATTATCAATAATTCATATTAATTTTACAATCACAAGTGTAAAATAACTCTCTTTATGCCCATTTATACGAAATTTTGTCCTATGCTGCCATGTTAAAAATTTGCATAAAATGCGATCACAACGCCACCTATTGAGCGAGTGATCCCAAAATCTAATCAGCACCAGTTTATGTCAGGGTGCAACTAAATACCAAGTTTGGTTAAATTTCATTCATTGGTTCGTGAGATACAGCGTCCACAAAAAAATGATACAGACAGACAGACAGACAGACAGACAGACATTTTCTAAAAACTATTAATTCGTGTTCTCCATATCCCAAAACATGTAAATCCATCAAAAAGTGGACTTCGAAAATTTTCGCGAATCCAATACTTTCTCTATATTACATATAGAAGAAAGTAAAAATTAAATAATAAAATTAGGTAAAAATACAGAATAAAGATTGAGAATCTCGATTATTGACTTTTAACTAAGAATTACTGTAAATTTACAGAGACTCTGGATAAATATTTACATTAAATTTACAGAAATTTTTAACAGTGCAGTCGGTATTTCTTAAAAGTGTATTTTAACATGGTTACGCCCCATTAAATATAATGAAATTTTATTAGAATTTAAAAAGCATGTTTTTCTCTGGAAAAGTGGGGACATAGAATTGGTAATTAATTTACTGGGTTACACAAAATATTTCTGATATGTTATGCAATCATTTTGCGTGAAATTTGGTACAAGTATTTACGAATTACAGGGCAGGAATTAATTATTAATACAAGACTTTTAATTAGTAGGAATACATATATATATACACAGATAGTTATAGAAAGAGAGATACAGCGAGGGGTTAAGTGGGCGACAGCCTCCCTCAGAAAAGTTTCTGTTTATGTAAGAAGTCAATCGAATCAATATATAATCGAATCATATTATATAATAAGGAATAAATAAAAATGATCTGTTGAATAATGCGTGATGCAAATAGGGAGTTGAAGCTACTGATCTGCAGATCCACTAGTTAAAAACGTAATTAATACATTTTTCATAATTACAATAAAAATATTAATAAAACACATGTTATAACTAGAAATAAATTTGAGCTGGGAAAAGAAAGAAAAAAGAAAGAAAAAGCATCAGATGGACACGTTAAAATATCAATAAATTAATTTGACCTTGATTAACTTCCAAAATACTTAAGCTTTGTTAAGCATATTAAACATTTCTGAGAAATAAATTAATTCAGATAATTATAAAAGGTAAAGACACCATACATAATGTCGATAAATTTAACGTAGTAATTTATTTATCTTTTGATGCAATTTTTTTTTCTTGCTATCTCGGAGAGTTTAATGAAGTAGTAATTAATTTTTAGAAAAACAATGCGAAATAAAATTATAGTTAGCTGCTAATTATAGGCAAAAATAGTTTAATAATTAGAAAGAACTTTTACTGAATTTTTGTAAAGAAAATATTCTATCTTTTTTTAAATAATTTAATTGCTTTGACACAGAAAAATTGTCCACTTTTATGACATAGAAAGTATATGTAATAATAGTAATATTAATAATAATTGAATTTTAATAAAGAATTTGTCTTTGCTTTCCTTTATTTTTATTAAAAAGAATTGAATACGAAAAAGAAAAATTGTTCACTAAATAATGAATTTTATTAACACATATATTATGCAGGCATTAAAAAGAAAAAAAAAAGAAAAAAAAGAAAGAAAAGAAAGAAAGAAAGAAAGAACGAAAAAAAAAAAAAAAAAACTTTTTGAAAAACTATTAATTTGAATCTTTATTTATAAGATTGTTAACTCACTTCTATGTATATATATAAGAAGAAAGCACTGGAATCGAAAAAATTTTCGAACTCCAGTTTTCAATGGATTTACACGCTTTGAGATATCTTAAACACGATTTGAATTTTTTTTTTTTTTTTTCTTGAGAAAATGTCTGTTTAAGTGTGTATTTGCGAGCGTATCACAAATTTTGAATAGTTGGACACTGACCTAAACTGCGGCTTATTGCATTTGTGGAACAATCACACGACAGGTGGCGCTGTAATGCGACTTTTTCTAAATGTTAATATGGCAGAAAAGGGCAAAATTTCGTATAAATGTACATAATGAGACTTATTTTTAATGCATAATTGTAAAATTAATATGAATGATTGGTAATAGTAGCAGTAAACTAGGAAAAAGTGTGTGCATGTAGGACCACCATTCCTTCACTGGGGGAAGTGAACACCCCTAGGGTGTAAAATTTCAATATGGGTATCTTCGAAAGAACCTTTAAAACGAATGGTTGAACCACAGATCTATGATAACAAAGTTATAGGTTTTTTCCATTTTTAATGAAAAAACAAATTAGAAAAAAAAAAAAAAAAAAAAAGCATTTCTTCTGATTCTGGCATAAAATTAGCTTTCTTTCGGCATTTAGTGTTATACTTCTTTGATATAAAAATCGTCTGCATTCATCATGGAAAATAATTTTGATAAATAATAGTTCAATAAATAATTTGTACTGCGTGAACTATGCAGAAGAAAATCTTGTAGTGACTCGTAGTGATCACAGCATGCCAGTTTTTGCTACCTTTATTAAAATATATAAGAGAAAATCCGAGACAAAACGTTATATATATCTAGATATCTAGAGATGCTAAATATCTAGAGTAACTAAACATTTTAGGTAATTTTGTACAATAAAATCAGAATATGTATTACTATAGTCTTAATTAATTGTTAATAGACAAATGCCTTAAATGCATGTGTAGTACTGTATATTTAATTACGAAAACATATTTTAGTAATGAATACGGTTGGTTGGTTACGGTTGGTTACAAAGTTGTGGATAATTAATTCAATTCTCTAAGAAAAAAAATTGCTTATTCTAGAAATTTTCTGCGTTAATTCTTTTTTAATTCTCTATTAAACAACTTTTCAAAATTTTATTACTCAAAACTCAGAAAAATTAATTTATTTTCGTGATTTAAAATAAATCACGAAAAATAAAATAAGTCCAAAAGGTAATTTAAAAGAATTGATGAAATATCATGCAAGGATCACCACTTGGCGATTTGACACTTTATTTCTGGGTCCACGTTATAAACCACCTTATTTAATTTTTAGTACGCGCAATTCCATTAAACTTACAGCAGCTTCGAAACATATTCGACTGATTATGATAAAATATGGCCAAGTTTAAAGTTTATGATGTAATTTTTATTTCTTCCATCATTTTGATCTTTAAAATATTTTTATGTAAGTGTTAAGTTGTAAAGGATGATGCTATTATTTAAAATAATCTATTTAAAAAAACTTTTAAAACCCAAATTTTCATTATAGCGTATCATATAAATCTTTTCAAAGTTAGAATAAAATTTAATTTGAAAAAAAAAAAAAAAAAAAATGTAATTTTTTGGTTTATTATCCAAAATTGGGGAAATTTGAACTGTGTTAAGAAAAGAGAAATTATTTCTTAAAATTCACAACAGATGGCAGCACCACACGATTGCCTATAAGTTTTGTGATTTCATTTTTTGATTAAGGGCCAATATCTGCAATTTAATTATTCGTTTGAGACACCTTTTTATTATTATTTTAGTTTATTATTATTTTTTTATATTATAACTTAACATTTTACTGATTTGGTTAATGTTTATGTGTTTTTCCTAATCATTTTTATTTTGTATTGTTAATTGTTTCATTGACATTTTAGTGAATATTCCGCCCAATAGAGGGCGCTTGTAGTCCACAAAAACTCTTTTTTGCTTCTGAAAAGAGATGTAAGAAAAGGGCTTCATAAAAAAACTCTTCAAAAATTCTTAGAATACAATCAACAATAAATTTTCTTTTATCAATTGACATCTTTTCTATTAATTGTATGCAAAAATTAACACTCTGGACCTTTTGGGTATCGAACGCGGGACCACTGTATTACTAACATGGCGCTCTTACCAACTGAGCCACGGAGAGACAAAAGAGAATACTTGTATTTACCTTAAAATAGAGGCGCATTTGGTTGAGATTCGCAAACATACCATAGTGAATGACAGTAAGTATATAAGAATTTGGGGAAAATATCATATAAACCCGTGCTAAATAAATTATTATAATCAATTAAATAATTTAAATTGGCATAACCCTAACAACACACTTGTTCACAATACACCCTGAAGATGTCTATAGAAAGTCCATCAGCGTCTTTTTCATCCATAGGACATCTTAAGGGTGTCATATGGATAGGCTGGCCATTGGGGAAGAGACAAACAGGATAGAAGCAATAAACTTAAAAACACATTCATTTGGGTATAATGGCTACTAGGTGGGCGAAGGCCGACTGATACTAAATAATCAATTGGACAAAATTATACGCGCTTTTTTCGCGAGCAATAAAGGATAGAATAGACCTCTGCCACTCCAATGAGGGAACGCGGGTTCTATGCAAATTCCTTTGATGCGTGATTTGAGTTGTCGCGAGCCTGGAAGAGCTGTTTTCTGCTCTGACAAACCTCCTACTGCATTAATTGGCATGGAGACCATGGGTCTCTTTCGTAAAATTCCTAAACGAGCAATAAAAAATAATGTCTTTCATTGTAAACATGTCCAAAAGTTCAAGGGTCATTTTCCGACAATGGATAAGTAACGACATTTCCCGCTAGTGTGTGTAAAAACAGTCTCTCTATCTTTAAAATAATAATAATAATAAGTTAGTGCCGCCACTCTTCTTTTGGAGTGTCTGCTTTGGCCTTTATCTCTATAATCCTTTCCGACCCGAAACATTTTTACTTTAAAGCATTACATTCTTATATTTTTGCAAACTGAAAGAAAACTATGGACTATAACAGACATTTATTGATTGAAAATTGCACTTTACACTTTCGGCTAATTAGCTCAATCGTCCATTTCCTGATTTTATTACATACTACTGTTTCAGATGCAAAAATGTAAGTGGATGTCACGGATGTCTAACCCGCACGATCGTACGGCCTGAGTCGGAAAGCGTTATGAACGACGCGTTCTCCATCGTCAAGAGAGTTACTGACGTTTGCAGAATAGCCAAAGGAACATGCTTCTGTTGGTCAGAAATTTTTATCAGCTAAATTAACGAAGTTATCAATTAAAAATGCCTCATTCATTGTATTCTATTTGCTAACTTGCAAAAAGTTTCTCTTAATTCTTGTATTTCTAGCGATTCAAAATACCATCGCTTCGATACCGGAAACGCTCTGGGTTATTCTTCATTTTAAAACTGCCATCCTTTCTCTGTAGAAAAATTCAGACTTAAAATACTAAAAGAATCGAACAATAAAACCTATATCTTCTTTGACAGTTCATATTTAATTCCAAACTTATGTAAGAATACATTAAACTCAATAAGTGTAGAGAAAGAAAAAAAAATAATGAGTTTAATGAGTCTATTAAAACTTATATAGAAGTATACTGAAATTAAGAACCTTTAAAATTACAGATTTTTTTTCTTCGTTTTAAAATGGTTTGGCCTTCATGGGCGCTAGCAAACTTTTATTATTTGCAGTGATATAAAAATCTGTTAAACTAAAATATCAAAATGCAACTCTATTCCAGATTATATAAGTACTATTCTAGCAAGCAGATAAGTACCAGAAAAATTACATTCTGGTATGAGATGAATCTGATTTGCCAGATATGTCAATTTTCAAGAAGCATTTAAATAATGTTTTTATAAAATATATCTGTATGGTTAAAAAAAAAAAAAAAAAAAAAAAAAGTTAATTCTACACAATGTACAGCTGTGTATCAAATAGTTGATATCAGATAGGTATCCGAACTCTGATAATTTTACAAGGCGCCACTGATGTATCGAATGCAAGATATTTTTTGATATCAGAGATATAATTTCCCAATATTAGATTATAGCCTCCTAAACTAGGTGCCTGTGGCGTGGCTCGGAAACAGTTGAAGTGGTAGACAGCGCCACCTGGTACAGATTGCGCGACTTTTTTATTCAACTGTCACCAATAATTTTAAGAAGTGATATATGATATATATAATCGACGTTTCTTCGATTCTATTCGCCTTTTATGTATATTATATCCCACTTTTAAAAATTTTTGGTGGCTGTTGTATAAAAAAAGTTATGCAATCTGTACAAGGTGACGCTGTCTACCGCTTCAACTGTTGCCAAGTTTCCAAGCCACGCGACAAGCACCTAGTTTAGGAGGCTATGATTAGATTTAAGCATAGGTGCCAAGTCTCCCATTTTTCAAGGGAGACTTTAAGCCGGAAACTTTTTATAGCTGTTTTCGGTAATATTGATCGTCAAAAATATACATAACATATTCCATTTTAAAAATATTGGTGTCCATTCTGACTTAAAAGTTTAAAATTTTAGCAGCTATGGATTTAAGGAATCGAAATCTTAACGAAATTGTATTATTATTCTCGCCTAGTTTTACTCACTGCCACCACTAAATATTTAAAAATAAACTTGGTTGCGTGTTCTGAGAAATTTTAACTAACTCGTACAAAGGAACTAGGTCTCATTTTCGACGTACGTATAAATGCTGGTAGAAAGCACAGTTTCGATAATTATCCTGTATGGATCGATAATAAAATGATATCCGCAAGACAATATATAATAAAAAGTTTATAAGTTTTCGTACCAGAAGTATCAGAATTTGTCCACATTTTTGTGGAATATGCTTCTGATGTGTCATATGTCCATTTTTGTGTCGGATTCCTGGTGCCAAACCGACAACACATTCATATATCGCTAAAGATACCTTCATTCTAGATACTTTTGAGTCAGAAACGTTACGATTTTAGGACTTTAACCCTTTCCAACGCAAGGTAATTTTGAACATTTAAATTACACTGCCACCGGAATTCACGAACAAAATTAAAATAAACGAATATGACGACGTTTTCTGCTATGTTATAAAAGTAAAATTTTGCTAAAAAATTTCCGGGATGGGTTTTTTTGCATTTGAAAATTAAAATTAGGTGAAGCTGTAGTGGCATCACCGCCCCTGAAAGGGTTAAAATGATATGTCTTCTACCAGACAAAGGACTCTTTTTTTTTTTTTTTTTTTTTTTTTTTGTATCAATACGACAGTTGTGTGTCTGCTGGAATATTTCTTTACAAAAATAATGGTATTTGCACTAAGTTAATTTATTACTAACATTTTCAAAGAGGTGTAGTAATATATATACACCGGGTGATCCAAAAGTCAGGACGAACTTTAAAAATGAATAATTCAAACACGAATCAAGATACAAAGATACGGTTTGCACCAAACGGATGAAAAGAAACCGGGTTTTGTGTGGCAACGAAAAAAAAAAATAGTTCTGTTGGCGACCAACAGATGGCGCTATAGTGTTTTATTTCACCAAAAGATGATTTACAAATGAAAAAAATGTTGACAACTTACAAGTCAGCTTAATTACAGTTAATTAGTACTACTACAGTAACTGTTCGATGTGCTGTCCATCATTCAGAAGTACAGCTGCGAGACGATTCACCACACCGTTCACAGGATTTAGTAGCATTTCTTGGCAGACACATTTTGGCGGATGGCATCTTTCAGTGCTTCTAGAGATTCCGGTTGGTCGCGGTACACTTTTGACTTCAAGAATCCCCACAGCCAAAAGTCACAGGGTGTCAGATCGGGAGATCTTGGGGGCCATGCGTGATTAAAGTAGCGACTGAGAATGTGATATTTCGAGGCATATAAGCTTTGACTACTATTACCTGCTGCAGTTGCTCCTTTTTATATCATTTGTTGCTTTTGCATAATCCTAAATCAGAAATCCGGAAGCGCCATCTGTTGGTCGCCAACAGAACTATTTTTTTTTCGTTGCCACACAAAACCCGGTTTCTTTTCCATCCGTTTGGTGCAAACCGTATCTTTGTATCTTGATTCGTTTTCGAATTATTCATTTTTAAAGTTTGTCCTAACTTTTGGATCACCCGGTATATGTATATTTATAGATAGATAGATAGATATAGAGAGAAAGGTAGCTAGATAGATCGACAATATGCGGTACTATATACTCTGCAACAAAAATAATAATAAGAAAAAAGACACATAATATACGGATTACAGGCAGGAATTTAAAATAATAGTTTCTTTCTAGTGATATTTTGACTACACCTAAAATTTTTCGCATTACTCGATTTAAAAATTTTATTAACACTTTCGCGACCGCTGACGTAGATTCACGTCATTTGAAAATCTGTAAATCCACCAGTGGGCGTTTCTTTTGCGATTTGTATGTTATTTGTTTCTTAACAATATACCCAATATTCAAATTTGTAAAGTCAAATGTAATATGGATACAAATATTTTGATTAGGAAGAATATAATTGTAATGTATATCCATTTGTAATATAAATGTGAATATAGAAAATTTTGTCCTGAAATGTTGTAACTTGGGAGAATAACGCCCACAGGCGGACCTTACTGTAAAAAAGACAAAAGAATGCGGTCGCGAAAGTGTAAAAAAAAAAAAAAAAAAAAAAAAAAAAAAAAAAACAGAATTGCATTCATAATAACTCCATTTCTTTCTTTTTTTCATTCTTCTTCTTCTTTTTTTACTTTGTGTCGTTATTGATATGTTATACAAATTTTCCCGAAGTTGCCTGCAAAATTGGATTTTTAAAAAAAATCTAGTTTCGCTTTCGATATTTAATAGATTCCTACATTTCAAAAATATCCATTTATAAATTTGGTATGACATATATAAGAATATTAGAACTTATCATTATTTTTTGTAAACATGAATTTAAAGCTACAATTTTAAAAATCAATTTATCGCGTAAATTTTATGTTTCAAGCATAACTCGAAAAAAAATCATAAAGCTAAAGACAGCTAGAAAAGTTTTATTTTTCTCAAATCGTATACTCCTGTGACGTTTGATCCTATACAATAAATCTTTAAATTCATACAGACATAGCTGCTGTTAAATATAAAAGGGAAAAAGAAATTTTATCCAATACATATTCTCGTGCGTCATCTTTTATGCATATATATATATATATATATATATACATATCAAAATATATTTAAGTCATTAAAAATTTAAAATAATTATAGCTAAACAGAACTTATAAGTGTGATATAAATTAATTATAAAGGCATTTCAGTGTAAATTTTTGCATGCGATTTTTATTTGCAGATACCACTGCTTTGCAAAAAAAAAAAAAAAAAAAAAATCGAGATCTGGTACTATTCTTGCTGATTCTTACGTAAAATGACCTCCTGAATCGGAATATGATTCCCATTTTGCCCAGTCACCCACCGTTTTTAAGATACACACCCCCTCCCTCAATTTCTTTTCCTGTTCGATAATTTTATGACCATGAATTTGATTTGAAGAATAAAAAATAATTAATTTAACACCTAAAAACAAAAATATATAAAGTTTAAAAAATAATATTTATAACAGATTTCAAAAATATAAGATATATAATGCATAATTTCAGTGGCAAAAACTCCCCAAAATTTTTCCCTTGTCGCAAATGTCCATGTTTTAGAATTTTCCAACTCTGTAGCCCCTCAGAAGCTATTTAATGGTTAAAATAATCTTCCTCCCTCCTAAAAATCAAATTTACAGCCATAAAATCACCGGAAAATAATAAAAATAGGGGGCTATTCCTAAAAAGCAGTGGGTGATAGGGCAAAATGGGCGTCATATTCGTATTCAGGAGGTCATTTTACATAAGAAAATGCTTAAATGGTGTCAGATAAATTTTCATGCCGAGCAGTGTACTTAGAGTATGGGAACGAAGCCCCCACTGGTATTGGTGTAAGTTGGTGTTGGCGGTAGGGTTTGGTATGCTACGGGGCGGAACCCACCATTGCATTTAAATAAATAACTATAATAGTAATAAAAATATTAATTTAGATAATGCAGTTCAACTTAACCCAACATACAACTTAAGGGGAGAAAAAAATCAGAGAGTTAAATCTTTGAGTACTGAATTATTTGAAGATTTTTATGCCCATAGGACGGATTTAATTTGTGGCTATATGGAATGATTTTGAATTTTTGACAGTAAGGTCCGCCTGTGGTCGTTATTCTCCCATGTTACAATAATTCAGAACAAAATTATCTGTATTCACATTTATATTACAAATGGATATACGTTATAATTTTATTCTTTCTAATCAAAGTATTTGTATCCATAGTATATTTCATTGTAAAATTGTGAATATTAATTATATATTTAAGAAAAAAAATAGCATACAAATTGCAAAAGAAACGCCCACTGGTGGAGTTACAGATTTTCAAATGATGTGAATCTACGTCAGCGGTCGCGAAAGTGTTAATATGTAAAAGTAATACATTTTATTTGGAATATACTTATATTGATGATATAAGTATGGTTGTAAGATATCATAAAAAACACCAGGAAAGTGTTTGCGATCAACGCCCACTGGCGGGGGTGCCGCAAACATTAATGCCTACTTCTTAAATTCAGATGACGAGTCAGACTCGTCCACCGTAACTTCGCCCAAGTAAGCAGATGACGAGTCTCACTCGTCAAATGTACCCAAAGGGTTAATAGTCAACTGAAATAAATAAATACAGCAAGTAACTGATGTTGTAAGTTCAAAAAGACTTTTTTATTTGATTTTTAATATTCGCACCCTTAAAATTTGAATACCCACCCACATTTTAGGTACAATAACTACTAGAAATATTTCTGTAAAATTTTGGGAACAAAATGGACGAATTTCTAAAGTCTCGTATTTTAACATGCATCTACACATAGATGCTAACATTTTTATTTATTCCGGAGTATTTTTTGCACCGCCTTTATTTCGCATCACTTTATTTTTAGAATTTTTTTTTCCAATATATAACTTTGATAAAATAAGTAAAAATAACTTTTAAAAAATAAGTGGTGTGGAACAAAGACGGAGCTAAAAATACTCCTAAATAAATTAAAATTTTGGCATCTATGATTTACATTATTTGTTTTATAATCTGACCAAGTTTCGAGTAAAAGACTCCAGTAGGTTTTCTTGTACATTAAGGGGTTAGTGATTGAGCCCAATGGATGCATTTTTTTTAATATAATATATGTATACAGATTTCTACACGCACATTTTCCTGCACTTTTTATTTTCTCTTACCCATATATATGGTAGAGAAAGTATTTTTGGTCAAATTTTCAAAATGCAGTTTTTGCTATATTTACACATTTGGAGGTCCACTGAAACCGAAAATCATGTTTTTAGCGGTTTGTCTGTATGTCTGTGTGTTTGTTATCAGCATATCTCAAGAATAAATAGATGCAGGAAGTCCAAACTCGGTATTCTATATATACATCATATAGTGATGATACACTAAACTTTTCGTTTAGATCAAGCAAAGAATTCATATACAAGGCCATCCAAGATTATTCAAATACATTATGTCTAAGACGAAATTTCAGTTACGTACAGTGTAACATCTATAATGTATTTCTTTTTGTATTATGTGTTTTTTATACACAATGTGATGGGTATATAATTTTTAGACAATGTACAGAGCTACCCAAAATTAAGCTAAACTTTCTTTTCTATTGAATGTAATTAATGGAAGTGCTTTTTCGACGAACACTGCTTAAGAAGGAAAATTAATTTCTTATGACTGTACTGTAAACAAAGTGTTTATTGAAGTTTAATTTTTCTCTCTGGTTTTTGTATAATATAACGTTTTGAGGTTCCCTGTATAAGAAAGTCCAATTTTTTAGCGATTGATCTGTATGTATATTTTTTATCAGCATGACTTAAAAAAGAATAACAGTAGGAATTCAAATTTAGTATTTTGAAGTTCATAATAGGTTGCCACTTGAAAAATTTGATCAAGATTGTCAAGTTTGAAAAACAAATTAATAATAGCCTTGGCTAAAAAAAAAAAAAAAAAAATGTTGGCACTATAATGAAACGGGGGGTTGAGGGGTGTGGTACCCCTTCCACAAATAGTCGAATAAAACTGTTCTTAAACATATTTTAGAATATTTTTAAAGTAAATTGTACTTTATCTTACCTTATTGATATTACGTCTTAATTTGCAATCTATCTTTAAAGTATTGAAATACAGGGTAAAAAAATCTGGAGCGACTCGACTCGACTTTCCGAACATTGAGTAATTAACAGTTTCGTAGATAAAGTAAAGAAAGAGGAATTGTTAAACAAACAAAAGAGAGAAAACCATAATAGAGTGTTTGAGTACTTTTCTCCATATATTACAAGATGTTTCATTTATCGCTACTTCACTTAAGCCCATAGATCATAATGATAAAGAATTTTTCGTTGTGTTCCTGTAAAAACCTATAAAGGTTAGATTCACCAAAATGCTTATAGTTAGTGCAGAAGTGATTTATAATATTCATATAAATTTTCAGCTCAATTAAATAAGGCGTTTAGATGCTATCGCACTTTTAAAATTTTGGTCCCATAGGTCCCATAATTCTTCACACAGATAAACAATTTTTCTTTGTGTCCCTGTAAAAAAACTGTAAGTGCTAGATTCACCAAAATCTATACAGTTACTGCAACTGTGCTCAGATTAATAAGGCGTTTAGACGCTATCACACTTTTAAAAATTTGGCCCCATAGTCCATAATGATAAAGAATTTTTCTTTGTGTCCCTGTAAAAACACTATAAGAGCTAGATTCTCCAAAATCTATACAGATTGAGTATCTGTGACCTATAATATGTGTATAATTTTTTTTGCTCAATTGAATAAGGCTTTTAGATGCCATCGCACTTTTAAGATTTTGGTCCCATAGGCCATAATGATAAAGAATTTTTCTTTGTGTCCTTGTAAAAAAAACTATAAGGGCTAGATTCACCAAAATCTATAGGGTTCGTACTGTGTTGACTTACAATATGCGTACCAACTTTCAGCTTATTCGAACAAAGCGTTTAGACGCTAGCGTGTTCACTCACAGACATACACACATACATACACACACACATACATACATCATCGCAAAAATTGTGAAAACGGACTCAGGGGACCTCGAAACGTATAGAAACATCGAAATCTCAAATTCGGATTTTTGACATGATTACAATACTATCATGACTATAGTGTTTGGAAAGTAAAAAAGCAGTGTGAATGACACACCAGATTATTAATATTCGTATTATTATTTTTATTATTATCATTATTGTGTGAAAATTACAAGGTCTTTTTTTGCATAGTTTAGAAAAAGTAAAATAAATAAGTTCCGAGAGAACCTTTTTGAAAGCTAAATTTTAAATTGATCTTCTACTATAATATAAGAAACTTTTGATATCCCTGATCACTATTTCTAACAGGAAATTTGTCTTTGCATTACCATTACCCATTTTGAATTTCTATGTAATAATGCTTTCCGTTCAGGCTACGAAAGGGCTATTAACCTCACGACAAGTGGTTTGAAAATCACTCTCACGCACGTTTTCTCATAACTGCCCTAATTAGCTTTACTTCCGTAAAGATAAAGTTTATTGATAAATTGGACATATTGCTCACAAATAAAACCCAATATATTCTGTAATTTAATAAATGATAATTGCCGAAACGTCAGTGGAGGCCCTCTGTTGAGACTCAAAACGGTTTTGGGCTGTGTCTGTCTGTCTGTTTGTCTGTCGCGCGATAGCGGCCGCAAAAATAGCGCTATTGACTTGAAATTTGGTACACGTGTTCATGAGCCCCACGAAATCAGCTGTATAGTTTTTGGTATGTACTCCATTTGTAGTTCGTATACAGGGACACGCCAAAGTTTTTCTTATCATTACGGCCTATGGGAGGAATTTGTATGTATCGCGATAGCGGCCGCAAAAATAGCGCTATTGACTTGAAATTTGGTACACGTGTTCATGAGCCCCACGAAATCAGCTGTATGGTTTTTGGTATGTACTCCATTTGTAGTTCGTATACAGGGACACGCCAAAGTTTTTCTTATCATTACGGCCTATGGGAGGAATTTGTATGTATCGCGATAGCGGCCGCAAAAATAGCGCTATTGTCTTGAAATTTGGTACACGTGTTCATGAGCCCCACGAAATCAGCTGTATGGTTTTTGGTATGTATTCCCTTTGTTGTTCGTGTACAGGGACACGCCAAAATTTTTCTTATCCTTACTTCCTATGGGAAGAATTTGTATGTACCGCAATAGCGGCCGCAAAAATCCTTCGATTGACTTGCAAATGGGCGCACACATTCCAGCTTTCCATATAAGTAGCTGTATAATTTTCATTGCTATATTTTTTATAAACTGTGTACAGGGACACGCCAAAATTCTTAACATTACGGCGTATGGGGTGAATTTCGTTTAAACGCATTTTAATATCATTACTTTGCAATGAAGAAAATGAAACTAGAGTACGTGAGTAAGATGTTTAAACTTATGTTGCTTGAAGAAAATATGTGCTCTTAAGCTTTCTAACTAATGTACAGGACCTTACAAAAGTGTTCGGACAATGTCACTTAGTCATCCAAACGATGTTAAATTTGGAACAATTATTAATTTTAAACGCAAAATAAGCTGAATAGTTTTTACTGATGTATACAATGTTTATGGTTCGTTTACAAAGACACACGAAAGAATTTCGTAACATTAGAGCCTATGGACGAATTTTTAATTTAAACGCGCACTTTAATGCGTTTATGCTGAATTGAACTTAATAAAGTTAACATACATTATAAAGATGCTTAAAATCATGTTTACTCTAAAAAAAGGTTATGTATAGACTAAATAATTTATGGGACCACACAAAATAATTCCGAGTATGTACTGTAATCATCCAAATGATGTCAGATTAGTTTGAAAGATTAATGAGTTATAATTAATTAGATTTATTCTTATTATTGGCGTTTATAATGACTGTGGCTACTTTTCCGGGATACATAAAGGAATTTCGTACTTTTATGGTGTATAGTCGGTATTTCTTAAAAGTGTATTTTAACATGGTTACACCCCATCAAATATAATGAAATTTTATTAGAATTTTAAAAGCCTGTTTTCACGTTGAAAATTGTGGGCATAGAATTGATAATTAGTTTAAAGGTAACGCAAAATATTTCCGATATGCTATGTAATTTTTTTTGTATGAAATTCGGTATTTATGAATTTCCGGGAAATAATACAAGACCGTCGTTTAATAAGAATGCATATTGTTGCGTACTTGGGGGTTTGTAAGTTGTCCGAGAATGAAAGGCGAAACTTGCAAAAATTCAGTGATTTATTCACAGAAAGTTCCAGAGGAATACAGGTCTATAAACCAAGTACCAGCTTCAATTCAACCAATAAACATAGCTTAAACAACAGCCGTTAACAGCAAAATAACAGTACAAACTGCTTAGCAATAACACATAAAGCAAGTCTCATTCAAAGAGGCTCAAAGCAAAGCAAGCATTTGACGAAACCGACACAGATCTGAGATTGGAAGCCTTGGCTAAAAAAATGCTCCTTTTATACTGTCTGTGATCTATCGAACACAGACTGTTCTGGAAAATTATCGTATTTCATCAGCCAATGAGATTAGAGCTTCCATATTTGGTATATCCCTAATAAGGATTTTCTCGCCAAGGTCGCCAAAAAAATCGCCAAGGAGGGAAACAGTCGCCAAATTTGGCGCCAAATCCATTTCTTTCCTTATTGAAGCTTTTCAATTCGTTTTTAAAGGAAAATTAGGCTATTTTAACGCTAAAACGACTAGAAATGCACAAAATTAGCATTTTATCGACTTACTAAGCCTCTTTGAAAAAATTTTTACAAAAATAAATGCAATTATTTACAATTCCGTAACACTTTATATGATATACAAATAGGTATAGAAAGAGAGATACAGCGGGGGGTTGAGGGGGGCTGCCGCCCCCCTCAGGAATGTATCTGATTATGGTAATAAGTCGATCGAATCAATATATACTATTATATAATAAGAAATAAATAAAAATGACCTAATGAAAAATGTCTGATGCAAATAGGACGTTGAGGCTCCTGATCTGCAGATCCACTAATAACTAGTCGTATTACTTTACAAATGTTATGAGAATTTTCTCAAATTAGATTGAAACTACTTTTATAAATTTAATGTAAAATGTATTGCCATTATTTTTATAGATTTAATGTATTATACATATCTGATATGTTTTTTTTTTTTTTTTAATTTATTTTTATAAAACAACACATTAAATTTTAATAAGCGTGGTATTATTATTAGTATAATGTTTCATTTCCCCTTTATGATTTTTTGATATATGAGATGAGACACTCTAATTATTTTGTACAAAGAAAGTAATAGAGTTATAAACAGGGCTTGTGGAAAACGGTCGACTAGTCGTGCCTAGTCGTTTTTATTTCAATTATTTTGGTGAAAAAGTTGGTCCCAGAACCGGGCTTTTATTCTACCATAGCCTCCTATACTAGATGCCTTCCGCGTGGCTCGGAAACTTGGCGGTAGACAGCGCCACCTAGTACAGATTGCGAGACTTTTTTATTAAACAGCTAACAAAAATTTTTAAAAGTGGGATTTGATATACATAGGAGGTGATTAGAATCGAAGTAACGTCGATTTTATATATCATATATCACTTCTTAAAATTATTGGCGACAGCTGAATAAAAATTTCGCGAAATCTGTACCAGGTGGCGCTGTCTACCGCTTGAACTGTTGCCAAGTTTTCGAGCCACGCGGAAGGCATATAACTTAGGAGGCTATGATTCTACTATCTATGTAGACTAATTCTCGCCATTTTGGTTCCCACTCTTCTTACTACGTTTTGAGACACTATGTTGAATGAATAGTACATCATTGGATTTACACTACTTTTCTTCATATATGTTTCACAGCTCGACTATTTCACTAGTGCATCGATTTAGGGAATTGGTTTACACTGTTCCTGTTTGCGTGTGCTTAGTGACCTGGTGCTGAATAATTAACCGGTGTAATGATGTATCAATGCAGATGGTGTATGTGTTTGTGAAAATAATAAAACCAGTTTTATGGTGTTAAATTTAAGCAGGTATACCTGATGTATCATTCTAGACGAGTAAATTTTTGCTTTTTATGCATAGAATTTTATTTCTATATTCAAATAAATTTCAAAATTAAAAAAAAAAAAAAAAAAAAAAGATGGGGGTATATTTTTTGCTGGCCATGAGATTTTTGCTGGCGAAAAGTTTTTTTTTTTTTTTTTTTTCCAAATTCCTGGTGTCCTGGTCATAAATTTCTCGCGACAGGTATTAGGGATGATTTTGACTGTTGACTCTGAAAGGAAATAGGGAGCTCTAACTCATTGTAGAAAAGAAAAAGGCTTCAGATTCATTGCGGAAATGATTAAGTTCTGGACACGCAATTCAAATCAGGAAGATATCTGGTGGAATCCGGGTTCGAATCCTTCGCTTCGTCTATCTGTCTACCTACGTCTATCTTCGTCTATCCATAGCTTCCTTAACTAGATGCCTGTCTCGTAGCTCGGAAACTAGGAAACAGTTGAAGCGGTAAACAGCGTCACCTTGTACAGATTATGGGACTTGTTTATTCAACTGTCACCAATAATTTAAAGAAGTGATATATGATATATATATAATCGACGTCTCTTCGATTCTATTCGTCTTTTATGTATATCATATCCCACTTTTAAAGATTTTTGGTGGCTGTTAAATAAAAAGTAACGCAATTTGTACCAGGTGGAGCTGTCTACCGCTTCAACTGTTGCCTAGTTTCCTAGCTACGCAACAGGCATCTAGTTAAGGAGGCTATGGTCTATCTTACGCTCTCATTTCTGTAATTGTTTTATTATGTCGGGAGGTTGATAGTTAGATTCTTTGTTTCTTCTCACCCATGTTATCCAATAGGATTTTTATTGCTTCGTATTATGAGGATATCTCGTTCAAATATAAAATTTTCGAATTTTGTTTTCTGAATTCCGTTGTTTGAACATGCTATTTTTTATATTAGGAAGCAATTAAAAAAAAGTTTAAATATTTCTTTTCAAAACTGAAAACGAGAGCCTTAAGTTTGCTTAATAAAGTAAAAATTTAAATTATTTATTTAAAAAAAAAAAAAAAAAAATTCGTCTGAGATAAAAGGCGAAATGTTCAAAGGGTGCAATTCGAAAAAAAAAAAAAAAAAAAAAATTCATAAAATTTCTTTTTGAACAAGATATCCTCATAATACAAAGCAATAAATATCTCATAGAATTACGAGGGAAGGGAGAAAGGAATAATCAGACTATCACCCCTGCTTGAAATATGTTATCTTGTTTGTGTTTTTATGATATTTCTTTTTTTTTTTCATAAATTTTGTTAACATCGTGATGATGAAATAAATTTATAATTAAACGAAATAACAGAGTAAGTGCAAAAGAAAAATATTTATGTGAAATGCATGTTTCTATTTTTTGTTTTCTGATGTAATTCGATTAACCTTTTCTTGTCTTTCTCTCTCTCTCTCTCTCTCTCTCTCTCTCTTTTTTTTTTTTTTACTTGTTCTTATCCATAAGGTAGAGAAAATATTATTTTTGGGTCAAATTTTCGGAATTGAGTTTTTGTTATATTTACACGTTTTGAGGTCCCCTGAATACAAAAATCATATTTTTAGCAGTTGGTCTGTGTGTCTGTCTGTTACCAGTATATCTCAAAAACAAATTGTAGCAGGAAGTCCAAACTTGATATGCTAAATGTGTATGATATAGGGATGCTACACTAAACTTTTCGTTGAGATCAAGCAAATGGTTCGTGTACAGGGACACCCAAGAGAATTCAATTACGTCTATCAGGGAAATTGCAGGTAAGTAGAGTTTAACATCTATAGACTGCACTAAACCAAATGAAACGAATATATATTTTTTATATACGTAAAAACATATTTCGTGTAGAATATGGTATAGAAATCATTCACTGTTCTTTTACAGGGCTAAACAAAAGAACTAGGTTATAATGCAACAATACTTGAAAACTGATGGAAGTGTACTTTGGGTTGTACCGTGTGTTATTAATAAAGGATTATATTTATATCCACCATGTGAAGTGCACACAACTTTCAGAAGATATAGAGGGCTGCCAGTATTTAAGCCACAACAATCTTTTTTATTGTTAGTGGAAGTGCTTTACTGTAACATTTTACCATGTCCAGGAAAACTGCTTAGGAATTGAAATTAATTCCCCACAGCCACATTGTAAATAATGTATTTTTTTAAGTTAAATAATTTTTTCTCTATATTTACACGATTTGAGGCTTCCTGAATACTGAAGTCAAGTTTTTAACGTTTGATCTTAGTCTGCGTCTGTTAGAGTATATTAAAAACAAATAATTTCAGGCAATCCAAATGTTGTATTTTTAAGTTAATATTCTTGGTACTAGAAAGGTTTGATCAAAATTGATAAGTTTCAAGGAATGTTGTTGTGGAAGATGTCTGAATAATTTTAAATGAACTTTTGAATTTAATAACAGGTTTGAATTCTATATAAATGTAGGTACAGTAATGAAACGGGTGATTGAGAGGGGCGGCAGCCCCGCTCACATAGAGTTACTTGTCAAATAAAGTTTTTCCAAAGCCTAATTTTAATTGTCTTAACGTAAGTTTGCATAACGGTACTTGTTATCTTACCCCTTAATTCCAATCTGTATTAATAGTATTACATTTCAGGGTAAGAGAAAGTCGTGTGAGTGACACACCGGATTTATTTTATTTTTATTTATTTTATTTTATAGAGCTTTTGAACTTAATCCGAACGCTTCAAAAATCTCAATTCTATTAATGTATTGAATAACTTTTAGTTTTCCTACCGGAATTGCATAATTAGAATAATTTCTAGTAAGAATATGTATATTCCTACTTAAATAAATTTGTTGAAGCTGAGTATGTATGCCGTAATTTTTATGATTTTTTTTTTCAATATTTTATCTCGCATGTTTGACGGGCTTTAGTTACTATTCCAATTTATGTAACCGTGGTGATGTGAATAAAAATCGTTAATTGCTGGCACAGGGACAAAGTTAAATTTCATATAACAGTAAGAGTAAGGGCTAGAAAATAAAGTATATTAAACATGTCAGAAATATGTAAATATATTTGTGCCAATTAAGCATATAATAACCAGCTAATAATACGTGGAACTAATAAAGACTCATAATGCTGACAGCGACAAAGCGACTACATTTTTTAATTTAATTAAGTTTTAATTTATAATATCTTATTCATACAAAAGCCTAAGATTTCCGGGGAAAATGCTTGAATTTAATGTTATTGCTACAAGAATGTATTGAAATAAAAAAGATAAATTTTTATCCTTGATTTGGAGGAATGTATAAAAGCATGGAAGAGAGATAATTAAAGCCGCTAACAGATGAATTTTGATATGAAACTCGTTAGACGATACTACCTCATAAACAATTAATAACAGAAGACTTGGCGTTGGAATATTAAAACCCGAATAAACTACTACAAAAAAAAAAAAAAAAAAAAAAATCCCCCACGGATTTTATGTGCACCAACTGCCACTAATATACACGACGGTTTTTGCCTGACTCGAGTATCGAACTCGTAATCTTTTGATTACGAGCCCGATAATCTGCCAACTGGGTTACCGCGATCCATTTACAACTCGGAATAGGTGTAGATTGAAAAATAACGACTCAACCGCGATCTAAACCTGCCGCATAACACTTTTTTTTTTTACGAGTTATCCATTAAACGTTTCAGATTTTTTTTTTCTATTTTTCCTCTCCCTTTAAAAGAGGATTACGTACATACAATCTCTTGAAGTACTACAAAATTTATTGTGTTTCCTTTCAAACTTCACTGTTGTCGCTTGTAAACTGCTTACAAAGGTAAATGATCCTAATCCTCTATTTGATGAAATAACAGGTACCACCCGGCTAAACGGACAGAGTCAAGCTAGTGTATATTTAATTATCCAAATTTAAAAACAGGCCCACCAGCAGACGAGCGGTTCTGCGCTCAAATCTGGTAGACGTGAAGTGCCGGGTTCGATCTCAAGTAGCGGTCGTCGGCATAGCCGTTCGGAGTTTTCCGTGTTTTTATCCGGATCTTACGTAAATACGGGCTAGGACCCCTTACAAAACCCCCCACGGAAGGTATTCCTTAGGCCTAGGACCCTAGTGCAGTAAATAGGTCTTAATACTCAGAACCCAACCCAACCCAAATTTAAAAACTCCTAGCCTTTTACTCTTTTTTCTTTCTCTTACCCATAAGGTTGAGAAAGTATTGTTTTGGGGTCAAATTTTCGAACGCGAGTTTTTGTTATAGTCCCCCCCTCGTGGGGAGTAAATTTTCATGATGGGTATCGTTCAAAAGAGCTCGCCAATACCTTTAAAACGAATGGTTGAACCATCGATCTGCGTTAATTTAAAACAAAGTTATCGATTCTTTTTACTTTTAACGATTTTTTTTTTTTTTTTTTTGAGAATAAAATGAACTTTTTTTTGGATATTTGGTGTTAAACTACTTCTCTAATATGGAAATCGTCTGCATTATCATAAAAGTTAATTTTTTTAAATAATAATTTTAGTAAATTACTTTTTAAAAACAGAATTATTTTTTAATAACCGAATTAAATTCTATATAAATGTAGGTGCATTAATGAAACGGGGGGTTGAGGGGGGCGGGATCCCCCCTCACACAGAACTAATTATCATATAAAACTATTCCGAAGCCTAATTTGAATTGTTTAGCATAGGTTTAAATAACATCGTTATCTTACCTCTTAATCTCCAACCTGTATTTATAGTATAAAATTTCAGGGTAAGAGAAAGTCGTGTGAGTGACACACCAGATTATTTAATATATTCTACGCTTTTATATTTTATATGAAAACCAAAAAGAACCAAAAGCAAATTTCACGTAAAATACAGTACGAAATTATTTATTCTTCATTTACAGGGCCGCACAAAAGAATTCCAATATATTAGTCCTAGGCTTGATAATGACTGTGTATTTCAAATTGTGCCATACGTTAATTTTTTTATGTGCTGTGCTAAGTTTAAGTATATTGTTTGCTACGAATATAATCTGCAGATAACATACAGAAGTACACAAAGTTGGTTTAATAAGTTTTAGAGCGGGATTTGGGCGGCCATTCTTTAAATAATTTGATAATAAATTTTAAAATTTAATAAAATCTGTAAATGTTTTATGAAGGTATCCATAATTTTCGTGCAATTATGTCTTCTAGATGGATCCTGGTTCTCTACATTATTTATTTATTTTTTTTTTAAATTGCTCCCGAGAAGCTAAAAGGTGACATGTTCAAAGGATAATATATAAAAAACAGAATTCATAAAACTTCATTTTTTAATGAAATATCCCTATAAAAAAAGCAGTAAAAATACTGTAGAATAACATTAAAAAAAAAAAAAGGAATGTGAAATCTGACTTATATGCAGCCTTAAACTATTATAATACGTCTACAGTAATCTTGGATAAGAGAATGCAGTGTGAGTGCTACACCAGATTATGTTATATTTGAAATATAAATTTCTTTTTGAAATAATATATTGGATTATCTATTCTTGTTGAAGTTTTTTAAACTCTTATGCATTACATAAATGCAAAAAAAAAAAAAAAAAAAAAAAAAAAAGCAATCTAGAATAATTTAGTGTTGATTTCTATACCAAATATGCTATTATTACAGTATCAGACGTTCTTCACGATTCATTTAATTCAATAATTAAAAAAAAAAAAAAAAAAAAAAAAAAAAAATTCCAGGAATTAAATTTAGAAACATTGATTGCCAACATAAAATCTTTTTTTTTTTTTTTTTTTAAATCACGCATTTTTTTCCCCCTAAACGTATAATGTATAACAGCCTGCAAGCGTTTCTTAAATTAAGGAAACTCTCTGTTTCTTTATTTGAATAATTTTCTATATCTACTTTTTAAGATAACCTATATTTCTTTAAAATATATATATATATATATATATATCTTATGCTTAATGATTCCTATTATTTTTTCTCTTTACAATGTCTGGAAAACTTGTGATATTTTATTTGCATTTTTAATTTCTCGTAACTTCAGGGCACATGACATTGTTCTAACTGACTATTGGAGAACAAAAAAAAAAAAAAAAAAAAAAAAAAAAATAATTTTAGGGAAAAGAATAGACAGCGCCGTATAGAGAATAAGATTTTGCCTTTTTTAATGATCTATATTCTTTATTTGCGAATTTTTTATCGCACTAGTAGAATACGAAAAATAAATCGCCATCACATTTATTTATAAGGTGTTTCATATTGTATGGGACAAAAACAAATTATAGTGTGAACGCTATAATTACTTTATTTTGATAGATTATAAAATCTTTTTGTAAAAAAATAGAACCGACTCCAAAAAGGAACTGCTATTCAAACAACTAAAAATGAAAGAAAATTGGCAGAAAATGGAACTGTAGATTGCGCCTAAAAGTATAAAATAATTTCCTTTACCAAACAACCTATAACACTACAATTAATCATAACTTTTGAAGTCGGCGCAAAATTAAATAAAATTTAATTAGTTTTTAAAGGTTTGTCTTTAGATCGGTAGCAACAAATGCTGTTGCCTCGAATGATCCATTTTCATGTTTCCTTTATTATTTTATCACTGTATACAATCGGTCCATTAGTAGTATCTACATAGAACAGTGAACATTCTTCACAATGCAATATTTATGTTTCTACGAAGTTAGATCATTCTTGATGGCTTTTGAATTTGGCGATAAAAACGTAAGGCAAAAATATACACGCAAGATGTATATTTTCATAATATCTATTGTACGATGTGTTGTTTCATATTCTTGATTACTCTCTTGATATACCTTATTAAAATAATCATGATATCCCAAAGAAATTAAATATGTTTGCCAGATAATTTTGCGATTTTTCGTTCACCAAGGACGTCAGATACCAGCATCTTCGCCAACTTTTGCTGCTTACGAAGTCTTATTTGTTTTCTTGAATCAAAGTAGTTTTCGGCTGCGTTTTGCAGGTAACAATGTGAAACGTGTATTTTGAATAGGATTTGATTTTTGTATTGAATGAAGGTATCAATTTTTATTTAATTTTGCGCCGACTTCAAAAGTTATGATTAATTGTAGTGTTATAGGTTGTTTGGTAAAGGAAATTATTTTATACTTTTAGGCGCAATCTACAGTTCCATTTTCTGCCAATTTTCTTTCATTTTTAGTTGTTTGAATAGCAGTTCCTTTTTGGAGTCGGTTCTATTTTTTTACAAAAAGATTTTATTTTTCTCTTTTCAGTGAAAACTTATTTATATAGCAGAGCATCAGAAGACGTTCGACGGAAGTTTCACAAATCACAACTTCCAAGGAAAGTGACATTACTCAAAAAATTGTTTATGTCACTGAAAAATACATTAAATGCACCCAATGTGAACAAAAAAGTTACATCTCCATCTAGAAAGTTATGCACTCGAGAGACAGTTGTGCCAGTTTTATTCTAGTCAAGTTATTTTTAAGTTGATTTTTCTCAAATGCTGCATTTTTAAATTGTGTCACTTTTCTTGCCTTTATCGGATATGACTAAAAAACTATCTATTGAACGAACATACGTTAAATTAAAAAGTCTTTAGAAATGTAAAGAAAGGATACGCTGTATTTGTAACCGAAAATTCTGTTAGGCATATATATTAAACTTTACAGTAAATACGTGTCACTCGCTGCGCTGGAAATTGCGCAGCGTAAAGTTCAAACAAAGAGCAAAATATGCATTGCAGCTGATGGACAGAAGTTTCAACATCGATACTTACACACTGCTTTTACCAGTGTAGCTGCTTGTGTTCAGCAGTTAGAGTGAGAACAGACTTTTGTGAGTATCCTGTAATTTGTTTATATCTTAATGAAATCTTAATGAAACTTATTTCAGGCCAAGATCATTACGACAACAAAAAAAGTATTAAAATTAAATCATCTCTTACGAAGTTATAAGCTAACAAATTTCAACAACAACAACGAGAAACATGGTTTGTATTGAGAACCTCTTCCTTTATGAAGTCGGCTTAAAACGCCTATGCGTTAATCGATGTGACCGCTTACAATAACCATACTTTGAATTTTACATAGCATAAATGTCACCCGCTACGCTACAATACATGCAATGTTTTTCAAGTGTGCACAAAATAGGAAATTGTGACTAAACAAATGCACGTTTTAAGCATTCTGTTTTTAGCATTAATGTCTAAACTATCTTTGCGTACTATATCGATGATGCTCTGCAATTTTATAATTCACTTTTTACCCTGTCTTGAAACTTTTCCGAGATAGGATCGCTAACTCCACTCTTTTCTACAAGGTGGCGCTTTAGGCGGTTGAATCGCGTAGCACATGTTCACTTTACTGTACCTACATACCACTTTTATGACTATAGCTGCAGCTGTTCAGCAGTTAAAAGAGTCGGGACTGACTTTTTTGGGCACCCTGTATTTTCTTTTGATCGTAAAGATCTTACAATGGGACCTATTTCAGACCAAGACCTTTACAATAAAACAAAAAGTATCAAAATCGGATCATCCATTCAGAAGTTATGAGCTAACAAACAAAAACAAAAACAAAAAAACATACGCTTTGAAATGAGAACCTCCTCCTTTTTCAAGTCGGTTAATTAGAGCATTTCTTACGAAGTTATAAGCTTACAAACACCACCAACAACACATAGCAAGAATTAAGAATACCCTCCTTTCTGAAGTTGGTTGAAAAGGACTTTGCGCTAATCGATGTGACCGCTTACAGTAACAGTACTTTGAACCACAGAATATACGTGTCATCCGCTACGCTGTAAAGCGTGCAACGTAGTTCAAGTGTGCGCAGTGTAGGAAATTGCGAACAAACAATTGCACGTTTTAAGCGTTCTATTTTTAGCAATAATATCTAAAAACTGTCTTTTCGTAGTAAATCGATGATACTCTACAACTTCGTAATTAACTTTTCTCCCATCTTGAACCGTTTTTGAGATAGGAGCGCTAATGCCGCTGTTTTTCACCAGATGGCGCTTTATTTTCTTTAGATTGTAAAGATGTTATAATGGGACCTACTTCTGACCAAGATCTCTACAACAAAGCAAAAAGTATCAAGTAACCGTATTTTGAACTATATAGCGTATGTATCACCAGCTACGCTACTACGTGAGCAATGTAGCTCAAGTGTGTATAGTGTAAGAAATTGCGAAAAAAAAGAGGCACGTTTTTAGCCTTGTACTTTTAGCATCAATGTCAAAACTATCTTTTCGTACTAAATCGATGACGGTCTGCAATTTTATAATTCACTTTTTTCCCCTGTCTTGAACCGTTTCCGAGATAGAAACGCTAGCATGAATGTCTAAACTATCTTTTTGTACTAAATCGATGATAATCTTCAACTTTCTAATTCACTTTTTTTCTCTAGAACCGTTTTCGAGATAGGAACACTAACTCAACTATTTTCCACCAGGTGGCGCAGCAAGCGGTTTAACCTTGTACTGCAAGGCCACTTTACTATACTTACATACCATTTTTATCACTATAGCTGCAGCCGTTTAGCAGTTAAAAGAGTTGGGACTGATTTTTTGGGGCACCCTTTATTTTCTTTAGATCGTAAAGATATTACAATGGGACCTATTGCAGATCAAGACCTTTTCAGCAAAACAAAAAGTATCAAAATCGGAGCAACCGTTCAGAAGTTATGAGCTAACAAACATAAAAAAAACATACGGTTTGAATTGAGAACCTTCCTTCTTTTTTGAAGTCGGTTAAAAATGACAGTGAATCTATAGTTATCCAAGTTTCTATAGATGTCCTATTTGTGCGTGTCCGATGACATGGCAAATATATATGCGCTATTCCAGTTCCTGCTATATGCTCGTGATAGAATATATCTTTTGTTAATGGGTTGCGGGAATTAAAGCCGATTGACTGCACTAGGGTTCTAGGTCTGAGGGAAAATGCCCCCTGTGAGGGTCTTTCTAAGGCGTCCTAGTCCGTATTTACTCAAGTTTCGGAGAAGACCACGGAAAACTCCGAACGGTTAAGTCGACGAGCGCGACCTAGGATCGAACTCAGCACCTTACGTCTACCAGCTTTGAACACAGAACCGCTCGGCCGCTGGTGGGCCACTTTTGGTAATGGTTCGAGGTTCGAGCACTTCAGTTATACGCTGCATCAGTTGCTGTCAGTTTTTGGGAAATGGAGGCACAAACACTTTGTCTTTAACATAAACCCATACGAAAAAAAAATCACAAGGGCTAAGATCGGGGAATGTCGGTGGCCAACAATGCAATGACTTATCGCTTGATTCAGTACGGCCGATCTACCCATTTCTGTATAATTGGTGCCGTCATTTTGATTAATTATGCCTCTAGCGACGATTTCGTAACTGGTTGAATTTCGCTATAGCCAGTTAAAACATGTATAATTGTAATTTCAGAATTAATTCGTTTCGGCCAAATAAATCAAGTACAGAATTTGTACTATGTTATTCTTTTTGTCCCATTCAATATGCAACAACTGTACGTTTTCATTTCCAGTAACGACCATTCTGTATAAAAATTCTAAAACATGTAACAGTTATATAATTAGCCCCTATTAAGACGTGATATATTATTTTATACTTCTTTGTAAAAGTCATATATTCATCAAAATTTATGTATACCATACGACGATGATCTAAACCATACTTATCGACATTTAACTCAATCAGATATTCCGGTTTGACACTATTACACTTCAAATAATTTGAGTCCATAGTCCATAATGGTAAAGAGTGTTTTTTCTCCATTTTAAAAGAACTATATATTTTAAATTCACTAAAATCTATACAGATGGTGCGACGATGACATTAACATACCCTCAACTTGTAGCTCAATTGGATAAGGCGCTTAAGCGCTGTCGCACTTCAAATAATTTGAGTCTATAGGCCATAATGGCACACAATTTTTTTGTACGTGCCTGTAAAAAACTGTAAGTCCAGCACTCATTAAAATCTATGCATATTGTGCGATAGTAACCTATAACATACTTACCAAATTTTTGCTTAATTGAACAAGATGTTTAGACGCTATCGCACTTCAGATGGTACAAGTCCATTAGCTATAATGATAAAGAATTTTTTCATGTCCGTGTAAAATGTCTATAAGTCCAATATTCATCAAAATATAATGCAGGTCTTTTCATCAGGACATCCAACATACCTTCTAACTTTAAGCTTAACAGAACGAAGCGCTTAAACTGTTTTATTCAAGAAGTGAGTTATTCGGACAGACTATGATCTACAGTCAATGACGACATGGAGCAGCGACAGACAAATTCCCAGCTAAAAAAGATTTCATTAAAAATAAATAAATATATAAATAAAAAATAAAAAAACTAATCAAAAATTCGAAAATCGGACTTCGAGTGCATCACACTGAGAAAAAAAATATACCGCCTTTCTCTAGAATGAATAAGTGGCCATTTTCTAAATCCTTTAACTAGAAATATAGATTTCCGAGCTATGCGCGTAAGGCATGCCAATAAACTGAATAGACGAAATGATCGAGAATTTCTAGTGTACACATTTCTAGATAGTGAAACAATATTCTGAATACTCTAAATATTCTGAATCCTTTGTATTGCGAGAAATTCTCGCTTGATTTTATATAATTTGGTAATAAACCAAGATTATAGTTCCTGAAACCCGCTTCTTGTAGTCTCATTTATTTGCAGAGATTTTTAAATAACTTTGCCCTCGAGAATATAGGCAAACGCTCTAGAATTCTAGTTGGGGCTTCTAGAACTCGCTTTCCAAGGGGACTAGAATTTATAAGGATGACATGGAACTATTTTTTCTAGAGCCACAATTTAGATTCTAGATGTCAGTTACAGAATTTTTTCTCGGTGCAGGAGCTGTCAAAACCGACCTCATTGCAAAATTTTGGAGCTCTGCGATTAGTAATTTTCCTAAAAAGCGATCAACATACCAGTAAGTTTAACTTTGTTTTCTGTCCTTTTCTCGTCATCTTTGCGGTTTAGAATACTGTGAAAACACTGAAAGATTTCCTTTCAACTGGCATCTTTTCTAATAATTATTTGCAAAAACGAACACATTGGCCCTTGGAAGATCGAAGCCACAAACTTCCACGTTATTAGGTGACGCTGTAACCAACTGACTTAATGAGTGAAGAGGAAAAGGGGACAGTAAAAAATATTAAACAAAATCAAAATGTTTTGGATCACCCTGTAAAAAGTAATGCTAGAAATGCATTTTGGCCTTAGTATGTGATTATGAAGATTATTTTCATTATCTGTAAAATTGTTGTGAGGCTACCACATATATTCATGGAGATATTTTTTTTTTTTTTTATCCACTATTTTAATTGTAATACGTAGGGTATAAGACCCAGTGCAATGCCCTTTTTAGGAAATTTGGCATACTACATTAGACGCAGCCTTCTGTAATCAGAAAGCAAAAATGTTAAATATATTACGAAATACGAGCATTTTTACTAAACAATTTTTAACTACGCATGCGCAACCTTTTAAAATATTTCATTTGCATAATTCGATAGCCAAAAGTATTGAGCAACGAATATGAAAATCTCAACTATAGTGTAAATTCAAAAAAATATGAGAGATAGAATGATCAGAGTTTTAGTTTTTCTCAAAAAAAAAAAAAAAAGGAAGATACTAATTATAATACGTAGGGTATTAGACCCAGTCCAAAGCCCTTTTTAGGAAATTTGCATACTACATTAGACGCAGACTTCTGTAATCAGAAAGCAAAAATGTTAAATAAATATTATGAAATACGAGCATTCTTACTAAACAATTTTTAACTACGCATGCGCAACCTTTTAAAATATTTCATTTGCATAATTCGATAGACATAAGTATTGAGCAACGAATATGAAAATCTCAAATATAGTGTAATTCAAAAAAATATGAGAGATAGAATGATCAGAGTTTTAGTTTTTCTCAAAAAAAAAAGGAAGATACTAATTATAATACGTAGGGTATTAGACCCAGTCCAAAGCCCTTTTTAGGAAATTTGCATACTACATTAGACGCAGACTTCTGTAATCAGAAAGCAAAAATGTTAAATAAATATTATGAAATACGAGCATTCTTACTAAACAATTTTTAACTACGCATGCGCAACCTTTTAAAATATTTCATTTGCATAATTCGATAGACATAAGTATTGAGCAACGAATATGAAAATCTCAAATATAGTGTAATTCAAAAAAATATGAGAGATAGAATGATCAGAGTTTTAGTTTTTCTCAAAAAAAAAGGAAGATACTAATTATAATACGTAGGGTATTAGACCCAGTCCAAAGCCCTTTTTAGGAAATTTGCATACTGCATTAGACGCAGACTTCTGTAATCAGAAAGCAAAAATGTTAAATAAATATTATGAAATACGAGCATTCTTACTAAACAATTTTTAACTACGCATGCGCAACCTTTTAAAATATTTCATTTGCATAATTCGATAGACATAAGTATTGAGCAACGAATATGAAAATCTCAAATATAGTGTAAATTAAAAAAAATATGAGAGATAGAATGATCAGAGTTTTAGTTTTTCTCAAAAAAAAAAAAGGAAGATACTAATTATAATACGTAGGGTATTAGACCCAGTCCAAAGCCCTTTTTAGGAAATTTGCATACTACATTAGACGCAGACTTCTGTAATCAGAAAGCAAAAATGTTAAATAAATATTATGAAATACGAGCATTCTTACTAAACAATTTTTAACTACGCATGCGCAACCTTTTAAAATATTTCATTTGCATAATTCGATAGACATAAGTATTGAGCAACGAATATGAAAATCTCAACTATAGTGTAAATTCAAAAAAATATGAGAGATAGAATGATCAGAGTTTTAGTTTTTCTCAAAAAAAAAAAAAAAACGAAGATACTAATTATAATACGTAGGGTATTAGACCCAGTCCAAAGCCCTTTTTAGGAAATTTGCATACTACATTAGACGCAGACTTCTGTAATCAGAAAGCAAAAATGTTAAATAAATATTATGAAATACGAGCATTCTTACTAAACAATTTTTAACTACGCATGCGCAACCTTTTAAAATATTTCATTTGCATAATTCGATAGACATAAGTATTGAGAAACGAATATGAAAATCTCAAATATAGTGTAAATTAAAAAAAATATGAGAGATAGAATGATCAGAGATTTAGTTTTTCTCAAAAAAAAAAAAAAAAAGGAAGATACTAATTATAATACGTAGGGTATTAGACCCAGTCCAAAGCCCTTTTTAGGAAATTTGCATACTGCATTAGACGCAGACTTCTGTAATCAGAAAGCAAAAATGTTAAATAAATATTATGAAATACGAGCATTCTTACTAAACAATTTTTAACTACGCATGCGCAACCTTTTAAAATATTTCATTTGCATAATTCGATAGACATAAGTATTGAGCAACGAATATGAAAATCTCAAATATAGGGTAAATTCAAAAAAAATATGAGAGATAGAATGATCAGAGTTTTAGTTTTTCTCAAAAAAAAAAAGGAAGATACTAATTATAATACGTAGGGTATTAGACCAAGTCCAAAGCCCTTTTTAGGAAATTTGCATACTACATTAGACGCAGACTTCTGTAATCAGAAAGCAAAAATGTTAAATAAATATTATGAAATACGAGCATTCTTACTAAACAATTTTTAACTACGCATGCGCAACCTTTTAAAATATTTCATTTGCATAATTCGATAGACATAAGTATTGAGCAACGAATATGAAAATCTCAAATATAGTGTAAATTCAAAAAAATATGAGAGATAGAATGATCAGAGTTTTAGTTTTTCTCAAAAAAAAAAAAAAAGGAAGATACTAATTATAATACGTAGGGTATTAGACCCAGTGCAAAGCCCTTTTTAGGAAATTTGCATACTACATTAGACGCAGGCTTCTGTAATCAGAAAGCAAAAATGTTAAATAAATATTACGAAATACGATCATTCTTACTAAACAATTTTTAACTACGCATGCGCAACCTTTTAAAATATTTCATTTGCATAATTCGATAGACAGAAGTATTGAACAACGAATATGAAAATCTCAAATATAGTGTAAATTAAAAAAAATATGAGAGATAGAATGATCAGAGTTGTAGTTTTTCTCAAAAAAAAAAGGAAGATACTAATTATAACACGTACGGTATTAGACCCAGTGCAAAGCCCTTTTTAGGAAATTTGGCACACTACATTAGACGCAGGCTTCTGTAATCAGAAAGCAAAAATGTTAAATAAATATTACGAAATACGAGCATTCTTACTAAACAATTTTTAACTACGCATGCGCAACCTTTTAAAATATTTCATTTGCATAATTCGATAGACATAAGTATTGAGCAACGAATATGAAAATCTCAAATGTAGTGTAAATTAAAAAAAATATGAGAGATAGAATGATCAGAGTTTTAGTTTTTCTCAAAAAAAAAAAAAAAGGAAGATACTAATTATAATACGTAGGGTATTAGACCCAGTCCAAAGCCCTTTTTAGGAAATTTGCATACTACATTAGACGCAGACTTCTGTAATCAGAAAGCAAAAATGTTAAATAAATATTATGAAATACGAGCATTCTTACTAAACAATTTTTAACTACGCATGCGCAACCTTTTAAAATATTTCATTTGCATAATTCGATAGACATAAGTATTGAGCAACGAATATGAAAATCTCAACTATAGTGTAAATTCAAAAAAATATGAGAGATAGAATGATCAGAGTTTTAGTTTTTCTCAAAAAAAAAAAAAAAAAAACGAAGATACTAATTATAATACGTAGGGTATTAGACCCAGTCCAAAGCCCTTTTTAGGAAATTTGCATACTACATTAGACGCAGACTTCTGCAATCAGAAAGCAAAAATGTTAAATAAATATTATGAAATACGAGCATTCTTACTAAACAATTTTTAACTACGCATGCGCAACCTTTTAAAATATTTCATTTGCATAATTCGATAGACATAAGTATTGAGAAACGAATATGAAAATCTCAAATATAGTGTAAATTCAAAAAAATGCGAGAGATAGAATGATCAGAGATTTAGTTTTTCTCAAAAAAAAAAAAAAGGAAGATACTAATTATAATACGTAGGGTATTAGACCCAGTCCAAAGCCCTTTTTAGGAAATTTGCATACTGCATTAGACGCAGACTTCTGTAATCAGAAAGCAAAAATGTTAAATAAATATTATGAAATACGAGCATTCTTACTAAACAATTTTTAACTACGCATGCGCAACCTTTTAAAATATTTCATTTGCATAATTCGATAGACATAAGTATTGAGCAACGAATATGAAAATCTCAAATATAGGGTAAATTCAAAAAAAATATGAGAGATAGAATGATCAGAGTTTTAGTTTTTCTCAAAAAAAAAAAGGAAGATACTAATTATAATACGTAGGGTATTAGACCCAGTCCAAAGCCCTTTTTAGGAAATTTGCATACTACATTAGACGCAGACTTCTGTAATCAGAAAGCAAAAATGTTAAATAAATATTATGAAATACGAGCATTCTTACTAAACAATTTTTAACTACGCATGCGCAACCTTTTAAAATATTTCATTTGCATAATTCGATAGACATAAGTATTGAGCAACGAATATGAAAATCTCAAATATAGTGTAAATTCAAAAAAATATGAGAGATAGAATGATCAGAGTTTTAGTTTTTCTCAAAAAAAAAAAAAAAGGAAGATACTAATTATAATACGTAGGGTATTAGACCCAGTGCAAAGCCCTTTTTAGGAAATTTGCATACTACATTAGACGCAGGCTTCTGTAATCAGAAAGCGAAAATGTTAAATAAATATTACGAAATACGATCATTCTTACTAAACAATTTTTAACTACGCATGCGCAACCTTTTAAAATATTTCATTTGCATAATTCGATAGACAGAAGTATTGAACAACGAATATGAAAATCTCAAATATAGTGTAAATTAAAAAAAATATGAGAGATAGAATGATCAGAGTTGTAGTTTTTCTCAAAAAAAAAAGGAAGATACTAATTATAACACGTACGGTATTAGACCCAGTGCAAAGCCCTTTTTAGGAAATTTGGCACACTACATTAGACGCAGGCTTCTGTAATCAGAAAGCAAAAATGTTAAATAAATATTACGAAATACGAGCATTCTTACTAAACAATTTTTAACTACGCATGCGCAACCTTTTAAAATATTTCATTTGCATAATTCGATAGACATAAGTATTGAGCAACGAATATGAAAATCTCAAATATAGTGTAAATTAAAAAAAATATGAGAGATATAATGATCAGAGTTTTAGTTTTTCTCAAAAAAAAAAAAAGGAAGATACTAATTATAATACGTAGGGTATTAGACCCAGTCCAAAGCCCTTTTTAGGAAATTTGCATACTACATTAGACGCAGACTTCTGTAATCAGAAAGCAAAAATGTTAAATAAATATTATGAAATACGAGCATTCTTACTAAACAATTTTTAACTACGCATGCGCAACCTTTTAAAATATTTCATTTGCATAATTCGATAGACATAAGTATTGAGCAACGAATATGAAAATCTCAACTATAGTGTAAATTCAAAAAAATATGAGAGATAGAATGATCAGAGTTTTAGTTTTTCTCAAAAAAAAAAAAAAAAAAAAAACGAAGATACTAATTATAATACGTAGGGTATTAGACCCAGTCCAAAGCCCTTTTTAGGAAATTTGCATACTACATTAGACGCAGACTTCTGCAATCAGAAAGCAAAAATGTTAAATAAATATTATGAAATACGAGCATTCTTACTAAACAATTTTTAACTACGCATGCGCAACCTTTTAAAATATTTCATTTGCATAATTCGATAGACATAAGTATTGAGAAACGAATATGAAAATCTCAAATATAGTGTAAATTCAAAAAAATATGAGAGATAGAATGATCAGAGATTTAGTTTTTCTCAAAAAAAAAAAAAAAAGGAAGATACTAATTATAATACGTAGGGTATTAGACCCAGTCCAAAGCCCTTTTTAGGAAATTTGCATACTGCATTAGACGCAGACTTCTGTAATCAGAAAGCAAAAATGTTAAATAAATATTATGAAATACGAGCATTCTTACTAAACAATTTTTAACTACGCATGCGCAACCTTTTAAAATATTTCATTTGCATAATTCGATAGACATAAGTATTGAGCAACGAATATGAAAATCTCAAATATAGGGTAAATTCAAAAAAAATATGAGAGATAGAATGATCAGAGTTTTAGTTTTTCTCAAAAAAAAAAAGGAAGATACTAATTATAATACGTAGGGTATTAGACCCAGTCCAAAGCCCTTTTTAGGAAATTTGCATACTACATTAGACGCAGACTTCTGTAATCAGAAAGCAAAAATGTTAAATAAATATTATGAAATACGAGCATTCTTACTAAACAATTTTTAACTACGCATGCGCAACCTTTTAAAATATTTCATTTGCATAATTCGATAGACATAAGTATTGAGCAACGAATATAAAAATCTCAAATATAGTGTAAATTCAAAAAAATATGAGAGATAGAATGATCAGAGTTTTAGTTTTTCTCAAAAAAAAAAAAAAAAGGAAGATACTAATTATAATACGTAGGGTATTAGACCCAGTGCAAAGCCCTTTTTAGGAAATTTGCATACTACATTAGACGCAGGCTTCTGTAATCAGAAAGCAAAAATGTTAAATAAATATTACGAAATACGATCATTCTTACTAAACAATTTTTAACTACGCATGCGCAACCTTTTAAAATATTTCATTTGCATAATTCGATAGACAGAAGTATTGAACAACGAATATGAAAATCTCAAATATAGTGTAAATTCAAAAAAATATGAGAGATAGAATGATCAGAGTTTTAGTTTTTCTCAAAAAAAAAAAAAAAAAAACGAAGATACTAATTATAATACGTAGGGTATTAGACCCAGTCCAAAGCCCTTTTTAGGAAATTTGCATACTACATTAGACGCAGACTTCTGCAATCAGAAAGCAAAAATGTTAAATAAATATTATGAAATACGAGCATTCTTACTAAACAATTTTTAACTACGCATGCGCAACCTTTTAAAATATTTCATTTGCATAATTCGATAGACATAAGTATTGAGAAACGAATATGAAAATCTCAAATATAGTGTAAATTCAAAAAAATGCGAGAGATAGAATGATCAGAGATTTAGTTTTTCTCAAAAAAAAAAAAAAGGAAGATACTAATTATAATACGTAGGGTATTAGACCCAGTCCAAAGCCCTTTTTAGGAAATTTGCATACTGCATTAGACGCAGACTTCTGTAATCAGAAAGCAAAAATGTTAAATAAATATTATGAAATACGAGCATTCTTACTAAACAATTTTTAACTACGCATGCGCAACCTTTTAAAATATTTCATTTGCATAATTCGATAGACATAAGTATTGAGCAACGAATATGAAAATCTCAAATATAGGGTAAATTCAAAAAAAATATGAGAGATAGAATGATCAGAGTTTTAGTTTTTCTCAAAAAAAAAAAGGAAGATACTAATTATAATACGTAGGGTATTAGACCCAGTCCAAAGCCCTTTTTAGGAAATTTGCATACTACATTAGACGCAGACTTCTGTAATCAGAAAGCAAAAATGTTAAATAAATATTATGAAATACGAGCATTCTTACTAAACAATTTTTAACTACGCATGCGCAACCTTTTAAAATATTTCATTTGCATAATTCGATAGACATAAGTATTGAGCAACGAATATGAAAATCTCAAATATAGTGTAAATTCAAAAAAATATGAGAGATAGAATGATCAGAGTTTTAGTTTTTCTCAAAAAAAAAAAAAAAGGAAGATACTAATTATAATACGTAGGGTATTAGACCCAGTGCAAAGCCCTTTTTAGGAAATTTGCATACTACATTAGACGCAGGCTTCTGTAATCAGAAAGCGAAAATGTTAAATAAATATTACGAAATACGATCATTCTTACTAAACAATTTTTAACTACGCATGCGCAACCTTTTAAAATATTTCATTTGCATAATTCGATAGACAGAAGTATTGAACAACGAATATGAAAATCTCAAATATAGTGTAAATTAAAAAAAATATGAGAGATAGAATGATCAGAGTTGTAGTTTTTCTCAAAAAAAAAAGGAAGATACTAATTATAACACGTACGGTATTAGACCCAGTGCAAAGCCCTTTTTAGGAAATTTGGCACACTACATTAGACGCAGGCTTCTGTAATCAGAAAGCAAAAATGTTAAATAAATATTACGAAATACGAGCATTCTTACTAAACAATTTTTAACTACGCATGCGCAACCTTTTAAAATATTTCATTTGCATAATTCGATAGACATAAGTATTGAGCAACGAATATGAAAATCTCAAATATAGTGTAAATTAAAAAAAATATGAGAGATATAATGATCAGAGTTTTAGTTTTTCTCAAAAAAAAAAAAAGGAAGATACTAATTATAATACGTAGGGTATTAGACCCAGTCCAAAGCCCTTTTTAGGAAATTTGCATACTACATTAGACGCAGACTTCTGTAATCAGAAAGCAAAAATGTTAAATAAATATTATGAAATACGAGCATTCTTACTAAACAATTTTTAACTACGCATGCGCAACCTTTTAAAATATTTCATTTGCATAATTCGATAGACATAAGTATTGAGCAACGAATATGAAAATCTCAACTATAGTGTAAATTCAAAAAAATATGAGAGATAGAATGATCAGAGTTTTAGTTTTTCTCAAAAAAAAAAAAAAAAAAAAAACGAAGATACTAATTATAATACGTAGGGTATTAGACCCAGTCCAAAGCCCTTTTTAGGAAATTTGCATACTACATTAGACGCAGACTTCTGCAATCAGAAAGCAAAAATGTTAAATAAATATTATGAAATACGAGCATTCTTACTAAACAATTTTTAACTACGCATGCGCAACCTTTTAAAATATTTCATTTGCATAATTCGATAGACATAAGTATTGAGAAACGAATATGAAAATCTCAAATATAGTGTAAATTCAAAAAAATATGAGAGATAGAATGATCAGAGATTTAGTTTTTCTCAAAAAAAAAAAAAAAAGGAAGATACTAATTATAATACGTAGGGTATTAGACCCAGTCCAAAGCCCTTTTTAGGAAATTTGCATACTGCATTAGACGCAGACTTCTGTAATCAGAAAGCAAAAATGTTAAATAAATATTATGAAATACGAGCATTCTTACTAAACAATTTTTAACTACGCATGCGCAACCTTTTAAAATATTTCATTTGCATAATTCGATAGACATAAGTATTGAGCAACGAATATGAAAATCTCAAATATAGGGTAAATTCAAAAAAAATATGAGAGATAGAATGATCAGAGTTTTAGTTTTTCTCAAAAAAAAAAAGGAAGATACTAATTATAATACGTAGGGTATTAGACCCAGTCCAAAGCCCTTTTTAGGAAATTTGCATACTACATTAGACGCAGACTTCTGTAATCAGAAAGCAAAAATGTTAAATAAATATTATGAAATACGAGCATTCTTACTAAACAATTTTTAACTACGCATGCGCAACCTTTTAAAATATTTCATTTGCATAATTCGATAGACATAAGTATTGAGCAACGAATATAAAAATCTCAAATATAGTGTAAATTCAAAAAAATATGAGAGATAGAATGATCAGAGTTTTAGTTTTTCTCAAAAAAAAAAAAAAAAGGAAGATACTAATTATAATACGTAGGGTATTAGACCCAGTGCAAAGCCCTTTTTAGGAAATTTGCATACTACATTAGACGCAGGCTTCTGTAATCAGAAAGCAAAAATGTTAAATAAATATTACGAAATACGATCATTCTTACTAAACAATTTTTAACTACGCATGCGCAACCTTTTAAAATATTTCATTTGCATAATTCGATAGACAGAAGTATTGAACAACGAATATGAAAATCTCAAATATAGTGTAAATTAAAAAAAATATGAGAGATAGAATGATCAGAGTTGTAGTTTTTCTCAAAAAAAAAAGGAAGATACTAATTATAACACGTACGGTATTAGACCCAGTGCAAAGCCCTTTTTAGGAAATTTGGCACACTACATTAGACGCAGGCTTCTGTAATCAGAAAGCAAAAATGTTAAATAAATATTACGAAATACGAGCATTCTTACTAAACAATTTTTAACTACGCATGCGCAACCTTTTAAAATATTTCATTTGCATAATTCGATAGACAGAAGTATTGAGCAACGAATATGAAAATCTCAAATGTAGTGTAAATTAAAAAAAATATGAGAGATAGAATGATCAGAGTTTCAGTTCTTCTCAAAAAAAAAGGAAGATGATAAAGGAAGGGGATTTTATTAATATTTATTTAGTGAGCACTCTGTTACCATTGGGCGTTGGTTGTATCAATATAAAAATGTGAGTAAAACCCCTTATAGTTTAAAGTTTATTTTAAGAGAACTGAAATTCTGTTCAATCTATCTTTCAGAACTTTTTGAATTTATCTGATATTTGTTTGGGGTTTTCATGTAAGTTGTTCAATGCTTTTGGCAACTATGTTATGCAAATTAAATTTTTATAAAATTTGCGCATGCGTAATTAAAATTATTTGATATTTATCATATTTCGTAGCATATTTAACATTTTTGCATTCTGATTGCAGTTTGCTGTGTCTAGTTTAGTATGCCAAATTTTCTAAAAGTGTCTTTGCACTGGGTGTAATAGCCTACGTTTTATAATTAAATAATCTACTTAAAAAGACTTTTAAAAAACTCATATTCTTATTATAGCGTATCATATAAATCTTTTCGAAGTTAGAATAAAATTTTATTTGAAAAAAAAAAAAGGAAATAAAATAAAAGAAAGTATCTTTTTTGTTTATTAACCACATTTGGGGAAATTTGAACTGTGTTAAGAAAAGAGAAATTAGTTCTTAAAATTCGCAACAGATGGCAGCACCACACGATTACCTATAAGTTTTGTGATTTCCTTTTATGATTAAGGGCCAATATCTGCAATTTAATTATTCGTTTGAGGCACCTTTTTATTATTATTTTAGTTTATTACTATTTTTTTATATTATAACTTAACATTTTACTGATTTGGTTAATGTTTATGTGTTTTTCCTATTAATTTTCATTTTGTATTGTTGATTGTTTCATTGACATTTCAGTGAATATTCCGCCGAATAGAGAGCGCTTGTAGTCCACAAAAAACTCTTTTTTGCTTCTAAAAAGAGATGTAAGAAAAAGGCTTCTTAAAAAATTCTTAGAATACTGTGTAGTCAACGATAAATTTTCTTTATCAATTGATATCTTCTCTACTAATTGTCTGCAAAACTTAACACTCTGGACCTTCAGGGTATCGAACGCGGGAGCACCGGATCACTAATATGGCCCTCTTATCAACTGAGCCACGGAGAGGCAGACTGAAAAGCTTGTATTTACCTTAAAATAGATTCGCATTTTTTATTTGGTTGAGATTCACAAACTTACCGTAGTGAATGACAGTGTACATAAGAATTTGAGAAAAAGTAGACTTTTTTTTTTTTTTTTTTTTTTTTTTTTGGGGGGGGGGGGAATTTAAAAAAAATTATATCTCTAGGAATATATGTGGTAGCCTCATAAAATATTATACAGATAATGAAAAAAATCCTCATCCTAAAAGAGCTTTTTTTTTTTTTTTTTTTTTAAATATTTGACAAAAGGTCTAAATTTGAAAGTGTCTAAATACTTATTAGTAGTTAGTGTATATCTTAGAAATATTTATATTATAATAAAAATCTGATGATTGATGATTTAAATCAAAAAAAAAAAAAAAAAGAAAAGAAAAAGAAAAAGAAAAAACGGATTCTAATCTTATTAATTTTCTGTTTTCTAATTTAAATGAAAGTGGAAGAATTTTCTCACTTAATTTGCCTTTCGAATGAATTTTTATATTAAATATCTGATCTTCATAATATACTTTAAATGCTTTTTCTTTTTCTTTCTTTTCTTTTCTTTTTTAATATATTTTTAGTACGAGAGGCAGAGCATCCAACCTAATTCGGCAAATTGTTAGTACCGCCCATTTTTCTACACCACTTAATTTTTAGAGTAATTCTCTTCAAATATATTTACGATGAATTAAGAAAACAAATACTCTAAAAATTAAATGGTGTAGAAAAATGGGCGATACTAACAGTTTGCCGGATTAGGTTGACAGCTCTGGACAGACTATTTCTTTCAATCTGCCATTTTGCGTCGTTACCAATTTATAGTGTTCCGTACTTCGAAAAGGCCTGCCAATATTTAATTTTACCATTTGACTTCTTACTCTACCTTAAAATATTTTGTGAAATCCGTAAAAATTTATACATATGTATATATATATATATTTATCCACTCCCCACCGGCGAGAATTGAACTCACAACCTTCGGGTTCGTAGTTGTGCGCTCTGACAACACAGAGTCAACGGGTATTGGCTTAATATTTCTTGATTATTTAGACTAGCGTTTTCAGATATTTAAGACTAAAACTGTGAAATTTATTTAAAATGATTTTTCCGATTTATAAGATGAGTATATTGATATTGATTATGTTTTTGAGAAATTAATAGATTAACATTAATTAATATCTGATGAATTTTGAGTATAATTTAAACATCGAATAATTGGTTTATAGTTTTTTTTTTTTTTTTTTTTATATATATATATATATATTATGTTTTGTTCTGTAGAAATTGAAAATGTTAATTATTAATAATAAAAACAAAATTGTTATTAAGATTATTTTACTAATTAAAATATTTAATAAATGAGTACTAAGCAATTAGGGGAAGATACTATACAATTAATGCATTCAAATTTTATTAATTTATTTGGAATTAAAAATCAATACATTATCTGGATATGTGTTTAAGAATTTTACTGAGAACCCTCTATTATTATTTTATTTATTTATTTATTGAAAGAGTGTTAAAATACAAATATTAAGTAGCCCTATCGTACTAAATTAAATTCTGTCACAGACAGAATTTCATCCATAGTTTTTTTTTTTCTTTTATTACTTATAAATATTTCCTTGTCTAAGTCAACGTATGTTTTATGATGAAACGAAATACTTCTTTTACTAACTTTATGTTCATAAAATTATAATCCATTTTATTATACATATATATATATAATTTTCTTATAATATTTCTCAAACTGATTTCAGTTTACGTAACATGCATCTGTAATTTAAGTTCTGTAATTTAAGTAAGTATTTAAAATATTATACTCAACTGAAATGTATGCCCCCTGATGCCACAGATTATAAACCATTTAATGCCTTCGCATGTTGAACTCCCATAGTGACGATTTCTAATTTCCACCAAGCGTTAATAGATATTTAATGATAATTAGCAAAATATCATTTAGATTTGCTTAAACTTGAATCATACTCAAATATTTAGAATATTGCGTGACGGTAAATTAACATGCAATAATTAGGTTAATTTCTATACTTATAATTAACTTGTAAATAAAAATAATTATAAGATAAAACGAACTTTTTATATACCATGTTTTTAAATTTTCTGTTGAATCATATAAACTTGACAATTCTATGTAATAATAAATACTTTAAAAAAAAATTTTTTGATGAAATATCTCATCAACTTGAATGAAAATGATCAAATGCGTAATAAAGAGAGCAATTACAAGAAATTACAAGAAATTTTCAAACATTTATTAATTGAATAAAAGTATTAAAACAATGCATTGTCATCGTGTTCTGAGCAATTCTAAAAGTTTCAAATGTCTAGCTAGTCGGGAAGGTATAGCTATAGAACTATTTTAACAATGTGTAATATAGAAAATGCGAAATAGGGTATCGCGTCATAACATCGCCGGAAAAAACATCGCACGTCAAAACATAGACGTCAAAATATCGCCGCAAAAACACCGCCGTGCCAATAACATCGCTGACAGAAACATCGCCAAAGAATAAGTTTTATTTCTTCATACAATAAAAAGTGTATATTTTTTTGTGTGTATGTCGGTCGCTTTGTGGGCAAACGGAGGCCAGCAAAAATATAAAAAAATATTACACGGAGGTCTGTTTTGACCCCTCATGATGCACATCGGAGCTTGGTTTTCGAATTTTTTATTACAGTTATAAAAATTATTAAAATATGAAATCTGACTTCGTTTTGTGTTTTTCCGGCGATGTTATGACGCAGTACCTCTTGCCAATTCCCTCTTGCAGACGATTCTCTTTCAATAACAGTCATCCTGTCTGGAATAAAAGATAATTACATTTTATTCTTTAAGGTACTGGGGTAAAATTAAGAACGCCGTGAATAGCATAGAATTGTTCCAATCTTTTCAAAGATTTGTAAATCTGGCTATCTCTATGATTTGACCAAATGCTGTAAAAATCCAGTTTCTAAGTTAAAAATTGCAGATTTTACAATTTAAATATTTAACTTTGAAGTTTTTTCCGTATCCATTCTTTCTAAATACCAGTCATTGAAACGAATTTTGAGTGAATGAATGGTAAATCGAAATTTTACATAACTGAGCTTAACACAGTAGAAAAAAAAAAAAAATTCTGATTTATTTATTTTATCTGAAGAACTGACTATAACTGACTATAACTGACTGCTTACTTTTAAATTTTATGAATTTATTGCTTTTATCTCCATACATAGGGAGAAAGAATAGGATTAATAAAAATTTTCGATTTCTGATTTTCGATGAATTTACACGTTTTGAGATGTCATGAACAAGATTCGGCTAAATTTAGAAAATATGTGTTTTAGCTAAACACTGTGGATACTGTATCTTACGAAACAATGGTTAGAATTTGAACGAACTTAATATTTGGTTGGAACTTAAATTGGTGCTGATTATTTTTTTTCAGATATATCACCCAACAAGTAGCACAGCCATGTTAAGGAAAAACTATAGCTCAGCTTCTATAGTGTATCAAGCTTAGTGAATGAATTGTATATTGTGTAATACTCTGCTGATTCAATTTGGGTGCATATCGACTGACATGTGCATTGATATGCTGCAATGTAATCCTGTTTCAAGGAACGCATATTAAAACGGTACATGTCAACTTCTATAGTGAACAAACAGCGCAACAGAAACGCAATATTTGAGATGAATATTATGTAAAACTATGCTGATTCGATTTGGCTGCATAATGGACGATAGGATAGATGATGCGACTGTGCTGCAATATTTTTTGTTTACAAGAAAGCTAAAATTCTGTTTCTATGATATATAACCGTGACAAACTTAGTGTATTAAACATATATTCTGAAAAAAAAAACATACTTACTGAATTTTGGTATATATCGGCCGGAAAGCGGTGCTGCTATTATTTTTTGCGATATCTCAATTGCATATATCTCAGCATCTATTGGTGAAAATCGTACTAAATTATTTATGCAAAATGTTAATTGTGAGAAGCTATGATGGATTAAATCTTTGTGCATGTTAAACGTAATTGACTCTTATTTATAAAATGGTACAGAATAAGTTTTGAGATGGCCATTCTTATTTTCTTATAGGAATTGAATTCGAGAAAATTCCCGTATTCTGGTTTTTGATAACGTTACACGTTTCAAGATATTCTGAAAATGATTCATCCTTTTTAGAAAATATACATATCTATCTGTGATGTTTATGATATGACAGCAAACTTTGTATCTAGAGAATCAAAACAAGAAGTTTTAACGAAGCTTGGGATTTGCTTAGTCCGTGACTTAAATTGGTGTTGATTTGCTTTGAGACATATCGCCTTATAGGTGGCGCTGTTAGGCTGCAGTTTTCTTTATTTAAATGAAGGCTATATCTCAGCTTCTATGGTATATAAAAGTAACAAACGTAGTATATGAGATAAGTATTATGTAAAATTATACTGATTCATTTTGTGTGCATATCGGCCGCTAGGAGGCGATGCTGTGATGAAATTTAATTTCGTTTATGGGAGGGCACTATCTCAGTTTCTATGATATTCAAATGCACCAAATTTCGTATGTGAGACGAATTAAAGGAAAAACTATGCTGATTCAGTATAGGTGCTTATCACTGCAGATGGCGCCCCTATACTGCAATTTAATTTCGTTTACAGAAAGGCTATATCTCAGTTTTTATATTACATAAATGCACGAAATCAGTATGTGATACATAAATTATTCAAATTTGCCGATTCTTTTTGGGTATACATCGCCCGACAGGTGCTGCTGCTATTAATTTTTGCAAATTTCCAAATGGTTGTGTCTCAGCAACTGTTATTAAAAATTGCACCAAAATTCATAGAGAAATGTTAACAGAAAGAAAAGTAACAACAGCGCCACCTTTCGGACGATATACACCAAAATTCAATCAGCGTAATTTTTTTGTAACATATATCTCACATACCAAGGTTCGCCCTTTTATATAACATAAAATCTGAGTTATAGCCTTACCGGGAATAGAAAATAATGCAGCATATAAGCGTCATTTCACGACCGATGTGCACCCAAATTCAATCAGTCTAGTTTTACATGCACTTCTCACATACCAAATTCGGTGCATTTATGTATGATAGAAGTTGAGATATTGCCTTCTCGTAAAAGGGGTTAAGTTACAACGTAGAAGTGTTACTTATCGACCAATGTGCATTCAAATTTAATTTGTAAGTATAGTTTTGCACAACATCCATTTCACGTGACAAATTTAGTACGCTTATACGCTATATAAGCTGAAATATAATAAATAAAGGAAATTATAACTTAGCAGCGCCAATTTTTGGACGATATACTCCAAAAGCTAATCAGCACCAAATTAAGTTAAGATTTTTACTAGGAATATCAAGTTTGGTTAAATTTCGTCCAGTGGTTCGTGCGATACAGCGTCTATAAAATGTTTGTAACGCACACACAAACAGACACACGGTCATTTTTTTTAAATGGTCAAAACATGTTCAGGATATCTAGAAACGTATAAATCCATTGAAAACCGAAAGTCAAAAATTTTTACTGATCCAATATTTTTTTTTTTTATGCGTACGGAAGAAACTAATGGAAAATATGTTAGAAATATTTTTGGCATGACATCAAATCATCACAAATTAATTTTTAACCTTTCGATCCATGATGAAAAAAAAAGAGTTTAGAAAATTTCAGTCCAATATCTAGTCAAATCAGTATAAAAATTTTTGCTTGGCTATGTTTTTTACAGGCGATGTTATTGACATGGCGACGTTTTGACAAGCGATGTTTTGACGGCAAAGTTTGGTCGGGCGATGTTTTTCCCAGCGATGTTTTGACGTAGACCCGCGAAATAGAGATAAAGGAAAAAAAAAAAAAAAAAAAAAAAAACCTTATTTTAAATTTAAAACTCAAAATTTTGCTTACCAGAATTTAAAATCAACCTGATTTACATGTAACACTTCTCTGGCTTTCATATTTTGATATTTTATTCTTTCTGTAGGCTTTCAATATTTTTATATGCTATTTTGCGTGTATTTTTTAAAACGGCACAACTCGAGTTCTACTTACTCTTAGAAACAAAATTTAAAGAGGTAATTAAAGCTAAAGGTTTGAAGATTATTTCTAAATGAAAATTGTATTTTCTGACAAAAATTGCGTATAAAGTGTACGTGTACCTTAAGTGCATATAGCATTAAATTTGAATCTATTACATTAAAGTTTTCTTATAGTAGCACAGATATTATGCAATCTGCATGTTCTATAATTTAAATAAGTATTTAAAAGATTACATTCAATTGAAACTCAGATTATAAACCCATTTAATATGTTTGCATGTTGAACTTTCACGGTCATAGCTTTTAATTTTCGTTAAGCGTTAACAGATATTTAATGATAATTAACAAGGGATCATTTGGAGTTACTGATACGTTATTAATGCTAAGTGTTTGTAATATTGCGTAACGCAAAATTAGCAAGCCATAATTAGGTTATTTCCTGTACTTATAATTAACTTTATCGCAAAGTTGTGTGAGTATACGCTCTTTACAAATAATAACAAGCATATTTATTTAAAATATTAACTTTTGTTACTTTCCAAACACACACAATATATGAAAAAGTACTGTAATGAAGAAAAAAATTCCACTATGAGATTTTTGGAAAGTCTACATTTTTTAAGCCTCCTGAATTCTTTTTTACTTTCTTTTATATTCAATAGAAATATATTCTTAAAAAATTTCGACCTCTGGTTTTCGATGTATTTATACGTTTTGAGTGGTTTAGAACACGATTCGACCATTTTTAGAAAATATCTGTCTGTCTGACAAAATTTTGTGGCAACTTTATCTCAGGAACTACAGCACAGAATTTCATAAAGTTTGATATGTACTTCCATCTTGACATAAATGAGTACCTATCAACTTATGGAGAAAATCGTCCAACAGGCGCTGTTGCCATTCCGCTTTTTCTGAATTTTTAACGTGGCGGTATCGGACGAAATTTTGTGTAAATGTACATAACGAGAATTATGTTTTAATAATCCTTATGGAGTTAAAAAGAATTATTTATAATAGTAATAGTCAACTAAGAATATATTTATTTATTTTTGTATGTGTAGGAGGATCCCCCCCCCCCCTTGAGAAAGACAAAAAATTTCATAATGGGTATCTTTAAAAAGAGCTCGATAATGCCTTTAAAACGAATGGTTGAACCATTGATCTGCTATAATTAAAAATAAATCGATTTTTTTTCATTTTTATCCCCCCCCCCCAAAAAAAAAGCTTTTTTTTTATAATATGTCATATAGAGAATAAAGTTAATTTTCTTTGGACATTTAGTGTTGTGTCATATTACTTCTCTAGAATGAAAATCGTTTGCATACACGATGGAAGTTTATTTTAACAAATAATAATTTTAATAAATTATTTTTATTCAGGGAATTTGTATAGGAAAAATAGAAGAAAGTCATGTAGTCGTTACAACGTACTATTTGTATCTTTCTATATGCATATATATATATTATGTCAGAAATAAATTCTTTAGTTATTATTATTATTATTATTATTTCGAATACAAATCTTTGAAGAAATACTAAGAATTTCCCAAAATATCTCAGCCACGGATATGTAAATGACTCTAGATTTACACAATTGCACGTTTGTCTTACATGAAATCTTTTGTATGCAAAGGAATTCAGCAGAGATTGTTACAGGAAACAGGACTGATTTTCTTGGTATATTTACTAAACAATAATGTTTCTGGAAAATCGCCAAATGGTTGCAGCTCGCTGAAATTTAATTTTATTTATCATAAAAATAATGCGGCCTTCCATCTATATAATATTACTCTAACGTGGACGAGTTACAATATTTTTTTTTTTTTTTCGAAACGATACAATAGTGGTGAAATTAATAAAATACGCGAGGCATAAAAAAATATTTAAAAATGTTCAAAGGCCCACGGACTCAGCTCAATGAACTAATAAAGAAAAAATGACGACATTTGTATGATGACATTATTTTATGGAAAAATGTACAGTCGGTAACAAAAGTGTCCGAACACTAGCAAAAATTCCTATGTAAAAAAAGTAGAGTTAATACTGTTTTATTAAATAAATCCTTGTCGAATCCTGTTCTTAGTCAGTCTAAGAACATGATTCGACAAGGATTTAGTTAACAAAACAGTTTTAACTCTACTTCTTTTACATAGGAATTTTAGCTAGTGTTCGGACACTTTTGTTACCGACTGTACTTTTAAAGTTGCTTCTTCTGAATCATTGCAAGCGTCATTTTAAACCTAGCATTATTTTAAAGATATATAGTGAATATGAATCATCATCATAAATTGACTAAAAAACGCATTCATAAAAAGTATGATCAAACTACGATTTTTTTTTTTTTTCAATTATTATTTATTTATTTATTTTTTCTTTTAACACAAAATTATGCCAAAATAAATAAAATGTCATCGCACTCTTGGCGATAAAAAATTTAAAAGGTGCCGGGGGGGGGGGGGTCCTTTACTAAAACTGTACTGCCTGCGGAAGGACGAAAACTGGGTCGTCAACCATGAATTTTATTATGAAACTTTTCTTTGATTCTGGTTTCACTATACTGCACAATATTTATTTGGTTAAAATAATAATTTGGCTTCTGGTAAATTAAAATTTTATTTAGGGGGTGAAATTGGTATAATATTTATGAGTTTCAAATTTTAAAGGTAAATAAGAAAAGAAATAAAGAGTGAAAATTTCGCACGGATTTGATAGTAGTTAATAAAGTTTTAAAGAATTTTAAAATTAACGGTAAAAAAAAAAAAAAAAAAAAACTTTAAAATTTATTTTATGATTTTGTTATTAGCATTTAAAATAACCGAATTTGTCTACATAATTTTGAAGTTTACAAAACATGGGGAAAAAGAAAATGAATAAAATATAAGTGTACCAATTTTTGATAAAATCTAATAATTTGGACAAAACATTTGAACAAGATACAATGACAAACTTTACATATTTAAGTAATAACAAAAATATTTGCACGTTCATTCAAAGTGTAAGAAAAAAAGGGCTGCATCGGAAAATCGCTGCCTGAAAGAAATAGTATGACCTGTTGTACTAAAATCTATCTTTGTTATGGTTTTTTCATTTAAACAATTATTTGTATACCTGTGTAAACTTAGAGCAGAAAACAAAAATTTGATAAGCTATAAATAGGCATGTATGAAACAATAAACATTTTTTTTTCTTTTAAATTCATAATGAAATAAAAAAACAATTTTTTAAAAATCTATCACATAACAACCATACGACTTCTGTTAAACACTACCAAATACATTATAAACTTTTTTTTTCCTTTTGATATAATGTGGTCAGAAGACACAAAATGGATCTAACTGCTTAGACGCCAAACAATTTTCTACAGTACCATTTTAATACATATGTCGTAAAGATGTATAAAAGACAGATTTTTATCGTAAGTTGGTAAAGAAAATTGGTAAAGAAGTTTTCAAAAACACCAGTTTCCGGGACGTAGCAAACCCTCGACGATAGCTTCATGGTCCCGAGACTGATACCTTCCTGAGCTTCGATAACTTTTTCTAGTCAATTTTCACCTTATATTCCTTCCAATGTTTGACCCCCCCCCCTTTCTATTTTCTTTTTTCCCGCATACTTGTTGGCAAGGAGGAAAGTTTTGCAAGTTGCTAAACTGCAAAAGTTGCATTGCAAGTTTTTTCGTTTTCATCCCATGCTTTTGTCAATGAAGTTTTGAATTGTTTTTTCTTGTTTTTTTGTTTCTGAAGTGCGATTTATCTATGGATTTTTAACCTTTTCCCCCTGTTTTTTTGCATTCTAAAGTACGGTGGAAAATCTAGTACTGCAATTTAGAACGTAAAAAATGGGGGGGAAAAGGCTAAAAATCCATAGAATATTCGCCCTTTAGCGGAGAGGGAGAGGGGGGGGGGGGAAGAGAGAGGAAAAAGAAACAAAAATCCATAGAAAAATAAGCATGGGATGGAAATGAAAAAACCCACAATCACAAGTGTGTAGAAAAAAAAAAAAATAATAATCGTAATAATAATAATAATAATAATAAATAAGTAAATAAAAATAAACGGATTTTAGAATTCATTTGCCTTATTTAATAAGGTTATCAAATAATTTCCCTCTAATAACCAATTAATATATGCAGAAGGAAATCTAAGAAGATGGTTCATGTAGCAAGCTTTAAGAAAATCGTTAAAGCCCCTTTTGAAATAGGGATTTTTGTCCTCTAAAGACTTTTTTAAGGATTTGTCAAATTTATCCATTCATCACAAATTAATAATTATATACAAAATCACATTTAAAAGGGAGTTATATAGCGAGTTTCAAGATAATTCTAAGAGCAGTTTTTCAAAAATCTCGTTTGCAAGACCTAAAATTGATCGATTAATACAGGACGCTTATCATTTTTCCTAAATTAATCAACTGATACATATGAAAAGACATGTAAAAAATAGTTTATACAGAAAGAAAATCGTTAGTTTATACAGAAAGAAAATATGTCGAAGAAAATCGTTAGAGCCGTTTTTGAGATACAGACTTCCATTGATGTTTCATTCATTTCCCACTTTCAGTTTATCCTTTATCGCGAAAAGTTAAGAAAATCATCTGTATACACCGGACTGTGAAAATTTGTCGTTCCATTTATTTTTGTCTCTGAGATATGATAGTTGGAAGATTCCCTTTATACACATATATACGTACATATACACTGACCAATTTCTAAAAAACTTGTATAGACTCAAGTGAAAACTCGATATCGGTCTTTTGACCGCATATATATAATTGAAAAAGGAAAAAAAAAAAAAAAAAGATAACTTTGCTTAAAATTACCAGAAATCTGTGATTTAACTATTCATTTTAAAGGTTGTTGAAAGTATTTTTTCCAAATATTCTTATATTATAAATTTATAACCCCAGGAGGATGGGCGGTTATTTTCCTTCTGGGGGGGGGGGGGGGGAATGATGCTCTGACAGTTACAATATTTTTCCCTCATTGATTATATATATATATCTTTTTATTTCAGAAATATTAGTTTAAAATTATCCTCATTAAATACATTTATACGAATTTTCGACCTATGTTGCCATGCCATAGAAAAACTATGAGAAAAATCTGATAAAGCGGCATGTTGAGAGTTATGAACGAAAATTTGATGAGCACCATTCCACGTCAAGGTGCAAAAGTATAACTTTTTATGAATTTTTATTCATTAATTCTCCAGCTAAAGTTGTAAAATATTTTTATCACAAACAGGTAGACAGATTGGTCAACATTTTCTAAAAATGGTTAACCAGTGTTCAGGGGATCTCAAGACTTGTAAATCCATATAGAAAACTGGAAATTGAAAAATTTACGAATTTAATACTTTCTGCTATTGAACGTACAGTCGGTAACAAAAGTGTCCTAACACTAGCAAAAATTCCTATATAAAAAAAAGTACGCTTAATACAGTTTTGCTAAATAAATCCTTGTCGAATCCTCTTCTTAGACTGACTAAAAACAGGATTCGACAAGGATTTATTTAACAAAACAGTATTAAGTGTATCTTTTTAACATAGGAATTTTTGCTAGTGTTCGGACACTTTTGTTACCGTTTGTAGAAGAAATTAACAACAATTTCTGTCTAAGATTTGAAGTGTGATATTATCCAAGTTTCACATTTTATGACTGTGTTAAGAACAGAAAATGCGATATGCTTAGTTTTTCTTTCTTTCTTTTATTTTTATACGATATGATTAATGTTCATTTTTGTTCTCAAAGTCTTGATGCGTTCAGATATCCAAAGAACTTTTATAGGTTCCCATAAATGGCAAAACTGCGAAGACATGAAAAATGCTAGCATTTCTGAATACTTTTTTTAAATATAAACTATTTATTACATGAATCTTAATGTGAAAAGAAATTCCGAACGAAATAGTTTACTACGCAACGCTATCTCGGTAAAGTATTTCTGGAAAACATTAAGAAATATCCGGGAGTCAACTGTATAAATCTCAGATGTATATATTTATCTCTCTATAAATAACATGCAAACGTGGCGAAGTCGAAATAGTAGGGTAAAGAACAGTGGCGGCTCGTGGACCGAAAATAGGTGAAGAGCTCAAAAATAATATTTAAGTATTTTTAATCATAATTTTTAATTAAGCCTGGTCTTAACTAAAATTAACTAATAATACTTATTTAAATGTAAATTTATATTCTATAAATGAATACAGTGTAAAAATACAGTGTGCCTCTTCACCAATTTTCGGTGCACGAGCCGCCACTGGCTAAAGAAATGCAGTAGAGGAAGGGGGGTGGGGTGGGGGTTATCTCGGACCTATTTTGACTTTTCCAATTTTAATTTTGTAATTATTCGCCAAAACTAAATACAAATAGCTTTTTTAAATATTGTATATGGTGTTGTATACAACATATATTTATTCCAAAATTTTATTAAAATTATAATCAATTAGATTAAAAAAAAAAAAAAAAATGCAATTAGGTCCAAGGTACACCACTGGTAGTGTGCTTTGGACCATTTATTAAAAGATACAGAAAAAACTCAATTTTAAGTAAGAAAATCTATTTATTAATCAATTACACACATATGAATGCAAATAAACATTTTTTTTTTTTTTTTTTTTTTTTTTTAAATCATTAATCTGTCACAATCGTTTTCTTATGCAGTCTAGTTTTAATCTAAAAAGTGGAAAATATTAAATATTAACTTTAAAAAGTATACATTAATTTATATTGTGTTTATTGGTAAAAATTTTCACACTTATTTATAATCAAGATTGTAATCGGATAAATCAATTCTAAATGTTAACTTTTGGAGCTGCATTTCTGATCCAACACACAATATGACCAGTCTAGGGTACATTACTTGTACTGGGTTCAAGGTACACCACTCTGTTACTAAAAACGAAATTGCTAATCACGATGTTCAGGCTGGGCATAACTTGATTACAAGCATATGGGGTTATAGCTAGAAAGCTACTTCATGCTACATAACACTCATTTCAGATTATACAATGTATGTGTGGGTATAGAAATGCATAAAAGTTATCTGAGAAAATTTTACTTTTGCAAGGTGAATTTACTTTTTCAAGAATTCTTCAAAAAGTTGAGCTTCCAAGCAAACATATATTAGTTCACTGAGACCCCTAACAGTAAATATTTTAACTGCATGTGATATTGTTTATAAATCTAAATAAATAGAGCTAGAAATGGCATAGGTCCGAGGTACACTTTTGTCCAAGGTACACCACTTTCCCTTATAATAAAATTTGCTATGTATGTAAAAATATATTTAAAACAAGTATGTTGTGGACACCACAAAACTTTCTTCTATATTTTCCAATAGAAATTCACGCAATTCAAATTATTTATCAAAATTTTTATTTATCAAAATCAATTTCCATGACGAATGCCGGGAGTTTTAATTTCAGAGAAATATAGCACTAAATGTTGAAAATGTTGATTTTGTGCCCTATAAACAGCATGCTAGAAGTTACATTTTTCAGTTTTTTTTTTTACTGAAAATTTTGGCAATGCTGTTTTAAATTACATACGTCTGCAACTAAAAAACTACATTAGATGTTTTAATTGTTTCTTATACAGTTTTACTGAATTAAACCAAAAAATGCTGTAAAATAAATTCTACCCCGTCAATTTTCTTTCTGTCTCTCTCTCTCTTTTTTTCTTTTTCTTTAAATCTCACCTTTTTAGTTCTATTTTCCGTAAAAACAAGAAATCTGTTATGATTTTCTTGAACATAAAATCCTTATTCAATAATGATTTCTTACTTTGAGAATCTTAAAAAAAAAAAAAAAAAAATTAATTAAATAGGAGCGGTAAGGCAAAGGACATGGAAAGTAGTAATAGCGGACCGTGTACGAGAGGGGGGGGGGGATCTAAAAATATTTCACTGGCAAAAAAGAGCGAATACAAAATGTTAAATATATCATGAAGGAATTGATGGTTTAGTTATGAGAAAGGGTATTTTTAATTACGGATACATTAATAAATAAACATAAACCTAAGCACGAGCTGGATATCTACCCTCTAGCCAAGGGAGGAGTCAACCATTTTATACCTACCTCCCACTTTTGTATGTCTGATAGTCAGTGGCGTCGCCAGAAAAAATTTCAGGGGGGGGGGGGCACAACCTGAAAAAATATTTTTTTCTGATAGCATAGTTTTAAAGTTAAAGAAAAAAATGCTTATTAAAATATTCCGGTGGGGGGGGGGGCACCCTTGCCTCATTCTGCCGACGCCCATGCTGATAGTAGAAAAATTTTCTAACCGCTCACCAGTTTCACAAAAACGGTGATTTATAATGTAGAGAAGTAACTTTACTTTATAATATATATAAAACATAATCATAGAAAGTTAAGGCAGATAATAATAAAGCACCTCTCCCATTCATTAATTTAAAAAAGTCAATTAAACTTAAAAAAAAAAAAAAAAAAGAGGAGCTTTTGTTTTGCTTACCATTCACCAGAAAAACTGGAACGTCCGCTAGTAGGTGGTAGGGACCAACATTGGGAAAACAAATATATATATATATATATATATATCCCTCATCTAGAACGAATAAGTGGTCCTTTTCAAATCCCTAATCAAGAAATATAGATTTCCGAGGTATGCATATAAGGCACGCCAATAAGCCGAATAGACGAAATGATCGAGAATTTCTAGTCTATACATTTCTAGAAGTGTGAAACAATATTATGAATATTATAAATCCTTTGTATTACGAGAAATTCTCCCTTGATTTCCTAGAATTAGGTCATAAACAAAGATTATAGTTACCAAAACCCATCTCTTGATTTCGCATTTATTTTCAGAGACTTTTAAATATATTTGACTCCAAGATAATATAGGAAAACGCTCTAGAATTCTACCACAGATTTTTCGAACTCGCTATCAAAGGGAACTAGAATTTCTAAGGATGACATGGAACTATTTTTACTAAGAGGCACAATTTAGTTTCTAGATGTCAGTCACCGAAATTTTTTTTTCAGCAGAATGGAGTCATAAACCAAGATTGCAGTTGCTAAAATTCGTCTCTATTCACACTTATTTGCAGATATTTTAAAATAAGTTTATACTTGATAATATAGGCAAACGCTCTAGAATTCTAATAGAGGTTTCTAGAACTCGCTTTCAAAGGGGGCTAGAATTATAAGGATGACATGGAACTATTTTTACTACAGCCACAATTTAGATTCTAGATGTCAGTTACAGAATTTTTTCTCTCTGAAGTTGACTATCACTGCTCTAGCAGTTCATTAGGGGTTATCGTTTAAAACAATCTATATACTAGAAACTGAAAATCGCAAATTTGCGATCAGACGTCATCATTTGTGAGCAGCAGGAAGTGTTTCATTTATAATGAAACTTTCTTGCCAGCGAGCGAGCGTTTCAGTCTGTATGTAACCCTGAAACAGAAAATTTGAACGGAATAGAATAAAGCATACCCTCCAACATCCTAATTAATATTCCGTAGTATTAAAACCCGAATAAACTACTACGTCAGAAACGTCAAAGAAAAATATTGGGAATGCATACAGCTGTTTCGGTAGCCTACAGCGTACCGTCTTCAGTGCAAAAATGATTCTGAATCAGGAGAAGTGCTCGTATATATAGGAGAGGGGCCGGATTTAGTTCAACCAATAGGATTACGGGAAAGGTGGGGAGAGTGGCCAATAGGAATTTAGGAAAGTTAGCTGAGTAAACCGTAGAAAAATTAAGAAAATGTGGACTGAATATAAAATTTCCAACAGTCAGACAAATAGGGAATAGCGAAATCACAATTTACAAGGTTTTTAAAATTTTTATAAATATGAAAAGCTTCAAAGAAATCAAGTTCATGAATGGATTTAGGTCTGCAAATTATTTTAGCTGAATCAAATTTAAAATTATGATTTTCCTCCCAGCAATGTTTAGAAATAGCCGATTTATTGGTTTCTTGTTTTCGGACGTAATTCGTGTGTTCTTTTAGACGAAATTTAAGACTGCGTTTAGTTTGGCCAATATATGATAAACCACACTGACAGGAAATACTATAAATGCCCCAAGAATTATGCACATCAATGGGATCTTTTAACTGAGAAAAGGTGAGTTTATTGGAAGGTGAAAATATTATTTTAAAATCATATTGTTTGAGAATTTTAGCTATGGTTTGACTGGATTTAGGAAAATAGGGTAAGACAATACTGGTATTAGAAGAGACTGATTTAGTAGACGAAATACGAGGGAGTTGTAATTTTTGGATAGCTTTGTCTATAATGGAAGGGGCATAACCTCTGTCAATTGCAATGGCTTTCAGGTAAAAATGAAAGGCTTTAGGCTTTCAGGTAATAATGGCTTTCAGGTAAATTCCTATTGGCCACTCTCCCCACTTTTCCCGTAATCCTCTTGGTTGAACTAAATCCGGCCCCTCTCCTATATATACGAGCATTTCTCCTGATTCAGAATCCTTTTTGCACTGAAGACGGTACGCTGTAGGCTACCGAAACAGCTGTATGCATTTCCAATATTTTTCTTTGGCGTTTCTGACGTAGTAGTTTTATTCGGGTTTTATATTCCAACGCCAAGTCTCCTGTTATTATTCCGTAGTATTGTTAGTCCGCCCTTTTCTCCCACCAATAAATTTTTAGAGTAATATTCTCCAAATGCAATTGCGATTAAATAAGAAGAAAAATACTCTAAAAATATACTGGTGTGAAAAAGAAGGCGGGGCTAACAATACTACGGAATATTAATTAGTATGTCGGAGGGTATGATAAAGTGTTTAGCTGCCATCCTGTTACTCCCAAATACGCACACATATATGCATAAATCACTATTAAAAGAGAAATTTTAATTCAGTATACTTTAAATTGTACACATACACCAAAAGCTTATAGTCGGAACTTTCATGATTAAAATATTTTTCTGACTAATACTACTAATGTAAAAATATATATAATTTTTTCTACCAATTTAAATCATGTATTGTTACACTCTTTCTCTGTCCAAAAAATATGCGCGTTTTATTCTGATGAAATCTGTATCTGCTTTCCTCTTATAAATAAATAAATAAATAATAATAATAATAATAAAACCTTGAATAAAAAAATAAATAAATGAAACACATATTCCTGCTCCGTATGTCATTTGAAACAAAGAAACTGGAAGCAAATTAATTTATTACTTTAATATAAGCTTTACTACTTTAATATAAGTTGCTTTTACTAGAAATATGAAATGAAAAGTTTCTTAGATTCTTTTCGTTAATGAGATATTTTAATTGGTATTTTCTAAGCTTTTGATTGTAGAAAAGTTTTACGAAACTATATCTCCAGATAAGAGGTACTTGTACAGTTGTTCCAACTTTTAAGCAACTATCATTAACGGCAAATAATTAAGGTTTATACATGAAACTATGCTTTTAGAAGCCAATTAGGAAAATATCGTATTAAATTTTATATACAATAAACCTTTTATTTGTTTTTAGTAACCCTTCTGACTTGCATATTAGGTTGCAGAATTTATATAACAAAATGAAGTAGCATTTATTGTAGCAATATTACTATTTTTACATTATGACGTTACAACTGTAAAAAAGTAACGAGAAAAAGTATAAGTAAAATATTAGACTTAAAAAAAAAAATCCTTTCGTATTAAATTAAATTATATTCTGTACAGGATTTTATATCTTTTACTTAGAAAACAAAATTAGGCTTCGTTTTATTATTATTAGGAACTATTTTGAAATCTTTGTTTCTTGAATGTTAGTTAATAATTGCTCACATAATTAACTCAATCAAAATGATGCAAATATCACACTAATTATAATCTACTTTCTCAAATAATAATAATAAATTAATTTAAATCAATTCTTAGTGTGTAGTAAAACTGTTCACTCACAAAGAAGATTAAAAAAAAAAAAAAAAAAAAAAGAGTAAAAGTCCTTTTAAAGACAGAATATAGTTTAGTATGGAGGACTATTAATTTCAATCTTGAAGATTTTATTTTTTATTTTTATTTTTTATTTAATTTTAATTTTTAATTTTAATTTTTTTAATCTCATTTCTTGACCGTAAAACTGGGCTACGTACTTTTTAAAATGACTGAAATGAATTGAAATGAAGTGTTGCCACCTAAGTTTCATACTTTAGTTAATTAAAAAAATATATATATATAATTGTCGTGTTGAAAAACTGTTTGCACTCCTGGATTCAGAAAAAATCCTCCCTTTCATTTGGTACCGAATTTGTACCGATAGGACTGATTTTTCTAATCACAAAACTGATCTACAATAACTGCAATTTTGATCCTACACGGAGAGGATGGCTCCCCGCTTTCATTTTTCCAAGGCTATACGGGATATAAAATATACTGAAGATTGTACTACTTTGCCTATGATTCTGCCAAAAATTCAAATTTCAGTTTAATCCTTTGTTCCAGCACACTCTACTTTAAAGAAGTGTGGAATATTTCAATTAGATTGGCACATTGGTTTTTGAGAAATCGTGTCTATGGTTTCAGTGAAAGGTTTCCGAAAACCTGGTGCCACCAGCTGAATTTTCTATATTTTTGTAATGAAAATTTTATAAAGTATTGTATAAGAAATTGCTCGTTATATGCTCAAAATTTCATCTGTTACACAGGTCGACATGTAAAATTTTGATTTTATAATTTTGACTGATTTTTGTTTTTTGGTGTGCTGAAACCAAATAATTAAAAGATTAAAAAAAAAAAAACTTTTTACATACCATGTTTTAAATTTTCTGATGAATCATAGAGCTCTTATCAATGTGCATAAAATTTTTTAAGTGATAATGACGTCAATTTTTGTGAGATGCATAATTTAACTTTTTATAATTTTTTAATGTCCACGTTTAATGAAATGTATTTATTTTTATGTCGAAAGAAAATGAACTCCTACTTTTTTTTTTTTTTTTTGGCAACATTTAAATTATAGCTAATATTTTAATGGCTATTTTAACGCTATTCGGAGGTTATTATTTTCATTTTTTAATTAATTGTAAGAAAACTAATCAAAAATTCAAAAATCGGACTTCGAAGTATTGTGTTGTCACTGGGTTCTGAGCTATTCTGAAAGTTTCAGATGTCTAGCTATAAAGGAAGTTAGTCAAAATTCGATTGTAAGATTTGTACCGGACAAGCAAACAAACAAACATAAAAACAAACATGAATGGAAGTTATTAAAAACATGGTAAAATAAGCCAGATTTTCTCTATCACGTGTAGATGTTTATCAATACAGGATGCCTACCTGTAGAAATTTTTTCATTACTCTTCCACCAATATAATTATATGGTAAGTTTAATAGTGTGTTTCTATGATTAATTAATCATGGATGCTTACTGTTGTGATTGTGCAGCACTAGTGTGACGTAAAACCAACCAACTAACCAACCAACCTATTATTATGATGGTATATGTAAGAAATTTTTTCGGTAAACGCCCTGTATTGACAAAAATCTATACGTGATAGAGAAAATCTGGCTGCATTTTCGGTTTCAGCATATCAAAAAACATAAAGATCAGCTAAAACCATCAAATTAAATTTTGTCAACATCATTTTTATAGACTTGTGTTATATAAAAGAGACAGAAAGGAAGAGAGATAAAAATGTTAGCAAATAAAAACGTTTCTAAAATGATTTTCAGTTGTTTATTAAAGTACTGTGTAATTTTACAAATACAGATGTTTTATTCTACAAATTAAACTGCAATAATATGCATGTAATAATTCAGAGTAAAAGAAATTATTAGGAGTGGCACAGCAGATTACTTATTTTTATTACCAACAACAGAAATCAGTACTTACTTAAGAGAATTGCGTTTAGAGTTATTTTTCAAACATACCTAAAAAGGAAAAAAGAAATTATTTTAATTTATGCTATTTTGAAATATATATTCAGATATTTTAAAAATTATTATGAATAAAGATTTGTTTTCTATCAATATACTCTATAACTATAAAAAAAAAAAAAAAAAAAAAAAAAAAAAAAAAAAGACGCACCAAGAAGGAGTAATGCAAACTGGACACAAATTGACATACATACAGGTTTCAATGGAAAATGCAAAATTTTCAAGTTTGGCTACCATCGAATGAGCATGCGACGCCGCAGCGCATCGTAACTGCGCAATTCGCAGAATATTAAAAATGAAAAATTTTGATTCCAGGTCATAAATTCTTCGAGAATTTTATTCCGTCTACTCAGAAAGACAGAAACTATGCCTCGCATACAGGTGCACAAACAACATGCGCAGATGTCAGCATTTGAGTGTAGTGTGTAGTTGGGCTCAAAGAATCACGTTGGTCTAATCTGCGAATTGTTTGACAACAGGATAAGAGCGGTTCCACTATTAGATGATATTGACAGGAATGGGTGAACCATGGCTGAACACAGCGTCAGGGAGGAAGCGGTCGGCCTAAAGAGAAGACAGAAAGTGAGAACCAGTCAATCTCAAAGCGGTACTCAAAGCTCCAATTCATCATTATTGTCGATCCTACGTGCAACTGGTACTTCAGTGACTTCAAAGACCCTTAACACGCGGCTCAGTGAAATGGGGTTGAGCTCAGTCTCCACTGAGGACCTTTGGAGCACAGGCGCGGATCCAAGGATGGGATGGGGGTAATCGCCCCCTCCAAAAAATGTATATTGTTTTTTTCCGGTGCTAGTAGTTTTTCGTAACAAATTTTGTTAATTTTTTCCATTTATAATGATTCTAATAACATGAACTCTCAGGAATCTTCATCTGGCAGTTCAGCCAACCGACCCAACCCTTTTTTCATTGAGTTTGAAAATAACTGGAAAAATTTAGCTACTGAGGTTTGCAAGCTCTCCATTGACAAACCACTCATTAAATCAGCAGGTCAACTACTTAAAATAACTTGCAAAACCACTGATGACTTTCGTAAAACTAAAAAATATCTTGAGGAAAAACAAATAAAGTTCACTACACTAAATCCACTGGATCAAAGACCCAAAAAAATCTGCTTACGCGGAATGCCGTGCTACACGGAACAAAAAATCATTTTGGAAGGATTCACCGAGTATGGCTTTATTGCCACCAGAGCCGCCATGCTCAAAAAGTAAAAGGCAGGCAATCCCATGCCCATATATATGGTAAACATAATGCTCTGTAAAAAATTTGAAAAACTCTATGGAATAAAAACTATTTTTTACATGTCTGTTACCGTTGAACAATTTAAATCTGACCCGATAAAACAGTGTTATCGGTGTCAGCAATTCGGACACGCCTCCGAAATTTGTAATTTAACACCCAAATGCATCATATGCGCTGAATCCCACTTCTCCAACGAATGCCCCCAAAAAGGCAAAATTGTTCCAAAATGTGCCAACTGCGGCCTGGATCATTCATCTACCTACCGTGGCTGTAGTAAAAATCCTTTAACACCAACCCTAAGAAAAAGACTAATCCCAAGCAGCACAGAAACGTTCTCTGAACGTTCAAAAATTGTTCTGCAAACACGTTCTAAGAACGTTCACTTTGAACGTGTTATAGACGTCGTCTATTTGTCCATCTTGAAGACGTACAATAGTACGGTTCAGAGAACGTTCAATGAACGTGTAGCAATCACCATCGGTGTTATAGAAACGTTCTGAGAACGTTCTACGTATACGGTCTCAGAACGTTCTAAACGTTTTTAGAACGTTTTCAAAACGTTATACACATTTTCAGAACGTTCTAGAAAACGTACTGTAAACGTTCTAAAATAGTGTAGTCAAAAAAAAAAAAAAAAAAATGTGACGTCATTATAAAAAATCACCTCAGTACGGGCGTTTAGAAGTAAAATGTACATAGCTGATGACGATTGGTTGGTTGGTTGACTTTTAGTGGCGCAAGGTCCACTATGGGACATACTGCGCCAAACAGTTCATAGCTGATGACGAATAATGATACAACACATGAACAGGGATATGAATTACTTTTTTTTTTTTTTTTTTCAATTCAAATAACGTTTGAGAAATTTTAATATACTTGCTATTCCTTTAATTTTAACGTATATGCATGAAAAACTCTATATTCTATGACAGTTTTCCCCAAAAAGTGTCATAACGTCTTTTTATCCCTTAAAAAATTTCTTAAATCTTTGCATTTTTTAAAAATTTCTTTTTTTCCCCTAATCGGAAGATAATGAAGTTATAGTATTAATTAAAAAACTTTGAATAAACACAATGAAATGCAAGAACTCGCACCAACTCTTTCGCGTCAAAAGAAGACACAACCCTTCATCAGGCGAACAATGTAGGCGCGAGAACTGCAAACAAGCACGTTGAGTGTGTTGAATGCGTTGCCGCTTTGTTTATAGCAGCCGTGCTTTGTTTGTAGCAGTCGCGAGTTCTTGTATTTTATGGTGTTTATTCAAAGTTTCGTAATTAATACTATAACGTCATTATCTTCAGATTAGGGGAAAAAAGAAATTTTTTAAAAATGCAAAAATTTAAGGAATTTTTTAAGGGATATAGAGACGTTATGACACTTTTTGGGAATTACTGTCATAAAATATGGAATTTTTCATACATATTTTTCATACAATTAAAGGAATAGTAAGTATGTTAAATTTTCTCAAACATTATTTGAATTTAAAAAAACAAAGTAATTTATATCCCCGTTGCTGTGTTGTATCATTATTCTTCATCTGCTATGTACAACTAAACTCTTGAATTATTTTGCTTGTTTTAATCCTTGTGATTCCGAATGCTTCATCCTATGATTAATGTTTGTTTTTCATGGTTGTTTTCTGTTTGATTCTCTGATTTCTTGAACTAAATAATTTATTCTAATTTATTCTTCATTTTTAACTTCAATTAATTTCTTGTACGATAGGGTGCCCGCTAGCAATTTGCTATTATAGCTGCTAACGAACAAAATCGTACATTGGTGCTCAACGACGAAAAAGGTCACCCCTGAAGAGGTTTTTTTTTTTTCTACCGTTCTAAACTTTTCCTTAAAAAAAAAAATGTTCAAAATGATGTCTTAATTTTTTATTTCCTCGTTGCTTGTTTGTATCTTTTGATTTGAGTTTCATGTGGTTTTTACGCACCGGCAAAATTATTAAAATTGCAACTTACAATATAGGAATAAATTTATGAGTAGACTGAAGTTAAATAAAATAAAAATAAATAAATAAAAAATAAATGCTTCAATAAATCACAATCAGTCTCCCCAGGTTATTTAAATTTCTTGTAATTTCCTTCTCATTGTTCTATGTGGTTTCAGTGATCTTATATCTGCTGCTTGGCTTTAACTAAGATTAAAAATTCATTTATACTAAATTTTTTTTTTTTTTTTTTTTAAATACAGGGTGCAAAGCATAGTCACGAGAATACCTTTATCTCCGCAACTATTGGTCGCAAATATATAGTTTCAGTTACAAAATGTTTTAAAAAATATGAGCACTTACTTTTTGCTTACTTTTTTTTTTTTTTTTTCTTTTTTTTTTGTAAATGCATTTTCTTATTGGAGGACATCTGAGACCAATTGTTGCGCAAATAAAGGCCTGCTCTCGACTTTGCACCCCGTATATTCTAAACATTTCTGGGTACTACTTTGTAAGTCCATGGATAGTTTATAAATATATTTGAATGCTGAAGTTCATAGAAAGTTTTAATATTCCAACATAAAAAAATAATTTCGAAAATGAATGTACCAATACACCGCTAAAATAATATATAATTGAGTTTAGAATATATTGTTAATTTATAATAATAAGAAATTGAAACGAAAAATTAAAAATTAGTTAGAAGGAAGAAATTTAAAAAATTTCCAAATACTTAAATATATAAATATTTTTTTAATCAAAATATTTTTCTAAAATATTTAACATATTTCATATTTTTAAATTTCAGTGCAAGTGTGTATACATATTTTCAGTTTACAGCAGCAGTTTACAAAAATGATGTTTGCAGGTATTTAAATTTATTCCACATGGCAATGTAATTGGTATTCTTTAAATGTTTAAATTTCTTTAAATTGAGTCAACGCAATTTTTACTCATTTGATGTAATTATGCTATCAAGGCATATTAAATAATTAATAAATGTAAATATTATTATTATTAATAAATAATATAGTAAGTATATTATTTATAATTAATATATTATTTCTTAGTATATCATTTATTTACTTATTAATATCGTCTTTTATTTTATTTATTTTTTAAGCAGAATATGTTTTTTTATAAAGATGTGGAATAAAATTGAATTGAATCTTTGTTTTATTATGCAGTTAAACAAGTTGATATATTTTATTTAATAAATTACAGTAAAGAGATATTTAAAATTATAAGTCGGTGAAACTTAGGATATTATTTTTAAAATATGCAATTTGCATAATCTATATTATATATATGATCATATAAACATTAAATAAATACTTCAGAATTTAAAAAGAAAAACAAAGAATTACAAACCTTCTTAATTTTCTTCATAAACCTTACAAACCTTTTTTCAAACTTTCTTAATTTTCTTTCAAAAAAACACCCTTGCAACTAGCATTTTAAAATACACAATGACCAGTCTGCAAGGGCATTCACTTAAAATTTACTCTCATCTTTTAAACTCTTTATGTTACTTCATACAGAAACATAGTAACCAAAAATAGTCATTTTAACAATTTCCATCTCAGAAGACTAAATTAATAAAATGAATCCATAATTTCTAAGCGGTTTTCTATAACTGGAGCAGTTTTTTCTGCGATAAAACGCTGCTTACAAGTATCAAAAGTTAGTCTTAAGAACTTACGCAGATATGAAAATGATTGTTTAATTGATATTAAAATAAGACTTTAATAAATAGAACATAGAGAATATTACAGGTTAAAAATATTACATTTTTACCTTTTCTAAAGCTTATCCAAGTCATTATAACGCGAAAACTGAATAAAACAGATTACATGTTTTAAAACTACCGCTTCACATAACGACACGACATTCCCAAGACCTGGCGCTGGCGTTTGTTTGACTTTGCACGGTCAGCGAGAATTAAATAAATGCAATCCACAGATGTCAATTTCATCTGCTCTTCCCTTCTTACATCCGGAATAATCATGTTTCAAAGTTCAACATTTGAAACAGAAATTTATTAAGCATTTATAGCTGTAGAAAATTATGTTTTTTTTTTTTTTTTTTTTTTAGGAAAAATGGAGCTGAGTTAAACAATTATTTAAATTTTTATAAAGTATTTGAAAAACTTATGAGATCACTTTATTTTTCCATTTTAAAATCTCGAATTAAACGGAAAAGCATATTTTGTTTTAGTGTATATTTCAGTATTGAACAAAATATTCAGCGAAAGGATCAGAAATGGCATACACTTTATTTTTTCTGTATACATAAAAAAGAACGCAATGGATGCATGGAAATTTTCGGGGTTTTAACACTCCTTGAGACGTCCTCGATAGGATTCGACAATTTTTAGAACTTGTTTGCGCATCTTAATAAAATTTTGTGGAAACTGCATCTGAAGAATCAGTGGACAGAATTTAACCTAACTTGATATTTAATCGAACTTTTATTTAAACTAGCCCTGATTAATTTTTGGAATATATGACCTAATAGGTGCTCAGCTATTATGTAATGCCCCCCCCCCTCCATGTAACAGAGGGCAGTATCTCAGTTTTTATTGAATAAAACTGCACCAAACTTGATATGTGAGATAGATATTATGTTAAACTATGGTGATCTAATTTGAGCATATATTGATTGAGAGGTGGCACTAATGTGCTGTAACTCAATCCCGTTTAAAGGAAAGCAATATATCAGATTATTATTATTATTATTATTAAAAATTCACTAACATGAGTATGTGAAATATATGTTATGAAAAACTATGATAATTCAGTTTGGGTATATATCGGCCGATATAGTACTCTTATTATTATACAATTTTTCCAGATAGCTATACCTCAGCATGTGTTAGTGAAATCTGCAACAAATTTAATATGTAAAATTTTAATTTTGAGATACAGTGTTTATTAAATTTTTGTTCATGTTAACTGGTTAAGTGACGCTGTTATATAGAATGTTACAGAATAAAGTAGTGCGATGGGTAGAAGATTTCTTTTAAACAGTTTAATTAAAAGAGAATGGCTACGTAAAATGTTCATCTATTAAGAAAATAATTTTTGAAATATATATTAAATAATTTTCTTTTATTAAAATTTATTAAATAAAATTTGGATTAAAAAAATAAATAAATAAATAAAATAAGAACAATTAAAGAGAGTAATGATTTAAAAACATTATCAATATTGATAATTTACCAGTAACATTCAAACTTAAATAGAATCATAAATAAAATATAATAAAAGTTTAAAATTATGCTTAAAGAAAGAAAAAAAAAAACTCATTTCTGTAACTTCCCGATGAGTATTAGTGACCGCGAGGTTCTACTCTCGAACCTTACAGACGGGAAGTGTTGGTTTCGATTCCTGGTCGCGCTCGTCGACTTAGGTTTTCGGAGTTTTCCGTGATTTTTTTCGAAACTCGCATAAATAAGGGTTAGGCATTCTTAGAATGATTTCCACGGAGAACACACCATCCAGACCTAGGACCCTCGTGTAGTTAGTTTGTTTTAATCCTAACACCAACATTCAATGAATATTACGAAATCAAAACTGAATCTGGGCATTTTGTCCTATTCGTAATACACTGGTCAAAAAAATTTAAGGATCAGCCCGTTTTCTCTTTCTCTTCTTTTGCACATAATTTTTAAACAAATAAACATATGAGCATAAAATTTGTATGGCCTGTTCATTATCATATTATTAACCGAATCTTATGTAATTTTAGCATAAGAATAATTTTTAAGCTAATAAATATTCAGTTTTCTCTCAAAAGTAAGCTTTCAAAAAAATGAAAACATTCAATAATTTTAGGAAAGAACACTTAATGAAAAATGGTCATAAGGATGCCTTACGGATAGGTAAAGACGCACACGCGTTCCTATGTTAGATTACAACCAAATCTTTCTACCTGCATTCATTTTCTGTTTCTTCTTTTTTCTTCTTCTTTTCGTATGTGAATAACTTTTTAAAAAATATGCATACAGACATGAAAATTGGATAAGATGTTCATTATACAATTATTTTTTGACATCATTATTATTCTAGTGCTGAGTATAGTTTACAAATTAGTAATTATATATTTTTAAAAAGTTCATTATAAAAGTAAAAGAAAAGTTAATACAAAAAGAAAAATCGAGATTTAGTTTAACATTTCAAGGTATGAGCGTCTTTACCTATCTCTAATGCATCCTTAACACCACTTTTCATTATGTGTTCTTTCCTAAATTTTTTGAAATTTTTCATTTTTTCCAAAGCTTACTTTTGAGAGAAAAATGAATATTTATTAGCTTAAAAATTATTCTTATGCTAAAATTACATAAGAATCGGTTATTAATATGATAATGAACAGGCCATCCAAATTTTATGTTCATATGTTTATTTGTTTAAAAATTATGTGCAAAAGAAGAGAAAGAGAAAACGGGCTGATCCTTAAATTTTTTTGACCAGTGTAATATCACTGAGACAGAACGTTTTATGACGGTGTTACATTTAAACGTTTTGTATAGAACTGAAATTGTACGTTTTATGGAAGGTACAATGCACACTTTTTTTGAACGTTCTAAATAATACAATTTTTGAACGTCTAATGGAACGTTCTTTTGACACGAAACACGGTGTTTGAACTATTGTAACCGTTATTAGACGTACAAAGAACGTTCCGGTGCTACTTGGGATCCTACACCCACTACCAAAAAACCAAATCCCTTTTAGGAAAGCTACCAATAAGCTGAAATACTCAGGGACTTTAACTATACTAAAGGCAAAAATCTGAAAATAAAACTTCTGAAAATGTCCTTAATAATGAGGAAGTCAATAAAAAAAACACAAATGTCACTACTGAACATAACCCAGCAACTGCACAAATGAAACCAGAAATGAAACTCCTTCTCCCCAAAATATTAATGAAAGTTTGGACACTAAAACTAAAAATAAAGTTACGGAAGTTGTTTCTAACGACTTCGGCGAAATCTTTAACACATTTCATGATCTCAAAGAGCTTCTTGAGATCACCAAACTGATTACTTTTTTCAAGATTGTTGCCAACAAAATGAGAAAATATAATAAATCTCTCGACAAAATAATTGTTCTAATTAAAGAGTTGACAGCTTTCATAAAGATCTTCCAATCAATAACCATGGCTGTAACTAACTCCCTTAATTATCTTTTGGTTCTGTCTTGGAACTGCAACTCTATTCAAAATAAAATAAATGAACTCAGAAACTTTATTTCTCTACATCCCTCTTTTGACATTGTTCTTTTGCAGGAAACTGACAGCCCTTATCATAACATTAATATAGACCACACACATAGACCAAATTCTATTTATGGTGGTACTGCTATTTACATTAAGCACGACATTCTACACTACTTACACACACAAAACGTTTTTGGGGGTTTTGATTACACGGGTATTGTCAAACAATTTCCACACATTAATCTTTTCTTAGCATTTGCTTACATCCGTCATAGTCGACAATACCCAGTTAACGACATTAGCCAACTATTCTCTCAACATACATGTTCCCTCGTTGCTGGGGATTATAATGCACACAACGTGAGATGGAACTGTGCTAGTACCACCGCCCGTGGCAAATTTTTACATAACTTCATACACAATCAAAAGCTTAGCTTACGTGCTCCTAATACATATACACACTTCCCGGGATATAATGCTCGCCTATCAATCATCGATTTCTCTATCTGTAAAAAATTACCATATCCTATTTCCACTTCTGTAATTAACGATCTCAGCTCTGACCATCTCCCTGTTTCTGAAAAAAATGATCTTATAAACCCTATTACTCCTCCTCCCTCTGTTGCCATCAATTGGGAAAAATTCCATAACTATCTCCATAACCAAAATATTACTAACCCTGAGATTAACGAGGTTGGTGATATTGATAACGCTGTTTCTTTTCTTCAACAACAAATTGACAATGCTCAAACTCATGCAACCCACCACTACTTTAAAAATAATAGATGCTTTCTACTTCCTACTTGCATTCATAACATGACTAAAAACTGCAATAAGATTCGGAGACTTTATCAGAGCTCTCGTGACCCTAATTTAAAACGCATCTTAAATAATCTCAATAATAGAATTAAGTTCTGCATTTAAGCTGAGAAAAACAAAAGTTGGAACGACTTCCTTACTAATCTTTCTCCTGAAGACAATTCACTTTGGCAGATCAAGAAAAAACTTAATAATAATTATACTGCTATTCTACCGCTTACTTTCAACAATATTACTTATTACACTGATGCAGACAAAGCTGAAGCCTTGACCTCTTCCTATGAACTACAATTCTCTCCAAACAGTCTCCGAACAACCTGGGTGATAACAGTCATCTTTGCCAGGTCAATAACTCTATTAACAAATTCCTCTCTAACCCTCCCATCCCTCCGGATACTAACGTTCAACTCTACGAAATCATTAATATTATTAAATCTCTTAAAAATCGTAAAGCTCCTGGTATTGATAAAATTTCTAACCGTGGCATTAAAAATTTACCTCTTAATTTCATTCTTTTATTAACCCATATTGCAAATAACATTCTTAAATTCTCTTACTTCCCTAAATTATGGAAGACTTCGGTAATTTCACCTATACGTAAACCCTGCAGTAACCTTACTAATCCTATTAATTTTAGTCTAATTTCTCTATTACCTGCTATTAGTAAATATATTAAACGTGTCATTAAAGTACGGCTCATCCAACACCTTCACAACCATAACCTCATCATGCCTGAACAATTCGGCTTCAGAGCCAAACATTCCACCACACCCACACACCAGTTGCTTCGCGTTGTAGAGTTTCTTAGTGAGAATCTCAACGTGAACATTCCGGCTGCTGCTATCTTCTTAGACGTCGCTAAGGCCTTTGATAAGGTATGGCACGAGGGCCTTATTTACAAATCAATTCAGCTTAAATTCCCTGCCTACCTTATACATTTAATGTACAACTACCTCAGCAAACGCACTTTTGTCGTCCGTGTAAACAACACTCTTTCACACACCGAAAACATTACCGCTGGCATCCTTCAAGGCTCTGTCATCGGACCTACATCGGACCTATTTTTTTACATATACTTTAATGATACCCCAAGACACATACACACCAACCTTGCACTTTACGCGGACGACACTGTTCTCTATATAGCTAATAGACAACAATACATTCTCTACAAATATCTACAAGAATACATCGACACTCTAATGAGCTGGTTCACTCTCTGGCGCGTTCAGATTAACGAAAATTAAACTTCAGCGGTCTACTACTCTCGCAAAATTAACTACCCTAATAGAACTATTCTTAATAACACCGCCCTTCTCTGACAAGATTACACCAAATATCTCGGCTTTCATCTCGATCGCAGATTCACACTTAGTAAGCATATTACCATTACTAAGCCAAAGCCTCCAATGTCAAAAAATCTTTTGACCCACTTCTTAAAGGTAAACATCTTTCTATTAGAAATAAATATCTATTGCATAATACATGTATTCAACCAATCCTGACCTATGTTTGCAATATCTGGGGTTCGCTTGCAAAAATAAAATTGACCGTATTGCTGGCACCCACAATAAAACTCTCCGTCAAATCAGAAATGGTAACAGATAACTAAGAAACACCACCATCAGAAAAGACCTTAATGCTACTTCTTTTCATGATCGAATTAGAAAACTTTCTAAAAAATTTTATGAAAGTATTAATAACCTTAATAATGATATAAAAGTCCACGTTTTTCTATGGTTCTTGAGACCAAACTTACACTTATCCATCTCTAACCCTATTTTTACCTTAAAAAAAAAAAAAAAGGTATTTTACAGTGATCATACATTTGAAAGTTAAATAAAGTATAACAAATGCTAAAGTAACTTTAGCATTTGTTATACTGTTTTTAACTTTTAAATGTATGATCACTGTAAAATACCTTTTTTTTTTTTTTTTTGGACAGACTGTCTTTTTGGGTATTCTCCTCGGCTACCCCTTTTCTACCTACTATTCTTTTAACATCTTAGGAATTATGAACGCTTATTTATTTTATTAAACTTCTCTTAATATTTTCGTTTTTTTTTTTTTTAATTTAAAAAAAATTAACTTTAAATATTTTTTATCTTTATTTTTACACTTTTTTTAATTATTTTCTTCCGCAGATTTTTTAATAAATCTGCAGTTAAACCTAATTTTGGGCTCATTTAATAGTTAACACACTTATCAATTGACTGGGTGTAAAGTGCCTTGCATTAGGTAACCCAACAACGGATATTCCAGTTCCAGTTCCAGAAGTAGAAAATATTCTTATAATGTTAGTGGTATGAGTTCTGCATCCGTGTTCCATCCCTGGATAGTGCTGAAGCTACCTAACATAAAAAAAAAAGTTTCAAGGGCTACTGAGACTTATATATATATATATATATTAAATGCAAGTAATTACAAAACTTTATTTATCTTCTTTAAATAAAATGGAATGTTCTGTTTTACAAAAATCATATAAGTGGTCGTACTCTACGCCCTTTTTTCAGGACACTCTCAGCGATGAGAAAATTTCAAATATATTGCTACCACTATTTTTATACACTAATCTCTATCCAATATAATCTATAATCATGACACATTGCTATAGATAAAATAATAATAAAAAAAATTGCATGAAATTAGTTGTTGCAATGAAAACGGAAATTTCTTTTTTCTAAGAGTGTCCTGAAAAAAGGGCGGAGAGTATGACTCCTGGCATATGCAAAACAAAGAAACATTGCTTTTTTTTTTTTTTTTCTTTAAAAAAAGTTTTGTAAAATATACGTTTTGTCCTTATTTTCAACTTTAATACTGTTTTAGAAATTATATTTTTAATTTTAATAATAAAATTCAAAATAATAATTTTAATACCAATCATAAATATTAATTTTAGAATTTTATTAAAACCTCTTTAAAAATCGCCTAATTTTTACTGGCTGCTGAATGTGCATGGGTAAATTTGTTTTAATTACATCCAATATAGTTGTTATATATATAACAAAAAAAAAAAAAAAAAAACCTACACTGTGGGCCGCAAAGGGTCGTTATATCGAGCATCAACGGCATACATATACTCATGAAAACATAGTAAATAAAATGTCGTATGATTTTTTTATTTCTTTAAATTTGGTGCTGTTAGCTTCGTATTCTATTAAATTAATGAACTAATCTCCTTCGACATGTTTCATATCTAACTTACCTAATACATTTAATTTAAAATAAATAATCAATGTTGAAGCTTGAAGCAGCAAATATTAACTTAACACTTTCGCGACCACTGACGTAGATTCATGTCATTTGAAAATCTCTAACTGCACAAGTAGGCGTTCCTTTCTCGATTTATGTGTTATTTATTTCTTAAGAATATACCCAATATTCATACTTTTAGAATCAAATATACTATGGATACAAAGACTTTGATTGGAAAGAAAATAATTATATATACATTTGCATACTCTCCAACATAATAATAAATATTCCATAGTATTGTTAGCCCCCGCCCTATTTTTCACACCAATAAACTTTTAGAGTAATATCCTCCATATGCTATTGCGATTAAATAAACAGAAAAATACTCAAGAAAGATACTGGTGAGAAAAAGAAGACGGGGCTAACAATACTACGGAATATTAATTAGTATGTTGGAGAGTATGCATTTGTAACATAAATGTGAATATAGAAAATGTTGTTCTGAAATATTGTAACTCGGGAGAATAACGCGCCCACAGGGCGGTCCTTGATGTCAAAAACACAAAAGCGTCGACTTTTTAGGGGGTGGGACTACACTAAACGGGAGGTTTAAATACATCAAAAAGAAATAAAAAGATTCATTTACAGGAAGGAAAACAAATGGAAACACATTCTGGCATAATACAAAATAAAATCGACATTTAGATTGGTATGATACATTTATGAACAAGATTTTGTCAATGCTGCACATTATATTTGATTTGAGGGGATAGGCGTATACGAAAAGTTTGAGAACTGTCGATGTAAACAATTAAAACTTCCTGGTAACTTCATTTTAACATGACTAATTGTCCAATTTATTTTAAAATTTGAAGATTAATTACAATAAAATATTAAATCAATAGTTTCTTTATTAAAATTAAAAACAAATAAATAAAAATTAAAAATATTCAGAATTCCGACTTCTTTAATTTATACCGATGCAATTTTAGTACCACTCGTTTTTCACGTCACTATTTTATAGATAATTTCCCACAATATATGTGACTAAGATTAAATAGGAAGAAAACTACTCATGCGTACACACACACACACACACACATATATACAATACACAATGGTATGAAAAGAAGGCTACATTAACAATGCTCTGGAATAAATTAAAGTTAGTAATTCTGAGTTGTGAGATGTTTCACTTAACATCATTCTGTAATAAAAAAATGTATTGTAAATAACTTTTTAAACAAACAAATTCAAAACTTTTTGCGACTTTAAAAAACTTTCGAAATTTTTTATTACCTAACTGAATGAATAATCTTTAAAAACAGAATTAAAAAAAAGAAATTCCCTTCTTACGCGACACAAGTGAAACCCAACTTTTCCACACAATATCTTAACTAGCAACCGCCTGCTATCCCTTTCGAGACGCTAGCGATTCAATTAAAGGAGTTTTATAGAGATGAATTAATTTATAAGAAACATGGCTTTTATAAAATTCTTTAAATAAAACTGCATTTATTTTTTCTGGTGTGTGTGTAATTAAACTATCGTATAATCATACGTAATCTATATATATAAAAAAGCAGAGTCTGTCTGTGTGTGTGTCTGTCTGTCCGCTATAGAATCCTTGGCCGTTTCACCGAGCGATACCAAATTCGACACGGTTAATGTTTACGACCCGAGAAACTCAACGCCGCAAAAAATGAAAGTTGTAACTTAATTAGTTTTGGAGATATTAATTAAAATGTCCACTCATGTCTAATCAAAAAGCGATCTCAATGACTGAGAATTCACCGCCATTGCATAAAAAAAGATATTTTAACGGAGTTAAAAGCAGAAAAAGTGGAAAATAACTTAGAAATATTTGTCCGATCGTTACGATTTCGATACCAAATGAAAGGGGCATTTTTTCTGAATCTAAGTGTGCAAGCGGCGTATCGGTACAACAATTAGATTTTTTAAAATTAATTAAAGTATGAATTTTTTGCGGCAACATCATTTGAAAAGCCAGACGACCGTCTGCCATGAAAAAGGAAATGATTGTAACCGATCAAGGTGTCACGTGTTTTGTGGTGGTGGTGGGGGGGGGATTGCAATTTTCAAATTTTTTCAAATTTTCATTCACGTTACATTTGAATTAATATTCGGCCTAGACAGCATATTATAAAGCTACTGTTCAATTTTCATGAAAATATGTGGATAAACAAAAAAATTAGATTAAATTTCGTTTTATATTTTGCACTATTTTAAATTGAGATATGCCGTTGAAATTTCGTAATATTTGTTTTAACGCCCGATAATTCGATTCTGAATATTTTTGAAAGTGTAGAATTAGTAGGATGGGCTTGAGGGGGAGGGGGGAGGCGAAGGGGCAAAAAAATAAAAAAGAGTTACAGCGTTTGAAATTAGTATTATTAGGTTTTAAGAGAGATAAATCGATTGCGGATATTTTCAAGTGTAAAATTATTAGAAGGGACGGAAAGGGGCAAAAACGTAGAAAAGGAACGGTTGTTTCGGAGAAAACAACGGAAAACCTTAAAAGCCTTTATTATTTTATACTTTGCAGAGTTTCGAATTCTGATACTACTGTCACATTTCATACTATGGATTTTTAACAGTATTTAGCCCGGAATTACGCGTTTCGGAGAAAACCACGAAAAAATCAGACATAAACCGTTTTATAATAGTGTTTATATCATTTTTGTATCTCAGCTTCTAATCAGCATAATTTCAAAAGTAATATGTCATTTTAAAACTTATTTGAATTGAATTTCAAAATTAGACGCCACAAATTTCTGTCACCTTCCACACGTTTTAAGGTGTCCTGATAAGGTTTTTCTTTTGTATGTCAGTTACTAATTAAAATAATTTTATAAGTAATACATTATTTGAAAGCTTTGTTGATTTGTAATTGAACAGTAGATTACAGAATTTTCTACCACTAGATGGCGCTGTAATATTTTTAAATTTCAATATTTCGAATTCTGAATATGATTAAATTATTTTTAATACATCATTCAAGAGATATTTTGAAGTACTTTCATATTATCGAAAGTGGAATTCGAGATTTCAACAGATTTACACGTTTTAAGGTGTCCTGATTAGGTTTTCTTTTGTATCTCAGCTACTAATTAAAATCATTTCATAAGTAATACATCATTTTAAACATTTGTTGATTTGGAATTGAACAGTAGATTACAGAAATTTCTACCAACAGATGGCGCTGCAATATTTTAAAATCTCAATATTTCGAATTATAAATATGATTAAATTATTTTTAATACATCATTCGAAAGATAATTTAAAGTTCTTTTACATTATCGAATAGCCTACATCAAATTTATACAATAGAGGGCGCTAATCGCAATTATTCGAGATTTCATCTGATGTTTTAAGTTGTCTAAAAGGGGGGGGGGGGCAAAAAATTAGAAATACAGTTTGACCGTTCAAAATTGGTATATAGGTTTTGGATGCCTACGAGTCAAATGAGGATGTTTTCAGGCCCGTGCTGGCCCGGGGGGACAGGGGGACTTGTCCCCCTGCGCCCTCTGCCTGAGGTTTTCTTGGCGCCCTAGTCACTGAATTTTTTTTTTTTTTGATAAATTATCCTCCGCAAAAGAGGAACGCGTTTATAAAAATGGAGAACAAGATCAGTTTTTATCTCCTTTTTACGAAAAAAGAAAAACAGTCGTTTTCTATGAAATTGAGATAAATACGCGTAAACAATTTCTTCAACTCTATAGAGCGCCCTTTCCTTTTTCATTCTTTTCAGGAAGTGATGAGGAAGTGTAGTAAAAGAAAAAGAAAGTGCCCTGGGCTATCTAGATCCCCAAACTGTTCTCAGAATTTTCATTCTCGTATACTGTAGGCCGTAAAAATACTACTCCCCTTTTCACTAACCGGTCTGTGCACCGGTCCGCCACTGGGGGGAAGTGACGCTCCACATGAACACGCTTTTTTCCTAGTCTACTACTACTATTATCAATAATTCACATTACTAATCATGCGCCAAAAATAACATTTATACGAAATTTCGTCCTATACTACAGTGTTAAAAATTTAGAAAAAATGGAATCACAGCGGTACCTGTAGAGCGTTTGGTCCCCATATATAATCAGCACCAATTTAGGTCACGGCCCAACTAAATACCAAGTTTGTTCGTGAGATATTACATCCATAAAATTTGTGATACACACACACACACAGATACACAGACAGACATTTTCTAAGAACAGTCAAATCGTGTTCAAGAAATCTCAAAACGTGTAAATCCGTCGTAAACTGGAGCTCGAAAACTTTCACGAATCCAATATTTTCTTCTTATATATATAGAAGAAAGTAAAAATGATTCGCGATCACTTCATTACTATTTAACCCTGTGCAACTTTTTTGAAGAATTTGTGCAAGAATAGCATGTCAAATTAAAAAGTTATATATATTTTCTTAACTTAAAAAAAAAAAAAAAAAAAAATCAACATATCCTTTTTTTTTTTTTTTTTTTTTTGAGTATAATATGCAAGTATTCAACGAATTTTAACGCTGCTTTCAGATAAGTTGATAATTCCTTTAGAGACAAATGTATCAAATATTTCGTAAAATGTGAGCATTTATATAAAAAATATTTTAACTTCGCATGTGTGAACGATAAGATACAATACAGGGTAATCAATCGTCTTTTTACTCAAATCTTGTTAGCCCGCTAATTATTGTCGTAACCAGATCTCCACTGAAAAACACGAGGTCAAGGACAAATCTTTACAGTTTGAGAAAATTTTATCAAGTAGGCATCTCATAAATTGAAAAGACTCATCCGTTTGTATAACTTGTTTGTAACTTTTGAGCAGATGAGTGTTATGTAAAATTGTGTTGATTCCATTTTTATTTGGATCATTCGACAGATGGCGCTGCTATGCCATATGCTTTTTACTTTCTTCTATATTCAGTAGAAGAAAGTATTGGATTCGTAAAAATTTTCGACCTTGGTTTTTGATGGATTTACACGCTTTGAGAGCTGTAGAACACGATTTGACCATCTTTTAGAAAATGTCTGTCTGTCTCTGTGTGTATGTGTGACAAAATTTTGGGGTAACTGTATCTCAGGTACTACTGCACAGAATTTCATACAAATTGGTATGTAGTTAGTTACACATTGACATAAATTAGTGTACATCAATTTTTGGTAAAAATTGTCCAAAAGTTTGCGTTGCCATCCCGCTTTTTCTAAATTTTTAACATGGTGGTATAGGACAAAATTTTGTATAAATGTGCATAAAGAGAATTATTTTTTAATAATCATTATGAAATATATATAATAATTATTTGTAATAGTCAACTGGGAAAAAAAAAAAAAAGTGCATGTAGGAGCCTCGCCTCCCCCCACGAGGGGAGTAAATTTTCACGATAGGTATCTTTCAAAAGAGCTCGCCAGTACCTTTAAAACGAATGATTGAACCATCGATCTGCGATAATTTAAGATAAAGTTATCGATTTTTTTCTTTTTTTAGAAAAAAAAAAAAATATGTTATCTATTGAGAGTAAAATTGACTTTTTTTTATATATATATATTTAGTGTTATACTACTTCTCTAATACGGAAATCGTCTGCATTCATCATGGAAGATAATTTTACTGAATAATAAGTTTAGTAAATTATTTTAACTGAGTGAATTTGCATAGGAAAATATTGAAGAAAGTTATGTAGTGGCGCCACAACGTACTTGTTTTGTAATTAATTTTTTTCAGATTTTACAGGTGCACTAAATTTATACATAATAATCTCAAATCTGACAATTGGACGATTAATCAGTGCTTTGATTTAAGTTGCTATCTACACCGGAGCTGCAAACATTTGTAATTTATTTCGCAGAATTGTTAATCCTTGCTTTTATTCATACCACATTTTTTGGAGAGTTCTTCCCGTCTAACCAAAATTGCATATTGTGGCAAAACTACTCTACAAAAAAGCGGTGTGAAAAAAAAAAAAAAAAAAAAAAAAAGGCGGATATTAATAATGCTACAATGAAAAACAAAACAAAACAATAATAATAATAATAATAAAATTATACTTTTAAAAAATTAAAGAACACGCTTTTATTGAAATGTGAACTAAAAAGCACAAAATATCCATCTTTATAGTATTAAAATGCAGGATAAGAAAAATCATGTGAGTGACACACCATAATATTTACATCTTTAATAAAGATAATTTAGAATTAAACAAAAACCATTTTTTAAAAATCTCCCCTGACTGGGCTCGAACTAACCTTTAGGTTCGTAACCCGGAGCTTTACCTCACAGCTACAGCGTTCACATAGGGAAAGTCTTTTTTTACAATATATATTTTTTGTTTGCTCCCAGGGCGGTTATAAACATACATACAAACATCCATACAGGGGAAGCTAATAAAAGCGTGTTAAAAATAGAAATGTCAGCAGCTCTGCTCTTTGGTCATTAATTGATGGAATATATAGTATGAGACAGTAAGAAAAATCTGCCATTGTTCCTCAAGGTGCTGAGATTAAAATTAACAGAAGATAAGCCGGTAGAAACTGAAAATTACTACTTATTTGATAGTGTGTTCCCCCCTCACCTCCCCTTTTTTATGTACTACTAGCAAGTCTTGCCTCCTGTCGCTGGTCACCACATTTAAATTGATTTTCAAAATAATGATAATAACAGTAATAATAATCTACATCTAATAATAATCTATTCTATATTTCTTTATAAATAAAAACTAAAAAGAAAATTCCTCCGAAATCGCTCAAAACCTTGCTTCGGTTTTCCGATGCCTTCGACAGTGTCTTCTCCGCTCATGCAATGTGAGTTCCGGATCCTCACTATCTGCATTTGCATCTTAACTCGACATTTCAATTTAGGTGCTCATTGGGAGACAAATTGACTCCGCTATTATTCAAGAACAGTGGTTTTTTTTTTTCTTTTTTTAATATAGATGGCTGTATTTCAGTATCTACTGAACACTTTAGTTTTGGCACAATGTTTTAGAGAGACCTAGTATCACCTGTTTCAGAAACCACTTTTTGAAAATAATGAGATTTTTGTCAGTTAATGGTGAAATAACAAATAACTCCTTATTACAGCAAAATAGTATTTCTACAATTAACTGCGATTAAACAATAAATTTATTTATTTATTTTCACTTATGGATATTATTCGGTGAACCATAAAATGACAGCAATTTAACGCTAAATATAGTAATACATATTGCAATACGTTTTGAGCGGTAAGACCTTATGAGACAAAATTTGTAGTGTGTACATATTTTGCTTCCCATTTTAAATCTTTTATTTTGATTGATTTATTTAAATATAAATACTAAACAGAGGTCTTAAATATGTATATGGCTGTTAAATCTTAATGTCTTGGCATCAAATTTAAATGTTAAAACTGAGGGGAGGGGGAGAATGAAATAAACACGAAGCAGTAAAATGCTTCACTGAATGTAGTCTCAATAAATCCAAATTATAACCACATATTATTATTATTATTATTTTTCAGACATAAAATAATCATATTTATTTATTTACACGTGAATGACGAAATAAGCATACAATTTTTTTAATATGTACAAAATTTTTAAAGTTATAATGATGCCAATTTTGTCAGATATGCATGAAAAAAATTAATTTTTTATAAATTTTTATTATTTGCGTGTAAATAAAAATATTTCTATTTATGTCGAAAATAATAATATAAGATACGTAAACTTTATTGGCAAAAGCTTAATACGCTTTAAAGCTGTTTTTTTTTTTTTTTTTTTTTTTTTTTTTTTTTTAAGCCAATATAAGGCTTTTGTTTTCATTTTGAAAAATAAATAAATAAATAAAAATAACTAATCGAAAAATAGGGCTTCGAGGTAGAGCAGGATAGTTCAAAACAGACCTCTATGCAAATTTCTGTAACTCTGTGGCCAGCCGTATCAAAGTGTCAGCCGTGCGATGCGTCAAAGCGACTAACGCACAACACACATACACAGAATCAATAAATATCTTAATTATTTATTTAAAAATAATCACACACAAGAACATGAAATTTTCTGCTTAAAAAAAAAAAAAAAAAAAAAAGAAAGAAGAAGACACTGTCTATCTCTGTGTTGTATATGTCTAGGACATTGAAACTCGCTCGCAAGCAAATGGATTGATTTCAATGTTTTTTTTTTTTTTTTTTTTCTCCTTTACAGAAATGCATAAAATTTTTAGACTTTGCTGCTTTATATCAAAGAATCGCGATCTTATATCGTGAAAATTAACATATTTTAATTTGTAGTGAAATCTACACTCGACTATTCTGTGCCAAAATTATTTTTTTCTTTTATGTTTTCTCTTTTTTTTTTTTTTTTTTTTTCCAAATGTGTATGTCTTTTTAATCTACTAGGGGGCTCTGCCCCCTGCTCGCTCCGCTCACCAACCCCCAAGGAAGGCTTTCCCTCACCCCGACTTGCTTCTCTCATTAACCCCTGCTGGATTCTACCCGGCTATTCTCAACTTTGCCTTTCATTGAATTGGAATATTAATAATACATAATACAAGAGAAAAGTTTAACAATATTATAGAAATCCACCATATTTGGTATCACATTGAAATACACAATATTTAATATTATATCGTTTCACAAGACCTTGGAGCCTCAAAGATGGAGAAATCTTCTTGACATTTGTTCTGCGCATCTCGTCAGTGGTTTGCGTACGTCATGGAATGTTTACACCATGGAACCAATCAGCTTTGCTGACTGGGATAGTTTGTTTTGTTTGTGTGAGCGATCAGCGATTTGAGAGAAAAATTTTTTATTATTCATTTAAAACATATTTATATTTTTTCAAGTTATTCCTCCTTTTGATTTGGATACTTTGAAATTAAATAGATTTTGTTTGATGAATATCTCGTGGGTGTATTGTTTATAGGATTGCTGCAACTTCATTATTGTATCTTTAAGACTACTTTTATTTGCTATATATATTTTAATCGTCTTATTATATAATACTCACCAAAATTTATTGTAAACATATATTAAATTTATAACTTTTAAAATGAAAAATCTACATAGAAGTATTTTTGGAATAAGTTGAATGTATATCTTTTTCTTTCATATATAATCTTAAGTGTGCCTGACATTAATTTAATTTTATTATATAGCTGTTGATTCGTAATAAGGCAATTCCACGGAAATGTCAACCTGAACGTCAATATTTCAAATTTAACAAAATTTTGAGTGTGATACTTACATATTTTTAAAGCTTGTAATATATATTTTAGTAGCGTGAAGTTTGAATTATATAAATTGTTTTGTGAAAATGGGTTCGTCCATGTGTTTTCAGATTAGGACATTTAAGAAATGGACTTGCATAAAATGCTTAAGTATGTTGCTTGTTACTTGTACATGTATAATTTTAAATATTTAACTGTTTAATTATGTATATATCTTTTGTTAATTAAAAAGGAAAGAAAGACATATTAGTTTTGTATTTGATTTAATTAAGGCTTTTTTATTTTGGAAAAGAAAAAAAAAAAAAAAATGATGATGTAACAATTTTGTCAAAAGTTTACTCTTTAATAATCCTCTTGTAAATATTAATTTTACATATTTACTTAACGTATTTGAAGCTGGATGCAGTTAAATTAAATTTAAAAAAGAAGCAGATTACGTTTAGATTATGAATTATCGTTGTTTTATTGAAATACAGTGTAAACAGATAAAAGTAAGCTTAATCGCAAATTTATCATCTACCACTTGTATTTAATTTAATTTTTAATGCAGTATCTATAAATAAAGGTTAATTTGCAGAAAATTATGCATTAAAAAGTTTAAAAGTACTGTGCAAAGCCCTGTTTAAAATATAATCTATAATATTTATTGAATTAGTTAAAGGCAGGTTTTTTTGTGCTACACATGCTTTACAAATTTTTTTGTTTGTAAAATCAACCCATGCCAAGTGTGTTTTAGTTTTAAACATTCAGGAATCATTCCTCTTTTTGAAATAAATGATAAAATGCTCTTAAAAAATATTTTATATCTTTTGATTTTGAAAATTGGGCATTTTTTAGCTTAAATAAACACATTATGTTTTATAAGAGATAGAGAAATTTCGGACTCCTCATTTTAAAGAGAATTTTATAAGATTTAATTTGATGTCTACCTTGATTATGTTAGTTAAAAAAATATTTTTATTTATTTATAAAGCTACTGTTTTGTAAACTTTTCGAAAAAAAAAATATATATATAACAAAAATAACTTAAACTTTTTAATAAGGAATTATGACAAGTTACTGTACATGTAAGAATATAATTATAAATTTTACTTACATGGTAAAAGACCTCATTTTTAAAATTAGTAATCCATAAAAGATGAATACACGTATGGATTATACTATAGCTGAAGTCGAAGAATCCATAGCCTAGTGTAGGGAAGGGGCCGGCACCTGGAAAACAACTAAACCCCTACACAAAATTGGAAAACTTGTTTTTTGCGTTTAAATTTAAAAGGCCCTACTAGTAACATGTGTTCAAGTATTGATTTTTGTGCCATTTTACTTAGCTTAAGTAAAAAAAAAAATAGTTTTTGTTTAATTTTTCCATTGTTGAGATTAAATATATATATATATATATATATATACATGCGCAAGTTGCCATCAGATTTTCATACTTTAGATAATTTTAAAAAAATCTAATTGTCCATTAATCAGACGGATTCAGAAAAATGCCCCTTTCATTTGGTACCGTATTTGTAACGAAATTTTGATTAGATTTTTTAAAATTAATTAAAATATGAAAATAATAACCTGGTAAAAGCTTTAAAAAGGGACATTTAAATTTTTAATTGTTGAAAAAAAAAAAAAAAAAAGAGATATTGTTTGTTTTGATACTGATTATTATTAATTTTCTTTTCTTTAAAAAAAAAAAAAATAATAATAATAATTTTTGACGAAATTCTGGCAAAAGCAAAATTTAATTCTGTGGATTCGAAAGGAAGTATCTGTCATGAAAGAAACTCACACAACAGTTCATATTATTTACAAAACAATAATATTGTGAGTGACTTAAATAAACTATTCATGCATTAATCATGTAATACACAAGTTTTTTAGTTTAATCCTTTCTTTCGTCCTAGTTTAAATAATTTGTTTCCTTCCCATTCAAAGGAAGTAGTTTTCGTTATGCAGTATCCAAAAGAATTGAAATTTAAAATTTCAAGTAGTTAATTTCTGAAAATTTTTAAAAGACCTAATACCATAGAGAGAAAATGGTCCAGATGCTGTCTATTAAATTATGCGGTTTCTGTGACGCCAACACTCAATAATGTCCAATTTAAAATTTGGACTGTAACTGAGAAGTCACAGAGGGGGATCAGCACCTCCCCTTTCCAACAGTGCACTCTTTGTCATACTAACATTTAACCAACTTGAAATTTAAAATTTCATAAAGTTAAGATTGTAAGTGATAAAGCACAATTGGGGGAAGAGGAACAGAACCTGTCTCCTTCCAATTGCACAGTCTTTGGCAGACTACCACACACTCAACTCCTAATTAAAAATTTTGTGAAGTTTAGAGTTTTCAAGATAAGGCTTCGTGGGGGGGGGGGGAGATGCTCCCTATTTTAATGATTCAGTCTTTGTCATATTAACACCCATTTAACTCCAAATTTAAAATTTTGTAAAGTTCAGAAAATGGTTTTTTTTAGATAAAGCACCGTAGATGGTAAGATGTGTTAAGATCCTCCCCCTTAAACTCATTCAACTCCAAATTAAAATTTTTGTGAAGTTCGGGCCATGATTTTTTATGATAAGGCATGGGGGGGGGGGTTAGAGCCTCCCTCCCTTTAACGATGCAGTTTGTATCATATTAACACCCATTCAACTCCAAATTTAAAATTTCAAAATTCCATGTAAGTGGAATGGGTGTTGTATCATACGGTACGGTAACACCCATTTAACTCCAAATTAAAAAAAAATTAAAGTTTAATCCATGATTTTTCATGATAAGGCATGGGGGAGAGGGGTAAGACCCTCCCCTCTTTTAGTGATGCAGTTCATATAATACTAACTCCCATTCAACTCCAAATTTAAAATTTATAGTTCAGTTTGAGATAAAGCACCGTGAGGGGGGGGGAGTGGAGTTAAGACCCTCCCTCCTTTTAATGATGCAGTCTTTGTCATACTAGCACTCATTCAATTCCAAACTTCAAATTTTGTAGTTTCAGACCATGATTTTTTGAGATAAAGCACGTGGGGGGTAAGAGGAGTTAAGACCCTGCAGTCTGTCATATTAGCATCCATTTAACTCCAAATTTAAAATTTTTTAGTTCAGACCATGATTTTTTGAGATAAAGCCTCATGGGGGGTAAGAGGGATAAGACCGTCCCCCTCTTTTAGTGATGCAGATTGATGCTTCACATTAACTAAGATGTCGTACATCGGTAGCACATTGTCGCAGGCGAAAAATGTCCGTAAATTGCAGACAAAGACTGTCTGAAAGTTGTGGGCAATTTTTTTTATTAGAGCAGACAAAGACTGTCCGAAAGTTGTGGACAAATTTTTTTATTAGTGCAGACAAAAACTGTCTGCAAGCCGTTTTTCTGTGTCCGCGACGTTTCTACCACTGGGACATGTCTATGGATATTATATGGGAAATGCCGATTGATAATCAGCCAGTATAGCTAAATGGTGGTAGAGCATCTGCATAAAAAGATATTTATAGTTCACATAATTGCTTATCAAAATATCTTTTACTTGTTAAAAACCTCAGTTTTCTGCTAGAAAGGCCTCCATAAATGACACTCCACTGAGGGATACAACTCTCATTTGTTAGTCTTTTTCCAAAGCACCAATATATCCGCTTTTTCATCTACTGTCTAGAGCTCCTTATGCATGAACAACACCTGACCTTCCCAGAAGCCAAACTCGTATTATTCTATAGGGAAATTTGTTTCAACAATTATCCATTGTTTAATGTGTATTTTACTTTCAATAGAAGAAAGTATTGGATTCGTAAAAATTTTCGACCTTGGGTTTTTGATGGATTTACACGTTTTGAGAGCTGTAGAACACGATTTGACCATTTTTACTTTCTTCTATATTCAATAGAAGAAAGTATTGGATTCCTTAAAATTTTCGACCTTGGGTTTTTGATGGATTTACACGTTTTGAGAGCTGTAGAACACGATTTGACCATTTTTAGAAAATGTCTGTCTGTCTGTATGTGTGTGAGAGAGACAAAATTTTGTGGCAACTGTATCTCAGGCACTACTGCACAGAATTTCATACAAGTTGGTATGTAGTTGCACCTTGACATAAATTAGTGCCTATCAACCTTTTGGTAAAAATTGTCTTACAAGTTGCGTTGCCATCCCGCTTTTTCTAAATTTTTAACATGGTGATATAGGACAAAATTTTGCATAAATGTGCATAAAGAGAATTAATTTTTAAAAATCATTATTAAATTTAAAATAATTATTTGTAATAGAGATAGTCAACTGGGGGGAAAAAATGTGTATTTAGGAGCCTCGCCTCCCCCCTGGGGGGAAGTCCCCCCTCAAGGGGAGTAAATTTTCATAATGGGTATCTTTTAAAAGAGCTTGCCAGTACCTTTAAAATGAATGGTTGAACCATCCATTATAACTTAATCAAAATAACTTAATCAATTATAACTTGATCAAAAGATTATAGAAAATCTTAATTTTCATTTACTTTTATACATTTTAATTTATAGCTTGTATTCAAAATAGACTAAACATACATACAGTATATATGTGTATTTCTGATAGATTGGAGTGGAAGCGGAAAACCTGTGGGAAAAATAACAGACCCGTTAAACGAACCTGGGCCTTCTGCTTAACGTGCAGATGCTCTAACTATTGAGCTATCCTGGCTGATAACCAGCTCAGCATTTTTCACATAATATACGTTGGCAAGGTCACCGAGTCAGCAAACACGCAGCTATTTCAAGTGACAAATTGATCATGGCACAACTCCAATAGGCCACAAAATTTTAATTTAGTTATTTTATACATCAACCTTCAAAATTCATTTCTAATTAGATTGGAGTAAAAGGCAGATTATTTATACTATCTGAGTGAAAAATACCAGAGCCGGAAACTGAACCCAGGCCTTCTGCTTGTTTGGTGATATACATTAGTTTATTTAAGCAGAAGGCTAGGTTCTATTACCGGCTCTGGTATTTTTCACATAATTCGTATTAAAAATCAGCCTTTCATTCTGATCTACTAGAAATTAATTTTCAAGGTTGATGTATAAAATCTATATATATAAAAATGAATGTTTGTCTGTATGTTATTTATAAAATCGTAAACGGCTTGACCGATTTCGATCATTCTTTTTTTGTTTTTTTCCTTATAGGTCAGGGATGGTTTAGGAAAAAAAAATTGAAAAAATCTTTAAAATTAATTAAAATATGATAATAATAAACTTATTGACTTAAAAGCCATTTAAATTTTTAATTGTTGCCAAACAAAGTTCACGAGATATATTTATTTATTATTTTCAGCATAAAATGAAATATGCTTTCATGCGAAAAATAAGAAATTACTACATGTTAAATTGGTCGATGAGAAAATGACACATTATAATTTTAAAATAAAATAGTAATCCGCGATTGTAATGAAATGCTCGCCCTCTGGTGGGCTAAGGTGAAATTACAATAAACATGGTTTAATTCGAATTCCATACAGCCGCCATTGCTTGCCGATATTTAGTTTCACATATATTTATTGAATAAAAATGAATAAATACGGTAAAAAAGATAACACATACTGTTGTGTGCTACAATCTAACTCCAAAGGATCAAGAAATCCAGAATTGAGCTTCCATTTATTTCCAAATGACAAATTTAAAATTTCAGTTGCTTCGGCTAATGGAAGTAAAGAATTAATCAGATGATTTGAAATTAATATTTGTTCAACTTCAGTTAAAAATCTACTTCCGATCGAACTTTGAATAAACTGAAGTATTTTTTCCAAAAGCAATCAATTTTCCATAATGTAATGGCGGTAGAAATTATAGTACGAATATTAAGTAGAATAACAAAAAGAACACTAATGGAACACACGTGGCTATAATGTTTACTAACAACTGCAGTGTTGAGAAAGCGCCATCTATCGATTATTACAATCGCGGATATTACAAATTTTTTTTGCAGTTTTTTTTATATACCTCAACTTCATATATATTTTTTTTTTTTTAGTATGGCGGATGAAACACGCTTGGCATAAAAGTTAATTCAGCATTATGGTAAAGGTATTTTCTTATTGATAATTCTTGACAATGTTTTATAATTTTGATGCTGAAGTAGATCGGACATTTTTCGCCAAGGAAAAGATAGAAAAAAAATACGCAAGCGAAGTGATGACGCCACTGGCCGTTCGTGGATGCAAGAAAAATATTTCCTATGTTAAACGCCCATTGGATTTTTTGTAAAAAATTATTAAAAACCGAGGAAAAATATTTCCCGATTTTAATTCGCATATTTAGGTATAGATATGTATTAGTTATCATGTCCATGCATTAGGTTAAGTTATTTTTTTTGTAAAATTGACAAAATTTGAATTTTTAATTTCAAAACTCTAGAAAAAAAAATGGCAAACTTCCATATTCGATTGTAAACACAAACATTTAATTTCAAAGGATGATATTAACACAATAAATATCCAACTAATATACTGATTAAATGGGAAATGATAAATATTCTATCATAATTTGAGGTCAAATTTGTTTTCAAATGTCTAAATAAAGTATCTGATATAAGATACTAATATGTTGTAGCGGAATAGATTTGATATCGGTCATCCTTGGTAGAAAAATAAAATATCGCCAAATTATTTGGCGAACATAATTTAATTCCTTTCAAAATTCATGGTTATTTTAACAACTTATTTTAAGACAGTAATGAATAATATGAAACAATATTTCGTACAATGCATATTACGAAAATATACATCTGGCATGTATATTTTCGTATTATGTTTTTGATCACCAAATACAATAAGCGCCAAGAACGACAGAGTTTTGAAATTTAAAATTAAAATTTTGTCAATATGACAGCAAAATAACTCAATCTAACACATGCACATGATAACTAATACATATGTGTACCCAAATATGGGGATTAAAATCGGGAAATAATTTTCTTCGAATTTTAATCATTTTTTACAAAAAATCCAATGGGCGATTGACATAGGAAATTATTTTCTTGCATCCATGGACGGTCAATGACGTCACACTTCGCTTGCGTATAGGAACAATAATCGCATAAATTATATTTTGGTCTAAAACGGCAACAAATATTTAAAAGTCGCCAAGGGCATTAAGGCTGTACCATGATCAAGTTTACATACTAATTTATTTATTTTTCTATATACCAACTACTATTAACTAAGCATGAAGTATATATAACCACAAAATAATAATTGTCTCATGCGATAGAAGTTGCCGATCATAGCATATTGTAATATTATATGTCGCTTGAAATTGCTGTCATTCTATGGTTGATTGATTAAATCAAATAAATATAGGAAATAACTTGAGAGCAAATATTATGTACATCACATATAATGTTGTTCATATGTAACTGGGATTCAGATATAAAAGAGCTACTTCAAATTTTTCGATACTGTCCGTATCGAAACTGTTATGTATGATAAGCAACCAAATAGAAGCCCACGGGTAAGCCATTGTTGCAGGCAATAGGGACAGGCACCGGAGATTGCAAGGACGAACAAGGCGCTGCCTAAGGCAGCGGAAGCCCAAAGCAAGCTTTTGACCGATTTCAGTTTTTTTTTTTTTTTTTTTTCCATAAAGCATATAGAAAAGAGTTTGCCAGCGAAGCAGGCAAAGCCGTCCAAAATTGTTTAAGAACTAAAATATTATTCAACAATTCGCCGGGAAATGAAAAAAAAAAAAAAAAAATCATTTATTTGTAAAAAAAAAAAAAAAAAAAAAAAAAAAATTGAAACTCATAAATATTATATGAATTTCACCACATAGTTAAAATTTTAATTAACCAGTCACCAAATTATTATTAGAACCAGATTAATATCGTGCAATAGTGAACTAAAATCATACAAAGAAAGGTTTCGAAATAAAATTCATAATTGACGACCCAGTTTTTATACTTCTACAACGCAGTACTGTTTTAGTACAGAATCCCTATGGACGAATTTTAAATTTTTATCGCCATGTTGGCGATAACTTTTTATTTATTTATTTTGGCATTTTATTTTGGCTTTCAATGAGTTACAAATTTTTTTGAGTGTACTTTAAGACTCTGTTTTGCACAGCACCACAATGATAAGGTTTCATTTCATTACATGTTATGATCAAACCGTCAGTTCCCACACATAGACATCAAAATTTCCACGTGAACGAATGGGATGAGCTCTGGTATTTTTCACATAATTCGTATTAAAAATCAGCCTTTCATTCTGATCTACTAGAAATTAATTTTCAAGGTTGATGTATAAAATTTCTAAATAAAAATGTATGTATCTATGAAATAGCTTCAAAACATTTTAAGGCATAGTTCATAAAATTTTGTTTTATTCAGAATCACTCTTATGCTATTGTGCATAAATAGCAAATAATGAGGAATTAAGAAGATATCAAAAGGTATTGATACAGCAAAATCTAACTTCAGTTTTTTTTCTCATGATTACAATGCCAATGCATATTCTAGAAGCAAAAAGTGGCTCATTAAAGGACCACTTCACTCACCGTCGCCATATAAGCCGAAGCTAATATTATTCTATGGTAAATTTTCTTTATTTATTACTAATTAGCTAATACATATTTTTAAATTCTGTTTTCACATTCAGAAAATTCCAAACTGCTAAATTGATGCTCTTTTTTTGAAAACATATTTTTTTCATTTTAACTATTCTATTTCGAAGCTGTAAAATACAAATTTTTAATATGTAAAATTTTTCATTTTGCAATTTCAAAATAAAAAATGAAAAAAATTCGTTTTTAAAAAATGAGTGTCAATTTAACAGTTGGGAATTTTCTGAATGTAAAAACAGAATTTAAAAATATATATTAGTTAATTAGTTATAAGTAAAGAAAATTTCCCATAGAATAACATTGCCTCGGGCTTCCGACGAGGGTAAGTGAAGAGGGCTGTTAAGGTTGCACATCAAATTCCCTGTTTCTTCCTTCCTATGTTATCCTATGGGATTTTGTTGCTTAGTTGTATATAACAATCTGTCATTGAAATATGAAGTGTTTTGAAAGTTATTCTTTGAACTTTTTTTTTTTTTTTTTTAGCTTAATGAGCTAAAAAAAATTAAATCAATTGATAAAAAAAAATGCTCATTGATTATGTTCAAAGAGTTATATTTGTTAGTTATAGAATATTACTCAATTCAATAATTATTGAATATTAAACAGAATACGAAAAGCTTCATTTTTGAATGAGAGATCATCAAACTAAGCAACAAAAGTTCCATTGAATAATATGTAGAAGAATAGTTGAAACTGACTGACATACTGCCATTAATTCTGATGTTCTGAAATGTTAGAGAAAAAAAAAAAAAAAAAATAAATAAATAAAAAAAATCCTTTCTCTGAATATATATTCAGATTTCCCAATATTGATATACTTTTTTTGGTGATATACAGTCGGCAGCAAAAGTTTCCGAGCATTAGCCAATAATTCTGATATCGAAAAAGTACACTTAATACTGTTTTGTTAAGTAAATCCTTGTCGGGTCATGTTATTTGACTGACTAAGAACATAACTCGACATTGGTTTATTTAAGAAGGCAGTATGAATTGTACTTCTTTTGTACAGGGATTATTGCTAGTGCTCGGATAATTTTGCTGCCGACTTTTTATCACCAAAATATATATATAAATACTGGGAAACAATATTCACGAATCTAAGAAATTGATATTGAAAAGTATCAAAAAATGTTATTCAGAAATATTTGAAAAAAATATTTTAGAATATCATGAAGTAATATTCAAAGACCTCAAAAATAGATATAGCTAAATATCTAAAAATATTATTCAGAAATATTAGAAAAAAATATTTCTAAATATCCAGAAGCAATATTGGAAAATCTCAAAAATTAATAAAGCCAAATATATAAATATTTTATTCAGAAATATTAGAAAAAGATATTGGGAAATATCTTGAAACAATATTCAAAAATCTATAAAATAGATATTGCTAAATATTTAAAAATATTATTCAGGAATAACAAAATATAATATCAAGCAATATCTGAAAATGTTATTTAATAATGTCAAAATACAATATTTACAGATGTCTGTAAATATTGGCCAACATTAATAAATGTCAAAAAATAATATTCCTGGATATCTTTTAGGGAGGGGGGGGGGGTTCATTTTACGTTGGCCAATATCAAATTTTTATATTGGCCGATATTTTTGTGCTACCTGGGATAATGCTTAGTTCAGTAGTTTTTATACTGAATAATTAGTTCAAGATGTTGAATAAAAACTCCATTTTAACCTTAAAATTATAAAAAAGGTAAAACAAGTTAATGCAATATATATTAGTAATGCGCTGAATATTCGGTTTGGCCAAATCTAAAACTATTCAGCTAGTTGAACATATAAAAATTCAATTTTTAAAAATTTTAAATCATTTGAAAAAAAAAAAAAAAATATTTTTAATTATCATTAAGATTTTTCAGAGTAATTAAGAAATAGATAATACTTAAATGAAGACAACTGTTTTATCTAGTTTCAAGTAACATTAAAGAAAATTAAGTATTAGTTGCATTAATAATAATATCAGACAAAAAAAAAATTCTCTTTTTCAATAACAGTATAACGATGCATGTTTCTAAAGTTGAGTTAAGAAAGAGCGTACATAATTCACATGATGTTGCCATTTAGGAAACTTCAAGAGATGAAACAAAGATCACATTCAAATCTGGCAAGAAAAATGACACAAGTCATAAAATAGCAATTTTGAGTTTGTCATTGAAAAATGCATATGAAATACCCCAACATGCACAAAAAACATCACATCTCTATTTCACAATTTATTCATATGAGAGTAAGAAGCATTTTTGGAGTGGCATACAAGAGGTGGGGCAGAGGGGGTGTTCTGCCCCGGGCCTCAAGTCATAAGACAGCCTTCGGAAAAACTTAACCTTTAAGTATATATATTTGGTGAAGTTGCCGTGACATTATTTTAACTAGAAAAATTCCCTGGAGTTCTTTAAACCGTAGATTTCTGTCTAAAACAGCCTTAATGTACAAAATGTGACCATTGAGCGACGACTCAAAAAAAAAAAAAAAAAATATATATATGTAAAGCCTAATTAAAGCAGTACAAATGGTACCAGTGCCTTCTTGTTGTGTGTTTGGCTTTTGAATCAATCTTAAAATTTATTTCAGTGCCTTTTTATAGTAATAAATTTAAGTGAAGAAGTGTGAGGGGGCCCTCTAAATAGTAGGGGCTCCAGTCAGAGGTCCCCCAGTGAAAATTTTGCCCTGGGCCTCGAGAGTTGTAAGTCCGCTAATGCATTTGTGTCAGTTTTAATAAAGGTTAGACAATAGATTGTTACTTTTAAATTGATTTTTTTAAATGCTGCATTTCTGGATTATGTTATTATCATTTCATGTGGAGATGACAAGATATTGCTTTTTAAGAAATTTCATGCGTTTGTTAAGAAACCTTACAATTATTAATTTTTTTTTTTTTACTGTGAGTTCAGCATTACACCACTACTTATGTATAGTAATATTTCCTAATATTTTTCTACATTTATGTAAACCACTGTTTCTGAATAGTTTTTTTATAATTAAAAAAAATAAATATTACTAAATGTAAATGGTATTGCTGAAAGAGTTTGCAAAGAATTAGGCTGATTGACACGATAAAAATAAGAACTTAATATAAGAATAAATCAGCCAGCCAAATAGTTCCTACTCCGGTTTGAAGGATATTCGGCCAAAACTGCTAAAAAAAACTTATTTAAATTGATATTTTTTTTTTTTTTTTATGCTTTTTGTATATTTAGACCAATTATTATTTTTTTTTCCTTTTTCCCTCACATTAAGTTAAAAAATATATTTAAAATGAAATTTAAGGCAGACAGATGATTAACCCCTTGGGTACATTTGACGTCTGAGACACGTCATTCACTTTTTTTTGTTTTTTATTTTTGTTTTACAATTCTAATTACTTGAAGACATCTTAATACTACATATGTCACCAATATTTTAGAAATAAATAAATTCTTACGTAAAATGTACTGCTTTTACATACTACTCCAAGCAACCAAAAATTATATCCGTTCCACATGTAAATATTTTCTCAAATAAATCCGTACCCAAGGGGTTAACCATTAATATTATAAAAAGGCACCTCACAACTGGTGTTTAAAAGTAATAAGTACAAAACTTTGAATAAATGCCATAAAATGCAAGAACTTGCAACAATTGCTTTAGTTACAAAACATGATCTTTTTTCAGGCGAACAAAGTAGATAGATTGCCACTTTATTTGTAACACTCCTGCCTATTTAGTTCACCTTACGAAAGCCCTTCAACCTAAAATTATTGTGTGCATTACCTCTGTTTGCAACATTCGTGCCTACTTTGTTCGCCTGACAAAGGGTTGTGTTTTCTCTCAACACTAAACAACTGTTGCGAGTTCTTGCATTTTATGGTGTTTATTCAAAGTTTTGTACTTTGTAATCACTAAAATGCAGAACCACACAAAAATATTCAAATAAATAATAGAATATAAGTGAAAATTGCTCAAAGTATGATTTTAGTTGTATTCTGCTTTTTCTTTTAACTATACTCTCATTTCATGGCATATAGTAAATATAAAAATATGCGATGTCATGGTTTTGCCTGTTTACTTTTTTGTATGTAAGATTAACATTTGTATATAATTACTTGTTGTGTATAAGATCCATAGCTGGATCTCATTTTTTCCAGAAACAATATAACTGATACTTTTCAGCTACAGATAATAACGTATTCAGGCTTTTGCAATTAAATGCAATAACTTTTATGCTTAGCAGCCATTTTGAATTTTTTTAACTAAGAAAAAGAATGACATCAGCAAAATTTGGGTTAAAAGATAAACCACAGGTATTTATTATATAATTTTATATACTAAATGTAATATTTAAGAGGACAAATATATAGCATTGTTTTAAGGAAACAAAAATGATTTAATATTCTACAAATATATAAATAATAAATAAGATAGGACAAAATACTTACAATTAGGCTTAATAAAGAAGGTGGGGGGAAAAAAAAAACTTGAAAACAGAAATTATCTTATTATTAAATTTAGATTTTAGGATATGTTAATTGTAAATTAACTAGTATGATAATTAATACACATAATAGTAACATTAAACTTGCAGTGCTTTTTAAAAATATCTAGCATAAAATGTGCTTCACCTTTAAAATACTTTTCATACAACTTAAAGTACTTATATTCTATAATTCAATGCATAATACTACATATTCTTTAGGATGTATTAAAATACAGACATGCCATAGTATAAATAATATTTCCCATGGAAAATTTCTTGCTTAAGTACTTAATTTATTTCCATGTACTGTTTAAAAACATAGACAAAATGACATGTGCAGATATTTACCCTGCTCATGTGTTCATTAAGTGAAAGCAATAAAGAAAATATCTTAGAAAGAATAATTAAATATTTTAAAGCTTACTATTAAAATATTTTTCTAAATTTTACAATTTATCTGCAATATTAAATGTTTTTATACGGTCTCATTCCTTTGCAAAATAATACTAAGTGCATGCGATCTACATTTCGACTACAAATAATCTGAATTATTTTTATGACTACATAAAAATCTTTGTAAACATTTTTTTCACAGGTTTTATGGATTTTTGCAAAGTAAAATATTCATTGCCACAAATGTGCTTGGCTCTTTTAAAATCGAACTGAGAATTCCTACTGAAAATGTTAAAAACAATGAGTCAAAATAACATTTTATAATTTATTGAGTAGCCTACTGTAATGTGTAAATCTATACTTTTTTTTTTCTTTGCTCAACATCTTTAAATATTAAGTACTTTCATTTTCATCAACAAAAACAAGTTTAAAAAAAATAGCATTTATAAGATAATAATAACAAGTTTAACACCTTTAGAGACAGACGTATTGAAGGACTAAATAAAGTTACACATTTAAACACAAATATTTTGCACTCAATTCAGTCATCAAAGATCAACAATCTAAAATCACATCAGTATTTTGTATTTTATTTTACATGTGAACGTAATTGATAAGGACTTGAAACAACACATCTTAATAATAAAAATATGATTATTATTTAACAAATGCTAAACTAATTATATTTTCTAAATTGTTCTAAATTGATACTAAAATATTTCGAGACAAGTAAACAATTGTACTTCTAATGACAATAAATGAATTCAACAACTTTTTAAAAATTATTTCTTATTTGATTGAAATGATATTAATTAAAAGATTACATAAAAATACAAAATATTCTCTCATATTTTCCATCTCCAAGGAAAATATTTTCTGCTAAACTATCGTAAACAAAGTGAGCAAATAGCAAAGCTGAAGCTGATTGGTTCCGTGGTATAAACATTCCATGACGTACGCAAACCACAGACGAGATGCGCAGAACAAATGTCAAGAAGATTTCTCGATCTTTGAGGCTCCAAGGTCTTGTTATCGTTTCTAGTATATGTGAAAAATCTGTCTTAACGTTCGACAGTTTAATAACAATTTGCCATTATTTTGAGAGAAAACATATGTTAGACAGCTAGACACACAAAATAAAAAACGATAGCACTAACTGTTTAGAACAGAGAGAAATTCTTAACATCTAAATGATTTAGCGTTACAGCTTTAGTATACGATCCACTTGTTAAATTTTTGTCCTTGTTTGACGATGAATTTTTCGGGTATTATTGCTTGATTAAAGAAATTATGAACTTATTTTTTCTAATGCCTATATTTTTTACTATTGAATTTTTTTAGTTAATTTAGGGCAATATGTAACACTCTGCATTTATTTCCAATGTACAGCAAGGTTTAAAATGGTGCTTACAACAGTAAAGATGCAACATTTAAAGTGCATTTTTCCTAGAATATGATTTAGTCGGATCCATTGAAAATAAATATCTTATGTGATTATTGCAATTATTTTAAACATTTCATTAGTAGTAGTACGACAGGACAATTTTTTTCAGATAGCAATTTTGCATTGTCGCCATGAATTGGCCAAGATCCCGTCAATATCTGATTTTACCATTTCTTAAACTATATTACATACTAAGTTAAATCAGGGGGGGGGGGGGGGGAATCACATTTTTCGAAACCTACTGATAAGTGAAAAATTCATCCTTGATTATATTCTAATAACGAATTGCCGGTTTGGAGTATTCGAGATAGACCATCACCATTCATAAATTGGATGGCTTTTGAATATTTGTTGACAATTTGAATAAATATTCATGATGGCTCCTGAATACTTGTTGGTGATATCTTCTGAATAATTATTATTGTTGGCGATATCTACTGGGCTACATCTTCTGGATATGTACTGATTACACCTTGATTTTTTTATATATATATTATATAATATTGAATTTAGAAAATAAAAAATCTGATGTGGGCACCACATGACTTCCTTATACACTTTTAGAAATATACATAATGTTAAAAAACATTGACATTGGACCCGAAACAGTTGGCTAAAAATATTTAAAAAAAAATGAATTATCACCGTGTTCTGAGCTTTTCTGAAAGTTAGCTAAAAACCGATTGCAAGATTTGTACTGGTAACGCTGACGAAGGCAGCAGGGACCCGAAAAAAATTGGCTAAAAGTATTAAAAAAAGGAATTTTACCATGTTCTGAACTATTCTGGAAAGTTTCAAATGTCTACCTAGTCGGGAAGTTAGTTAAATAACTTTTTTGTTGGACCATATAAACGCTGCCGAAGGCAGCAGGGACCTGAAACAGTTGGCTAAAAGTATTAAAAAGATGCACATTCACCGTGTTCTGAACTATTCTGAATGTTTCAAATGTCTAGCTAGTCGGGAAAATAGTTAAATAAATTTTCTGTTGAACCATGTAAACGCTGCCGAAGGCAGCAGTGACCCGAAACAATTGGCCAAAAATATTTTAAAAATGCATTGTCACCGTATTTTGAGCTTTTCCGGAAGTTTTAAATGTCTAGCTAGTCGGGAAGTTAGTTACAAATCGATTCCAAGATTTGAACTGGTAACGCTGCCGAAGGCAGCAGGGACCCTATACAGTTGGCTAAAAGTATTTAAAAAATGCATTTTCACCGTGTTCTGATCTAATCTGAAAGTTTCAAATGTCTAGCTAGTCGGGAAGTTAGTTAAATAAATTTTCTGTTGAATCGCATAAACGCTGCTGAAGGCAGCAGGTATCTGAAACAGTTGGCTAAAAATATTTAAAAAATGCGTTGTCAACGTGTTCTGAGCTTTTCTGAAAGTTTTAAATGTCTAGCTAATCGGAAAGTCAGTTAAATTGCAAGATTTGTCTAAAACGTTTTTGAGTTATTACCGTTTTTTGATATATTATGGCCAAATTTTTGTCATTATGAACCTAATTTTCCTAAATATCTCCAAAACGGAAAATCATAGAAAGTCCAAAAAGGGAGGTGCACAACTAGATGTTATAAAAAACCTATGTACCAATTCGCAACTTTCTACGTCCAACCGTTTTTGAGTTATGCGACATACCCACACACAGACACACACACACACATACAGACGTCACGAAAAATAGTGTAAAATCCCTTATATCTCTAAAACGAGATCTCGTGTTAAGATGACACTTGCAGGTGTGCAACTAGACATCATGAAAGTCACACGTATAAATTAGCAACATTCAGCGATCATTCGTTTTCGAGCAATGTGAAATACAAAATCCATTTCGCAAATCGGGATTACTATACTTCCTTATACTTTGTATAAGGAAGTAAAAATGCGTGTGGAGAATGAAATATAATGATATTGGATAATTTAATTTATAGAGATATCAATGGTACAGGAAAAACTACTTTAGCCATTTTCTTTTTAATAATACGGATAATATTTTACCTGGAGATATTTTGTACATTTACACCAAATAAAAAATGTTCTTTTTTTCTCACTTGAATTAAGTTAAAAAAAAATATTTAAAATGAAATTGAAAAAAAAAAAAAAAAAAAAAAAAAATGTGCTAAAGAGATGGTACAGTTTAACCTCTTGGCGAAATTTTAAATTTGGCACCGAAGTAGCTTAGACTTTTCTCGCAAAAATCTTGACATGCGTAACTGAGATAGATAATTTAAGTCATCGTCAAAATAAATGAAAAATTTAAAATCTGCCAGTGAGGTCCTGTATTATGTGTAACTAAAATATTTTAGCAATGCAGTTACTTCATTCCATTACATGGAGAAAAAAAAAAAAAAAAAAGAAAGTCCTGTTGTATTAAATTAAATTCTGTTTTCTGCAAAGTTTTACATCAATGCTTAAAAAACAAAAATAGGTTGCGAATTTTATTATTATTATTATTATTATTATTATTGCTCTATTTTATAATTTTTTTCGGTACTTACGTATTAACGCCACAGCAGCAGAAGTTGCGCTAATGCGCCAATAAAGAGCAATCTTGTTGTTCGCACACAAGAGACATAGGGGGACAGCGAGACATCTTTTGGAATCTTATTTATCGGAGTTCATATGGCGACAGCATCAGGTGAAAGATAATAGAGACAGTTTTGAGTCTATGTTAAACTCTATATCGGCCCATTTTCCACCGAATCAGATTGACTACTTTGTTTTAAATAAAGTGTTTTGAATTTTAAATAAAGTGTTTTATTTTATGATTTGTCGCAAAAATTTTAGGTGTAGATTGACGTCACTTAATCTGTAGCCGCGGTGGCGTTAATACGTAAGTATCTTTGGAACAACATCACTATAACTCCCCAACGATATTTGGCGATTTTTTGTTGGCGATTATGGCTAAATCATAAATCTAAAAATCATAAATGATAAAATCATAATCGAAATCATAAATCATAAAACATAAAATCATGAAGCCAAAATAAACAACATATAGGCTGCCATATTATATTGCAAACAGTCCAGAACTACATCGTTATCGTTCAAAACGGCGCCAAAGAAAAATCGCCAAATTCAGCTGTGGGGTTATACTGAAGTTATACCAATTTCTGAGTTTAACCTCTAATTCTATACCAATCGTTGTTTAACGTAATAATTATATTCAACACTAAATCTTTTTCGCCTAACGTTAAAATAAAAATTAATAATATAAACTAAACTAATAGTATAAACTTAACTAATAATATAAAATAATAATATAAATTAAATTAAAAATATAAACTAATTTTCATTTCATTTTTATTAAATTTTTACTCAATATTTTTAAAATATCGGTTATTTTCATGTTTTGCTATTCTAAATAATTTTTTTCTTCTCTCGAGCATCTCTAGGGGGTACATACAAACGGAACGCTTGCAAATGAGCCGCTTGCAACTTCGATGACGTAAATTTTGCAAGTGGATTGCAAATAGTCATACATTTGGAACGCTTGCAGGCGGTGACGTCAACTTGCAAGAATTATCGATTGCGATGAATGATAAACCAATAGGAAACAAGAATACACGAATCGAACAATATTCGACAGAAAGTTCGGACAATTCAGTGGGTTTTTGTTTTTGTTTATTTGTGACTTTTGAGGATCGCTATAATTTTTTAGACATCACTATTTTATATATCAGTGTATAATTTATAACCATTTTAAATGTGGATAATAGTGTATAAATAACCAGAATAATTTATTTAAATTTCAGAAATACTCTGATATATTACTAACAGACCATGATACAACTTTGTATTAATCATTTTCATATTTTTCCTCTGATTATTCAAAAGGATTGGATATAAATATTTTTTCTAAAAACTATTTTTTAATACTGGTGGGATAATCTTGTGCACTGTCCTTTTTTGTCATAAGGCCATGTATTAGCTTATCCTTCTATGTAAATATTACTAAGGAAAATAGTCTAATTCTGTGATTAAATATTACTTAGTCCTGATTTTTCTAAATTTCATTGTTAAGTAAACACATGGGCTATGGTTGTTCAGAGAATTACTTACTCTAGTAGGAGTTCATCTTACAGTCCATCAGGTAAGTTTGAATGTCATCTTACAGTCCATCAGGTAAGTTTGATTAAAATTATTATTTATTTGTTTATAACGTTCAATATGTATTTTTCAATACTTATAATGAAACCTCTTGTAAAAATGGAACAGATGAAAATCATAGGAATAACATTTGTAGATCATCCAGTCATGAGTCATTAGTGCAAGGCGCAGGAGAGGAAGAATTATAGAGGAAACGAGATACTATATTGCCTCTGGAAAATTAATTGCATGGATACTGAAAACGAAACGTGTGAATGGATTAGTACAGTACTCAGGTTGGAGAAAATAAGGGTATTTTATTCTAATAAATTAAATGAAAAGGGCGCAAAAGCAATGTTAAGGGCGCCCTAAAAACGCTCTTAATTAAGCAATCAATTGTTTTAAAATTTTGATTATTTATATATCCAACCTTCTTACTATATGATGATGATGACAGTACAAGATAGCTCTAAATCTAAATTTTTATTAAAAATTTTCTATAAAGTATTTCTGATAAATATTCAACTATAATATTACATAGTACGGGAAATACAAACTACGACCAGCACAAAAATTGGTGAGAAGAACTGACATTCATTCTAATGACTACATTAGGAAGGGCGCAAAAACAGTGTTACGGGCGCACGAAAAACACACATAATTTAATTATAAAAATATTCATAATTTTTACTACTCATATATATATATTTATTGTGTGTGTTATAATAAGGGATTAAGGGTCAAATATACAGAATCATGTGAAAGAGAAGGACACAGGACGCCTGCCCTTACAAATACGTTCAAGTTTAGGAGCTATGCCAATTTTAAGGACGCCGTTTGGCACACCGAAGTTCAAGTAACTTCATTTTTATTTTTTACTTATATATTTAACTCTCTTCTCTATTATGATATGAAAATATGGCACCAGTATAAATGCCCGTATGAAAATTGTAGTATGGGCGAATTCATTTATAATAACTTCAACAAGCTAAGCTCTATATCAATGTCATAACGCCATGAAACATTTTTAATTTAACCATAAAAATTTATACAATTTTGATTATTTATTTAAAAAAATATATCAAATTATGTGTTATTATGGGACTTACGCACCTACACGAAAGTCCAAGCGAAAAGGACGGCTTTACTAATAATTTCATAGTGCGTTGTAGCAAAGTTGTTAGGCGCTCCTCTAAAAACTCTATAATTTATATATATATCATATTAAAATGGACAGCCACACATTTAAATAATTAAAATGCTGTTGTTGGCGTAAATGGTTCTTTGGTGTAATCAGGGCTTGCATTTATTACGCGAAGGAGAGCCCTTTCCTTAAAATTCACATCTTGAAAAACCAACTTCAGACGAACAATTAATTAACTCGAAAATTCCTTTTTCCGTTCAAGCGGAAGCGGTCATGTGAGTTTTTATATAACATACTGGGCTAAACAAAAGACATTTATTTTCTGTTTTCTCTTTAAAAGTAAAGCCATAAAAACAGTTTTTGCGATATGTTCCTCCCCTCCTTCCCTCCACAACTCAAATTGTTGGTTTAAATAGCGCTACTAGTTTGATTACGTGAACTTCCAAAATAATTTAAAAATATCACTTTCTTTAAAGGTTATTTAATATCGTTATATTACTTGAAACATAACTAATTTACCATTATATTTTTTAAATGCAGAAAAGCATATTTCCTGTAGAATATGATACGGTTAGAGTCACTCAAAAAATTCTGATATTATGAAAATTATAAGATGTTCGTTTTAAAATTCTCTATTGACATTTTTGTTCTTCTGATGGTGCTTAAAGTTTAAAAATTAATAATTATATTTTTTCAAAACGTCCATTATGAGAAAAAAAAAAGATAAGAAAGAAAGAAATCTGAATACAATAAGAAAAATCATGCTTTAATTTAACATTTAACCCTTTGCGGCGAAAGACAATTCAGGTCATTTAAATTATACTGCCACCGGAATTCAGGAACTAAATTAAACTAGAAGAAATTTTAAATTTTAAGGCTAAAAATAACGGCCTTTTCTGATACGTTATAAACGTAAATTTTTGCTAATAAATTTCTGGGAGGAATTTTTGCAGCTGGATCTTAAATTTTGCGTCCTCGCAAAAGTCATGTGTATCTTCACCTATCTGAATAATACATTCTTAATACCATTTCTCATTTAGTTTTCTTTTCTAAAATTGTGTGAATTTTTGCTTTTTTTCTAAAGTTAATTTTTCTGAATATTTGAATTATTATGAGTGTAAAAATTTTACTTATATTAAAGTTATATGAAATTCAGTTAACGATTTTATAACGAGCATACTACCCAACTTTAATGTTCATATCTTCAAAAAGTATACTCAAAAGCAGAAAGCGGGAAAGCAGTTTGTCCTTTTAACTTTCTACGTCAGTAAATAAATAAATTTATGTATGTATTATTTATAATTTTATTTACTTATTAATAAACTTTTTTTTTATATATATCTTTTGTTAATTTATAGCATTTCTTTTCAATTTAAAGTTATGAATTCTTTTTTATATTAAAAAGGGAAAAAAAAAATTGAAATTCTTTTAAGAATTATATTTACTTTTAATATACACATGAAGGTATGATACTTAATTTTATTTAAAATACAGAAACCGCATGGTGTAATTATTCAGTTTGAAATTACATGATTAATCATTACGTAATTTAAGAATTTTATATGAACTTTATTAATTGTATTTATTGGTTCTTCTTTATTTTCTTAAGAACTTTAAGAGTGCTTTTCTGTCTAATTTCACATCCTCCTTCCTAAGTTAATTCTATAGGATTGTTGTTGCTTCGTTTTCTGTGGTTTTCTCGGAAGAGAAATATAATTTTTAAAAATAAATTCAAGGATTACAAAATAGCTTTCAGCATTCTTTTTTTTTTTTTTTTTTTTTTTTCCATGATTAAATCTAAGAGTCATTCTCATTAAACTGTTTCTCAGTTTCATCCAAAAGTGTTATAAATTTTTAATGTGTGTTCTAGAATAAAAATTGACGAATTTAAATTAAGTTATCCAGAAAATAATCTACCTATCTATGTAAATATATATATACACATGTATTTAATGCTATAATATCAATAAGCGAAGGTGACTTTATTCTGTTGGATTAAAAGGAGGGATTTAGCGAGAAAAACAGGTGAAAACTGATTGACCAACAATCTTGATATGTTTTATTAATTCAAAGTAATCAAATTCATTATTCTAATTTTAAATCAAAAACTAAAATTTGATTGAATATTTTTTCAATCAAATATTTGTTATAAAAGATTAGAGTACGAGAAACAAGAGTAAAATAGCTTGGGAAAAAATTTTAGCATAAAAAAAAATAATAATCTTAAATTTTAAAATAGATGACTGTTTTTTTTTTTTTTTTTTTTTTTTTTTTTTTTTAATTACTGAGCTATTCTAGATAATGTGAAAATATTCGTTTTATTACGTAGAACAACACTTCTTACAAAACCAAACATTTTTCCATTTCTATAAAAGAAAACTACCCACAGCTTCTTATTTAAGTTTCTTAACAAATTACCTAAATAAGATCCTTAAGTATTTCATCCGTGTTTATAATTATTGTTAGCACGAAATTAACTGGGATAAATTTACTTTTGTGTTTTGATTGTTAATACTATAATAGCATCTAAAGTCGTAACACATTAAATTAAAATTTTAACTAACAATACAAATATCCTGTGTGAAGTTTACACACACCACACCACACCACACTAAAAATTTTTATAAGCTTCGCTGCATTGAACACTTATTTACTAGAGACAGCGGTAAATATCTAAGTAAACACTTTCTTATCTAGCACGTAAGAAATAACCCACCAACATGCATATTTATTTTACAACTGTATTTTAAAAATGTATTAAAAAGAAATGCTTTGCGCAAATTTTTTAATTGTTTTGAAGCATTATTAATTTTTACCAGGTTTTTAATAACTTCGATTCTTGTTTGTTTGACAAAAAAAAAAAAAAGAAAAAAAAAATATCTTGCAATCGATTTTTAACTAACTTCCCGATTAGCTAGACATTTGAAACTTTCAGAATAGCTCAGAACACGGGGACAATGCATTTTTTAAATGCTTTTAGCCAACTGTTTCGGCTCTCAGCTGCCTTCGGTAGCATTTATATGATTCTACAATCATATAACTTCCCTACTAGCTAAACTTTTGAAACTTTAAGAATAGCCCAGAACACGGTGACAGTGTGTTTTTTTAATACTTTTAGCCAATTATTTCGGCTCTCCGCTACCTTCAGTAGCGTTTATATGATTCAGCAGAAAATTTAAAAACATGGTACATAAAACTTTTTTTTTTTTTTTTTAAATCTTGTAATTATTATAAACTTTTTTTTTCCATAAATTATTTTATAAATTTACAACTGGGGTGCCATTTTTAAAAAGCTAGATTAAACTCTGTATGTATATTATTTATTCATACATGGTTCGGCTCAGCACAGAAGGCGCCCTCGTGACCCCCTATCCACCGCCCTCTCAGGTACCCAGCACGGGCCTGGATGTTTTCGAAAGTGTAAAATTAAGGAGGGACACTAAGGGTGGTGAAAGAATAAGCGCGCGCAGCGAGCGTATATATGAATTCCTGAGATGAAGGCAGAGGAGACCCGGTGTGAGTCTTTACCCGATCAGAAATGATTTTTTTTTTTTTTTTTTATTCCTTTTCTTAGGAATAAAAGTTTATGAGTAATAACATGGAATTTTGAGAAATCATAAGTGTGGTGAAGGAATACTTGTGAGCAGCGCTCATATATATGCATTCGCGCGTGCGCATGTCGCGCATGGGTCTACGCTGCCGAAGGAAGTAGGGACCCGGTTCGACATTTTTCCCGATCAGATTTTTTTTTCTTTTCTTTTTTTTCGCATGATAAAAATTAATGCAATTTTGAGAATTCATTAATTATAATGATTCATTTAAAAATAGTGACCAGCGAAGCGGGCGTAGCCTGCTAGGACTGTATAATATACATATATACATAGCTCCCAATGTTAACACTTTCGCCACCGCTGACGTAGATTCACGTCATTTAAAAATCTGTAACTCTGCCAGTGGGCGTTTCTTTTGCAATTTGTATGCATTTATTTCTTAAGTAAATAACCAATATTTATATTTTTCAGTGAAATATACTATGGATACAAATACTGTGATTAGAAAGAACATAATGATAATGTATATCCATTTTTAGCATAAATATGAATACAGAAAATTTTCTTTAGAAATATTATAGCTTAGGAGATTAATGCCCACAGCCGGACTTTACTGTGAAAAAGACAAAAGCATGCAGTCACGAAAGTGTTAAAATTTCCTCTAGAGTATTTTTAGCCCTTCTTATATTTCGCAATATTTTATTTGTAGAATAATTTTCTCCAGTATATAAGTACTATTACAGAAAAAAAAAATCATCTTAAAAAAAGGTTCTATCAAATCAAGACGAGGTTAAAAGTGCTCCGGCAAACCTATATGATAACAAGGCCATACATAAAAGAGAAAGAAAAAAATTTCATAAATTTTCAAATGAAAGGAAAAAGAAGGCTGTTTTAACAAGCCTTCAGAATTTTGCGTTTTCTTAATTTAACCAAGTTGCCTGTTGACCTGGCTTTTATTAATGACTCTTCTACCACAAAGTTTCAGCGGAGCCACCCTTTTGTATAGACCCGTCCACCAAAACTTTTTTTATAATGAAATTTCATTTTTTTTTTAAGCTTACTTTAAGTCAAAAATTGCTGTGAAATTTTACTTGCACTGAAAAATAAAACTGTAGGACTCTGCATTACTATAGTAATGTTGAAAAATTTCCCAAAAAGTCGTGGAAACATATAATAGAAATTTACTATACATACTAATGGGAAAGTCATGAAAAAAAAAAAAAAAATGTATTGGCAGGCACCCTAATAACGAGTTTGCATTTAATAAAGAACAAAAAAATATGTTCCTGCATAAAGGTGATCCGATAAGTACAGAGAGAAGATTTAAAAGAAGTTTGGGTACATCATATACATTAAGATTTTCATTGGTACCCATGGTCGCGAATGTAATCTTATCACTTTCAGAATACGGTATTTTTCGTTATAAATAAAATAAGGGGTGGGGGTTCGTGTTTTTTTAATGTTTATTAAAACTTTCTTCATGCAAATGATTACGTAAATGGTATAAATAGTAATTATGCTTTTTCTAATCGACGAATTGAAAGCACTGAGTGTATTAACACTTTCACGACCACATGCTTTTGTCTTTTTGACAGTAAAGTCCGCCTGTGAGCGTTTATTCCCGAAGTTACAATCTTTCAAAATAAAATTTTCTGTATTCATATTTATGTTAAAAATGGATATACCTTATAATTATGTTCTTTCTAATCAAGCTATTTTTATCCATAGTATATTTCACTGGAAAAATACGAATATTGGTTATATACTTAAGAAATGAATGCATACAAATTGCGAAAGGAACGCCCACTGGAGGAGTTACAGATTTTTAAATAACGTGAATCTATGTCAGCGGTCGCGAAAGCGTTAATACGTAAATTGTATAAGATTTTATGAAATGGTAGATCGTACAAGATTTTAAAATTTACAAGATCTGTGTAATTACAAATAATAACAAAAATACTGTATTTGTCAGCCATTAATTGGGCATACACGTGGAGCTTAGTAACGATAAATCCCCAAAAACATCCATCAATTTAAACTCTTTTCAAGGGCGGTGGGATATACCCCACAAAAATTTGATTACTCAATGAAAAAAACTTGAAAGAAATTTTTTTTTGCAAAGTTTTACTTCTATAACATAGAGGAAATTTTAATTTTTATTCAGATATTAAGTTATCCCCTCTCTCTCTCTTTTTTTTTTTTTTCTCTCACTCTTTAATACTGAGGACTGTTAGTCTCAATCTACGGATTTTTACGATACCTATTTTACGATAGTTGATCATTTATCGAAATTGAAGATGTGTCGAAAATATAATTGAATAATTTGAAAGCAATGTTATAATTTGAAAAAAAAAAATAATAAAATAAAAATCTAGTTGTCCTCCATACTAAACTAAATTCAGCTTTTGCCATAATTTCATGAAAATATTTTAGGTCCAAACTTAGATAAATAATGAACAACATGGCACGTGTCAATACTGAAATGCCAAATTAGTATATTTTATGCTTAAAATTCTTTAAAAATGTGCTAAACAAAGCAGTTGTATCGGCATTAAAAATATCGACTGAAGCAATGTTTTTTTTTTTTTTTTTTCAAATCTCTGGATCGTCTTAATGAATATAAAAATTCTTTGATAACCAAATCATCAGAAAAAAATCATGCCACTGATGTAGATTCATGTCATTTGAAAATCTGTAACTGAACAAGTAGGCGTTCCTTTCTCGATTTATGTGTTATTTATTTCTTAAAATATACCCAATATTCATACTTTTAGAATCAAATATTCTATGGATACAAAGACTTTGATTGGAAAGAATATAATTATATATACATTTGCATACTCTCCAACATCCTAATTAATATTCCGTAGTATTGTTAGCCCCCGCCCTATTTTTCACACCAATAAACTTTTAGAGTAATATTCTCCATATGCTATTGCGATTAAATAAACAGAAAAATACTCTAGAAAGATACTGGTGAGAAAAAGAAGACGGGGCTAACAATACTACGGAATATTAATTAGTATGTTGGAGAGTATGCATTTGTAACATAAATGTGAATATAGAAAATGTTGTTCTGAAATATCGTAACTCGGAAGAATAACGCGCCCACAGGGCGGACCTTGATGTCGAAAAGACAAAAGCGTCGACTTTTTAGGGGGTGGGACTACACTAAACGGGAAGTTTAAATACATCAAAAAGAAATAAAAAGGTTCATTTACAGGAAGGAAAACAAATGAAAACACATTCTGGCATAATACAAAATAAAATCGACATTTAGATTGGTATGATACATTTATGAACAAGATTTTGTCAATGCTGCACATTATATTTGATTTGAGGGGATAGGCGTATACGAAAAGTTTGAGAACTGTCGATGTAAACAATTAAAACTTCCTGGTAACTTCATTTTAACATGACTAATTGTCCAATTTATTTTAAAATTTGAAGATTAATTACAATAAAATATTAAATCAATAGTTTCTTTATTAAAATTAAAAACAAATAAATAAAAATTAAAAATATTCAGAATTCCGACTTCTTTAATTTATACCGGTACAGTTTTAGCACCACTCGTTTTTCACGTCACTATTATAAAGATAATTTCCCACAATATGTCTAACTAAGATTAAATAGGAAGAAAACTACTCATGTGTACACACACACATGTATATATACACAATGGTATGAAAAGAAGGCTACATTACGATGCTCTGGAATAAATTAAAGTTAGTAATTCTGAGTTGTGAGATGTTTCACTTAACATCATTCTGTAATAAAAAAATGTATTGTAAATAACTTTTTAAACAAACAAATTCAAAACTTTTTGCGTCTTTAAAAAACTTTCGAAATTTTTTATTACCTAACTGAATGAATAATCTTTAAAAACAGAATTAAAAAAAAAGAAATTCCCTTCTTACGCGATACAAGTGAAACCCAACTTTTCGACACAATGTCTTAACTAGCAACCGCCTGCTATCTCTTTCGAGACGCTAGCGATTTAATTAAAGGAGTTTTATAGAGATGAATTAATTTATAAGAAACATGGCTTTTATAAAATTCTTTAAATAAAACTGCATTAATTTTTTCTGGTGTGTGTGTAATTAAACTATCGTATAATCATACGTAATTTATATATATAAAAGAGCAGAGTCTGTCTGTGTGTGTGTCTGTCTGTCCGCTATAGAATCCTTGGCCGTTTCACCGAGCGATACCAAATTCGACACGGTTAATGTTTACGACCCGAGAAACTCAACGCCGCAAAAAATGAAAGTTGTAACTTAATTAGTTTTGGAGATATTAATTAAAATGTCCACTCATGTCTAATCAAAAAGCGATCTCAATGACTGAGAATTCACCGCCATTGCATAAAAAAAGATATTTTAACGGAGTTAAAAGCAGAAAAAGTGGAAATAGTCCAGTCAATAAATACATTGTACCTTGCAAAAGGTGGGGTAGAAGATTTTATTTTTTTAATTTGTACATATTAGTACTAATATGCAAAAAACGAGTTATCCAACATGGGCGGCCCCGGGAGAACTTTTGTCGGCTGAAAAACCTCGAAAATTTACTAGTTTTTTGTCATTTTTCGAAATATCTCAGAAATGGCTGAATTTAGCGATATTTTTCTATTGTAATGTTTAAAGAGGATTAAATTTCCTACAATTTCCTTCATTACACCTTTTTTGTAGTACTAATAGCAAGCGCGTAACAGCTTCTTGAAAATAAACAGTTTTCTCAACTTCGTAAAAAAAGCGCATTACTCCTTCTAAATAATATGTAGTAATAATTAGAATTAGAAGCTTTATTTACAGAAAGCTTAACAGCTTTTAATGGTATAGATCTGATATCTGTAGTCCTTGGGATTTTTGGATTTGGTGATCTAAAACGTAATACGGAAATACACACACCAGATGTACTTTTTTACAATATATATATTGTAAGAAATGCTGTTTTATATTCTTGAATGTTCTCTTAACATATAGCCTGTTAAAATAATCGTGATTTTTGAAAGGAATTAAATATGTTCGCCAGATAAATTGGAGATCATTTCTTTTTCTTTCTTTTTTTTTTTTTTTTTCACTAAGGACGACAGATAACAAATCTGCTCCCTTCTAATTTTTACTTTCCTCTTTTTACAACCCCCCCCCCCCCCCCTATGGCCACGCACTGACAATTATGGCCTAACAACAGTAGTCATCATCAGACTCCAATAACTGCCGATGTATAGTATTCTATCACTGCAACACATAATACACACTCAAACACATACAAAGAAAAATAAAAAATATTTGTACATAAATGTAAATAAATAAATACTAGGATGCTAATAAGCAAAAACTCAATGCATTGATACATAAATATTTTAATTCAACTATTTATTAAATTATAAAACATTAATGATATTTAGATACAATACATAATGTTGTAATAAACATTAATTACTGCTATATTAATGTTGATGATAATAACAATATACAATCTTAATTTTAAATGAACTTCCAAAATAGGCAAACTTGTTTAAAGAACAATAGCAAATAATTACAAAAGTAAATTGTAGAAATTTAACTTTATATATAAATTATAAGGTGATTCCTTTAGCCTTGAAACAAATAAAGAAACGTACATTAATGTATAATATATATATTCATTTTCTTCGTGGTTGTTTTGAAAGCCCGGGTTCTTAAATTTCAATAGTGATCAGAAGTAGAAGGAAGGTGTGTCGTCCTCAAATTGTTCCTCTCCGTCTTGTAGTAATTATATAAGCTCTTAGGATAGCTTATCATCTTCTTCAGCCTCGTCCAATGATGAAATTAGTACGACATTTTCCTGTTGAGGATCAGAGTCCTTGTTACTATACCAGTTTCACTGAGTATTTTATAGCCAACATTTTGAAAGCAAACTGCTTTCTTGTTGGCAGTTTCGGCTATTAAAACATCTTCACCATATTTTTTTGCAAAGGCATGATGTAACCGTTCTGATGCCAGGACGAAAATCACCCTCTATTTTATTCATCAAATACTTTATGAGACTGGCACTCCTCCGAGTCGTTTTCAGGGTAGGAGTAAATTGATTCCATTGCCTCATCAGTGTTACTTGCAGGGTAGTATCCTCGTTTCATCTCACTTTATTTAGGCCTCTAGTGCAGTTTTTGATGACAAAATCTGTGATACCCAGTATTTATAGCAACTAAACATTTTACATTTCCAATGCATTCAAGTACTTTTTTTCTTCTCTCATCCCCACGATTTTCGGCACCATTTACAATTGTTTCTTTCACACCCAGTTTCATAGCATGGTGGATAAAATTTCTTTCATGCTCAGGAAGTCGTTCCTGTTTTTTAAAGAAATCTTCAAGTATCCCCTCTCCACACAAGAAACACTGATCTTTAAAACTAAAACCTTCAGTTCTTGATGGAAGACATGGAGCCGCACTGTTTGGACCGGCTCCATCACCAGTTGTATGACGCCGTACATATGCTGCAATCATTCGCTCATTGATGTATCGTTTGTGACAGGCATTGTTAATTCTTACATGTTTTTTATTCTTACATGTCAAAAAACACTAATGTTCTTCATTTTGACGTTTTGCTTTGCACTTTTACAGAATTTTTGCATACCTTTCTCCTTCAGAATCTTTACTTCACCTTTATTCAAACTGATTTTTAAAATGAAACAAACAGTCTGGTTATTGTAATAGAAAACGCTCACGGGTTGAAACAGTACGTTCGCACGTTTGAACTGACTCGAATAACATAGGTAGATGTTCAGCCGAGGCAGCTACAGGATGAGAAGAGGCGGGAGGAAAGGGAGAGCTTTTTAATTGAAAGAGGGGGGGGGAGGGGGTGAAGGAAGGTTTCTTTTTTAAATACCTTCTTTGCTACGAAGCAGATGTCATTTCCTAAGGTCAGACAGCTGAATATGTCCTTTCCTTTCTTTCCGTTTTCTAATAAACGTTCATGCGCCGACCCATTTCTTTGAGTTGTATTTTCTTAGCTTGAGAAAAAATGCCGACATTCAAGAGGCTGTAACACGCTTGCTATTAGTGCTACAAAAAAGTTGTAATGAAGAAAATTGTTGGAAATTTAATCTTCTTTAAACTTTATAATAGAAAAATATTGCTAAATTCAGCCATTTCTGAGATATTTCGAAAAATGACAAAAAACTAGTAAATTTTCGAGGTTTTTCAGCCGACAAAAGTTCTCCCGGGGCCGCCCATGTTGGATAACTCGTTTTTTGCATATTAGTACTAATATGTACAAATTAAAAAAAATAAAATCTTCTACCCCACCTTTTGCTAGGTAAGCCCTTTTTTACATACCTATTGACTGGACTAAAAATAAATTAGAAATATTTGTCCGATCGTTACGATTTCGATACCAAATGAAAGAGGCATTTTTTCTGAATCTAAGTGTGCAAGCGGCTTATCGGTACAACAATTAGATTTTTTTTTGATTAATTAAAGTATGAATTTTTTGTGGCAACATCATTTGAAAAGCCAGACGACCGTCTGCCATGAAAAAGGACATGATTGTAACCGATCAAGATGTCACGTGTTTTGTGGTGGGGGGAAAAGTTGCAATTTTGAAATTTTTTCAAATTTTCATTCACGTTACATTTGAATTAATATTCGGCCTAGACAGCATATTATAAAGCTACTGTTAAATTTTCATGAAAATATGTAGATAAACAAAAAAAATTAGATTAAATTTTGTTTTATATTTTGCACTATTTTAAATTGAGATATGCCGTTGAAATTTCGTAATACTTGGTTTTAACGCCCGATAATTCGATTCTGAATATTTTTGAAAGTGTAGAATTATTAGGATGGGCTTGAAGGGGAGGGGGGGCGAAGGGGCCAAAAAATAAAAAGAGTTACAGCGTTTGAAATTAGTATTCTTAGGTTTTAAGAGAGATAAATCGATTGCGGATATTTTCAAGTGTAAAATTATTAGAAGGGACGGAAAGGGGCAAAAATATAGAAAAGGAACGGTTGCTTCGGAGAAAACAACGGAAAACCCAAAACGACTTTATTATTTTATACTTTGCAGAGTTTCGAATTCTGATACTACTGTCACATTTCATACTATGTATTTTTAACAGTATTTGGCCCGGAATTACGCGTTTCGGAGAAAACCACGAAAAAATCAGACATAAATCGTTTTATAATAGTGTTTATATCATTTTTGTATCTCAGCTTCTAATCAGCATAATTTCAAAAGTAATATTTCATTTTGAAACTTATTTGAATTGAATTTCAAGAGTAGACGCCACAAATTTCTGTCACCTTCCATTAACCGACTACCGTAAGTAATGGAATTCGAGATTTCACGTGATTTACACGTTTTAAGGTGTCCTGATTAGGTTTTTCTTTTGTATGTCAGCTACTAATTAAAATAATTTTATAAGTAATACATTATTTGAAAGCTTTGTTGATTTGTAATTGAACAGTAGATTACAGAATTTTCTACCACTAGATGGCGCTGTAATATTTTTAAATTTCAATATTTCGAATTCTGAATATGATTAAATTATTTTTAATGCATCATTCAAAAGATATTTTGAAGTACTTTTATATTATCGAAAGTGGAATTCGAGATTTCACCAGATTTACACGTTTTAAGGTGTCCTGATTAGGTTTTCTTTTGTATCTCAGCTACTAATTAAAATCATTTCATAAGTAATACATCATTTTAAAGCTTTGTTGATTTGGAATTGAATAGTAGATTATAGAAATTTCTACCAACAGATGGCGCTGCAATATTTTAAAATCTCAATATTTCGAATTATAAATATGATTAAAATATTTTTAATACATCATTCGAAAGATAATTTAAAGTTCTTTTACATTATCGAATAACCTACATCAAATTTATCCAATAGAGGGCGCTAATCGCAATTATTCGAGATTTCACCTGATTTATATGTTTTAAGTTGTCTTAAAGGGGGGCAAAAAATTAGAAATTCAGTTAGACCGTTCAAAATTGGTATATATAGGTTTTGGGTGCCTACGAGTCAAATGAGGATATTTTCGAAAGTGTAAAATTAAGGAGGGACAGTAAGGGTGGTGAAAGAATACGCGCGCGCAGCGAGCGTATATATGAATTCGTGAGATGAAGGCAGAGGAGACCCGGTGTGAGTCTTTACCCGATCAGAAATGATTTTTTTTTTTTTTTTAATTCCTTTTCTTAGGAATAAAAGTTTATGAGTAATAACATGGAATTTTGAGAAATCATAAGTGTGGTGAAGGAATACGCGCGCGCAGCGCTCATATATATGCATTCGCGCGTGCTTATCGCGCATGGGTCTACGCTGCCGAAGGCATAATAATAATGAATGCATACAAATTGCGAAAGAAACGCCCACTGGAGGAGTTACAGATTTTTAAATGACGTGAATCTATGTCAGCGGTCGCGAAAGCGTTAATACGTAAATTGTATAAGATTTTATGAAATGGTAGATCGTACAAGATTTTAAAATTTACAAGATCTGCGTAATTACAAATAATAACAAAAATACTGTATTTGTCAGCCATTAATTGGGCATACACGTGGAGCTTAGTAACGATAAATCCCCAAAAACATCTATCAATTTAAACTCTTTTCAAGCAGGGATGGAACACGGGCGCAGAATTCATACCGGAATCTGTTTAAGAAATTTCCATACCTATAATATCGTTGATCTAAGAGGTAGAAAATTTTCATACATTCATAGTGGTATGAATTCTGCGCCCGTGTTCCATCCCTGTTCAAGGGATATATCCCACAAAAATTTGATTACTCAATAAAAAAAACTTGAAAGAAATTTTTTTTTTTTTTGCAAAGTTTTACTTCTATAACATAGAGGAAATTTGAATTTTTATACAGATATTAAGTTATCCCCTCTCTCTCTCTTGTTTTTTTTTTTTTTTTTTTTTTCTCTCTCCCTCTTTAGTACGGAGGACTGTTAGTCTCAATCTACGGATTTTTACGATACCTATTTTACGATAGTTGAACATTTATCGAAATCGAATATGTGTCGAAAATATAATTGAATAATTTGAAAGCAATGTTATAATTAAAAAAAAAAAAAAAAAAAAAAATCTAGTTGTCCTCCATACTAAACTAAATTCTGCTTTTGCCATAATTTCATCAAAAATTTTTTTAGGTCCAAACTTAGATAAATAATAAACAACATGGCACGTGTCAATACTGAAATGCCAAATTAGTATCTTTTACGCTTAAAATTCTTTAAAAATGTGCTAAAACAAAGCAGTTGTATCGGCATTAAAAATATCTACTGGAGCAATGTTTTTTTTTTCTTTTCTTTTTCAAATCTCTGGAGTCGTCTTAATGAATATAAAAATTCTTTAATAACCAAATCGTCAGAAAAAAATAATGACCCCCCCCCCTTCCCCCCAAATGGGAAAATTCTAGCTTTATGATTCACTAATCTACAGCGCTGTTTTTACTTTATTGTCAGTAGCAGTTATCATTAGATCTTTCGGTTCGTTTAAAATTCATTTAACATACAAAGTATCTGTTTTTAAAAATGACTAATGACTTGGCAATCATATATTTAATTAATTATTTACCTTTTTTTTTTTATTTTTTCTAAATCTGCTTTTTTTAAGGTATCGAATTTTTTTTCAAACTCATAGGTTGTTGAAATTTGGCACTGAAATTTAACAATTACATGAACGTATCCCTAATTTACAAGAATGAACGGAAAATAAAATACACCTATATATTGGAAAGAGTTGTTGAGGTCTCAACTTGTGAAGGTCGAATTCATGAGAATTGCTTTCTAAACGCAGAGGCAGGATAAACTGTTTCATCTCTGTCACATTTATAATTAAAATTTACATAATTATGAAAGCTCACCTAGTGTTTTAAATCTGAATGTTGTATATAATCATGCTTAGCAACTTACTTAATTAATATTCAGTAGTATTGTTAGTTTCGCCTTCATTTCACACCAAGTATTTTTTTAGGCTATTTTCCTTCTTATTAAATCGTAATTGAATGTGGAGAATATTACTCTAAAAATTTATTGGCGTGATGAAACGGACGGGATTAACAACACTACGGAATATCAATCAGGATGTTGGCAGTTGGCAAGTATGTATATAACACGTGTCGCATTCTCCGCCCCTTTTTTCAGGGCACTTTTAAGGATTAGAAATTTTTTTACTATCGGTAATACATATTAAGCAGTAATACATTTTAGATAGGACTTGATAAGGTTTTTATGCGGTGAAATATATTTCATTTTGTTTATGCAAAAAGAAACTTTTCACCTTTTAGCACATTCGTGAACGCTGATGTAGATTAACTTTAAGTGAATTCATGTGAAAAGGGTTAAATTACGTTGCAGTTCGTATTTCTTTTAATGGTGAATGTGGGAACAGCTCATGCTGAAAACAATTCACACACCTCCTCAAGTGCAAATGGTCATTTTAAGAGTAATTCTTTCTTTCTCTCTTTTTTTAACCGAAATATATATCGTTTTAAAAATAGTATTAATTATTTACAATGAATACAAGTGATGGATTCTCATATAGCACAAGGATTACGATGCACTATGACTATGAATTATTGTTTTCGCTTAGGGCAGTTTGCAATGTTCGCCTAGGAGTTTTAATCAGAGCTTTCTACTGGCTGCAAACTTCAGTCATGTTTGTGGAAATCGCATACGCGAGAAAGTAGTTTCTCGCTTTTTAGTTTCCGCCCGTAACTTTGCAACACAAACAAGTTGCGAACCGCATATGTTTGGCTGGAATGTAAAGTTGGCAACTGCGGCTCTGACCAGTGTTGCCAGATGAAAATTTAAATCCTCATTACGAAATCCGTAAAAAATCCCTTTTCGCCCTACGCTAAAAAAAAAAAAAAAAATTCTCCCTACGGAAAATTCTACTTCAAAGAACACTAGTGGCGCCAATTATTAAACAGATTGATATTGATTTCATATTTATATTATAAATAGCTACAATCGTTAATAGTGAAATTTTAAATTTTAAAATTTAATTTAAAAATTAAACTTAGGTATATACGAGTATTATGTAATTTGCTTTTGTAGAATATCGCCGTTCATCATCATTATTGATATTATTATTTATTTATTTACTTTTTTAAACAAATTCTAGTATTTTTATAAAAAATGAAACTAATGAAAATGTATATGGTTCTTTGAAAATGAACTCTTGTACTATATTTTTCCATTCATAGTAAAATTATTTAATTCTATCTATGTCTATATATGTTACCGCTAAAGTGCAGAAATCAGTTAATCTGCAGATTAGCTAGGTAATCTGCACATTAACTAGGGTGATCTGTTAACGTGCGGAAAATTGTTTTTTTTTTTCCTCAAATTACCTAGGTAATCTACGAATTACCTAGATAATCTGCCCATTACGTACTAGACACTCGTTAATCTGCACATTACTTACTAAACACTCGTTAAAGTGAAAATAAGATATTTGGTGGAACAACAGCAAGTTTTATAGTCACGAGATTTTTGTACTTTCTCACATAGGTTGAGTCTAATTATAACAATAGGTACATACTTAGTTCCATAATACATAATTAATGAAGATCTTTCAATTAAAATTAACTAATTTCTTTTTCTCACGTAAGTTGGGGATTTTGCTTATTTATGGGTTTTCACACGTGCAATTTTACGGTTGGAATGTGCTTTACGGTCCTTCTTGGCGACTCGCGGATAAAGATGCCAACCTTAGTAACCACAGTGTTTATGCGCCGCTGAACGATCGATGTCTGAAATGTGGTAACCTCCCCATGATGTTTTGAAACTATGATTTTCGCGTACGTTATTGTTGAAAAACGAATTTCGTACATTTTAAAGACTCATGGAGTTTGTGTGAGACGTATTTAGTAATATATATATATTTTTTTTGGTTTTTATATACGTGTTACTAATCGATGCGAAACGAAATTTCCTACGTTTTAAAGATTCATGGAGTTTGTGTGAGACGTATTTAGTGATGTTTCTTTGGTTTTTATGTACGCTTTACTAATCGATGCGAAACGAAATTTCGTATGTTTAAGAGATTCATGCAGAATGCGGGTGAGGTATAGAGTGATGTTTTGTTTGTGGTTTTCATGTACGCTCCGCGTACATACGTGCATATTACTGGTCGCTGCAAAACGGCATTTCGTCCGGAGGACATCATTTGGATAAAATGTGCTTTTAAGGCAGTGATTTTTTTGTGTGTGTGTGGGGGGGGAGGTGCGTGGGGAGGTGTGTGTGGGGGGAGGAGTGTGGGGGGGGGGTGCCTCCAGCGAAAAAGCTTTATGACATGAGTAACGAAACAAAATAAAGGGATTTATTTAATTAAGCAGGAAATTTTGTTTTGCAGCAATCAGTAAAATTAAAAAAAATCCCTTTATTTTGCTTCGTTACTCATGTCATAAAGCGGGAGGCACCGAGGACGCGAAGGGCCCTCCGGCGAAAAAGCTTTATGACATGAGTAACGAAGCAAAATAAAGGGATTTATTTAATTAAGTATGAGATATGCTTCGTGTTTTTAAAAGCAAAATAAATGTATTTATTAATTAAGTATGAGATATGCTTCGTGTTTTTAAGAAGTTTTGAAATTTTATGCAATTTAAATATTCATGCAGAATGCGGATGAGTACAGTCGGCAGCAAAAGTATCCGAGCACTAGCAAAAATTCCTACGTAAAAGATGTACACTTAATATTGTTTTGTTAAATTAATCCTTGTCGAATCATGTTCTTAGACTGACTAACAACATGATTCGATGAGGATTTATTTAACAAAACTCTATTAAGTGTTTTTTTTTTACGTAGGAATTTTTGCTAGTGCTCGGATACTTTTGCTGCCGTGATGTTTTTTTACTTTGTTTTCATGTACGCGGAGCGTGCACACGCCGTAGCGCAGTGCTAGTGCGATGTTAAATATAACCTCACTTGCGTCTCTCCGAGATTGTCGCCGAAGCGCAGTTCTAGTGCGATGTTAATTGCAACCTTACTTGCGTCACTCCGAGATTGTCGCCCAATCGCAGTGCTAGTGCGATGTTAATTGCAACCTTACTTGCGTATCTCCGAACTCCGAGATCATCGCCGAAGCACAGTGCTTGTGCGATGTTAATTGCAACCTTACTTGCGTATCTCCGAGATTGTCGCCCATAACGCTGTAGTAGTGGGACGTTAAATCCACTCTGCTTATACTACAGTCAGCAACAAAAGTGTCCGAACACTTAAAAAAAATTCCTATGTAAGAAAAAGTACACTTCATACGGTTTTGTAAAATAAATCCTTGTCGAATCCTGTACTTAGTCAGTGTAAGAACATGATTCGACAAGGATTTATTTAACAAAACCGTACGAAGTGTACTTTTTAACATAGGATTTTTTGCTAGTGTTCGAACACTTTTGCTGCCGAAATGTTTCGTTTGTTTTACTTTTCCAATTTTGGCAACAGTAATATTGTTTTGTTAAATTAATCCTTGTCGAATCATGTTCTTAGACTGACTAACAACATGATTCGATGAGGATTTATTTAACAAAACTCTATTAAGTGTTTTTTTTTTTACGTAGGAATTTTTGCTAGTGCTCGGATACTTTTGCTGCCGTGATGTTTTTTACTTTGTTTTCATGTACGCGGAGCGTGCACACGCCGTAGCGCAGTGCTAGTGCGATGTTAAATATAACCTCACTTGCGTCTCTCCGAGATTGTCGCCGAAGCGCAGTTCTAGTGCGATGTTAATTGCAACCTTACTTGCGTCACTCCGAGATTGTCGCCCAATCGCAGTGCTAGTGCGATGTTAATTGCAACCTTACTTGCGTATCTCCGAACTCCGAGATCATCGCCGAAGCACAGTGCTTGTGCGATGTTAATTGCAACCTTACTTGCGTATCTCCGAGATTGTCGCCCATAACGCTGTAGTAGTGGGACGTTAAATCCACTCTGCTTATACTACAGTCAGCAACAAAAGTGTCCGAACACTTAAAAAAAATTCCTATGTAAGAAAAAGTATACTTCATACGGTTTTGTGAAATAAATCCTTGTCGAATCCTGTACTTAGTCAGTGTAAGAACATGATTCGACAAGGATTTATTTAACAAAACCGTACGAAGTGTACTTTTTAACATAGGATTTTTTGCTAGTGTTCGAACACTTTTGCTGCCGAAATGTTTCGTTTGTTTTACTTTTCCAATTTTGGCAACAGTAGGGTAACTTCATTTCAAAAACATGGTTGTCTGGTCGTGGTGAATTTTTGTTTGTTAATTTATGATATATTTTATAGAATTGTGTCTTTAAGTAGAATATAAACTAAAAATATGTTTGGAATATTCTTTTAAATTTTGAAATTTCGTAATTCTACTTGCATTTATCGAAATTTGTAGCGAGGATTAAAGTTTCGTTTTTTCAAGGATTATGAATGACTATCTATGAATGTATGTATGCAGGATTAGCAAACTTTGAAACGGGTAAGTAAAAAAAATCTTGTGTTTTATTTATATATTTATCTTTTTTATCTGTTGGGTTAATATGGGTGCTTTTGCTATGTAATGTTTAATAATTGTTAGTTTTTGTGTATGCAAATTGTACAAATTTTAAAAATTTGATTTTTATTTGTATTTCTCTTTATTCACGCTCTTAAAAGGATTCTTTTACGGTTTATGTTTAGATAATTGCTTTAAATTACGTAAATCGGCCTTCTTGGATAGGACGGTTACAAAGCTGGAAAACCGTGCTTCCAGTCAGCCATTTTGGAAAGGACGGAAGAGAAAACCGCGCAGACTCGGCGAGTTCGGAAAAACTCGCCAAAAAAGACCGTAAAGCACATTTTTACCAATTTTACCACACATAATAGTTTGGCCTGCTGATTCTAAACACGTAATAAAATTTTTTTTTTCACATAGATTGGGGTCAATGTAAAAATTATTGAATTTACATAGGTTGGGGTAGGTTTCCTTTTTTGGGTTTCTTTATATTTTAACAATATTAACTTTTCAATACATGTTACTTAAAGTAGTTTTCATAAGGTTCCACCCTTTTTACTAATCACGCTTTCGTTGGAGCCTACACTTTAATTTTTTTTTTTTTTTTTTTTTTTTAACCAGCATATTTGTAATTCTCGACTGAAAATTCCAGTATTTAACAAATATTACAATTATTTAACAACTAACCCTTTAGATTTTGTAAATAATGGAGCATTATATTATTTCATTTTTTATAATTATTTTTGCTTAAAAAAAAAAAAAAAAAAAATGTATTGAGCTTTTAAGTATGAAACTATAGATACCATAACTTTATTTAAAATCAATTATTATTTTTCTGTTTCATTTCTTATTAATTGAAACTCTCATAACAATCCTAAGTTGAATTTACTGGAATTTGCAGTTAAGAATTACAAATACGCTGTTAAAAAAAAAAAAAAAAAAAATTGAAAATGTAGGCCTCAACGAATGTGTGATTAGTAAAAGCGGTGGAAACTTATGAAAACTACTTTAAGTAACATGTATTGAAAAGTTAATATTGTTAAAATAAGAGAAAGCTGTAAAAGGAAACCTGCCCTAACCTTTCTAAATTCAATAATTTTTACATTGATCCCCAACCTATATGGGAAAATTTTTATTACGGGTTTAGAATGAGCAGGCCAAAATATGATGTGTGGTAAATTTGCACGTGTGAAAACGCAAAAATAAGCAAAGTCCCCAACTTACGTGGGAAAAATAAATTAATTAATTTTAAATGAAAGATCTTCATTAATTATATATTATGGAACTAAGTATGTACCTATTGTTATAATTGGTCGTTCCCAAAATGAAAAGGGAAAGGAAATGAGAGAAATAAAGATTTGAACTTTAACGATACAGAAGCCGCTAATGCGCAGATTATCTAGTTAAAATGCGGAAAATTCTTGATTCTGCACTTTAACGGGTCATTTTAGTTAATCTGCAGATTAGCTTGGTAATATCTGCACATTAACGTATTTCGAGCTTTAACAGTAACAAATATATCATTCTAAACTTAGGAAATAAAAAATTATAACCTATTAAAAAAAAAAAAAAAAATCAGACTGCAAGAGTTTCTTTACATTAATAAAGTAATTTAAAGTGCTTTTTCTTCCCTACTTTTATTTATGAATTATTTACTGAAATCCAGCATATTTTCTAATGTACAATTTGTTTTCTTACATTAGTCATGCGTAAACTTCGGTAAAATCAAATTTTTTTAAAAACACCTAATCTTTTCAATAAAAGAACCTAACCTGGAATTTATTTAGCTACTTAAAAATATGTAAAAATAACTCAATGGTACCTTTAATCTAGTGTAAAATATTTATTGAATATTTTAATTACCTTTTTTTATTTTCTTTAGTTTTTCCTGTCAATAGATTGGAATTCAACAAATATCACACATTTCTTTCATAGCGGCCAAAAGAAATATACTATAAAAGGTACTAGAGCTATAGCTATTTGTAATATCATACTAGTAAGTACAGTACTAGTACTATAACATGACCTAAAACACAATGCATTAAAACCTAAAAATAATATTCAAAGTAAAACATTACATGTTTTTGTAATTATAGAAAAAATTGTAAAAAATTTTTCACTAGCAGATTAAGTAATTTTTTTTTTTTCTTTCTACAGATTTTTTTTTTTTTTTTTTTTTTTTAACTAAAAAATGCCTACAAAATCAAAAGTATTTAAAAATCTCCTCTGTGCCGAAAAAAAACCTGAAAATCCCAGAATCCGGCATCATTGGCTCTTACTCCCTTTAATAAAGTGCATCTATCATTACTTGACCTTAACGCTTTCAGACTATATAAGCCTGAAAACGAGATAAATTATGGAAAAAAAAAGTTATATTTAAAAAAACTTTCGACTGCAAAAATCTTAAAAACATTGACTTGTATTATTAATATTCTAAAATATATTTTTGTATAGAATACGATATGATTAACTTTCAGATTTACAGGGCTACAGTAAAATATTCAGAGAGTTTAAAAGCTATAATTATATTCTAACGGCTGCATTTTCTTTCGCGATAAGCCTTTTTAATACTTTCCAAAATTCCTAAGAGTAATTTTAAAATCAGTTAGTCTATCTGTATGTTTTTCTGTCCTTCTGTCTGTTGTGCGATAACGTAGGCAAAGAATATTAATAGTTATTCTATACAACAATTGCGTACAGTTGGAAAGTGTTACTAATCAATGCGTACTGCATGATTTTTCTTCCTTGCTTCCTACTTTAATACTGTTTTAGAAATTATATTTTTAATTTTAATCATAAAATTTAATATAAAAATTTCAATACCAATGATAAAAATTAATTTTAGAATTTTATTAAAACCTCTTTAAAAATCGCCTAATTTTTACTGAGCTGCTGAATGTGCGTGGGTAAATTTGTTTTAATTACATCCAATAGAGTTGTTATATATATATATATATATATATATATATATATATATGTATATAAACAACCTTATACTGTGGGACGCAGAGGGTCGTTATACTGAGCGTGGACGGCATTACATACATATACTTATAAAAACATAGTAAATAAAATGTAGTATGATTTTTTAATTTGTTTAAATTTGGTGCTGTTAGTTTCGTATTCTATTAAATTAGTGAACTAATCTCCTTAGACATGTTTCATATCTAACTTACCTAATAAATTTAATTTAAAATAAATAACCAATATTGAAGCTTGAAGCAGCAAATATCAACTCAACACTTTCGAGACCACTGACGTAGATTCATGTCGTTTGAAAATCTCTAATTCCGCCAGTAGGTGTTCCTTTCTCGATTTATGTAGTGTTATTTATTTCTTAGGAATATACCCAATATTCATACTTTTATAATCAAATATACTATGGATACAAAGACTTTGATTAGAAAGAATATAATTATAAAATATATACATTTGCATACCCTCCAACATCCTAATTAATATTTCGTAGTATTGTTAGCCCCGCCCTATTTTTCACACAAATAAATTTTTAAAGTAATATTCTCCATATGCTATTGCGATTATAGAAACAGAAAAATACTGTAGAAAGATACTGGTGTGAAAAAGAAGGCGGGGCTAACAATTCTACGGAATATTAATTAGTATGTTGGAGAGTATGCATTTGTAATATAAATGTGAATATAGAAAATGTTGTTCTGAGATATCGTAACTCGGGAGAATAACGTGCCCACAGGCGGACCTTAATGTCAAAAAAAAAAAAAAAAAAAAAAAAGCGTCGTCTTTTTAGGGGGTGGGACTACACTAAACGGGAGGTTTAAATATGACAAAAAGAAATAAAAAGGTTCATTTACAGGAAGAAAAACAAAAGAAGACACATTCTGGCGTAATACAAAATAAAATCTGCATTTAGATTGGTATGATACATTTATGAACAAGATTTTGTCAATGCAGCACATTATATTTAGTTTGAGGAATTGGCGTATACGAAAGTTTGAGAATTGCTGATGTAAAAAATTAAAACTTCCTGGTAATTTCATTTTAACATGGCTAATTGTCCAATTTATTTTAAAATTTGAAGATTAATTCCAACAAAATATCAAATCAATATTTTCTTTATTAAAATTATACATTAACTTTATCATTTCGGATTAAAAACAAATAAATAAAAATTAAAAATATTCAGAATTCTTTAATTTATACCGGAGCAATTTTAGTACCACTCGTTTTTCACGTCACTATTTTATAGAGTAATTTCCCACAATATATGTAGCTAAGATTAAATAGGAAGATAACTACTCATGTGTATACACACACACACACACACACACACACACATATATATATATATATACAAAATGGTATGAAAAGAAGGCTACATTAACAATGCTCTGGAATAAATTAAAGTTAGCTGGTCTGAGTTGTGAGATGTTTCACTTGCAGGGATGGAACACGGGCGCAGAATTCATACCGGAATGTGTTTAAGAAATTTCTCTACCTATAATATCGTCGATTTAAGAGGTAGAACATTTTCTTACATTGATAGTGGTATGAATTCTGCGCCCGTGTTCCATCCCTGCACTTGACATCATTCTGTAATAAAATAATAAATTAAAACTAATGCATTGTAAATATTTAAAAAAAAAGAAATTCTCTTCTTACGCGATAAAAGTGAAGCCCAACTTTTATTAGCATCTGAGGATTCATTGTGGTAGTATGGAGTCGAACCAATCAAAATCTCTCTGGCATTTCTCGTATATATTCTTTTATGACAGCATCTGTGATTGGTTAAGACAAATGATTACCATCATGTTAACGAAAATGGGCTTCTTGGCGTTGGCGATATATTTTTTTCTATGCTTACGACCACATTGTATCCCAAACCAAAAAGAAAAGGACTAGTGTCTGCGGATGGAAAGCGATTTTGTCATTATACCTTTTGATTTTTGTATTTACTTAGTATCATTATCCTTTTCTCTATTGTAATCTGTGCCTTTTTTTTTTTTTTTTTTTTTTTGGAAGATAGATCGATCCAGTATTTCTTGTATCTTTATATATTAATGATTGGTAAACAGTAAAAAAAGGAATAATTTTTATTTAAACGTTATAACATTAGTAAGTATGCTATCTCCTGATAAATTAAATTTTATGTTGAATTTTTACCTTTGAGTAAGAAAAAGGTAAATTAAAAACATACTATATATTGTAAAACATTTAATAATAATAATAATAGTGTGTTGCTTGTTACTTGTACATGTTTAATTCTAAATATTTAACTGTTTAATTTTTGTATATATCCTTTATTAATTAAAAAGAAAAGAAAGATTAGTTTTATAATTGATTTTAATAAGGCTTTTTTATTTTGAAAAAGGCAAAAAAAAAAAAAAAAAAATGTAACAATTTTCTCAAAAGTTTACTCTTTAATAATCTTCTTGTAAATATTAATTTTACATATCTGCGTAGCATACTTGAAGCTGGATGCTGTAAATTAAATAAATAATAATAATAATAATAAAACCTAATTTTAGATTATGAATTCTCATTGTTTTATTGAAATACAGTACACGAACAAATAAAAGTAAGCATAATGACAAATTTATCATCTACCACTAGTATTTTAATTAATTTTTAATGCAATATCTATAAATGTTAATTTGGAGCAGATATATGCACTAAAAAGTTAAAGTACCGCGTTGCAACGCCTCTACTAACAACCGCCTGCTATCTCTTTCAAGATGCTAGCGATTCAATGTAATCGTTTGAAGAAAGAGACTTTCAACCTACCACATGTAATGGCTTTTATAAAAATTTTTAAATAAGTCTCATATTTTTTGTCTGGTGTGAATTATGTAATTAAAATACATTATAATCATATGTAATACAGTATGATATATACTTATATACTTAACTCCCAACGTTAACACTTTCGCCACCACTGACCTCACGTAGATTCAAGTCATTTAAAAATCTGTAAATCTTCCAGTGGGCGTTTCTTTTGCAATTGTAGGCATTTATTTCTTAAGTATATAACCAATAATTGTATTTTTACAATAAAATATACTATGGATACAAATACTTTGATTAGAAAGAACATAATGATAATGTATATACATTTTTAGCATAGATATGAAAACAGGAAACTTTCTTTAGAAATATTGTAGTTTAGGAGATTAACGCCCACAAGAGGACTTTACTGTAAAAAAAAAACAAAAGCATGCAGTCACAAAAGTGTTAAAATTTCCTCTAGAGCATTTTTAGCCCTTCCTATATTTCTCAACATTTTATATGTAGAATAATTTTCTCCGATATATAAGTACTACTATGAAAAAAAAAAAAAAAAAAAAAATCTTAAAAAAAAAAAAAGTTTATATTAAATCAAGGCGGGACTAAAAGTGTTACGGCAAACCTGTATGATAACAAGGCCAAACAGAAAAGAGAAAGAAAAAAAAAATTATAAATTTTAAAATGAAAGGAAAAAAAAAGCTGTTTTAACAAGCCTTCAGAATTTTGTGTTTTCTTCATTTAACCAAGTTGCCTGTTGACCTGGCTTTTATTAATGACTCTTCTACCACAAAGTTTCAGCGGAGCTGCCCTTTTATATAGACCCGTCCACCAGATTTTTTTTTATAATAAAATTTCATTTATTTTTTTAAGCTTACTTTAAGTCAAAAATTGCTGTGAAATTTTACTTGCACTGAAAAATAAAACTGTAGGACTCTGCATTACTATAGTAATGTTGAAAATTTTTCCTTAAAAAGTCGTGGTAACATATAATAGAAATTTATAGGTTACCACGGCCACGCCTTTTTTCAAGGACTCTTCCACCGGAATAATCTTAAGATAAATTTATTCTTAATTGTACAGTGTACGTTTAATAAGAAATTTATTTTTAGATAATATTGATGGAAGAGTCTTTGAAAAAATCGGGCAGTGAGAACCCTGATTTACTATATAAATATACTAATGAAAAAATCATAAAAAAGAAGAGAGGGAAAAAAAAATGTGTTGGCAGGCACCTTAATAACCAGCTTGCATTTAATAAAGGAAAAAGAAGTATGCTCCTGCATAAAGGCGATCCCTTAAGAACAGCCTTAAGAACAGCGACAAGATTTAAAAGAAGTTAGGGTACATCATAAACATTAAGATTTTCATTGGTACCCATGGTCGCGAATGTAATCTTATCACTTTAAGAATATGGTATTTTCCGTTATGCATAAAAAAAAAGGAGGGGGCGTGTTTTTTGAATGTTAAATTTTTATTAAAACTTTCTTCATGCAAATGATTATGTAAATGGTATAAATAGTAATAATGCTTTTTCTAATCGACGCATTGAAAGCACTGACTGTATTAACACTTTCGCGACCGCATGCTTTTGTCTTTTTGATAGTAAAGTCCACCTGTGGGCGTTTATTTCCGAAGTTACAATCTTTCAAAACAAAATTTTCTAAATGCATTTTTATGTTAAAAATGCATATACATTATAATTATGTTCTTTCTAATCAAATTATTTTTATCCATAGTATATTTCATTGCAAAAATACGAATATTGGTTATATACTTAAGAATTGTATGCATACAAATTGCGAAAGAAACGCCCACTGAAGGAGTTACAGATTTTTAAATGACGTGAATCTATGTCAGCGGTCGCGAAAGCGTTAATACATAAATTGTATAAGATTTTATGAAATGGTAGATCATCCAAGATTTTAAAATTTACAAGATCTGCATAATTACAAATAATAATAAAAATACTGCATTTGTCAGCCATTAATTGGGCATACACGTGGAGCTTATTAACGATAAATCCCAAAAAACATCCATCAATTCAAACTCTTTTCAAGGGCGGTGGGATATATCCCACAAAAATTTTATTACTCAATGAAAAAAACTTGAAAGATTTTTTTTTTTTTTTTTTTTTTTTTTTTTTTTTTTGCAAAGTTTTACTTCTATAACATAGAGGAAATTTGAATTTTTATTCAGATATTAAGTTATCCCCTCTCTCTCTCTTTTTTTTTTTCTCTCCCTCTTTAGTACGGAGGACTGTTAGTCTCAATCTACGGATTTTTACGATACCTATTTTACGATAGTTGAACATTTATCGAAATTGAAGATATGCCGAAAATATAATTGAATAATTTGAAAGCAATGTTATAATTTGAAAAAAAAAAAAATCTAGTTGTCCTCTATACTAAACTGAATTATGCTTTTGCCATAATTTCATCAAATTTTTTTTTTAGGTCCAAACTTAGATAAATAATAAACAACATGGCACATGCCAATACTGAAATGCCAAAATGCTTAAAATTCTTTAAAAATGTGCTAAAACAAAGCAGTTGTATCGGCATTAAAAATATCCAATGAAGCAATTTTCTTTTTCTTTTCTTTTCTTTTAAATTTAATTTCAATTTGTTTGTTGCAAAAGCATCTGTTGTCTCATTATTTACTACAGCACTTCGACCCAAGTTTTAATACAAAAATTAAAAATCTCTGGAGTCGTCTTGTCTTAATGAACATAAAAATTCTTTGATAACCAAACCATCAGAAAAAAATCATGCATCCTCCCCCGAAATTGCTCCGTAAATGGAAAAATTCTTGCGTTATGATTCACTAATCCACCGCGCTGTTTTTACTTTATTGTCAGTAGCAGTTATCATTAGCTCTTTCGGTTCGTTTAAAATTCATTTAACATACAAAGTATCTGTTTTTAAAAATGACTAATGACTTGGCAATCATATATTTAATTAATTATTTACCTTTTTTTTTTATTTTTTCTAAATCTGCTTTTTTTAAGGTATCGAATTTTTTTTTAAACTCATAGGTTGTTGAAATTTGGCACTGAAATTTAACAATTACTTGAACGTATCCCTAATTTACAAGAATGAAAGGAAAAAAATATATATATTGGAAAGAGTTGTTGAGGTCTCAACTTGTGAAGGTCGAATTCATGCGAATTGCTTTCTAAACGCAGAGGCAGGATAAACTGTTTCATCTCTGTCACATTTATAATTAAAATTTACATAATTATGAAAGCTCACCTAGTGTTTTAAATCTAAATGTTGTATATAATCATGCTTACCAACTTACTTAATTAATATTCAATAGTATTGTTAGTTTCGCCTTCATTTCACGCCAGTATCTTTTTAGGCTATTTTCCTTCTTATTAAATCGTAATTGAATGTGGAGAATATTACTCTAAAAATTTATTGACGTGATGAAACGGACGGGATTAACAACACTAAGGAATATCAATCAGGATGTTAGCAGTTGGCAAGTATGTATATAACACAGGTGTCACATACTCCGCCCCTTTTTTCAGGGCACTTTTAAGGATTAGAAGATTATTTAAAGATTTTTTTACTATCGGTAATACATATTAAGCAGTAATACATTTTAGATAGGACTTGATAAGGTTTTTATGCGGTAAAATGTATTTCATTGTGTTTATGCAAAAAGAAACTTTTCACCTTTTAACACATTCGTGACCGCTGATGTAGATTCACGTCATTTGGAAATCTATAACTGCTCCAGTGGGCGTTTCTTTTGTAGCTCGTATGTTGCTATGTTATATTTCTTAAGAATATTCCTTATATTCATATTCGTATAATTAAAATACTGTGGAAACGAATACTTCCACTAGAAGGAGTATAATTATTATGTATATTCATAAATTATGTAAATATGTATACTGAAAACTTTATACTGGAATTATCTAACTTGAAAGAGCAACGCCCACAGGTGAAACATATTATCAAAAAGCCAAAAACATGCGGTCGTGAAATTGTTTAAAAAAAATCTGGAGTGACTCCACTCGACTTTCCGAACATTGAGTAACTAACAGTTTTGTAGATAAAATAAAGAAAGAGGAGTTGCTAAACAAACAAAAAAGAGAAAACCATAACAGAGTGTTTGAGTATTTTTCTTCATATATCACACGAGGTTTTATTTAACGCTACTGAACTTTGAGCCCTTAGATCATAAGGATAAAGAATTTTTCGTTGTGTCCCTGTAAAAATCTATAAATGCTAGACTCACCAAAATGCTTATAGTTAGTGCAACAATGATTTATAATATTCATACAAATTTTCAGCTCAATTGAATAAGTCGTTTAGATGCTATCGCTGGTCTCATAGGCCATAAAGATAAAGAATTTTTCTTTGTCTCCCTGTAAAAAAACTGTAAGTGCTAGATTCACCAAAATCTATACAGATTGAGTATCTGTGACCTATAATATGTGTATAAAGTTTTTGCTCGATTGAATAAAGCGTTTAGATGCTATCGCACTTTTAAAAATTTGGCAAATAATTTTTCTTTGTGTCCCTGTAAAAAAACTATAAGTGCTAGATTCTCCAAAATCTATACAGATTGAGTATCTGTGATCTATAATATGTGTATAAAGTTTTTGCTCAATTGAATAAGGCGTTTAGATGCTATCGCACTTTTAAGATTTTGGTCCCTTGGCATAATGATAAAGAATTTTTCTTTGTGTCCCTGTAAAAAAACTATAAGTGCTAGATTCACCAAAATCTATAGGGTTCGTACTATGGTGACTTACAATATCCGTACCAACTTTCAGCTTATTCGAACAAAGCGTTTAGACGCTAGCGTGTTCACTCACAGACATACACACATACATACACACATACATACACACACATATACATACATCATCGTAAAAATAGTGAAAACGGACTCGTTGGACCTCGAAACGTATAGAAACATCAAAATCTCGAATTCGGATTTTTGACATGATTACAATACTTTCCTCACTATAGTGTTCGGAAAGTAAAAATTTCATCCATATTAACCGTCAGAATTCTTTTAAGAGATGTCTTAAAGGTTACCTTAAGCAGAATTTTACTTTAAGTGAATTCATGTGAAAAGGGTTAAATTACGTTATAGTTCGTATTTCTTTTAATGGTGAATGTGGGAACAGCTCATGCTAAAAGCAATTCACACACCTCCTCAAGTAAAAATGGTCATTTTAACAGTAATTCTTTCTCTCTCTCTTTTTTTAACCGAAATATATATCGTTTAAAAAATAGTATTAATTATTTACAATGAATAAAAGTGATGGATTCTCATAGAGCACAAAGTTTACGATGCACTATGAATTATTGCAGGGATGGAACACGGGCGCAGAATTCATACCGGAATCCGTTAAAGAAATTTCTCTACCTATAATATCGTTGATTTAAGAAGTAGAAAATTTTCTTACATTGATAGTGGTATGAATTCTGCGCCCGTGTTCCATCCCTGTTATTGTTTTCGGTGTATTGTTTTCGCTTAGGGCAGTTTGCAATGTTCGCCTAGGAGTTTTAACCAGAGCATTCTACTGGCTGCAAACTTCAGTCATGTGTGTGGAAATCGCATACGCGAGAAAGTAGTTTCTCGCTTTTTAGTTTCCGCCCGTAACTTTGCAACACAAACAAGTTGCGAACCGCATATGTTTGGCTGGAATGTAAAGTTGGCAACTGCGGCTCTGACCAGTGTTGCGAGATGAAAATTTAAATCCTCATTACAAAATCCGTAAAAAATCCCTTTTCGCCCTACGCTAAAAAAAAAAAAAAAAAAAAAAAATTCTTCCTAAGGAAAATTCTACTTCAAGGAACACTAGTGGCGCCAATTATTAAACAGATTGATATTGATTTCATATTTATATTATAAAAAGCTACAATCGTTAATAGTGAAATTTTAAAATTTAATTTAAAAATTAAACTTAGGTATATATTATGTAATTTGCTTTTGTGGAATATCGCCGTTCATCATCATTATTGATATTTATTATTCATTTATTTACTTTTTTAAACAAATTCTAGCATTTTTATAAAAAATGAAACTAATGAAAATGTATATGGTTCTTTGAAAATAAACTCTTGTACTATATTTTTCCATTCATAGTAAAATTATTTAAATCTATCTATCTATGTCTATATATGTTACCGCTAAAGTGCAGAAATTAGTTAATCTGCAGATTAGCTAGGTAATCTGCACATTAACTTGGGTGATCCGTTAAAGTGCGGAAAATTGTTTTTTTCTGAAATTACCTAGGTAATCTACGAATTACCTAGATAATCTGCCCATTACGTATTGGACACTCATTAATCTGCACATTACTTACTAAACACTCGTTAAAGTGAAAATAAGATATTTGGTGGAACAACATTTTGGTTTATAGTCACGAGGTTTTTGTACTTTACCACATAGTTTGAGTCTAATTATAACAATAGGTACATACTTAGTTCCATAATATATAATTAATGAAGATCTTTCATTTAAAGTTAACTAATTTCTTTTTTCCACGTAAGTTGGGGATTTTGCTTATTTTTGGGTTTTCACACGTGCAATTTTACCACATATAATATTTTGGCCTGCTGATTCTAAACACGTAATTTTTTTTTTTTTTTTTTTTTTTTTTTTTTCCACATAGATTGGGGGTCAATGTAAAAATTATTGAATTTACACAGGTTAGGGCAGATTTCCTGTTTTGGGTTTCTTTATATTTTAACAATATTAACTTTTCAATACATGTTACTTAAAGTAGTTTTCATGAGGTTCCACCCCTTTTACTAATCACGCATTCGTTGGGGTCTACACTTTCAATTTTTTTTTTGTTTTTTTTTTAAACCAGCATATTTGTAATTCTCGACTGAAAATTCCAGTATTTAACAAATATTACAATTATTTAACAACTAACCCTTTAGATTTTGTAAATAATGGAGCATTATATTATTTCATTTTTTATAATTATTTTTGCTTTAATAATAATAATAATAATAATAATAATAAAAAAAAAAATGTATTGAGCTTTTAAGTATGAAACTATAGATAACATAACTTTATTTAAAGTCAATTATTATTTTTCTATTCCATTTCTTATTAATTGAAACTCTCATAACAATCCTAAGTTGAATTTACTAGAATTTTCAGTTAAGAATTACAAATATGCTGGTTAGAAAAAAAAAAAAAAAAAAAAATTGAAAATGTAGGCCCCAACGAATGTGTGATTAGTAAAAGCGGTGGAAACTTATGAAAACTATTTTAAGTAACATGTATTGAAAAGTTAATATTGTTAAACACGGAGTAAGAAATAACTTATTTCTTACTCCGTGTTGTTAAAATAAGAGAAAACTATAAAAGGAAACCTGCCCTAACCTATGTAAATTCAATAATTTTTACGTTGACCCCGAACCTATGTGGGGAAAATTTTATTACGGATTTAGAATCAACAGGCCAAAATATGACGTGGTAAATTTGCACGTGTGAAAACCCAAAAATAAGCAAAGTCCCCAACTTACGTGGAAAAAAGAAATTAGTTAAATTTAAATGAAAGATGTTTATTAATTATATATTATGGAACTAAGTATGTACCTATTGTTATAATTGGTCGTTCCCAAAATGAAAAGGGAAAGGAAATGAGAGAAATAAACATTTCCACTTTAACCATACAGATGCCGCTAATGTGCAGATTATCTAGTTAAAATGCGGAAAACTCTTGATTCCGCACTTTAACGGGTCATTTTAGTTAATCTGCTGATTAGCTAGGTAATATCTGCTCATTAACGGATTTCGAACTTTAACGGTAACAAATATATCATTCTAAACTTAGGAAATAAAAAATTATAACCTATTAAAAAAAAAAAAACAGACTGCAAGAGTTTCTTTACATTAATAAAGCAATTTAAATGCTTTTCCTTCCCTACTTTTATTTATGAATTATTTACTGAAATCCAGCATATTTTCTAATGTACAGTTTGTTTTTTAACATTAGTCACGCGTAAACTTCGGTAAAATCAAATTTTTGTAAAAACACCTAATCTATAATAATAAAAGATGTTTGTCTGTCTGTTTGTGCATCTATACGTTCAGCCCCTACTGAACGCAGAAGTATAAAATTTGACATACGGGTGCTCAGAAGCCTTCCCGAGTTGATAGTGAAAACAGAATTTAAAAATTTTAATTAGTTCCGGAGATGTTAATTAAAAACGTAGACCAATGTCTAATTAAAAAGCGAGCGGGACGTAATTTTCGCCCTTCAGCGTGTTCCTCAAAAGAGAAAGAGAGAGAAAAATTTCGTGGGTTTTTGTAAAGCGATCGCTGCCGATCTGTTGGAAATATCGAAAATACACCTATACCACGAGAAACAGCATTTATTACCGATTCTAACGGTACAATTTTTTTTTTTTTTTTTTTTTTTTAATACGGATTTCTTATATTTTTAAAAAAAGTTTTAAAAAGGGTCGAAAATTTCTCTTTTTCGTGATCGTCTTTTTTGAAACGCCCTGTACGACCAAGTAACTGTTCCATTTCTTAACAACTGGTATATAAGGAAAGTTCATTTAATCCTCTTTCGAACCATATAAACATTTTTACAAAATACGGATTAGCGATCCATATTTTTAGATTTTACGAAACATCGATTTTTTCACAAAACATTTTATAACTCAAAAGCGTTTAGAGATAAATCATTTCTTTTTTCTTTCTTTCTTTTTTTTTTTTTTTTTTTTTTTTTTTGTATTTAGATCTCGCTTCAATAATTCAATTCCCAAAAGATTGAGAGAAAATTTCAAAAACTGAATGAGTTATAATTTTTGTAGTATTAGGCATTAAACCATTATCGCCATTCCGTAATGGACTGTATACTGCTTGCTATCTTGATCTGACCTTGGCAGAGAAGAGAGAATAAGATTCTTCAGTGCCAGGTGCTAGATATTCCGGCAGTACTGGAAATAAAAAAAGCAGTTTTTGAGTTTTTTCAATTTAAAATCGATCAAAAGCAGAACTTCGAATTTGCCCGTCATTATGGCTCACTTGTATGCAGTTAAAAAATCTAAAGTATAGCTTTAAAAATAAAATAAATAGACATATTATATTTATTTAAATTCATTTTTATTTCATCTGTTAATGACACCATTCACCAATTTCATCTGTTAATGAGTTACTTTTAACAGAATAATATTGATTCCCCCCCCCCCTTTTTTATGAATTCGGTTGTAAAAAAGCAGTTTTGGAATTCTTAAATTTTAGATGGATTTCAATAGAAATCGTTAATCGCCCTTGATAGATTAGCCATTTTGAGTCTAAAATATATCAAAGATATTCATTATCGTAATACATAATACATCATTCAAAAGATGTTTTAAAGTATTTTTATTGCAGGCTATTAAAATGATATAAGCCGTTCAAATTGTGTACGAAACTTTCGGAGAAAACTACGGAAAAAACAGAAAAGTTTTATTCTTTTATATTTTACAGAGTGTGAAATTCAGATTTTCGCTCACATTTCGTACTAATAATTTTTAACGGTATATAGCCCAGAATTAAGCAAGTTTTGGAGAAAAACACAGATAAGTCAGACACAAATCTTAAAAAAAAAATGTTTGTATTATCTTTGTGTTTCAGCTTCTAATTAGTATAATTTCATTTTTATATTATCGAAAGTGGAATTCGAGATTTCACCTGATTTACACGTTTTGAGGTATCCTGATTAGGTTTTCTTTTGTATCTCAGCTACTAATTAATATAATTTCATAAGTAATACATCATTTGAAAGCTTTGTTGATTTGGAATTGAAAATATATTACAGAAATTTCTACCGCCAGATGGCGCTGTAATATTTTAAAATTTCAATATTTCAAATTCTAATGAGTGAGGAAGATGTCGTAAGTTCTAAAACGGGGATAAGGCGCCGCAGGCGCCACCGAGCGGGACTTATCTAAAGTCAGAAATTTGAAAGATCATAACATGGTGAGCGAACAGGCTGTTTCAGATATTGAAAAGGGAAGAGGGCGCCGAAGGCGCTACCGCACGGGAATTTACTGCGCTTTCAATAAGCTATTTTCACGATATATCAATAAGCTGTTATTTGACCTGAAACGGGAAAAAGGCGCCGCAGGCGCCACCGAGCGGGAGTTTCGTAAATTCGGATTTTTCAAGGATCGCGAACTAGCTGGTCGCCGAAGGCGGCTAGTCTTTTCAATAAAAGTACCTGAACCTGGAATTTTATTTAGCTACTTAAAAATGTTTAAAAATAATTCAATGGTATCTTTAATCTAGTGTAAAATATTTATTGAATATTTTAATTACCTTGTTTTATTTTCTTTAGTTTTTTCCGTCATCAGATTGAAATTCAACAAACATCGCACATTTCTTTTATAGCGGCCAAAAGAAATGTACTATAAAAGGTATTAGAACTATAGTTATTTGTAATATCATACTAGTAAGTACAGTATTAGTACTATAATATGACCTAAAATCTAAAACACAATGTTTTAACACTTAAAAATAATATTCAAAGTAAAACATTACATATTTTTGCAATTACATAAAAAAAAAAAAAAAAAAATCACTAGTATTTCTTCACTTTTTTCTGTAAGTAAAAAAAAAAATTTCTTTACAGAAAAAATTGAAATTTTTTTTTGTTAACTAAGAAATGCCTACAAAATCGAAATTATTTAAAAATCTCCTCTATGACGAAAACAAAACTGAAAATCACAGCATCTGGCATCACTGGCTCTTACCCTCTTTAATTAATTGCATCCATCATTATTTGATCTTGACATAGGCTTCAGACTATAAAAGCCTGATTACGAGAATAATAAAGGAACAAAAAGAAAAAGATCAGCACACCGTTTGAATTATTTTTTATTAAAAATTGTCAAAGAAAATTTTCTGGTGTCAATATTTTATGTGTAGTATATACCTATTATATATAAACATAGCCTCCTTAACTAGATGCCTGTCGAAAAGCTCGGAAACTATGAACAGTTGAAACTTTAGGGACCCTCGATAGAGAGAGACTGGACATTGGCGCGCCGGCTTTTTCACGAAATTCTCCATTTTAGTGCCAGTTGCTCCATTGCTTATCATTACGCTGCGAAGAAATTCTGATTATTTTACGTCATAATCGAAAAAGAACTTAATTATTACATTTTTACTTTGCTGGGAGATAAATTGCTTTAATTTTGGAATACTTTCAAAAGATAAAAGAAACATAATTATTTATTTTATATCATGCTTTAAATACTTTGAATTCTCTTATTGCATGCTGTTTTACGTATTTATTTCCTAACATATGAGATAATTACATTATTTATTTGCTAGCTATTAGTTTTTAAGTTCTGTTGTGCAATATATTTAATATGTTAGATCAAAATGTATTTTTCTGATATATTTTAAAATACATATTTAAAATAACTATATAAAAATATATTTTTTGATTTTTTGCTAGTACGCAAAATGTATCAGATTTCTTAAAATAAATTAATAAAAATAAAGAAAATAAGGTACATATTATTTGCTAACATATGAAATATAAATTAAGGGTCCCTATTTCAACTTAGGACCCTATATGTAGAGAGACTGGACATTGACCGAAAGTCGGCCATTTTAGTGCCAATTCGGAGCGATCCCCGTAGAACGTAATGCTTTTTTCTTCGCGAGTGACGCTTTACTATACAACATAAATGAAAGGAAACTGGGATAAATTTGTGCAGAAAGTAATGCAGAATATAAATATGTAATTTTTTTCGTCTTAGAGAAAAAGAATTTGAAGAAAAACGAATTTTGTTTTAACCTTCGACATGGTTACTTTTTCAATTCCTATCGGAAAACAGAGGAATTTTTTGTTGTGTATTTCTATATTAAGCAAAATACGTTGATTGTGAAAGCAATTCTACCTTAGTTAAAGTAATTCTACCTTATTTTTTCTGAGGACATACATTTTATATATAAAATGTTAGAAAAATTTTAACAAAAATATGGTAATCTTAGTTTTGTCAAGTATTTCATGAATAAATGTAAAACTACGGCAGAAGAACAGAAATTATTTGATAAAAATATTTACGTAATGTTTTTACAAGCTAAAAATACATATTTTATTTTTTTCAATTACGCATTATTAAAAATAATGACTTAGTTAAATATTAAAAATAAAAATTTTATTAATAATAATTTGTAAAAATATTAACTAATATATTTAGAAATTAAAAAATGTTTTTATTTATTTTATTTACATTTGCTTATTTCATTGATTTTTTTTTTTTTTTTTAAATATTATGTAAAAACAAATCATTACTTATTTAAATATTATTTATAAAATTTATTATGGCAATTATTATTTAAAAGAAATTTATATTTCACCTTATTTTCTTTATTTTTATTAATTTATTTTAAGAAATCTGATACATTTTGCGTTCTAGCAAAAAATCAAAAAATATATTTTTATATAGTTATTTTAAATATGTATTTTAAAATATGTCAGAATAATACATTGAGATCTAACATATTAAATATATTGCGCAACAGAACTTAAAAACTAATAGCTAGCAAATAAATAATGTAATTATCTCATATGCTAGGAAATAAATACGTAAAACGGCATGCAATAAGAGAAATCAAAGCATTTAAAGCATGATGTAAAATAAGTAATTATACATTTTTATCTTTTAAAAGTATTCCGCAATTAAAGTAATTTATCTCCCAACAAAGAAAAAATGTAATAAATAAGTTCTTTTTTGGGTATGACGTAAAATAATCGAAATTTCATCTCAGCGTAATAATAAGCAATGGAGCAACTGGCACTAAATTGGATAATTTCGTCAAAAAGCCGGCGCGCCAATGTCCAGTCTCTCTCTATCGAGGGTCCCTACTTCAACTGTTGCCTAGTTTCCGAGCTACGCGACAGGCATCTAGTTAAGGAGGCTATGATATGAAGCATACTTGCCAACTTCCTAACTATATTCCGTAGTGCTGCTAGTCCCGCCCTGTTTTTCACACCAGAAAATTTTTAAAGAGTAATATCATAGCCTCCTAAACTAAATGCCTGTCGTGTGGCTCGGAAACTTTGTAATAGTTGAATTGGTAGGCAGCACCACTTAGAACAGATTACGCTATTTTTTTATTTAACTGTCACCAATAATTTTAAGAAGTGATATATGATAAATACAGAGCTGCCAACCAAATCCGGCAAACTGTTAGTATTTTTTAGAGTAATTCTCTTTAGATATATTTACGATGAATGAAGAAAACAAATACTCTAAAAATTAAGTGGTGTAGAAAAAGGGGCGGTGCTAACAATTTGCCAGATTAGGTTGAGAGCTCTGTAAATGTAATCGAAGTTTCTTCGATTCTATTCCTTTTTTTTTATGTATATCATGTTTCACTTAAAAATTTTTGGTGGCTGTTGAATAAAAAAATCGCGCAATCTGTACCAGGTGGCGCTGTCTACCACTTCAACTGTTGCTAAGTTTCCAAGCCATGCGACAGGCATCTAGTTTAGGAGGCTATGGTAATATTTTCCAAACGCAATTACGATTAAATAAGAAGAAAAATACTCTAATAGTAACTGGTGTGAAAAAGAAGGCGGGGCCAACAATACTACATAATATTAATTAGGATGTTGGCAAGCATGATAAAGTTTCTTTATTTTTATATTTCTAACACATTTTATTTTATCATTGCTTTACTGACACAGTCCTGAGTTCAAATTATTAAAAGATAGAGACTGCAGAAATGTTAAAATGATTTTTTACATAATTATTACAAAAGATTTATCTTTGAAAATTCTAGCAAATGAGGGGGGAAAAAATGAATAAAATTTTTAAAATGAAAACGCTATACGAATTATGTATTGCCTAGTCGAATTTTCCAAATTAAATTACCATGTACCTTTTTCCTTCCATTTCTTTTTTTCTCCTTTTCTTCTTGATGTTGTTGATAATACTTTTCCATAATAGTTTTAGCTCTATTAATGACAGAAAAAATTCTGAAGTTTTTATAACTCCATTTTTTTTTTTCTTCTTCTTCTTCTAAAAAAGACGGAGACAAAATTGTTTGAAAAAATTATGGCTGTCGTGCTTTAATAATAACTTTTTCCATTTTCAACTTGTAAAATCTGCAAAGTTTATTTAAAAAAAAAAAAAAAAAAAAAAAAAAAAAGCTACTATGCAATAATGAAAGTTGCATAAATTATTTTAGTTTTACCTTTGGAAGAATGATAACATTTCTTTTCATAAAAATTACTATTAATTTTTACATTGCATTAAATGAAATTACACGGTTTACGGTTGATTAAATATATCATTGTTACGCAGCAGCATAAAGCATTTAGTTACATTTATTTACTGTATTTTCCGGCGTATAATGCGCAGTCCACATAACTGAGTTACGCATCAAATATTTTATTTTAATTTGCAAATAAATGTATATTCGTAAGAAACAAAAGCTTGTTAACAATACCTTTTATTGTAAATTTAAATTTTCGGTGTGACTGATACAACAAAACTGCGCGCTATACAGTGGCGGATTTAAGAGGGGGGGGGGGCTAGGGGGCTGCCAAAACACTGACATTCACAATTGAATATTGCAAGTGTAAGTTTTTTATTGGTCTAGAATAACACATTGAAAAATCTTAGCCCCCCCCCCCCCCCCCCCCAAAAGTCAAGTTCTGGATCCGCCACTGGCGCTATACGCCAGAATATACGGTAATATCCTTTCAATAGAAAAATGGAGAATAATATTTTAAATCTCAATTGAAAACAAAATTTAAAAAAAATATTATTATTGGAAATCGTATCATGTTTTTTACTTTATACGCAGCGGTTGTATCTTATTCAAGACACTTTAAGAGAGGAAATTGCCTTTTTTTTTTTGCTGCCACCATTTTATACAATGAACTTGAACTGCTTTAATGCTGATATATTATTATAAAATTTGCTGTATGAAAATAGTGCTTAGGAAAAGATTGAAAATTCTTATTTCTGAAATACTTCGGGGGAAAAAAGGGTGTGGAGGCCCAAACTATATACATTTCAATAGCGACCCCCCCCCCCCTAATTTTTTCTTAACTTGTGTGTTCTATTTACTTTTGGAACTAAGATATTCATTCATTTATAATGTAATGATTGATTAATAATTTGTGTTTGTCAGTGTATTGATATGCATCATATTAAAAAAAAAAAAAAAAAAAAAACATTTTAATTTGTATTTGTGAGTGACATCGACTCACATAGCATACTTGCCAACCATCTCATTAATGGCCGTATAATTGTTAACGCCTCTTGAAAAAACGCCCCTTTTTTTTTCTCTCACTTTATTTTAGAATAATTCTCTCCAAATGTTGTTACGATTAAATAAGAATAAAATTACTCTAAAAAATGACTGGTGTAAAAAAAAAAAAAAAAAAAAAAAAAAAAAAAGGCAGGTACTAAAAATCGTACGGTTCATAATGAGATGATTGACAAATATGACATAGTCGACAAGCCAAACTAGAGAGATTTTTATACTTTTTCTTTCTTTTTTTCCGCTTTCATGACTCTGCTAATCTATATTATGCGACTATATGCATACGAATTATAAAATTTTATATGCTTTATTTCTTTACTGAATAATAACTTAGAAATAAAATAAAACAACTTAAAAATGAGGGAAAACATATTCCCCGCCCTCATTATTACGAAAACTTTAAGGACTGTGGAATTTTTTTCATTTTTCAATATTTTTATACAATAATCTATAACTTTTTTTTAATCATGACTCATTACTATAAAAATTACAGTATAAAAATAATGGTAGCAAAGAAGATTAGAAATTCTTATTTCGGAGAAAGTTCCGCGGGAACGGCGAGGAGTGCCATCTTTAATACCAAAATCATTCCTACTCCTAATTTAATTAGTATCTTAACAACTGTATTCTCGTTATTTTTTGGAATAAGGATATTCATGCATTCTTTAAGCAATGACAGATAAATCAGTTGTAATTCTTGTTAATTTTATATGCATCAGGGTTAAATGAAAGAAAAAAAAAATAATATTGTTACAAAATTGTAGATAATTGTGTTTATTTTTGTATAAATCCTTTCAAAGAGTCTTAGTAAGTTGATAAAGTGCTAATTTTCTGCATTTCTAGTCGTTTTAGCGTTAAAATAGTCTTATTTTCCCTTAAAAACGCATTAAAAAGCCCCAATAAGGCAGGTAATGGATTTGGCGACTTTTTCCCACGGCGATTTTTTTAGCGACTTTGGCGAGAAAATCCTAATTGAGGATATACCAAATACGGAAGCTCTAATCTCATTGGCTGATGAGATACGGAAATTTCTGGAACTTTCCACACTTTTCTTTAGGGGTATATAAGAGCTGATTTTTTTTCGCCAAGGTAAGTCAGTTCAGTTTTCAGCCAGCTTCGCTAGTACTTACATTGCTTTGAGCCTCTTTGAAAGAGACTTGCTTCAAGTGCTATTGCTATACAGTTTGTACTGTGGATTTGCTATTGACAGCTGTTGTTTAAGCTGTGTTTACTGGTCGAATTGAAGCTGATACTTGGTTTATAGACCTGTATTTTTCTGGAACTTTCTGTGAATATTACTGAATTTTTGTAAGTTTGGCCTTTCATTCTCGGACAACTCACGAATAATCCCCAAGTACGCAACAATATATTATGAGGGCATCGACTTGCATAGTTGACAAGCCAAATTAAACAATTAGACAGTTATTCGTATAAGTTTTTTACTTTCCTGTTACGACTTCCCTAATTTGACTGATTTTACATTACATTATTCGAATATATACACACCAATTAAATTTTATGCATTTTATTTGTTTATCCATACCTGATAACATATGTAATTTATTCCGGAGTTTTTCTTACACCAGTATGATTTTAAAGAAATTTTCCCTAGTATGTAATTACAATGAATTAAGAAGCAAAATGTTTTAAAATTACACTGGTGTAAAAAAAAGCGTGCGGCGAATAGCAACTCCTGAAAAATTTATAAATGTTACCACGTATGGTTTATTCCCTAATTACTTGAAAAAAAAAAAAAAAAAAAAAAAAAAAAGAAAGAAAATTAAATAAATAAAGACCAATAAGTTAAAACAGAATAAAGAGGTCGTACTCCCTGTCAGAGCCTGATTAAGGGGGGGAGCACACATTATCTCCGCTCTCACCGGAATATTTTTACAATTATTTTTTACTTTATGTCATAAAAATTCCACGCTTTGATGAGGAAATATTTTTTATAAAAAATGAACGGTGTAAAACAATCCAATTTACTCACAGTTATTAGACACCAGAATTCTTTTAAAATAATTTTTAATCAGAATTTTCTGTTTATTATAGGAGGAAAGTATTTGTTAAAAAATAACGGTGTACGTATAAATAATGTGTGCTTCCCTCTTAATCAGGCTCTGCTCCCTGTCCCCTTTTCAAAACACTTTAAGAACTGAGGAATTTATTGCCTTTTTCGCTACCACTGTTTTCATACAATAATCTCTGTCCAATTAAATTATCACACTTTATTATAAAAATTTCTGTATTAAGAAAGTGGTAGCAAAAACTCGAAATAATACTTTTTGCTGATTTTCCTGTAGTAGTGAGATTTGCAGGATTCTCCGATCCACTGCAAAATTTCTAGCACTCAGGAAGGGAAAGTGATTGCACTTGAGCCACTCTGTTGGCTATGAAAGGTTTCCAAATATTAGATGAATTTTTCACCCAGTAAAGAACGATTTTTGAGTTACTCCAGAAATATACCTTTTGAGTAATGGCTAGGAAAATGCTCTGAATGTAATTTCCTAAACGAGCACCTACAAGTGCTGCCATTAATTCTAATCTGGCTAAGGTTAAACTTTTTAGAGGAGAAACTTTACTTTTGGAAATCACAAAACTTATGTTAATTTTCCCTTCACTTGTTAAATATTGAATATATGCTACAGCTTCATACGCCTTAGGACTGGCATCTACAAAAACATGAAGAGATATTTTACTAACATTTTCCATAGATAAAAAAACTTACGTTCGATGTTAAAATTTTCTAATTCAGATAGTTCAGAACACCATGTTCTCCATTTTTTTTTTTTTTTTTTTTTAATAAATCATATGGTAAATTTTCATCCTATTGTAGACCTCTTTCCCACAATTCTTGAATAAGAATTTTAACTCTATTAAAAGCAAAAACTGTTTTATTTAAGAGACAAAAATTTAAGTTAAAATACATTTAAAAAACAAAAAATACATATAAAAACAATTAAAATCTAGACGTTTCGAAACCCGTCCGGGTTTCCTCATCAGTAATTACAACACAATATGCAAACATTACATGAACACTCAAGGAATTTAAAGGAGTACCGAATATTGAGGAACCAGTGCGTATGCTTCATTGATAGAGTGGAGATGCTTGGCAGTGTGCCAGCTTTCAAGGAGATAATTAGATCGCGATTTATAATTATGAAAACCAGAATTTAAATTTTTTATATTATCGAAGTCAGGAATATGATCGGTTTCTATTGAATGGATTACAATTTTAGAATTTTGATTGCAATTTTTAAAAGATCGTCTGTGCTCTTGTAGTCTAATTTTTGCTGTACGGACAGTTTTACCTATATAAACCTATTTAATATATATAATTGAGACGGTTTGATGTTTGTGTACGTTAAAAATTTTAACTCTGTTTATAAATGGACTAATTAGTCCAAAAGGATCGAAAATTTTAGAAATTACTCTCAATACATGTCGTTTGGTGATTCCAAATTCCAAGGAATCCATCCCTTAAATTTAATTTAGTTTTATCTTTACTTGCATCCCACTTTAATCCCAACAATCTTTCTCTTTGCCCGAAATCCATATTTTCCTCGTACCCGTTTTCCTGCCAAAGTTGTTTCAACTCATCACAATTAGTGCTTAATTTCCTGAGTTTAAATCCACCAGCGCGTATTATTTCTATTGCCAAAGAGGTTAACTCACAAGTATCCTGCGCAGTTTAGCTTCATTGTACAAATCGTCAACGTATAAGGAATTTAATATTTCATAACAATTAGGATAATCATCTTTATATTTCCCTATATGAAATTTCAAAACGCAAGCTAGCCAGAGCTTGACTAAGGCAGGGGCATACGGGGCAGTTTCCCCGGATCCCCACATCAGAGGGGGGCTCTCAAATCGAATAGAAAGTTTATTTTACGTTTCCTTCTTCAATGAAATTTTTTAAAACAAAATATCAGTACAGTGTGAAATCCGGCTTAATTGAGCCATCGTAATTGTGAAAATTTAGTTGAATTCCGCCCTAATGTCAGCAAAGATATGAATTTTTCGCAGCTAGATTACAAAGTTAACAATCAGAAATAAAATAGATCTATAATGAGGTGAAAAATTGAAACACCTCCATAAAGTTCGGTTCTTCATTACTGAAGTAGTGATGCAGAAGGGGCCCCCAAAGAAGTTTTTGCAACGGGCCCCAATTAGGCTAAGTCAGACCCTGCAGCTAGCGAAATGGAGACGTCGTTAACCCAAAGGGTAAACGATTAAGTTGAAGTGTCTGTACCATATTATCGGATTCGTCCGGAAACTACAAAAATTTTAGATATTTTCTATCATCTTCCGCAATTTCAATCATAAGGAAAGTCTTCTCTAGATCTCCGCAAAATGCAACTTGATTTTCCCGAAATTTAAGTATAACATCCAATAAATTCAGATATAGATTAACTCCCGATTCAAGAGAATCATTTACAGAATTTTTATTTTCATTTGCTTTAGAGCTACAATCATAAACCATCCGAACGCGAGTAGTTTCTTTATCATTCCTTATTACTGCTCTATGGGGCATATATATCAATTGATCCGATACAATTTCTTTATACCGATCAAATATTTCAGGATTTTTTTCCAATTTAATTTTTAATGAATTGAAACGTCTGCTCGCGACTTCATAATTAGAGTCCAATTCTTACGGGGGTCGCACATTATCTTTCCACATTAATCTACACAAATACCGTTCTTCATTAAATATTAAAGAATACTCAAAATCCTTAATCCTATTATTATCCTTTTCCGATAGATTTTTGGTTTCATTCAGAAATTCTCGAATTTCCCAAAATAATCTTAAATAATTTAAAATAGCATTATTTGCAACAATTATGTTTTCAGAACAACTACTTTCATTATCGTCCGCTCTAACAATCAGCCAACCAAATGCAGTATTCAAAGCTGACAAATGTGTATTTATAGGTACCCTTTCCCCATAAATTAATTCCCAACAAACATCGGCCCCTAAGAGAATTAATTTTGTTATCCGAGCTATTTGAATCAGCCAACTTTAAATTCCGTTTCTGCATTAAATCTTTTATTTTTGAATCTGGATATTTGACAGTAGCGTCCATTATAGTGCGAGAAACAAACAGTTCCTCAGTTTTTTGAAAAGAAGAATTCATACTTACCAGTGTTACTTCAACAAGTCGATACAAAAGAATAAACTGATAAATTTTCATTCCAAATGGTTTTTAATTTTAAATGATTCGCTAATTTTTCACTAATAAATGATCGCGTAGTTCCACAGTCAAACAATAATCTTGATAAGCAAGATTTACTTTCCTATTTAGCTATAACGGTGCAAGTTTGTAAATAAACATTTTTAGAACAGTTTGTTACATTTGTTTAAACATTATATTGAGAAACAGAAGTAATAACTTTAGAAACATTAGAGCTGTCCCACTCATTTTCGTTTTCATTAGAATTTTCACAATTTTCTCTATTGCGCTCTACCGATAAATTTGAGGTTTTATAATTTTTTCTACAAACTGACTCCTGATGAAATCTAGAAAAACATATTTTGTAAACAATACCTGACTTACAAACTTTACTTATGTGTTTGGGTTTAAAACATGACCAACACCGAGCTACAGATCTAAGTTTATTAAGTTTCTGTTCTGTCTAATTTTCTACAATTTACAGAGTCATGAGAAGTTAATTCGCAAAAAAATGCATGATTTTTTTATTTGTGTGAGTAATGTTGCTGCGGTTGGTATATTTTTATGTTTAGAGAAATTTTTTGATACGTTTGCACGGTTTGATAACTCTGAGAAGCGGTACGTTTAGTTTCATTATTCTTAAAAGAATTTGTTACGGTTTCACAAATTTCACTTCATTTCTTAAAAACGTTATTATTTCTGAAACCTCACAATTAATTTCCTTATTTCTTTTTCTATGAAAATCTAAAACCAAATCTTGGTTTAATAATTGAAGAAGTAAGGGGTTTAATTAGTGACCGTATGATCCTTCAGCAACATTTAACGCGCGTAAATTCCTTATATTTATCTCTATTTTATCATATAATTTACGCAATTCTTTAATGTTTGATGAATTCCTCACTGGTCCTAAATTAAGTAATTTAGACATGTATGAATAATTAATAAAGTCAGTACGCCCGTAACATTGTTTTGAAAGATCTATGCAAGAATCATAATTCTTTTCATCCAATTCAAACCCAGCGACAACATTATAAGCAGGAATTGGGAGGGGGGAGCAGACTTTTTAAATATTGAAATTTTTCAATTTTAGTTAGGGATTCGTTCAACCCTATCGCGTTATCAAAACAATTTAAAAATTCCATGAAATTGGAACCACCACAACCAGAAAAATGCGGAATTTCCGACTGCTGCAATTTTAATGCCGAAAAATTTTGTTCTGTACAACTTGATGTACTCTCATTAATACTTTGACTTTGCTGTTTTTTTTTTTTTTTTATTTAATTTTAGATTTAAGTTTAATTCCGTAACAAGGTGAGACTGATTTAATGCCATGTTGTGTTTTTCACATAATCTGTATATAGTACTATACTCTATGTATTATTCTGCCCTATATTCCATAAATATTTAATTTATATTTCTGTTCAAATTCAAGTCTGTGGTTATATATTCAATAATATATTATTTGGTTTTTAAATATTAAGTCTTGTATTCTCACCATAATTAAATTAAGAAATTGGTACAGTTCTTGAAGGGTGGACAAAACTGTCGAATAGATATATCGCTTGGCGGAAAAATGGTCAGGTTAAAAAGGTACTCTACGAAAATTATAACTGGTGAGATCTTGGAAATTTGGCAGATTTTGAAGGTTTGGTGCTTGAATAAATGCAGAGTGATTCTACAGTGATAGTATTTAATCAAAAGCATATCTTAAGAGGAGGAGAGTTGGAGATTGAGTAGAAAAAGAGGCAGTGGCGGATCCAGAACTTACCTTTTGGAGGGGGGGGGGGGGGCTAAGATTTTTCAAGGTGTTATTCCAGATCCAAAAAAAAAGTTTACAATTGTAATAGTCAGTTGTGAATGTCAGTACTTTTGAGAAGGGCTTCAGCCCCCTAGCCCCCCCCCCTTAAGTCCGCCACTGAAAAGAGGTGTCTTTCCTCACACTAATCTAAAACATCAATGTTTATTCTGATTTTAGTATTCTCAATCAGTATTTTCATTTAATTTCAATGGTAGTAGTGGTAATTTAAATCGATTTCGATATACATCAGTAAATGCGAGTAAGATTGCCCTCCAAATTTCAGAATCTATAAATTCTTATTTGTTTTTTAAATAACAAGTTTTGTATTTTCACTCCATAAATTTACTGTCAGCAGGATTGTGGCAAATCAAGAAGTGAGAGGAAAGAAATTACCTCACAAGGTAAAGGGTAATGTATTTGCAACCTAGTCTTAATATTGTAGCTACATTTTCCATTCATATACCATTTAATTCATATACCATTTTATTAAGTTAAAAATTAGTATTAACCTATTCAGAGACTTTTCGACCGTACCATTGTTTAATTTATTTGACAAATTTTCGATAACCCTGTATATTTTCGCTAAATTATATGCGAGAAGACCTTATATCTGAGTATAACTTGACGCAAATTTAAAAAAACAAAAATCATAACTGTATCTTACGATTTGAACTATTTTTATCCACAGTGTAGTATTACATACGAATTCATTGTGTAGCTTTTAAGCGAAAAACAATTGATTTTCATGCCATATTTTTTGGGTTCTCAGAAGTCACCATTTTGGATACCAATTTTTTACAAAGCAAACTTATGTTTTTTTTTTTTTTTTTTTTTTTTTCCGGACAAATGTAGTACAAATCATTAATAAAGATTATTAAAAAAAAAAAAAAAAAATGTGATATTAAAAATAGTGACTGCTGAAAATACTATATATTTTACATAACATGCTTTTGTATGTACAAAATGTTTTTATTTCATTTTGTTCAGTGCTAAAGATGCTTAGCTGCGTCGACGATAAATTTTGCACTTAGATTTAATGTATTTAGATATTTTTGTATGTCGTTTTAAACGCACCATGTGTCCAATCTTAATAAAAGACTTCTGATAACATTAAGAATTTTCTTATTAAGATGAATGGATATCTAGATCATGATTAGATCTGTGTAATAACTATTTAGAGTGATAACTACTGGGTGATATCTATGTGAGATAACTACTGAGTTTAGACTTCTTGCTGATAACAATTAATTATGCTGATAACAATCTTACATATACAGTTAGACAAAGATATGCACACAAAAGTTCTGACATAGGAAAATTTGAGTATCATTATTTTTTTATAGTGATTTTAAATTTGACTAATTATTGATATCTATTGATGTTTATTTAAAAATTGGCATGTCAAAAATGCGGTCAATTTCTTTCAAGTTTTCCCAAACACCCTGATCCACACAGACACATACACTGAAAAACTACTAAAAAATCATAATTCTTAGATTCAGGTGACATCAAAACATGTAATTAGAGCAAAACCTCAATTTCAAAAAATTGACTCGCAAACAATTGTTTCTCTATATACGGGAAAGAAAGATGGGAAGAAAAAAAAAAAAAAAAACTAAGCACAATTTTCCCGTGCTTTTCCCATTTATGTTGTTAGCTTACGAAGTTTTCATTCATTTGTTGAGAAACGCTTTCGTACTGCTTGCTTTTAATAGCATTTTAAATATTATAATAGTTTGCTACTTACAAATATTATTATATCAGTCTACAGCATTCTAGCAAAGAAATTACAAAATGAAATTATTTATAACTTAAGAGATAATATGAGTTATCTAAATGTAACGGAGGCATTTCACATTTAGGAATAATATTCAATAATATTATGTAGCTTAGATAAGTTACTATCAAAAATAAATATTGAACGAATAATAATAACCGAATTTCTATTTTGAAATATACCATAGAACAGAGTGTTTCTTCAAAAAACGTTCTCCGTGTATTTTTATTTCCTTTTTTCATATTTCGTAACATGAATAAAAGTAGAAAAAGCAAGTAATAAAAGTAGAAACAGAGATCATTACTGTCATTTTCAATGCTGTAGAATGTTTAACATTTGAAATATGATTTGGGTAGTTACTTCAAACTACCATTATGAGTATGTAGCTGTTTGTAAATTGACAAATAAAATGATGGTTTTTCTGCCGGAAAAAGTAAACTACTTCCCTTTTTTTTTTTTTTTTTTTTACTTTCTCTCATCCATAAGGTAGAGAGAGTATTGTTTTTGGGTCAAATTTTCGAACGTGAGTTTTTGTTATATTTACATGTTCTGAGGTCCCCTGAATACGAAAATCATGTTTTTAGCAAATGGCCTGTGTGTCTGTCTGCGTGTGAGTCTGTTATCAGCATATCTCAAAAACAAATTATGGCAGAAAGTTCAAATTTGGTATTCTAAATGTGTATCATATAAAGATGCTACAGTAAGCTTTTCGTTAAGATCAAGCAAATAGTTCGCGTGCAGGGACAATCAAGAGAATTTTAATACATTACGTCTATGGGGGAAATTGAAGGTAAGTAGAGTTTAGCGTCTATAGACTGCACAAAACCAAATGAAACGAATATATATTTTTTGTAATAGAGGTAGTCAACAGGGGAAAAAAATTGTGTATGTAGGAGCCTCGCCTCTCCCCCAGGGGGGGGGAAGTCCCCCCTCTAGGAGAGTAAATTTTCATGATGGGTATCTTTAAAAAGAGCTCGCCAATACCTTTAAAACGAATGGTTGAACCATCGATCTGCAATAATTTAAAACAAAGTTATCGATTTTTTTTTTTACTTTTAATGCAAAGAAACTTAGAAAAAAAAATCGTATTATTATTATTATTATTATTATTATTATTATTTAATATTGAGAATAAAATAGACATTTTTGGATATTTAGTGTTATACTACTTCTCTAATACGGAAATCGTCTGCATTATCATAAAAGATAATTTTTTAAAATAATAATTTTAATAAATTATTTTTTAAAAACAGAATTATTTTTTAATAGCCGAATTAACTTCTATATAATATAGGTGCATTAATGAAACGGGGGGTTGACAGAACGAATAATCATATAAAACTCTTCCGAAGCCTAATTTGAATTGTTTAACACAGGTTTACATAACAGTACTCGTTACCTTACCTATTAATCTGCAACCTATACTTATAGTATTAAATTTCAGGGTCAGAGAAAGTCGTGTGAGTGTCACACCAGATTATTTTCATAATAATTTGCTTTTTAATGCGTCATGTTTTGACTATAGGTTTCTATCATTTGAGAGATTTCATTTGATTTTTTTTTTTTTTAAGTGCTGTATATTAAAAGTAGAACCTAAAGGACACTTTTGTCTGATTTAACCACATGCAAGAAATTGAAAAATTTGAATGATACCTATATGTTGCTTTGGTTCTTTTATGTGACTAAATTACGAAAAATTTTATGAAACGTGTTTTTATAATAAAAAATATTATATAAAAAATATTATATAATTATATATACGTATGGAGAAATCATTACAAATTTGTATTAAATATTTAAAAATTTCTAGAAAACTATTTAAAAAATTCGAAAATTATTATTATTTTTTAAAATTATTATTAAAATGTTTCTGTTGATAACTATTTTTTCTCTTAAACTAATTAATAAATTTCAAAAATTATTCTTAAAGTTAGTCCATCCCAAATACACACTCTTTTGAGGATATTTAAAAAAAAAACAAAAAAAAAAAAAAAAAACTGTCGGAATATAGAAAACTGTAAAAGGAAAAAGAATTTTAAAATTCTTAAATTGAAAATAAATGAATAAATAACTAAATTTCTAAAATTTTATTTATGTAATTCCTGTTTTTCTTGTAAAAACTGCTGTGTTTGCTAATAACGTAATAATACATAATGTAACATAGGTAAAAGTTAATAACATATTCACATAATAATATATACATATGAGATAAGTAAAAATTGTTAAATAATAATAACAATAATAAAAGTAATGTTAAAAAGGTAACGATCAAATATCTTTTCTTTTGACATGAATCGTATACTCTCGTTTAGATATGGCATCAATTGTTACTGATTTACTATCTTTCTTTCTTCTTCTATTCTTTCATTTTCTTTTTTCTTTCTTTCTTTTTTTTTTTAATTATTATTTATCAGCAAATACATTAAGCTTTTTATTTATTTATCAATTTATTCAAGTGCAGAACATGTTTCATAACACTCTCGTAAAATGTCACAGTCAATCCAGTAATAATACACTTTAAATTTCCTTGTATTAATGGAAACATTTGTGTTATTATACACATTAAAAAAAAGTGTTTAGAACGTTCAAAAGGTTTAAATTTTTAAAAACTTTAAAACATTCAGTGAATTTGAATCGAAAATAAACTAAGCAGTGAAAGACTATCTATGTCATTTAATGAAAAACATGTTGGTTGTCTGATAAATTAGTTTTTAAAAATCTGGAGTGACTCCACTCGACTTTCCGAACATTGAGTAATCAACAGTTTTGTAGATAAAGTAAAGAAAGAGGAGTTGTTAAACAAACAAAAGAGAGAAAACCATAATAGAGTGTTTGAGTATTTTTCTCCATATATTACACGATGTTTTACTTAAGGCTACCGAACTTGACCCCATAGATCATAATGATAAAGAATTTTTCGTTGTGTCCCTGTAAAAACCTATAAATGCTAGATTCACCAAAATGCTTATAGTTAGTGCAACAGTGATTTATAATATTCATATAAATTTTCAGCTCAATTGAATAAGGTGTTTAGATGCTATCGCACTTTTAAAAATTTGGTCCCATAGGCCATAGCGATAAAGAATTTTTCTTTGTGTCCCTGTAAAAAACAGTAAGTGCTAAATTCACCAAAATCTGTACAGTTGGTGCAACTGTGAGCTATAACATGTGTACAAATTTTTTGCTCAGATTAATAAGGCGTTTAGACGCTATCACACTTTTAAAAATTTAGCTCCATAGGCCATAATGATAAAGAATCTTTCTTTGTGTTCCTGTAAAAAACCTATAATTCTCCAAAATCTATACAGATTGAGTATCTGTGACCTTTAATATTTGTATAAATTTTTTGCTCAGTTGGAATACGGCGTTTAGATGCTATCGCACTTTTAAAGTTTTGGTCCCATAGGCCATAATGATAAAGAATTTTTCTTTGTATCCCTGTAAAAAAACTATAAGTGCTAGATTCACCAAAATTAATAGGGTTCGTACTATGGTGACTTACAATATACGTACCAACTTTCAGCTTATTCGAACAAAGCGTTTAAACACTAGCGTGTTCATTCCCACACACACACACACGCACACACACACACACACACGCACACACACACACACACACACACACACAGACACACACATACATACATACATCATCGCAAAAATAGTGAAAACGGATTCAGGAGACCTCGAAACGTATAGAAACATCGAAATCTCAAATTCGGATTTTTGACATGATTACAATACTTTCCTCACTGTAGTGTTCGGAAAGTAAAAATATTTTTATATACTTGAATGATGAAGTTTAATGCAAATACTTATATACAATCGAACCTCGTTAACGTGAACACTGTTAACAACGTGAATTACTTTTAACATGAACTGTTTCCACAATCCCCGACAAAATGAAGATTAGTTTAGTTACATGAAGGTTAGTACTAATAGCATGAACTACTGATAACATGAACAGGTTTTGTATCTTCCTTGAGATTCACGTTAACAAGGTTCGACTGTATATTGTTGTAAAACCAAATAAATTATATCAATCTTTTAAAAGTGATTTAATTAATAAACGCTATTTGTACGAATTGGAGATAATCAAGACAATCTGAAATTGATAAAATAAATAAATAAATAAACTAAAATAAATGTGTGATTTTTAAAGAATCATAAAAATAATGCCATACAAATAAATTAAAAAAAGGTAGAAACATGTTTTTTTTCCAAAATGTACTAAAAATGTTCAACTGGAATTCAGGACCTAGGCCCCACCCTTTAGTTAATTAAAGTTTGAGCATGAATCACCAGTGGAATTTTGCACACATATTAAACTTAAGCTTAATCACGTGACAGGAATTGGGTTAAAATTCGAAGCAAAATTTTTAATTGACGTTCGAAACTACTGCTCCCTAAGTACTTTACTAGTTGAGCAAGTAATATCATCGATGTTATGCAAGTATACAAAATTTCAGCTGAACTACATGATAGGAAGTGGGTTAAAATTTTAAATCAAAATTTTAACTGGATTTTGGATCTCAGGGCCAGATTCTCTTCCCTAGGTCCGTTATTGTTTGAACCTGTATTGTTATCGGATTTATACATGCATGTACAATACATTTTCTGTTCAATCGTATGATATTAAGTAAGATATAATTTACTTGCAAGATTTGACCCTGACAAACAACAAACGAAATTAAATAAAAACGTATAACCCTTTCAGTCGCAGTGTTCCCGCTGATGGAACATCTAATTTTAATTCTCAAGTACAAAAACTCATCCCGGAAAGTTTTTAGCAAAAATTTACATTTATAACATAGCAGGAATGGCCCTTTTTTTAACGTGAAAATTTAAAATTTCTTCTATTTTAATTCCGTTCGTAAATTGGTGGCAGTGTAATTTAAATGAACCGAATTACCTTGCGCCGCAAAAGGTTAAAATACTCCGGAATAAATTGAAATGTTGGGATCTATGCAACTTTTACGAGTTTTTGTTGTCGATAATGTTTACTTATAAAGCGATTTATTTATTAAATTAAATATTATTTGAATTTAATAAGGTTTACTTACAGATGTTTCAAACCGAAAATTTCTCGAAAAGGAACAATGCTAATTTTTTATTTTTTAAATATTTATGATCAGCTATGTGTCTAAAAGCCATTTTTAAAATTAGTTTAGTAATTTTTAAAATAAATTAAGTAGTGAACGTTAAAGGGTTAACACGGTGCCATAAGTTCTATTACTGCTTCAGCATGTATTGTCATAGGAATTATACATGTATACACACTTGCCAACACCCTAATTAATATTCCGTAGTCTTGTTAGCCCCGCCCTTTTTCTCACAGAAGTAAATTTTTAGAGTAATATTCTCCAAATGCAATTACGATTAAATAAGAGCAAAAATACTCTAAAAAGATTCCGGTGTGAAAAAGAAGGCGGAGCTAACAATACTACGGAATATTAATTAGTATGTTGCCAAGTATGCATGTATGGAAAATTTTAGCTCAATCGGATGATGGGAAGTGAGTTAAAATCTTCTTGCAAGATTTGTCCATAATAAACAACAGACTTGTCCACCAGTGGCCGAGCGGTTCTACGCTCAAAGCTGATAGATGGGAAGTGCAGAGATGCCAATCAAATCCGGCAAATTGTTAGTACTGCTCATTTTTCTACACCATTAATTTTTTAGAGTAATTCTGTTTAGATATATTTACGATGAATTAAGAAAAGAAATACTCTAATAATTAAGTGGTGTAGAAAAATGGGCGGTACTAACAATTTGACGGATTTGGTTGGCAGCTGTGGAAGTGCCGCGTTCGAACCCAGATTGCGCTCATCGACCTTGTTGTTCGGAGTTTTCCGTAGTTCTCCCTGAAACTCACGAAATACCAGCTTGGACTTCTAGAGTGACCCCCCTGTGGAGGGCATCCCACCTTCAAGCCTAGGACCCCAGCGTAGTTAATCGGCCTTAAAAACCCTACTCTGCTCTACTCTCTATAAACAACGAACGAAGTTAAATCAGGGTTCGTACAGACCCGCCCTTTTGTAAGGACCCTTCTACCTTCTACTACAATTTTTATATGATGAAATTCAATTTAATATTATAAGCTTATTTTACGATAAAAATTGCTATAAAATTTTACTGGTGCCGAAAAATAAGGACTGTACGAACCCTGTAAATAAAAGCAGAAAACAGTGTCCGTTACTGCTTTTTAATGTATTGTCATTTCTGTTATACATGGTGGGCAAAATAAAACCGGCCGAAAAAATATTTTTCAGATTTACGCGGAGTCGATTCTTTTTGAGGAATAGAAGCTCTTCCCATTACAGAAAATGCTGGAAATGGCCGCCATTGACGTTGATGCAGCGCAGCGCTCGATTTATCAAAATGAGAGACACGTGCAGCAGCTCTTTCTGAAAGAAAGTAGTAATAGTATTTTTAATATTCTGCTGCAGCTCTTCCAGTATGTAAGGATTATTTGAGTACACTATTTTGCGTTGCATTCGACTGATCACTAAACAACATGTCTGAATCTCTAATTCACTCAAATGTAATGACATAGCAAAGAACTCAGGACAGAGCATGCGAGAGATGAAGCGCATACATGAGCATTCTATGACATGTGACTATGACAGTAACCAGTGGTTATATAGACATCACCAGAGGCCATTTCAAGATTTTTTTCTATAAAGGGAAATTACCTTCACGAACAAGGGTAAATTCTGAATCAGGATACCAATTACACAGGTCAGCGAAATCACATTTTTTTTCTGCGCTACGTTGGGTGACTCTAGACACGTTGAAGTCAGAAATTATTCACCTTTCTTCCAAACACGTAAGAAATTTTCACAAAGTAAGGATGAAGACTGGAAGAATTCACCCAGAGGCTATAACAAATTCAGAACAATATTCTGCTGCAGCTCTTCCAGTATGTAGGATTACTTGAGTACACTATTTTGCGTTGCATTCGACTGATCTCTAAACATGTCTGCATCTCTAATTCACTCAAATGTAATGACACAGCAAAGAACTCGGGACAGAGCATGCGAGAGATGCAGCGCATACATTCTATGACATGTGACTATGACAGTAACCAGTGGTTATATAAACGTCACCAGAGGCCATTTCAAGATTTTTTTCTATAAAGGGAAATTATCTTCATGAACAAGGGTAAATTCTGAATCAGGATACCAATTACACAGGTCAGCGAAATCACATTTTTATTCTGCGCTACGTTGGGTGTCTCTAATGTGTTTTGACACGTTGAAGTCAGAAATTATTCACCTTTCTTCCAAACACGTAAGAAATTTTCACAAAGTAAGGATGAAGACTGGAAGAATTCACCCAGAGGCTATAACAAATTCAGAACAATATTCTGCTGCAGCTCTTCCAGTATGTAGGATTACTTGAGTACACTATTTTGCGTTGCATTCGACTGATCTCTAAACATGTCTGCATCTCTAATTCACTCAAATGTAATGACACAGCAAAGAACTCGGGACAGAGCATGCGAGAGATGCAGCGCATACATTCTATGACATGTGACTATGACAGTAACCAGTGGTTATATAAACGTCACCAGAGGCCATTTCAAGATTTTTTTCTATAAAGGGAAATTATCTTCATGAACAAGGGTAAATTCTGAATCAGGATACCAATTACACAGGTCAGCGAAATCACATTTTTATTCTGCGCTACGTTGGGTGTCCCTAATGTGTTTTGACACGTTGAAGTCAGAAATTATTCACCTTTCTTCCAAACACGTAAGAAATTTTCACAAAGTAAGGATGAAGACCGGAAGAATTCACCCAGAGGCTATAACAAATTCAGAACAATATTCTGCTGCAGCTCTTCCAGTATGTAGGATTACTTGAGTACACTATTTTGCGTTGCATTCGACTGATCTCTAAACATGTCTGCATCTCTAATTCACTGAAATGTAATGACACAGCAAAGAACTCGGGACAGAGCATGCGAGAGATGCAGCGCATACATGAGTATTCTATGACATGTGACTATGACAGTAACCAGTGGTTATATAAACGTCACCAGAGGCCATTTCAAGATTTTTTTCTATAAAGGGAAATTATCTTCATGAACAAGGGTAAATTCTGAATCAGGATACCAATTACACAGGTCAGCGAAATCACATTTTTATTCTGCGCTACGTTGGGTGTCTCTAATGTGTTTTGACACGTTGAAGTCAGAAATTATTCACCTTTCTTCCAAACACGTAAGAAATTTTCACAAAGTAAGGATGAAGACTGGAAGAATTCACCCAGAGGCTATAACAAATTCAGAACAATATTCTGCTGCAGCTCTTCCAGTATGTAGGATTACTTGAGTACACTATTTTGCGTTGCATTCGACTGATCTCTAAACATGTCTGCATCTCTAATTCACTCAAATGTAATGACACAGCAAAGAACTCGGGACAGAGCATGCGAGAGATGCAGCGCATACATTCTATGACATGTGACTATGACAGTAACCAGTGGTTATATAAACGTCACCAGAGGCCATTTCAAGATTTTTTTCTATAAAGGGAAATTATCTTCATGAACAAGGGTAAATTCTGAATCAGGATACCAATTACACAGGTCAGCGAAATCACATTTTTATTCTGCGCTACGTTGGGTGTCCCTAATGTGTTTTGACACGTTGAAGTCAGAAATTATTCACCTTTCTTCCAAACACGTAAGAAATTTTCACAAAGTAAGGATGAAGACCGGAAGAATTCACCCAGAGGCTATAACAAATTCAGAACAATATTCTGCTGCAGCTCTTCCAGTATGTAGGATTACTTGAGTACACTATTTTGCGTTGCATTCGACTGATCTCTAAACATGTCTGCATCTCTAATTCACTGAAATGTAATGACACAGCAAAGAACTCGGGACAGAGCATGCGAGAGATGCAGCGCATACATGAGTATTCTATGACATGTGACTATGACAGTAACCAGTGGTTATATAAACGTCACCAGAGGCCATTTCAAGATTTTTTTCTATAAAGGGAAATTATCTTCATGAACAAGGGTAAATTCTGAATCAGGATACCAATTACACAGGTCAGCGAAATCACATTTTTATTCTGCGCTACGTTGGGTGTCTCTAATGTGTTTTGACACGTTGAAGTCAGAAATTATTCACCTTTCTTCCAAACACGTAAGAAATTTTCACAAAGTAAGGATGAAGACTGGAAGAATTCACCCAGAGGCTATAACAAATTCAGAACAATATTCTGCTGCAGCTCTTCCAGTATGTAGGATTACTTGAGTACACTATTTTGCGTTGCATTCGACTGATCTCTAAACATGTCTGCATCTCTAATTCACTCAAATGTAATGACACAGCAAAGAACTCGGGACAGAGCATGCGAGAGATGCAGCGCATACATTCTATGACATGTGACTATGACAGTAACCAGTGGTTATATAAACGTCACCAGAGGCCATTTCAAGATTTTTTTCTATAAAGGGAAATTATCTTCATGAACAAGGGTAAATTCTGAATCAGGATACCAATTACACAGGTCAGCGAAATCACATTTTTATTCTGCGCTACGTTGGGTGTCCCTAATGTGTTTTGACACGTTGAAGTCAGAAATTATTCACCTTTCTTCCAAACACGTAAGAAATTTTCACAAAGTAAGGATGAAGACCGGAAGAATTCACCCAGAGGCTATAACAAATTCAGAACAATATTCTGCTGCAGCTCTTCCAGTATGTAGGATTACTTGAGTACACTATTTTGCGTTGCATTCGACTGATCTCTAAACATGTCTGCATCTCTAATTCACTGAAATGTAATGACACAGCAAAGAACTCGGGACAGAGCATGCGAGAGATGCAGCGCATACATGAGTATTCTATGACATGTGACTATGACAGTAACCAGTGGTTATATAAACGTCACCAGAGGCCATTTCAAGATTTTTTTCTATAAAGGGAAATTATCTTCATGAACAAGGGTAAATTCTGAATCAGGATACCAATTACACAGGTCAGCGAAATCACATTTTTTTTCATCGCTACGTTGGGTGTCTCTAATGTGTTTTGACACGTTGAAGTTCTTCCAACCACGTAAAGAATTTTCACAAAGTAAGGATGAAGACCTGAAGAATTCACCCAGAGGCTATAACAAATGCAAAACAATTTATGTATAAAGTACACTAAAATAGGGTATCATTTACACATTATTCTTTAAATGTGTTTCTTTACATGGAAGCTCCCTTTAAAGCTTTTTATTTTGTGCACGGCTTGAGGGCCTTGTGGTGGGGGGATTCTCTATGTCTATGCAGTATCCAACAATAAACTGCTAAAATGTTAACACTTTCGCTACTGCTGACGTAGATTCACGTCATTTGAAAATCTGTAACTCCGCCGGTGGGCGTTTCTTTCGCAATTTGTGTGTTATTTATTTCATAAGAATATACCCAATATTCATATTTATACAATCAATATACTATGGATACAAATATTTTAATTTGAAAGAGTATAATTATAGTGTATATCCATTTGTAATATAAATGTGAATACAGAAATTTTGTTTTGAAATGTTGTAACTTTAGAAAATAACGACCACAGGCTGTCAAATAGACACTGTCAACACGTTAAAAATACAAAAGCATGCGGTCGCGAAAGTGTTATCACTCCATCGTAACAGGTACCTCCTTTACACTTTTTTTTCTTTGTTTTGATGAAATAGGTTTCCTTATTCTTTACTCACATCACCCAGATTTTGCGGGAAATAACTTATATAGGAGTTGAAAAGATGGAACTTTAAGCTCAAACAATCCCATTGTTTGTCAAAACTGTACGTGATGGAAATTTTTGAATAGTTTTTCCTTAACACTTTCGTGACCGCACGTTTTTGTCTTTATGACAGTAAGATCCGCCTGTGGGCGTTATCTCCCATGTTACAATATTTCAGAACAAAATTTTCTATATTCAGATCCATATTACAAATCGATATACATTATAATTATACTTTTTCTAATCAAAGTATTTATATCCATAGTATATTGGTTGTACAAATATGAATATTGTGTATATTCTTAAGAAATAAATAATCCACATACTACGAAGGAAACGCCCACTGATGGAGTTGCAGATTTTCTAATGACGTGAATCTCTACGTCAGCGGTAGCGAAAGTGTTAATCACGTCCAAAAATACCCCAGAAAAACAGATCCCCTTGAAAAAAAATATTTCATCATCGACCAGTATTATTTTTCAGGGTAAGTTTTATTTTGAGTACCCTGTACACATGTATGCAGAGCTGCCAACCAAATCCGGCAAATTGTTAGTACCGCCCCTTTTTCTACACCACTTAATTTTTAGAGTGATTCTCTTCAAATATATTTACGATGAATGAAGAAAACAAATACTAAAAATTAAGTGGTGTAGAAAAAGGGGCGTTTTTCAATAGGCGTTAACATTTTGCCGGATTAGGTTGGCAGCTCTGTGTATGCATAATTTAACCTCAATTGCTGCACTATTGAAGGTGAGCTAAAATTTGTTTGCAAGATTTGATGCTGACCGACAGCAAATACAATTTAAAATAAAGTTTGTAAAAATGCAAAAAAAAAATGTGCAGATTTTATTTCAGACCATCAATTTCTTTTTTTTTTTTTTTTTCCGAACACTAATGCAAGGATCACTGATTGGGTACCACTGGTTTATTTCATATATGTTATAGTGTGTGTTGTGTACAGTGTTGCAAGAACTGGCTGATTTTTTATTCAATAATAACCAATAATTTTTATTTGTATCGTTTGCCTAATTACTTCGAAGACTAATACAGGCTATTATGGATATAAATATTACTTCTCATAATTACTGGTGATTATTGAATAAAAAATCCGCCAGATCTGGCAACACTGGTTGTGTATGCATGTACTAATAGGCTGATAGTGGTATCGATGAATAGATGACTTGATAGTTTAACTGAACTATTACAAATTTGACTTTTTTTTTTTTTTTTTTTTTTTTTTTTTACTTTTTCTTAAAGTATTGTTTTAGGGTCAAATTTTCGAACGTGAGTTTTTGTTATATTTACATGTTATGAGGTCCCCTGAATAAGAAAATCATGTTTTCAGCGAATGGTCTGTGTGTCTGTTATCAGCATATCTCAAGAAAAAATAGTAGCAGAAATTCTAAACTCAGTATTCTAAATGTGTATCATATTGGGATGCTACAGTAAGCTTTTCGTTGAGATGAAGCAAATGGTTCGTATACAGGGACACTTCAAAAGTATTCAAATATATTACGTCTATGGGGGAAATTGCAGGTAAGTAGAGTTTAATATCTATAGACTGCACTAAACCAAATGAAATGAATATGTATTTTTTGTAATAGAGAGAGTTAACTGGAAAAAATTTTTTGTGTATGTAGGAGCCTCGCCTTTCTCCCCTGGGGGGGGGGGGGAGGGGGGGAGTGAAGTCCCCCCTCGAGGGGAGTAAATTTTCATGATGGGTATCTTTCAAAAAAACTCGCCAATACCTTTAAAACGAACGATTGAACCATCGATATGCGATAATAAAATAAAGTTATCGATGTTTTTCCTTTTTAACAAAAAAAAAAAAAAAAAAAAAAATAAAAAAATATTTATTTATTATTTTTTATAAAATGTAATAATGTAATATTGAGAATAAATTCAACTTTTTTTTTATATTTAGTGTTATACTTCTTCTCTAATATGGAAATCGTCTGCATTATCGTAAAAGATAATTTTTTTAAAATAATAATTTAAATAAATTATTTAAAAAAAAAAAAACAGAATTATTTTTTAATAACCGAACTAAATTCTATATAAATGTAGGTGCATTAATGTAACGGGGGGGTTGAGGGGGGCTATTGACCCCCTCAACCCCCCCGTTACCTCTCAACCCCCCCCCCACACACACAGAACTAATTATCATATAAAACTTTTTCGAAGCCTAATTTGAATTGTTTAACACAGGTTTACGTAACAGTACTCGTTATCTTACCTCTTAATCTGCAACCTTTTGTAGTTTTAAATTTCAGGGTAAGAGAAAGTCATCTGAGTGACACACCAGATTATTTTTTTGATTGTTAATAAATTTTAAAATACTTAATCATTTTTGCATTTAAATAAAATTTTCTAACGATATATACGTATATATTCATTCGTGAAATACTCGAAAATATTTTAATGCTCTGTTTTACAATATATCTTTGGTTCCCGATTTTCTTCGCAATCTCATAAAAATTGCTACAAATTTTGAGATGCTTAAGTTTTTAAAATACAGTCAAAATAATTCACGATAGAAAATATGAACCCTAAATTTACACAAATGAAAAGATTGAAAATGCAATAATATCTATCTATATGCTTTTAAAATTCTGATACAACATATCTCTCCGAACAAAATCTTCTGTTTAAATTTATTCCTGTTTGAAAAACTTTTTTTCGTAATGCAGATATAAGAAAAAAAAAAAAAAAAAAAAAAAAAAAAAAATCAGACAAGGAATGAAAATTGCAATAACAGACATCATTACTGCCACTTCAATTTTTCCGGATGTTTATACTTCGAAATGCGATTTAAAACGATATTTACATTTATCATTATTGGTATATAATTCCGAGAAATTCTGAATGAAAAACTGTGCAGTTTTATAGCATATAAATTTAAAAAGTTCGACACTTTTTTTTTTTTTGTTCTTTGCAATTATTTAACAAGTGTTTGTGATTATTGTTCCTTTTAGAAGACCACTTTCTAAGCTTAGTAAACAAATTCAAATTGTTAAGCTATATAGCCGTTATAGCAATTTTATTTTAAAAATTGTGTGTATATATATATATATTTTAATGGAGAAATAAAGATTTATAAAAAACATAATACACAATAACGTAACATTTAACTGATTACTTAATATACAGTAACTAGTTTAATATGCATTTAATTAATATTTAGCTATTTGAAAATGATTATTTATACATATTATAATGATTTACTGTAGTATATTTTTTATTAAATTTGCTATGTTTAACAACAAAGGGTTTTTTCTTTTTTATAAGGGCACAGAAAAGAACACTGATAAATGTTTGTGCGTGAATACTTATTATATGTGCATGAATACTTCGAAGTTCTTTTATATGAAGATGACCTTTTTTGAAAAGAGTAGATTTTGAACTACAAACATTCATGTCTGAACCAGGATTTAACCCTTAACTACAGTGCAACCACGCAGGGCCGGCGCTAGGTATTTTGCCGCTTGAAGCAAGCATTAATCTGCCGCCCATATGACGCCATCACGACTCAAATGTTTATTAGCATAAGAAAATCAACTTGCTAACTATAATTACTTTCTATTACCCATATATATGGTAGAGACAGTTTTGTTTTGGGGGAAAATTTTCGAAATTAAGTTTTTGTTATATTTACACGTTTTGAGGTGTCCAGAATCTGAAAATCCTGTTTTAGTGGTTGATATGTGTGTGTCTGTGTCTGTCTGCGTGTCTTATCAGCATATCTCAAGAAAAAAATAGTAGCAGGAAGTCCACATGCGGTATTCTATATCTGTATCAGGGTAATCGGAAAAAAAGTCCCCGGAAAAAAAGTCCCCGGAAAAAAAGTCACGGAAAAAAAGTCCCCGGAAAAAAAGTCCCCCGGAAAAAAAGTCACCAGGAAAAAAAGTCCACGGAAATTAATTTCGGTCGTCTTCATAAGTGAAATACAACTTTTTAATAACTTTTAGTGACATTATGTTTCTTTTATTTTTAAAACTGTTTTTTTTTCCTTTTAATTAATTATTTTTCTGTTTAATTATGTAATAACTGGACGTCCGAAATTCTTTTTTAATCAAAGTGATATATACATATCGAAAAAAAAGAGGGGGCACTTACGAATTACGAAACATGCATAAAAAGACAAAAACATTATATTACTGGCAGAAACCAAGCATTTCAGTTTCCTTTCACTCATCTGTCAAATGTGATATATATATTTTTTTTTTATAAGAAGTGTGTGTGTGAAAGAGGGGGCTGTCAGAGGGGTATTCGCTATACAATATGAACTTTAATTATTTTTTATTTTAGTCAGAAAGTTTTCTTCGTATTTTTTTTTTTTAATCTTTTGTGACCAAATAAAAAAAGTAAGATATTTATATCCTTTCTAATGTCTTTTTTATTGTTAAAGATTTAACTGCATGATGGTTTTAACGAACTACCTACAATTAGAGTAGAGTAGAACGTAGAATTTGAAAATTAGATACAGCACAGAGTGGTCAAATTTTATTTAGAAGTAGCTGGAGATCAGGGAGGAAGATTATTATTACCCCCCCCCCCCCCTCCTTAAGAAAAAAAAACAACAACTTTAAAACACATCCATCTTTAACGAATGTGTGTTTGTATGTAAATATCGGACTGAGTTATCAACAGTTTCTTAATGTTAAAATTTTAAAAAAGTATTTTAATTTACATATATCTCCTTATTAAACGCCCCAACAGCGGCCAAGTGATTCTGCGATTAAAATGTGATAGATGGAAAGTGCCGGGCTCGCTCGACGACCTAGCTGCTCGAAGGTCTCGGCGGTATTCTCCAAAACTCGCGTAAATACCAGCTATGACCGTAATAAAGACCAACATGGAGGGCACATCACCTCGTGCAGTCAATCGGCCTTAATCTTCACCCCAGCAGGACCACCATCTTATTAAACAGTGGCCGAAAGGTTTTGCATGCAAAACTGGTAGACGGGAAGTGTTGGACTAGATATCAGGTCGCGCTCGTCGATTTAATTGCTAGAATTTTTCCGTGTTTTCGCTGAAACTCGCATAAACACGGGCTAGGACCCCTCAGAAAGACCCTGCAGTGGGCACACCACCCAGACCTAGGACCCTCGTATAGTTAATCAACCTAAATCTCCACACCAGCATCACCAACCTCCACTTTATTAACAGTGGCCGAGCGGTTCTGCACTCAAATCTGGTAGACGGGAAGTGCCAGGTTTGAATCCAGGTTACGCCTGTCGAAGTCATTCGTATTTTTTGTGTTTTTTCTCCGAAAATTCCGTAAATATGGGCTAGGAAACCCTTCGAAAAACCCTCAAGATGTCCCAAGTGTAGCTATTTGGCTTTAATTCAAACACCAACACTTTATTAAAAATTTATGTGTGATGTACGAATTAAGGCCGACTGTCTACATAATAAACCTGGGGAGGTCTTTCTAAAATGTCCTAGTATTCAAGCGATAAACTCCGAACGGCTAAGCCGACGAGGACGACCTGAATTTTCATTTGGCACCTTCTGCCTCTCCTAAAACATGTAGAATAATATATATGTATATTTACATATTTTTTATTGAAAATATGTTAGTGAAAAAAAGATAATGTGCGTGATTAGTGATTAACCATAAATTAAAATAATAATAATAATAATAATAATCAGATAAATTTATACTTACTATTATTTTTTTAAGAATACCCCCCCCCCCTCCTTTTTTTTTTTTTTTTTTTTTTTTTTCGTTTTAAGATATTTGTAATACTAAGCCATACATTATTTATTATTATTATTATTATTATTTTAAACCGTATCAATCCTTAATGAATTTCCATTTGCATGTCTAAGTGATGAGTAAAATTTTTAATTCCATATGCGACTTCTAAAACTATAGAGATTTGTAAAGTACCATAAGCAGAAATACTTCAAAGAAATGGGTCCACCAGTGGCTGAGCGGTTCTGCGCTCAAAACTGGTAGACGTGAGGTGCCGGGTTCTATCCCAGGTTGTGCTCGTCGGCCTAGTCGTTCGGAATTCTCCGTGGTTTTCTCCGAAACTTGCGAAATACGGGCTAGAATCCCTTAGAAAGACCCCCCACGGAGGGCACTACTCCTCAGGTCTAGGGCCTACAGCAGTTAATCGGCCTTATTCTCAAAAATCCTTCAAAGAAATGTATGCAATATTTCTAAGAGGAATTTTAATTGTGGGATAGCATTTAGATAAATGTAGCTTCTTCTATTTTTATTTTTGTTAATCGCGACATGGTATACATTGCAAACAAGTAAATATATGGATTGTTGTTGTTGTTGTACCGAATAAGGCCGATTGACTGCACTAGGTTTCTAGGCCTGAGGAGGACTTCTCTCTGTGGGCTTTTTTCTAAGGGGTCCTAGCTCATATTCACGCAAGTTTCGGAGAAAATTACGGAAAACTCCGAAAGGCTAGGACAACGAGCGCGACTAGGATCGAACCCACGCAATAAATGGATTGAACTCTTCTCATACTAAGCCAGGTCATGTCTGAAAACGAAGGTGATCTGGATTCGCACTTGGCACCTTCCCCTTGTCCTAAAACATGCATATATTTATATTATTATTATTATTATTGTAAATGTTAGGGGAAGGATCTTCAGGAAAAATTATCGTTCACTAGTAATTCGCAATAAATCTGGTAAGATTACGGCTGAAATTTGGTTTTCTTTAAAATCGCTGTAATGATTTATATACATGTATAAATATAATGTTAGAGTTTTTTTTTTTTTTTTTTTTTTTTTAGATGAAAAAAAATCTGATTATTAGATAATAGATTTAAATATTAGCAGTCGCTGGTGTCCCGTGCTTTTCCTGGAACAAAACCTAGCAGAAACCCTGTTCTCTAGGAAATTGCTAGATTTAGGGATTTGAGATGATAATTCGTTTTGAATTTGTTTTATCTCCAGGAAAATTAGATTTCACTGGTAGCCCGCACTCCATCCGAGACAAAAAAAAAAAAAAAATCACATGGCCTTTATTATCACATTTTCGAAAACGAATCCCTATATTACGCTACGAATAATTTTTACAACGGAACTAAGTAAACAGTCAATCAGGTATTGAATATAAAAAGAGAAAAACCTGGTACAGGTTATTAAAATGCTGTACATTAAGGTTTAATTAAAACAATGCTTTACGCTAAATATTTGGTTAGTTAATAAATAATAATAATAATATCAATAATAATAAAGCTGCTGATTTCACAAGTAATTGTCATTATATTATTCTAATAATTTATATCTTTTATCATAAGATTCCTATGAAAAAAAAAAAAAAAGAAAATCGTCATCTAAAAGAGATAATTAAAGTAAAAAAAAAAAAAAAAAAAAAAAGATTATTATGCGAAGTTCTGTTCAGCCGAGCAATATTTAAACTGATTTTACAAATTATCACCATCACCTCTAGAACATTTTTCATTATTTATAACTATTACTTACTTTTCATGAAAATCGCAATGAGCGGATTTCTTTTTCATTAAGTTTTAATTATTAAAATATAATGAGAAAAAGTTGTCTTTAATATTAGGGAATACCGTATTTCAAACGGAAAAACTAAAAGCAACAGTGCGTTTCAACTTTTTAGAAGGTAAATATGTATAGTTTTCATTTTTTATGACTATAACATTTAATCTCTTTTCAGTATATAAAAAAATATTTATAATAATAAAGCATCAATTAACCTTTCATATATATTGTGAAAAAATAATTAGAAGCTTTGTGAGAGAAAATTAAATCAGTCCAATAAAAGAGGTATATCCTATATCAGTAAAAAATATTTTATTTTATTTTTATTTGTCTTAATCTTTTAAATATTACCTTTTTATATGCATTTAAACATCTTTGTGCCGAGTTTTTATAGAATAAAAAGACACACTTTCTTTTTTACCACCTGCAGAAAACGCAAAGGCGCTTCCTATGTTATGTTCAGTATAAAATAAAATTCTTTTCATAATACCGATCATGAACTTTAATGCATCAAAAATTTTTTTTGCAAGTCCCTCTATACACATTAGTTGCGAAAATTATACAATTTTCAACAGAGAATATCGATATGCCATAGAAAACTTGAATAAGGTATCTCCAGCTCCAAGCCCTTCAATAAATATTATCGGGAAAAAAAAAATCTTGATTACAGAGATTAACAGACAAACAGAAAGACCAAACGAAGCCAACTCATTATTAGATATTCTTAGAAGCTTTAAAACGCATTTTTATTTATTTTTTTTAATGGATTTTTTCTGGGGACTTTTTTTCCGGGGACTTTTTTTCCTGGGGACTTTTTTTCCGGGGACTTTCTTTCCTGGGGACTTTTTTTCCGTGACTTTTTTTCCGGGGACTTTTTTTCCGCCATTCCTGTATCAGATAGTGGTGCTACACTAAACTTTTTGTTGGGGTCAAACAAATGATTAGTGTACAAGGCCATCCAAGAGAATTTAAATATATTACGTCTATGGGTATGGGGGAATTTCTGGTAAGTCCAGGGTAACATATAAGTTCATTTCATTTTCTGCCCTACAGAAAATGAAATGAACTTATATATATATATATATATATATATATATATATATATATATATATACACATATATATAGACATAAAAACATGTTTTGTGTAGATTGTGGTATGGAAATCAATAAACAGTCGTTTGCAGGGCATCCCAAGTATATATTAAGCTATTAAGCATATTAAAATATATAGGATATTTTAGATCTAAACTTTGAAATTGCTGCATGTGTTTTTCATGTAGGACTAATTTTAATTTAACAATATGATGTGCATATACTTTATAGAAAATATGCAGGATTACTCAAAATACCTACACGTTCTTTTTTATTAAATGTAATTGATGAAACTCCTTTACCTGCGATTTATCTTTATAGCATTGAAATGAAGGATAACGAAAGTTGTGTGAGCGACAAACCAAATTATTTATTTTTAAAAAGAAATTCTCAATGACTTAACCTTTAGTGAAAGTTATTCATTGCATCGATAATATCAATGTAAAAAAAAAAAAAATAAATAAATAAATAAAAATAAATAAATAAATAAATAAAAATGAAAGAATAAATAAAAAACTTAAGTCTGATTAAAAAAAAAAAAAAAAAAAAAAAAAAAAAAAGTTTTTAAAAGGCATTAATGGAAAAAAATTATGTTGGTGGATTAAAAAGCAGTCCTACTTCGTTGTAAAATTTTAAATAACAAATTACTATTATGAAAAAGCAAGTTATAGAGCTTTTTAAAATCCTGTAGTGTGCATGAATAAAAACTTTTTTGATAACCTTTTAATAATAAAAGCCAAAGTTTCACAAAAGTAACGCTCAAACTGATGCCATTGCTAAACAATAAATTGAAATAAAGAAAAAAAAGTTTTTATCCTTCTTTTTGAGAAATTGTTAAAAAAAATTAATTAATAAAATGAATATTTATTCTTAGCTTGGAGGAATGAATAAAATAATGAAAGAGGGATGATTTAGCAAAAATTTTTTTTTTCTTTTAATATACAGGGTGTTTATAAAGTCTCGGACCCATTTTGATGTTTAATAACTCATAAAATAATAAAGATAGATTAAAATTAATAACATAAATGGTTAGATAGACTCAAAAAGTTTCATGACCCTTGTCAATGAACTTCCACGTGTGCCCCCTTCGTCGCACGGAGAATATCAAGTCGATAGTCAATTTCACGCCAGGTAGCGGCAAGCATGTCGGCATCCACAGAGGCTATTGCAACCCATCAAAAGTAACATATCAAAATATCAAAGTAACATTAAAGTAAAAGGAACAAACACATCAAAAGTAAACATAACATTGCAATAGTTGCCAAAAACAAATGAGAGAAAAATGCGATTAATAAGCAGACGATATTTAGAAAAGTACAGATATTTAGACTGGAAAATGAAATTATCTGAAATTAACCACACGCGCAGACGATATTTACAAAAGTAAAGATATTCAAACCTGAAAAGAAAATATATGAGTTATTCCATCAATAAATGCCATAAGTTTGTTTATATCTCCATCAATAAATGCCATAAGTTTGTTTATATCTTCATTATTTTATGAGTTATTAAACATCAAAATGGGTAAGGACTTTATAAACACCCTGTATATATATATATATATATGTACTGATGCTATTGTGTGTTTTATTGAACAATATTTTTAAGCCAGACTTCCTCGTACTGAATGTCTGATGCTATAAAAATCTAAATTCTAATTTGAAGGGCTAGTGTAATTCTATGTAAGGTCTGCCAATTAGCGATTTTTTTTCTTGGTCACCCTTTCTTGGCCACAATGTAATTGATAATAAATTACAACCGAAAACAATTGTGGTTGTTTCCTCTGTTATCGACATCGGATTCAGTTAAACTTAAAAAAAAAAAAAGAGGCATTATACCCTCGGTCAAATAAACTAACAATGATATTGTTGAATTTTCGCTCAAATTAATTTTCACAAATAATTAAATTTAAATTGCATATGACTCGAATTCTATTATTATGATAAAAAAGTTAAATTTTAAATAGTCGTTTTGTTTTAGATTTAGTGAATATGACAAATTTAAAAATAGGTTAATTTGAAAATATCAGCTGCTGCGGGTGTGAAGATCGACTAGTATAAAGAATGAAATAAAACTTCATTTATTTTGCCTTGATTTTCTCTGACAAAATCATTTATTACAATATCAAACTAAACGTTATCAAACATTCATATTTTAAAACCAGAAAAAGATAATAAATGTGCAAAAACAAACTACGTATGAAATTTTTTGCCATGATATGAAGAGAAATATTTGAAATTTTACACATGAAAATTTTTTCGTATACTTAATATTTACAAGAACACAAACATGAGCAGTGAAATAAATAATTCAGTATCTAACTTCTCTTTCATTTTCTTGATCAAAATTGTTCTATTGCCACAAACAGTACTTAACTAGTGGATCTGCAGATCAGGAGCCTCAACGTCCTATTTACATCAGACATTATTCAATAGGTCATTTTTATTTATTCCTTATTATACAATCGTATATATTGATTCGATCGACTTGTTACCATAATCAGATACATTCCTGAGGGGGGCTGCCGCCCCCCTCAACCCCCCGCTATGTCTCTATTTGCATATCTTATAAAGTGTTACGGAATTGTAAATAATTGCATTTATTTTTGTATCAATTCTTTCAAAGAAGTTTAGTAAAGTTAATAAAATGCTAACTTTGTGCATTTTTAGTCGTTTTAGCGTTAAAACAGCCTAATTTTCCCTTAAAAACATTTAAAAAAGCTCCAATAAGGGAAGAAATGGATTTGGCGCCAAATTTGGCGACTGTTTCCCTCCTTGGCGATTTTTTTTTGGCGACCTTTGCGAGAAAATCCTTATTAGGGATATACCAAATATGGAAGCTCTAATCTCATTATGAGATATGAGAATTTTCCAGAACAGTCTGTGTTCGATAGAAAAGTATAAAAGGAGCATTTTTTCGTCAAGGCAGTCCGTCTCAGATCTGTGTCAGTTTCGTGAAATTCTTGCTTTGCTTTGAGCCTCCTTAGATGAGACTTTCTTTATGTGTTATTGCTAAATAGTTTGTACCGTTGTTTTGCTGTTAACGGCTGTTGTTTAAGCTGTGTTTACTGGTTGAATTGAAGCTGATACTTGGTTTATAGACCTGTATTTTTCTGGAACTTCCTGTGAATACATCACTGAATTTTTGCAAGTTTTGCCTTTCATTCTCGGACAACTTACGGACCCCCAAGTACGCAACAATATGTATTCTTAATGAACGACGGTCTTGTATTATTTCCCTGAAATTCACAAATACCAAATTTCATAACTCCAAATTTCATACAAAAAAAAAAAAAAAAATGACATAGCATATCGGAAATATTTTGCGTAACCTTTAAACTAATTTCCAATTCTATGCCCACAATTATCAACAAGAAAACATGCTTTTAAAATTCTAACATAAATTCATTATATTTGATGGGGTGTAACCATGTTAAAATAAACTTTTAAGAAACATCGACTATAGACCGTAATAGTACGAAATTATTTTATATATCCCGGAAAAGTAGCCACAGTCATTATAAACGCCAATAATAAGAATAAACTTAATTAATTATAACTCATTAATTTTTCAAACTAATTTGACATCATTCGGATGATTACAGTACATACTCGGAATTATTTTGTGTGATCCCATAAATTATTTAGTCTATACATAACCTTTTTTAAGAATAAACATAATTTTAAGCATCTTTATAATGTATGATAATTTTATTAAGTTCAATGTAGCATAAACGCATTAAAGTGCGCTCTTAAATAAAAGTTTGTCCATAGGCTCTAATGCTACGAAATTCTTTTGCGTGTCTCTGTAAACAAACCCTAAACATTCTATACACCTGTAAAAACTATTCAGCTTACTTTGCGTTTAAAATTAATAATTGTTCCAAATTTAACATCGTTTGGATGACTACGTGACATTGTCAGAACAATTTTGTAAGGTCCTATACATTAATTAGAAAGCTTAAGAGCACATATTTTCTTCAAACAACATAAGTTTAAACATCTTACTCACGTACGCTAGTTTAATTTTCTTGATTGCAAAGTAAAGATGTTAAAATGCGTTTAAACGCAATTCACCTCATACGCCGTAATGTGAAGTATTTTGGCGTGTCCCTGTCTACAATCCATACAATCCATAAAAAGTATAGGCCTAAAAAAATAAATAGCTATTTCTATACCGAGCCTGAATATATGTGTCAATTTGCAAATCAATCGGGGAATTTTTGCGGCCGCTATTGCGGTGCATACAAATTCTTCCCATAGGCCGTAATGATAAAAAAAATTTGGCGTGTCCCTGTACACGAACTGCAAATGGAATGCACACCCAAAACTATACAGCTAATTTCGTGGGGATCATGAACATGTGTACCAAATTTCAAGTCAATAGCGTGATTTTTGCGGCCGCTATCGCACGACAGACAGACAGACAGACAGACGGACAGACGGAACACAAAATCCTTTTGAGTCTCAACAGAGGCCCTCCACTGAAGTTTCGGTAAAAATTCGACGTCAATAGCTTGATTTTTGCAGTGGCTATCGCGGTACATACAGATTCTTCCCATAGGCCGTAATAATAGAATGACTTTGGCGTGTCCCTGTACACTGTAAAAAAAAACTCGTGAAAAAAACGGAAAAAAATTGTCAGCCCAGGACGCCAATCATATTCCGTTTTCTTTACGGGGAAAAAATGTTTCAAATTAACACAAGAAAACCGTTATTCTTAACAGAAAAACACTGTTATTTTTAAAGAGAGTTCTGTAAAAATTTACAGAAAAATCTGTAACTTTTACGGAACAAAAATTTTTTTCTCTGTAAAATTTACAGAAATACCTGTAATTTTTACAGAACAAAAATTTTTTTCTCTGTAAAATTTACAGAATTATCTGTAATTTTTACGGAACAAAAAAATTTTTCTCTGTAAAATTTACAGAAATATCCGTAACTTTTACAGAAAAATCTGTAATTTTTTACAGAACAAAAACTTTGTTTCTTTTAAAATTACAGTGTACTTCTGTTAACATAACGATATTCTTATGTTTATATAACAAAATTTGGCTGTTCTTAAAAAAAGTTTTATCCCATCAAGAAAACAGTTTTTTACTGGCGTCCTGGCTGACAGCTTTTTTCTGTAAATTTAACTTTTTTTTTTTTTTTTTTTTTCTCCTTTTTCAAATATAGTCACATTTTGATTGCTATTTCAATAGGAAAAATAATTTCAACAGAAGACAGAGAAATCTTTTATCGTTTAGCAAATGAAACATTATTAATAATAAACAATACAGATTTTTTTTATTTTGAAGAATTTGTTCTGATAAATACAAAAAATTTAAAAAGAAATATTTTTCTTTAAAAGGAATTAAATAAAAAATAAATTGTATAATGGTTACTGCCAGGAAACGCAAAAGATTGAAATGTAAGAATAAATTTAAGAAAATGAGGCAGAAAATTCAATTGATAAAATTCACAATAATAATAATGCATCACTGTTACAGAATAAAAATTTTCAGGATCTACAATCATGTCAGTGCTTATGCACATTTTTTTTTTTTTTTTTTTTTTTATGGAAGATGATGCTCCTCTAAACATTACAGGAGTGAAACTTCCCAACATCAAATAACTTTGAAAACTATTACTTGCATGAAATTATGTAAGACTCAGTAATGATATACCAAATGACTACCTATAATAAGTGATATTTACGGCAAATTAAGCATTTATAACAAGAAATTTACATAAAAACAAAATATTTTATCATGAAATTCAGAGACCAAAAATTTTCAAAATTCTTGAATTTAGGGTATGCACCTGAAAAGTTTCACTCTTGATATTAAGACAACCTGAAAAATCATGTGTCATCAATTATCACTTTCATAATCTGTGGTCTTCCCAAACCCCAGCCTTAATCATATGGGAATTTTGCCTTTGTGAGTTGGGTATTTGAAATATCTAATAATATATGAAGTGTATATTAAATGTTCAATTAATTACAAAACTCTCTGGTGACGAAATATTTTTTATTAGCTCAAATTAATTCCCATCTTCTCAATTCTATATACACAAAATTTTATAATTTTCTGAACATTGCTTTGTCTGTAGACAACTTTAAAATAGAGTCATTATGGACATTATTTTTCTCCCCACTTTTATGGCCTGACACAACACATGCCACTTGGACTTTTTGAACTACCCTGTATATTCCAGCAAGAAAAATCTATATATTTTTTGACTCTATTCAAAATTTTGAAGACGCATAAAACAACAGGGGTCAATCTAGATTTTCATTTTTTGGGCCTACTTTTGGGAAAAATCAAAATTTTTCTGATTTTTTAATTTATTTTTTGTGAAAAAGAAAAAATATATATACACACATATATATAACACATTTTATAAATACTGTGAAGAGGACTATTTTATGGATATGAATTTTGTAAAGGAGGCCTTATAATATGGAATTTCGTGAAGAGGTATAAAAAAAACTAATTCTTGTCTGGATTGACCCTGAGTAGGCAAATGAAATTAAAACATTTATTCGTATAAAATACATAAATAAAATATATAAAAATTAAAAATTCTTTTTTTCTTCCAAATTTATTTTGATCTTCGACTCCGATTAATTCCAAGAAAACACCTAAAAAGAAACATATTTACTTTAGCAAGTTAAAAAAAAACATTTCTGTAAAATAAATGAATAAAATAGATAACAAATAAATATACATATTTTCTATGCAAATGAATAATTAAATATTGCAAATTGGAAATAATCGTATACATTCATTAACCCTCGCTTTCCTAAGATTTTGACCCCATTTTGAAGATGAAATTTAGTTTACCCCGCCTCATTCGAAAAGTGCACTAATTCGTCAGAAATAGCAAACATAATCAGTGGAGTGCTGCAACTTCTAAAAAACAATACAAAAAAGTGCAGTGCCGCATTGGTGATTTTCGGCAAACGTGCCGAGCGGCACCTGAAAGCAATTTTTCTGCAGTAATGCCTTGATCTTGGGAAAGCGAGGATTAATTCCAAAATCCTATTTTCAAAATTAATTTATTTCATACAGGGGCATATTCAGGATTTATTTCGGGGAGGGCTGAGTTAAGTTTAATAATGTTTCCCAATGTACAGAATTCATGCATATTATTCTTAATCTTTATTTTTTTAAACTTTCTGCAAAATTTTGGAAGGGGCTGCAGCCCATCGGCCCCTATATGCCACTGATTTTATGTCTTAAATACTTTAAAGCATGACTAATTTGATACACACTGGGTGCAATCTAATTTGGTATCAACTTTTAGCCACATTTAAAACTTAGTTAAAACTTAACTTTATCAAAATAGATAGTAATTTAAAAATAAAAATTATATACTTTAAGTAGTGTGTGTAGACCTTCCAACTGAACCCCCAAACTTCATCATTGCTATGATGATCTTCCTCTGATTTCGTAAGCAACTTCTCTTCTGCTGTTACTTTCAGATAAACGTGGCAGCACCATTGCACATCTAAATTTTAGCTGTGTTCGACACAATCATATCTTTGTTCGTTAGCTAACATTTAGACTGTATCTTTATTGATTTAAAAACACTTAAAAACCTTGATAATTAAGAAGAAATATATTTATGCAATCACTATAGAAATGGTCAAAATTTTATCCAACAAATGTAACTAACTGTACCAAATCCAACCAAAATTTGGACATGATATGGTGCTGTGTTCTTGAACAAAAATAACAGCAGAAGCAGATTTGCCAAACCAGAGATATAGCATCAAAGGGATGATGAGAGTCAGTTGTTCCCTAACTAAAAGATATATCCACATTATTTCAAGTATGTCACTTTTCGTTATTAAAATAACAAATATTTAACTTTATATATATATATATATATATATATATCTAACAGTTTTGCAATATTTTTCCCTTGTTTTAATCAATTTTTAATCTTTTGTTTTTAAATAAAGTGCATACATTGACTAGAACCTGCCTATTTCTTTACGAGTTACTTTCTCCATACCAGAAAGACAGTATTTTTTGTAGCAATATTAGTTTCCGCTATCTTCCCCACAGCATACCCAACTCTCCATTTAAATTTAATATTCTTCTTCCTTAAAAGAATGATTTTATGATATTAATTACTGCCTTTTGAAAATGCTTTGAAATGCAACTTACAAAAACTTTTTTCTACATTGCACGAAATGCGCTACCTCATGTTCAAAATTTAAGCCCTTAATTCTTATTTTAGATTTCGCTTTCCCTTAGTCCACACAAAACATGTACTAAGTTTTAACAAAATACATCTAATATCACATGATATATAAAGGTCTAAAAAGGTCACTTTAATTATAATCACCGTGTATTTTTCTTAACATTTGAGCAGGCACATGAGCAAAAAGAAATTTAACATAATTAAGTTTTAATAAATATATAAAATATCAACAATTAACTATTGGGAAATATAACATTTAGTTACACATGTGTATGTTTCATAATACAATAATCTATGAACAAAAACAAGTTGCATCACTCAAACAAAATAACATACTATCTTAAATGTACAATAAACACAAATACCAATTAACAGGTTTTAACAGCAGGTACATGTTATCATCAGTTTCAGTTCACCCTCCTTGATTAAAATATAATCCTTACATAGATACTGCTTGTGTGTTGCACATGTGTTAATATAATAAAGCTCATTCTTAGTCCTCTGATGATCAGTTGGAGTTGGAAAATATATTGCTCAAAACAATTAACCATCTGATTGTCACTAACGGATATACCCAGTCATTGAGTTGTTCTTTTCTGCCAGATACACTCATAATTCAAAATTATATATTTAAGAAATTTTAGCTTGTTTTTCAGGTTTGAGAGCCTTTTATAATAGTCGTGAGGAATATTATGATGTACACAGTTACATTTTTAATCTAAAGTTGAATTAAGCGTATTTTAATACATTAAAGAAACTAAGCAGCAAAAATAACATATTTTTGCCCTTTTCAAAGGCAGTCAAAGGATTAAAGAATATTGTAAGTCTTATATTAAAAAAAAAAATTAGTGTAAAAAAAAAAAAAAAACATTTTTCAGAAAATAGAAGAAAAGAGTCGCAAATAGCAAATTTTTCTCATTTTCAAACTTTGGAGTATGCATATTTTTAGTTTGACATTGTTCAATATTCAGAAAGTGTGTTGTCTCAACAAAGTCATTTAATCTATTCAAAAGCTTGAAGAATTGTTGATCAGTTGTAGGGGGGGGGGGGGGGAGGAAGGTCTAAACACAAACTACAGTCGTTGAAACCATTGGAGTTTCACAAAGTGTGATTTCCAAGATATAAAACAGATATCTGGAGACTGAAAATGCACGCCAAAGATAAGGGTAGGTCGTAGATGTGCAACAATGCCCAATGAAGATCGGTATTCAATGCTAATGGCTCTAAGACATTGAAATATGAAGGCCACTCTTCATTAACACCTTCGTTCAGCTACTGGCACCACAGTTTTAACTCAAACTGTTCGAAACTGGCTCCATACTGTAGGTCTGTATGCTCACCTGCCAATACTGTTACATTTACAATAAGGCACTGATGTGCCACAGAGAATGGGCAACAGAGTCTCTGAAGTGGAAGAGAGATGAGTGGTGCAACATTATTTTCTCTGATGAGTTGTATTTTGCTGTTCATCATGATAATAGGCATATTTTCATCTGAAGTGAATGAGGAACTAGAAACAACCCTGCATTTGTGCATGGAAGTGTCAGATTTAGCAGTGGGGTAATGGTCTATGCTGGCATCTCCAATGATGGGCACACCGATCCCCACATAATTCAAAATGGAGTTCTTACTGTTCATCAATATAGGGATGAGATCCTAAAACTTATTACTACACTCTGGGGCTGATTTTGGACAATTTGGGTCAAAAATGTGGCTCCAGTAGCCAAGAGAAGTTGTTGATGAAGAAGATTGGCATTCATATTTCGGTGCTTAAGTGCCGTTAGCTTTAAATATCGATCTTTAATGGGCGTTGTTGCATGTCTATGACCTTGCCCTGGTCTTCGACCTCCATTTCCAGTCTCCAAAAATCAGTTCCAGATCCTGGAAATCACACTTTGTGAAACTCCAGTGGCTTCAGCTACTTCAGTTTGTGTTTGGACTCTTCTCACTCTAACCAACCAGCAATTATACTCATCTTCAAAATTATAGGAACAACCTGCTTTCCATGTTTTCTTCTTTTACTCATAACTTTTAAATGATAAATATATGAACATAAAATTTGGACGGCATGTTCATTATATCATATCATTAATTGGATTTTATACAACCTTAGCATAAGTATTAAAATTATAATTATTCATTTTTTCTCAAAAGTAAGCTTGGAAAAAATGAAAATTTAACTATTATAAGAAAATAAAACTTAATGAAAAATGGTGCTAAGGATGAATTATAGATGCGTGATGACACACACATCTCCAAATGTAAAACAAAATCCTGATTTTTCTTTCAGTATTCACTTTTATTTTACTTTTTTAATGGAATTTTGGAAAAAGTATAATTAGTAATTTGTAAATTAAGATAATCATCAGAATAATAATAATGTTGAGGAATAATTTAATAAAGAACATCTTATCCGATTTTCATGTTTGTATGTATATAGTATATATATTTTTTAAATTATTCACATGCAAAAAAAAAAAAAAAAAAAAAAAAAAAGAAAAAAAGGAGAAACAGAAAAATGAATACAGGAAGAAAAGTACAGTTTTAAACTAACACATGCATGCACTTGTATTTTCACCTTTCTGAAATGCCTCCTTAACACCATTTTTCATTAAGATTTCTTTTCTAAAACTATTGAAATTTTTCTTTTATCCGAAGTTTACTTTTAAAAAACCTGACTAATTGTTAGTTTATACATTATCACTTACGTTAAAGTTATATGAAATACAATTAATAAATAATATGACAACAAACATTTTATCAAAATTTTATGTTTCTGTGTTTATTTGTTTAAAAATTACATGAAAAAGAAGAAAATGAGAAAACAGGTTACTGCTTTAATTTTGTACACCAGTAATATTCAAAGCTTTTGAATGTTTAAAAAAACTACTAAATAAACCTTACTTACGGCCTGTTCCTGAATCATTTTCACTGGGGGCCTTTAGTTATCATTCAAAGGCGACCTTCTGTGGTAGCATTCCTTATTCGAAGTGAGCTTGTGCCTTTGTTGTTTGTTTCAGCTGGATGATCCTCCAATAGGTGGGTTCCGGATTTTGTCTTTTCAGCACGGGGCTCATTGCCACTGCATGATTTAGAATTACTCAAAATTTCAATGGTTTCTCGGAAGAAAGCATATGCCAGGTTCTCGTAATCGGCAATTTCTGTTGTCTTATCGAATTGGATACTGATGTTTTCTTTTTGCAGGTTTTTTGCTAAGGCAGTAGTATTTTTGTGTTCTTTTATGAAGTTTTTCTTTTTTCGTCACTACCGTAACAAGCCACTGTCAGAGTTGGGTCTAGAGAAAAGAATATTATAAATCCCGACAGTTTCAAGGGGATAGGTTTGATTCTTATTACTACGGATTAGTTGATAAATATTGCAGTTGGGTTTAATCATTGTTTTATCAACTGTTAGTATTACCCAATCACAATATTTATTAACTCATCCGTATTGATAAGGACCAATACCGATCTTTTTGAAACCACCAGAATTTACAATATCCCTTTCTCTAGACCCAACTTTGACAGTGGCTGTTGCATTGGTGTTACAAAAAGAAAAAGAAAAACCACATAAAAGAACATATTTCCAACATTAAGTTCAACAAAAATACTACTGCCTTAGCAAAAACTACGTAAAAAGAAAAGATCAGTATTCAACTCAGCGAGACAATGAAAATAGCTAATTATGAGAACCAGATGCATGTCTTCTTTCAAGAAGCCATTGAATGGCAATGAGCTTCGAACTGACAGACCAAATCTGACACCACCTGTTGGAGGATTAGTCAGCTAAAGCCAGCAACAATGGCAATACACAGAAGGTCATCTTTGATAATACTAGGGGCCCTCGTTGAAAGTATCTCAGGATGAGGTCTTAAGTAAGGTTTATTTAGTAGCTTTTACATATGTTAGTAGGTTTCATTGTACGGATATTTTTGAGCTTTTAAATCTGTTAAATGGCTAGGTTGAGACATCACAATCATCAAAACAACATACACTTTGTGACTCTACTACCATTTTCTGCAAAAAAAAAAAAACAAAAAAAAGTTTTCACATACGCCATTATTTTATATAAGACTTACAATAAATACTGTTTAATTGTTTTGAGCAATGTAATATGCATCTGTATCATTGGCATCTTTAGAGTCTGTAGTAGGTTAAAGTATGATTTGAGAAAATTTCTCCCCTCCTCCTATTTTAAAATTTCTAAACAAGAACATTTTTTATTACAATGGTTAGAACATTTTTTTTTTTTTTTAAATTTGTTTTCAAGTTTTTCCTTCTTTACTGGATGACCCTATAGAAAAAGTTTTATTTTATAAGGAGAAATGCATTTTCTGCAGGTTTAGCTTTAATTCATGATGCATGAACAGTAGCTAAACAATCAGAATTTTGCCATTTTCTCTTAAGTAAAAGTGTTTTATTCTTATTCGTGACAACCAGTGGTACGTTATTTTATACCAATGAAGTTATATTTATAAGTGAAATGTTATTTCAATTAAATATATTCACCCACAAATTCACGAAACATGTTTTATTGTGCTCTTTTGTATAAAGCCTATATGCAGAACTACAAAACTTTGCATGGAGGCATGTTTTGACCTCTCCCAATGCATTTTGAAACCTCATTTTTAAATTTTTGTTTAGTTGACTTTTATTTATTTATTTATTTTTTTAAAGCACCATTGATTACATTTTAATTTTCCTGTAGAAAATGATGTCATAAAGTGAAAGAACAATTAGTAGAAACTATTTGCATGTTGGCAAGTAGAGTACCTTTACCAGCCTGAAGTTTTTAATTAATAAATTCATTAAATAGGATGACAATTTTTAATTAAGAGACATGTCTTCCTTGGAGTATTTGGCGAAAAGTTATGCCACTCATGATGCTGAGGACACATTTATTCACAAGGAGATGCAGTCGTAGAGAAAAAATTTCACGCCAGCAGCAGCAACTTCTTTTAATATATATAAATATATCTATATTTTTCATTTTAATTTGAAAAATGTTAAATGGTACATAAAGCATTAATATAATTAAATTATTAATGTAGTTAAATAAAGAAAGGTGAGAAAGAAACAGAAAAGAGTAAAATTGCTTAATAAATAGAATTTTAAATCATAGAAAATTTGGAGGAAAAGAAACACTTCATTAGAAAATTGTTTCTTTTAATACAACTTACATAATTATATCATTCAGTACAGGCATTGCAATTTAGCAATAATTTAGCTCAGTTTTTAAATAATACACTTTACTTTTTGCCTTTTCAGTACCTAATTTATTTTTTAGGTTGTCCTAAACCTAAACAAAGCAATATGTTGAAAAATATCTTTAATTCAAGCTAAGATTGGGCAAAAATTTTACAATTTAACAAATTAGTCACAAAAATTATAAGGTAATAAATCCCATTTTTTTTTCTCTCTCTCTCTCTTTCAAGTTGAAAAGAAATAGCAATTCTTAATCTTTATTCCCAACTCCCATATTCCTTTAAGTGGGATAATTTTATAGGTTGGCAGATCATTTATTAATCCAATTGATTCTCAGATCAATTCCCTCTTATTGCTAGTAAATAAGTGCTAGCAAAAGTCAATTTCTTTCTTTTAATATAAATATGAGAAGAAACAAGAGCAAGAAAGTATTTCGTACACTATGATTATGGAAGTATTTAATTAAAGGAAGAGAAGTACTTGAAACTCTAAATATAAAAAATGGAAATTATGCAAATTGATAATGAATTTTGCATCTCAATTGTAACAGTGTAGTGAGATTAAAATAATAATAATAAATTAGCCATGGTTTGCCTATTCTTGAAAAATTTCTTCAAATATTAAAAATTAAATATACAAAATTCATTGGTTCATTTACAGAGACATTTCACTTAAAAAAATTATTTCAGTATAATCATATAGTGTATTAAATATAATTCTTACCGATGTATCATTGCAGAAAACAAAGATTTGAATAACCAGATAATTTTTCGTTATTTATCCATCCATGAAATGAAGCTTTATTTTCCTGTGCAGAATTTTTCTATGTGAGAAAAACATAATATAATCAGCAATATAATAAAAAATTACAAATACATAATATTTATGTGTATATATATATATATGTAGAAAGATAGCTGAGAAAATAATGCAGGGGTCTGTCCAGACTTTTCAGACAGGGTCTTGTTTTTGTGAAATTGTGAAAAATTCTACACATAATTTTGTTAATTTAAATTCAGTGTGAAAATAAAGTTTTTCTGAACTTTTCATCTAGGGTCGTATTTTTGTTAAATTGAAAAAATTAATTTTGCAAAATAAAATTATAATTAAGGTTTCAATGTTTCATTTTAGGCAATGATGGTTTATTTTTATAAGGAGCAAAACTCACACACATGCACAGAAACCTTTTATGAATTAGAAATTGAATATTAGCTTCTCTGGGAAATTAAGTAAAGCACGTCCAATTATTCAGTCAGCCTGATCGTTCTATGGAAGATTAGTTTTTGAAATGAAAAAGATTTATCAAAGGTCTATTTCTAACAGGCAAAATTTTGTGAAGGATCCTTTTTCAGGACATAAAACTTTGTGAAGGGTTCTTTTTCAGGACAAAAAATTTTGTGAAGGGTCCTTTTTTAAGATATAAAATTTTATGAAGGGTCCTTTAACGGACCCAGATTTAAAAACCAGTAAAAACTACAATGTCAGAAACGCCAAAGAAAAATATTTGGAAAGCAGACAGCTGTTTCAGTAGCCTTTAGCATACAGTCTTACGTGCATAAAAAAATCCGAGAGAAGTGCTCATATATATAGAAAAGGAACCAAATTCTGCTCAACCAATAGTATGTGGTTATGTGGAAGGCCGGAGGGGGGAGGGAGTGGCCAATAGGAATTTCAGTAACACTAGTTGTGAAAACTGTAGAAAAATTAAGAAAGTATGAACCAAATGTAAAATTTTTAACAATCAGACAAATAGGGTACAGTGAAATTACAATTAACGAGATTTTTAAGATTTTTTATAAATTTCAAAAGCTTCAAAGAAATCAAGTTCATGAATGGATTTAGGCCAGCAAATATTATTCATGACAAATATTATTCATGATAATTGCAGCTATCATTCATGATATTTGCAAGGCATATCATCATGGATTAGCATTAGACCTACAAATCGATTCATGAACTTGATTTCTTTGAAGCTTTTTATATTTTTAAAAATCCTATTAATTGTGATTTCGCTGTACTCTATTTGTCTGATTGTTGGAAATTTTACATTCGGTCCACATTTTCTTAATTTTTCTACAGTTTTCACAACTAGTGTTTCTAAAATTCCTATTGGCCACTCCCCCCACCTTCCATGTAATTCTATTAGTTGAGCAGAATTTGGTTCCTTTTCTATATATATGAACATTTCTCTCGGATTTTTTTATGCACTGAAGACAGCATACTAAAGGATACCGAAACAGCTGTTTGCTTCCCAAATATTTTTCTTTGGTATTTCTGATGTTGTAATTTTTATTGGTTTTAATAATACAGCGCCAAGCCTCCTTTTAACATCTGGACCCAGATTTCCTATAGAGAGACCCCTGTAATGTGAATCCTTTCGCTTTTTTTTTTTTATGTTTTGTCATATACCTTAAAAAGTTCGTTAGGAATCATTTTGAAACTTTGGTAGTGTAAAGAACATGTTATACCTTATATTTTCCTTTTCCAGTAAAAGTTGTGTCATGAAAAGGAAAAGGGGACAAGTAAAAATTTGAACAAAAATCAAAATGTTTTGGATTACCCTGTAATGCTTTAAATGTGTTTTGGCTGTAGCATGTGATCATAAGGACTTTTCTCTTTATCGGTATAAAATTTTATGAGGCTATCACATATATATTTATGGAGATATAACGGTTTCTTAAATAAACTGCAAAAGCAATTCCATTTTTTTAATTATAATACGTAAGGTATCAGACCCAGTGCAAGCCCATTTTCAGGAAATATGGCACACTACATTAGACACAGCACACAGCAATCAGAATAAAAAAATTTTAAATATCTTACGAAATATGAACACTTTTACTAAATAATTTTTAACTAAGCATGTGCAAGCTTTATAAAAATTTCCTCTGCATAATTTAATAGCCAAAGGTATTGAGCAACTTATATGAAAACACCAAACAAATATCATGTAAATTCAAAACATTACAAGAAATAGAATGAATAGAATTTCAATTCTCTCAAAATGAAAGCTAATCTATAAGGGGTTTTACTCACATTTTTATTTTGATTCAATCAATGCTCAATGATATTACAGTGCAGCCACATACCCTAAATCCAGCAGTGAGGACGCGTCCAAAATGCTGGAGGGATGCCAGCTTGACCGACAGTTTGAAATTTGGAAGACATCCAGTAATTCTGCGCTCTGTTATTGCTCATTTTCTCTGAGTCAGATGACTGTCACCCCTATTTTACCATTGGACTCGTTGAGTTAGCACTTGCGCAGATGTTTCCATGGTTTCATGAAATGTGGTCGAATAATACAGTGTTTTCGATGATTGTAAATAAATATTGATAAAAACTCCTAACATCTTTCTTTTTTAGAACTTAAATTCTGTTTATTTATCTCTCCTAACGTTTTGAATTTACATGATATTTGTTTGGGGTTTTCATATAAGTTGCTCAATTACTTTGGCTGTTAAATTATGTGAATGAAATTTTTATAAAGCTTGCACACATGCATAGTTAAAAATTTAGTAAATGTGCTTGTATTTCATAAGATATTTAAAATTTTTTGTATTCTGATTGCTGTATGCTGTGCCTAATGTAGTATACCATATTTCCTGAAAATGGCTTTGCACTGGGTCTATGTGTTATAATTAAAAGAGTAAAAATCGTTTTTGCAATTTTTTTAAAGACACCCTTATATCTCCATGAACATATATGGTAGCCTCTTACAATTTTATACAGATAATGAAAAAGTCCTTATGATCATATGCTACAGTCAAAACACATTTAAAACAATGTTTTTTACAGGATGATTCAAAACATTTTTATTTTTGTTTAATTTCTTACTGGTGCCCTTTTCTTTTTCATGACACAACTTTTACTGAAAAATATGAGGTATAAACATGTTCTTTACACTACCAAAGTTTCAAGATGATTCTGAAGAATTTTTCAAGATATTTGACAAAACGTAAAAAAGCTAAAATTGTTCATATTATTTTGTCAGCTATCTGTATATATACATTTTTTATAATAATATAAATAAATAAGTAGATAAGTGCTTATAAAACTTCAAGAGGCACAGACCAATTAGTTTTTACTGGGTAAAAAAACCAGAACAAAACTTATAATATACATATATATATATATTAAATATGAAAACATTTTCCATTCATGAATAGTTTGCAATGATAATATTAAATAAAATATTTATGATAGTTTCTATAATCTTAATAATCTAGAACCATTTCTTAAAAACTTGTACATCATTTGCGATGCAAACCCAAGCAGATATTCTAAAATAATAATTGTAAGTTTTTTCCCCTTAATGGCAGATGCTTAGTTTTTAAAACAAAAGGGTCCCAATTTTTCCCTTGATTTACCCCTGAACACAGAAATATTTTTTAAATATAACTTCATAAATTGTTCTTTAAATATAACTTTACTAATTTAAACATATTATTCAGAAGGCTACTAATGAATTATTAAAAAAGGCGAATCAGCTGTTTAATTTTATATATATATGTGTTACAATTTTAGTATTTTAAAGAAGATGCAAACGATAGTGACAGGTTTTGCCTAATAAATAATGAATTAGTATGATCAAATGAAAACCATTTAACTCGTAATTAGAAAAAAAAAAGAAGCACTAAAGCGCACTTATATATGAATTGCATACCAGTGATTTATCAGTTATCACTGTCATCTGATTAATATGAAATGTGCACTTATTCTTAATATTTACATATGAATATTATACAAGTGGTCATACCTATTGTATATCTAATATTCATTTGTAATTTGTACCTTTATGTATATAAATACCTGCAAATAGGCATGTAGTGTAGTTTATATAAGTATATCTATTAAAGTTTAATGATATTACCTGGCTGTGAATATGCTAAAGGGGATGCATGGACAGCCAAATTTTGAGTGTCTTCAATCTCTGACTCCAAATATTCAGCTTCTACATTTTTTAGAGATTGAAAAGTTGTTTCCAAATCCGCGCTGTATAAGAAATGAAAATAGAAATAGGCTCAATAACAATTTTATTTAAGTTATCATCCTAAACATCACTGACACTAATTATCACTTTGAGCATTTTATGTATGAATTTATATCTAAAAAATTAAATATATATGTGCAACAACAAGAATAAATAAATATAAAATTGAATCATATTAAAACGATTAGTTTATTCAAACTGAGATTTTTAAAACAAATCCCTATCAGGGTTTTAAAACACCTTTATTTTTTTTACTTTCTTCTATATGTAATATAGAGAAAGTAATGGATTCGTAAAAATTTTCGACCTCGGGTTTTTGATGAATTTACACGTTTTGAGAGCTGTAGAACACGATTTGACAATTTTTAGAAAATGTCTGTCTGTCTGTCTGTGTGTGTGTGACAAAATTTTGTGGCAACTGTATCTCAAGACCTACTGCACAGAATTTCATACAAATTGGTATGTAGTTGCGCCTTGACATAAATTAGTGCCTTTCAACTTTTGGTAAAAATTGTCTTACAGGTTGCGTTGCCATCCCGCTTTTTCTAAATTTTTAACATAGTGATACAGGACAAAATTTTGTATAAATGTGCATAAAGAGAATTATTTTTTAGTTATCATTATGAAATTTATAAGAATTATTTATAATAGAGATAGTCAACTGGGAAAAAATTTTTGTATGCGTAGGAGCCTCGCCACCCCCCCTGGGGGGAAAGTCCCCCCTCGAGGGGAGTAAATTTTCAAGATGGGTATCTTTCGAAAGGTCTCGTCAATACTTTTAAAACGAATGGTCGAACTATAAATCTGTGATAATTTAAAACAAAGTTATCGATTTTTTTTACTTTTAACAAAAAAAAAAAAAACTTAAAAAAAAAAAAAATCGCTTTTTTTTTTTTTTTTTTTTTTTTTTTTTTTTTTTAATATTGTTACTGCGTGAATTTGTATAAGAAAATATAGAAGAAAGCCTTGTGGTGGCCACAACATACTAGTTTTTATTTATAATTATTATTATTATTATTATTGGAGAGGGGGTTTAATTGGAGTTTTGGGTTTTTTAACGTTAAATCTAGAATAATACTACTGGGTTTGAATTTTAAGTTTATTTCAAAAGAGAAACAGTTTCAGACTAAAATAAAAATATCATTTAATTCATTCATATTCTTAATGTTCGGTTTGGTATAAACTGAAGAATGAACTCTTGTTCCATTCTTTTCAGTATTTTAACATAATTTAGAATTTTTTTTTTTTTTTTTTTTTAGTTAATTTTGTGTAAAATTAAAACTAGTAACAAATGAAAAATATTTTAATCCTTCCATGTAGAATTTTCCTAGAACAAAGAATTATGTATTTTTATATGGGTAAAGTAAAAAATAAAAAGATAAAGTAATTAGAACTTCTGATAACAATTGTTTAAAACATTATTGCACAAACTAGCATTTTTTTCCCCTGTATCTATCAGTAGCAAAACAATATTTGTTTGTGACTTAGAAATGCTGAGGCCAGTCTCATATCACAAGATAAGTATTAGCAATTTATAAAATCTGTAAAATATACAAGGAAAATAAATTGTGAATATACAAGAATGGTTATTTTGAGACATAATGCAAATCATATGTAAGTATTTTCAAATTTAGTATTTCTTCTTGAGATGTTAAATTAATTTGCAAAGCTGATAGCATTTCTGCACTGTTTCTGATACTGGATAAGTGCATATTTTTATTAATTTCACAACTTAAAAGTGTGTGCTAGATGCTAGATAGGGAGGGGAGAAATTTAAAATTTATAAATTTTAAGATATAGCTAAGAATTACAAAAAATAAATAAATAAAAAATGTTAAAGAAAGGAGGGGGGGGGGGTTAAGGAATCGATTGTGCGTACTTCCGAAGCTGTAAAATTATAGGAAAAGAGACAGACATGAATTTAAAAATTAAAAAATGTGTTCGGTAGTGAGCAAACAAGCTGTAGGCACCTGGAAAGAAAACAGAGCACTGCAGATACTACTACTTAAGAGCTTAGTGATAAGATAAGATTTTCTGTATAATGATAAACACTCATTCATAAATTAGTAACAAATAAAATTACAGTGCAAAGAAAGTTAAAATTTAATACTTTCTTACATCCATGCGTTAAAATTAAATAAATAATAAAAAAAAACTTTTTAGCATTTAAAACCACGAAATGCACAAAAATGGTACATTTCATAACAGAACAATTGTTTTTTGAAGCAACATAATGTGAAATAAAAATAATTAATTTCATCGTCCCTACTCTCCTTAATAAACAGTAATCCACTGGCTACAATTTAAGGTTTTTAAATAATTATGAACTGATAAAAAAATTTATAAACTGAAATTTTGCATTTTTGAAAATTTTCTGCTAACTGTTAAAAATGGATGCTTTATTTTTAAATTTCAACTGTCTAAATAGCTTTTTTTTTTTTTTTTTTTTTTTTTTTTTGTAAGTGAGGAAAAAATGTGCAGTTTTTAAAACTGAACTAACTGCAAGTGTCCTTATTCTCTTTGTACAAAAATAGCAATTTTCTATAGAATTCAATGTGCAAAATTTATTCTTTACCTAACTAGTAGTTTATAAATCAATGGCTTAATAAATATTTATAAATGCCAAATATTACAAAAAATGAAATCAAAATTAACTTACTCGGGTATCTCTTCATCTGCAAATGAAAAATCTAAAAGGCTATACCGGGGCCGCCACGAAGAGGAGATTACACTTTGCTCTGGCTGGGCACAGATATGATGATGTCACGCTAAGCGATGGTACTCAGTCACACATGCATTCCGCTTGCTTCATTTATAGTGTTTGTTGCTGTACTTTTTCCTTTTTTATTTTTTCAGACGCTACTCATTCTGAAAACGATTATATACAATTTATATAAGTCATGAGTATCTCACCAATATATTTTCTGTAATAAATAATTTTAGAAATAATTTTTCTTCAAACTTGTATTTTATTTTAATGACAACAATTCAGAAAATAATCTTCCAATTTGCTGTGAGTGTTTTGTGTTATCACAGGTTAAAATATTGATTTCTTTCTTTTTTATATTTTAGAAAATATTTTCCCCTATATATCATAAAGTGTATTTTAATATAATTCCCAACAGAGCTGAAGTGTGTTTATGACTTCGGTTTGTGTGTCTGGCCGTGTTCTAATTCCTGCAGGTTATTTTTGAACTGATATAATCTATTCAGGTTCACAATAACACGTTTCCTGTTAAAAGTAGTATGAAGCATAAAACTAATAGTCTTTGAACAGTCTCACAAAAGAAATCCAATACACTACTGTCTGAAATAAATATATTTCAGAAAAGTTTTATAGCCTTTATATCGCACAAAACACGGCAAAATTAACATGCATTATCCAGATGTACACAAGCATGTCTCCTTTTGCATGAGGTACAGTAAAGTTGGTATCAATGTTTTTATTACAGGACCTCACAAAATATTCAGGTACATTGTATTTTTGACTGATAATTTCTCAAAAGGCATTTTCAGCAGCAATTCTTGATTATTTATACTATTATAATTTTTTAATACATTATACGAGAAAAATTATATATATATATATATATATATTTTTTTTTTATACATATAGTATGCAGAGCTATATAAAAGCAACCTATTTTAAGATTCATCTAAAAAAGCAAATCTATAAATATTGTTTTTGTGAGATTTCTTTCTCTATAATTGCAATAAAAAGTAAAAAAAAAAAAAAAAAAATGTTATTGTTACAAATGAAACAAAACAAAACAAAAAAAACTAGTATGTTGTGGCCACCACAAGATTGTATTTTCCTATACAAATTCACGCAGTAACAATAAAAAAAAAAAAAAAAAAAAAAAAAAAAACGATTTTTTTTTTTCGTTAAAAGTAAAAAAAATTGATAACTTTGTTTTAAATTACCACATATTTATAGTTCAACCATTCGTTTTAAAGGTATTGACAAGACCTTTCGAAAGATACCCATCTTGAAAATTTACTCCCCTCGAGGGGGGACTTCCCCCCCCCCCAGGGTGTGTGCCGAGGCTCCTACACATACAAAAATATTTTCCCTGTTGACTATCTCTATTATAAATAATTCTTGTAAATTTCATAATGATTACTAAAAAATAATTCTCTTTATGCACATTTATACAAAATTTTGTCCTATATCACCATGTTAAAAATTTAGAAAAAGCGGGATGGCAACGCAACCTGTAAGACATTTTTTACCAAAAGTTGATAGGCACTAATTTATGTCAAGGTGCAACTACATACCAATTTGTATGAAATTCTGTGCTGTAGGTCTTGAGATACAGTTGCCACAAAATTTTGTCACACACACACACACACACACACACACACAGACAGACATTTTCTAAAAATGGTCAAATCGTGTTCTACAGCTCTCAAAACGTGTAAATTCATCAAAAACCCGAGGTCAAAAATTTTTACGAATTCAATACTTTCTCTATATTACATATAGAAGAAAGTAAAAATGGATAACTTTATTATCGCAGTTCGATGGTTCAACCATTCGTTTTAAAGGTATTGACGAGTTCTTTTGAAAGATACCCATAATGAAAATTTATCCTCATCAGGGGGAGGGGCGACCCCCCCCCCTCCCCAGGAGAGAAGCGATGACCTATATATCAAAAGCAATTTTCACAATTGACATGATTATCTATCAGTATTATAAGTAATTCATTTTTATTCAATAGTGATTATTAAAAAATAATTCTCTTTATGTACATTTATACGAAATTTTGTCTTATACTACCATATCAAAAATTTAGAAAAAGCGGGGATGGCGAATCCTACTGTTGGAAGATTTTCACCTAAAGTTGATAGGCACGAATTTATGTCAAGGTACAGTTAGTTACATATCAAATGTTATGAAACTCTGTGAAGTAGTTAAAGTTGACACACAATTTTGTCACACACCACACACAGCCATTCTCTAAACATGGTCAAATCGTCTTCTAGATTTCTCAAAACTTGTAAATCTACCGAAAACCCCGAGATCGAAAATTTTTAAGAATCCAATACTTTCTTTTATTGAATATTAGAAAAAAGTAAAAAGGTGGTGCACAACTAGAGGTTATAACAAAACTACATAGAAATTTACAACGTATATACAGACGCCACGAAGACAAATCGTTTAAAATTATAGATATCTTGATAGTGGAAGCTCAATTCAACACCAGATTTGGTGATGCACAACTAGATGTCATGAGAGTTACAAATATAAACATTTAGGGCCATTAGTTTTTGAGCTATGCGAGATACAAAATCCATTTTATACTTCGTATAAGAAAGTACTGTGATTGTCTTTGATAGGCTGAAAGAGTGTGGAATACTTCCTTATATTTTGTATAAGAAAGTGAAAGTCCATTATCTATATAAAAGAATTTTCTTTTTCATTACATCCAAAGCTTTAATTGAATCAAAAGACTGGTTTAAGTTTATAACTGCAATTTTAAAATCGTACATTAGTAATATGTAATAATATGGAAGAAAATAAAACATGAAGAAAAACTGAAACAATTAGTAAAATTAATGATTTTTTTTTCTTTCAAAACAACTGGAATAAAAATGCACATGCAATGATTTATTTTTTCGAAACAATTGTCTTTAAAGATACATATACGCTTCTTTTATTCTTGACTAGCCGTCTATGTAGATTTATTATTTGCTTCGTCTTTTAGTAAAAATAAAGTTAAAAATCACAAGTGGAACCTAACTTGAACAGGCTAATCACTAGCTTGTTCGCGACACGTGAAAAATCTATCTGCTTAGAATAAAAGAGGTCTGCTTATGCATTCTTCTATACTCTAACTTAAAAAAATTAAGTTCTCTGAATGTTTTTCAGATAATCAGAATCATATATTATTGTAAATGGTATTGTATTATACACACTATTTTTACATAGGCACATTACAAAATTAAAGTTTTCTATAAAAAGCTTTAAAGTCTGTTTGAAACATATAGATCATAAATAGAACTGCATTTGATATTTTATAAAACATTAGTAATTACGCACTATATATTCATTAAGTTTTTTTTTTTTTTTTTAACTTTCTTCTATATTCAATATAAGAAAGAATTAGATTCGTAAAAATTTCAGCTTCCAGTTTTTGATTTATTTACACGGTTTGAGAGCTCCAGAACATGCGCGTTTTCAAAAAATGTCTGTTTGTCTGTGGGTGGGACAAAAATTTTGGGGCAGTTTTATAATTCAATAACTAATGTACAGAATTGCCTATAAATTTATGTATAGTTACATATTAACGTAAATTAGTACTTGTTAACTTTTGTAGAAAATTGCTGCTAAAAACGAGTACTTCTACTATACTGCAATTTCACCAATTTAAGTGATGGCTATATCTCATCTTCTGTTACATATAAATAAAAAAAAAACCTTAATATGGGAGAGAACCATTATGAAAAATTACGTTGATTCAATCTGGGTGCATATCGACTTACAGGTGGCGCTGCTATGCTGCAATTTACACTGTGAATAAGTCTAAATATCAACATCTGATACATAAATACACTAAACTTGATATGTGAGATAATCATTATGAAAACGAACGATTACTTAATTTGGATGTATAATGCCCAAAATGTGGTGTTGTTATTATTCAAATTCTGTGATTTTCAACATGGCTACATCTCAGCATCTGTTGGTTAAAATTGCGCCAAATTCCATATTTGAAATCTTTTTTGTAAGAAGATATAATTAAATTTTTGTTTATGTTAAACAGTATGTGGCGCTGTTATATTGAATTATATAGAAGAATGTTTTGTGATAGAAACAACATAGTACTAATTTCTAACAAAATATTAATTTTAAAGTAAAATATTAAGTGCATAAAAAAATAATTTTATAAATACAATATACTTCAAAGTTCAATAAACAAACTAATATCCATGCAAATTCTTTTTCTTAAAGTTATGATATAATTATTTTTTTATAATAAATTTTACTAGGTAAATAATTTCAAAATAAACGTACAATTGTAATTATTAATGACATGATTAGTAGAAATAAGTACTAAAATTCTAATAATTATATACCATTAAATAACTGAATATTTATTTTAGAATTTTCTATAAAAGAGGACTATTTTGAAGACAATTATTTTTAAATGCTGATTAAAAGGAAAGTTATTAAAACATGGGTCAATTGAAGCAAAAATTCTGAGATTTTAACTGACTTTTGACAAAATTCAAATCGATAAATTGGGCCCTTTCTCAAATTTCAAATTCATAAAATTTGCTATTTCACAATATTTTGTTCTATAAAGACATAAAGATAAGCCATTTATTAAAAATATGTCCATATTTTCAGTATTATTTCAGCTGACTTGATATTGTATACTGGACATTAAATATGATATAGAGTGACTTTAAAATGGAAGATCTACACTTTACATGATAAATTTTTGTTTTCACAAAAAAAGTAAAATATTTCATAAAAAATATTCTGTTTTTACAAAAATGTACCCAGAATAGTGTCAAAGATTAAGATAAAATTAATGTATAAAGTAAAAACAAAATAAAAACAGCAGGATGTGCATTATCATAATTTTGCAAAATTTAATCTAGAAAAATAATTTTTATATTAGATTATTTGTAGAAAAAAAAAAAAGAATATCCTCTTCGGATAAAAAACATTACATTTAGTAAAAATTGTATTCACAATATAGATAATTTTAAAGAATAAACGTGATATACACTTATCATTTCACATTTAAGACTATAATATTCTTTCAAGATCAAAATTATTACATTGCCGATTACTGTGTTATTCAGACTGATTAATCAACATGTCAATGAACAGGCACAGACAAATATAATCTGTGTGAACAGGCTTAAGAAATTTTAGTTTGTTCTTTAAATTTAAAATTAGTATTCAATTCAAAACACTATTTTAATCTTTCAATGAACATATACGAAGAAAACAGGCATTTTAACTTACCTTGTATAATAGTTTCATTTTCAAAAATAGTTCCACCTTTAAACACTTCCGATCTTCCGTTCTCATTTGGTTTTGTTTAGTTTCTGTTGTTTCGCGCTCATCGCTTGCGGTCACGTGATTAACGGCGGACGACGATGGCCCGAGATGAGTCACATACCAGCGACAACATAAATAAACACAATTTTGAACCAAGACATCTGTAAGTAATTAGCAAACGAACTGATTATTTACTTTCTGTGACTCATGCTGTCATTAATTTGTAAGTGCAGTAATTTATTATCTGAATGGCTTCTGATATAAATTTATAACCTCATATTCTAAACATTTTTTAATCTGTCTTTAAAAAAACTGCGTAGGTTTTAAAACCATCACTCCTGATTTTAATCTTAAAAATTTGAAACTTATAGAATTATACACACATACACACACATTTAAAAAAGAAATTAAATAATCAAATTTTTAATGCTATTAGAAATTTTCATGAAGAAAACTTTTTTTTATTTTTTACTATTTTGTCAGTCAAAATATGAACTTTAAAAATGTCTTTTATCAAGTAAGCATATTATATGGTAATTATAATACAATTTAACATATAGAGTAACTTTAAATTTTTTGAAATAACTTCTGATCCCATAGAGATCCCACTCGAAAAGTTTCAGGTTATACAGCTTTTAGTATAACCAAAAACATATTTATTTTTGAAATTTTTTAAAAAGCACTCTGTTCAAAATTTTTAAAATTTTCACTCAACATAATGATGTTGCATATCAAATTAAACCTTATTAAATACTCTTTAATGTTAAAATACATTTTTGCCAAATAAATTACATACAATTTCAAATTACGATTATACAAAACCTAAAAAAAAGAAAAATGGGGCAGAGGGTCCCTACGCTGCAAAAAAAAAAAAAAAAAAAAAACAGTACACGGAAGGAAGTATAGTAATCACGATTTGCGAAATGGATTTTGTATTTCACATTGCTCGAAAACGAATGATCGCTGAATGTTGCCAATTTATACATGTGACTGTCATGATGTCTAATTGTACACCTGCATGTGTCATCTTAACACGAGCTCTCGTTTTAGAGATATAAGTGACTTCACACGATTTTTCGTGACGTTTGTATGTATGTGCGTGTGTGTGCATGTCGCATAACTCAAAAACGGTTGGACGTAGAAAGTTGCGAATCGGTATATAGGTTTGTTATAACATCTAGTTGTGCATCTCCCTTTTTAGATATTGTATGATTTTCCATTTTGAAGATATTTAGGAAAATTAAATTCATAATGACCAAAAATACATAGGACATGGCCATATCAAAAGACGGTAACTCAAAAACGGTTTGGACAAATCTTGCAATCGATTTTTAACTGACTTCCCTACTAGCTAGACATTTGAAACTTTCAGAAAAGCTCAGAACACGTTGACAATGCATTTTTAAAATATTTTTAGCCAACTGTTTCGGATACCATCTGCCTGCAGCAGCGTTTATATGGTTCAACAGAAAATTTATTTAAGTAACTTTCCGACTAGTTAGACATTTGAAACTTTCAGAATAGTTCAGAACACGGTGAAAATGCATTTTTTAAATACTTTTAGCCAACTGTTACGGATCCCTGCTGCCTTCTGCACGTTACCAGTACAATTCTTGCAATCGATTTTTAACTGATTTCCCGAATAGCTAAACATTTTAAACTTTTAGAAAAGCTCAGAACACGTTGACAATGCATTTTTTTAAATTATTTTTAGCCAAATGTTTAGGATACCTGCTGCCTTCAGCCGCGTTTATATGATTCAACAGAAAATTCCTTTAACTAACTTCCCGACTAGCTACACATTTGAAACTTTCAGAATAGTTCAGACCACGATGAAAATGCATTTTTAAATACTTTTAGCCAACTGCTTCGGGTCCCTACAGCCTTCGACAGCGTTATCAGTACAAATCTTGCAATCGATTTTTAACTAACTTCTCGGCTAGCTAGACATTTGAAACTTCCAAAAAAGTTCACAGAAGACGGTGACAATGCATTTTTAAAATATTTTTAATGAATTGTTTCGGGTCACAGCTGCCTTCGGCAGCGTTTATATGGTTCAACAGAAAATGTATTTAACTTTTTTTCCGTCTAGCTAGACATTTGAAACTTTCAGAATAGTTCAGAACACGATGAAAATGCACTTTTTTAATACTTTTAGCCAACTGTCTCGGGTTCCTGCTGCCTTCGGCAGCGTTACCAGTACAAATCTTGCAATCGATTTTTAACTAACTTCCGACTAGCTAGACATTTGAAACTTTCAGAAAAGCTCAGAACACGGTGATAATGCATTTTTTAAATATTTTTAGCCAATTTTCTCGGGTCCAATGCCAATGCTTTTTAACATTATGTATATATTTCTAAAGGTGTATAAGGAAGTCATGTGGTACCCACATCAGATTTTTTTAACAGGTTTTTTACGCTTGGTAACACGTTTCTGAAAAAAAAAAAAAAAAAAAGATATGGTTTCTTTTTAAAAACTAGTATGTTGTGGCCACCACAAGACTTTCTTCTATATTTTTCTATACAAATTCACTAAGAGCAAATAATATATTAAAACTATTATTTATTAATATTATCTAACATAATGAATGCAAATGATTTTTATCTTAGAGGAAACTAATACTAAATATCCAAACAAAGACAATTTTATTGTCTGTAAATAACATCATAATAAAAGCTTTTTTTATAACGGTTATCTCATATATCAAGTTTCGTATTGTTATATGCAATAGAAATTGAGATATAGCCTTCATGTTTTCGAGGACATTTTCAGTATTGCAGCACCACCTATTGGCCGATAAGCATTCAGATTGAATCAGCGTCTCGATGTCTCGTAATGGCATTCTCGAATATCAAGCTTTGTTTGATGATGCGCAATAGAATCTGAGATATAGCCTTCCCTTAAATTGTGGAAATCACTGTGTATCAGCGCCATCTGTTGATTGGTTGACACGAAAAGTTTATAGGCGCTGATTTAGGTCAAGGTGCATCTACATGTAATTTATATGCAATTCTGTGCTGTTGCTCGTTAGCTACAACTTTCCCTTAAATCGCGGAAATCGCTGCATATCAGTGCCACCTGTTGGCCAATAAGAATTCAAATTGAATCAGTATAAGGTCTGAAAATGACCTTCTTACATATCAAGTTTTGTTTGATTGCAAGCAACAGAACCTGAGATATAGCCAGGCCCACCAGCGGCCGAGCGGTTCTGCGCTCAAAGCTGGTAGATGGGAGGTGCCGGGTTCGATCCCAGGTCGCGCTCATCGACCTAGCCGTTCGGAGTTTTCCGTGGTTTCCTCCGAAACTCGCGTAAATACGGGCTAGGACCCCTTAGAAAGACCGCCACGGAGGGCATTCCCCCCTAGGCATAGGACACATCAGGAGTCAATCGGCCTTAAATCCTACAACCAACCAACCAACCTGAGATATAGCCTTCAATTTAAATTGTGGAAATCGCTGTACAGCAGCGCCACCTGTTGAGCAGTTGACACCAAAGATTGGTAGGCAGTAATATAGGTCAAGGTGCATCTACATATAAAATTATATGCATTCTGTACAGTAGTTTCTGAGATATAGTTTTCCCTTAAATTACAGATATTTCTGTATAGCAACGCCACCTTTTGGACCGTAAGCATACAAATTGCACTAGCATAATGCCTTATAATGGCCTTCTTACATATAAAGTTTTGTTAGATTATACGCAATAGAACCTGAGATATAGCATCCCCTTTAAATTGCGAAAATCGCTGTATAGCAGCGCCTCCTGGTAAGTAGTTGACACCAAAGATTGGTAGGCAGTAATTTAGGTGATGGTGCATCTACATATAAAATTACATGCATTTCTGTGCAGTAGTTTCTGAGATATAGCCTTCCCATAAATTACAGATATTGCTGTATAGCATCGCCACCTGTTGGCCAATAAGCATACAAATTGCACTAGTATAATGCCTTATAATGGCCTTCTTATGCATATAAAGTTTTGTTAGATTATACGCAATAGAACCTGAGATATATCCTCCCCTTATATAGCGGAAATTGTGTTATAGCAGCGCCACCTATAGCATGCACTAATTTAGGTCAAGGTGCATCTACATGTAAATTGATATGTAATTCTGAGCAGTAGTTCCGGAGATACAGTTGCCACAAAATTTTTGTCACACGCACGCAGACAGACATTTCCTACAAATGGTCAAATCGTGTTCTAGACCTCTCAAAGCTTCTAAATCCGTCGAAAACCAGAAGTCGAAAATTTTTACGAATACAATACTTTCTTTTATTGAATATAGAAGAAAGTAAAAATGGAGTTAGTGTCACGTGGGGCCCTCAGGTTACCAAGGGGCCCACTTGTGATACCTCAGATTATTTGAATCCAGGAAACATTTGAAATCTATGTGTTCAGCGAATTTACTTTCCTTTCAAGAAATTTTGGTGTACCCAGACTTATCAAACACCCTATATATATATATATATGTAAGTGTGTGCATGTCTGTATTATTCTGACATAAACCGAACACACAAAATGTGACTTCTGGTTTACTGACAACAAAAGAAAATTGGCGGATTCCTTTTAACTCTGTGGACACACCCCTTTGTGATTCCACGGCTCCATACTACGGTTACAGTTTAGAAATTTTTGCACCCGCAAAACAGAAAAAAAAAACTGTTTTTTCTTTAAAACTGATTTTTTCTGTAAACAATACAGTTTGTTCTGTAAAAATAACAGAATTTTTGTTTTCAGCATGCTCAAAAACAGAAAAGGGGAAAAAAACAGAAAAAAGGAAAAAAACAAACAGAAAAAGGGATAAAAAACAGGAAAAATCTGTTTTTTCTTTAAAACAGCTCTTTTCTGTAACAAATACAGATATATTCTGTAAAACCCACAGATTTTTTTTACAGTGTACACGAACTACAAATGGAATACACACCTAAAACTATACAGCTAATTCCGTTGGGCTCATGAATATGTGTACCAAATTGCAAGTCAATAGCGTGATTTTTGTGGCCGCTATCGCAATACATACAAATTCCTCCCTTAGGCCGTAATGATAAGAAAAACTTTGGCGTGTCCCTGTATACGAACTACAAATGCAATATATACCAAAAACTATACAGCTGATTTCGTGGAGCTCATGAACATGTGTACCAAATTTCAAGTCAATAGCGCTTTTTTTGCGGCCGCTATCGCGATACGTACAAATTCCTCCCATAGGCCGTAATGATAAGAAAAACTTTGGCGTGTCCCTGTACACGAACTACAAATGGAATACATACCAAAAACTATACAGCTAATTTCGTGGGGCTCATGAACATGTGTACCAAATTTCAAGTCAATAGCGCTAATTTTGCGGCCGCTATCGCGCGACAGACAGACAGACAGACGGACAGACAGACACAGCCCAAAACCGTTTTGAGTCTCAATGTAGGGCCTCCACTGACGTTTCGGCAAAAATGCGATTGTATTTTCATTTACTAGATAGAATATAATCTATATTTAATAAGCATTCTTGGGGGAAAAAATTGCTATTTTTTAGAATATAATTATATTGTAAAACCGTATGCACTGTAGTATAATGGTTCACTAATGTATAATTATAGTTACACTGTTAATAATACTTTCAAAAACAAAAAGTCAACCATAAAACAATAAAATTCTTTTTGAAAAATTTAAATTACATCCTTTTCTTTACAAAGTTCAATAATGCCATACCATAAATATCATTATATGCTAATTTTCAGATTGAAAATTTTGAAATATGAAAAATAACATCAAAACACATGAAGGAAAGTGGCACCCATTTAAGCTTTATAAAAGTTTCAAATTATAAAATCAATAAAGAAGTTTATTATAATTAAATAATACACACAAATATAATTAGACAGAAACAATGATAGTAAGAAGTGACTGATAAACGGCCTTCAGAATTTCTATGAAATTGTCACCACTTTATTGATTGGATTCTTTCATTTTCATATTTAAATTACAGAAAATAAACTTACATTAAATAATGAAGGAAAGAATGTGGTAAAACTCTCCAGAATTTGCACATATCCGTTTGAAATGATGAAAAATGCTATCATTTACGTATTTTTATTATTTACAAGAACATATCCAAAAGAAGTAAAAAATTTAAACATGCCAACATGTTTTTAGAAGTTTTTATAAATTTATGTAATAAATATAATCGTATTTTAAAATTACGCCTTCATTTACAGTTAAATATACATATGCATTAAATATACGTATTCATTATTAATAATATTTACAGAAATTTAATATGGCAATAATTAAGCATTTTCTTTTAAAATTTTCTTTGATTTTGCAAAATCATTAATTATATCATTATAATCAATATCAGAAGCAATTTCATTTTCAGTTGCCAGTATTGCTAAATTTAAAAGGCGCTTTTGAGCCATCGTAGATCTTAAGTAGTTTTTTATAATTTATAATTTGAAAACGAGCGCTCACGACAAGCAACTGTTATCGGCAAAGTTAAATGAATTCTTAAACAGATATAGGTATTTGGAAACACTTCAACTAAAAGTTATTCTTATGCATGTGATTTAAAATATCAACAGCTTTCACCCCCGTTTTTACCGTATTCCAAAAAATTAACAATTTGTTAAATAAATTATTTAACTCGATGTCATCGGTTAAATGATTATGAAAGGCATTGCAGTAGTTAAAGATAGTGCTTGAGTTTACTTCAGTTAAGGAAGGAATATCATATAAAAATTGAAAAACATTGCTATGGTCGTTTAATTGCAGAGATGGAACACGGGCGCAAAATTCATACCGGAATCCGTTTAAGAAATTTTACTACCTATAATATCGTTGATTTAAGAAGTAGAAAATTTTTTTACATTGATAGTGGTATGAATACTGCGCCCGTGTTCCATCCCTGTAATTGTTTAAACCTCTCGGTAACTGAATTTTGGCATATATCGACAAGATAATTGAACACCTCAATTTCAAAATTTTTTTATGTGTCTTCGATAGGAGTATCGGTTCCTTCATAAGTGAATAGTTTACTTTTGCGTCTAATTCTTACCGAACACGATGGCTCAAAATCATTACTTATTTCCATTTCATCTGCAATTTGTTTTGCGGAAGTCATAATCTGTTGGAAGCCATTGCTACGAAAATCTTTTAAAAATGATTTTAACGATTCTAAAACCTTAATAAATTCCGGTATGACCATATTTGGACTTTCTAAATGCTTTAAAGCAATATTTATTTTGGTCAAAATTTCATTCCAAAGTACAACACTACAAATGAATTTAAATTTTACTATTTTATTAGCCAGTGATTTACTCTTACAGACTGTCTCACCATAGCCTCCTAAACTAGATGCGTGTCGCGTGGCTTGGAAACTTGGCAACAGTTCAAGCGGTAGACCGCGCCACCCAGTACATATTGCGTGACTTTTTTATTCAACTATCACCAATAATTCTAAGAAGTGATATATGATATATAAAATCGAAGTTTCTTCGATTCTATTCGCCTTTTATGTGTATAAAATCTGACTTTTAAAAATTTTTGGGGGGATCTTGAATAAAAAAGTCGCACAATCTGTATACCAGATCGCGTTGTCTACCGTTTGAACTGTTGCCAAGTTTACGAGCCACGTGACAGGCATCTAGTTTAGGAGGCTATGGTCTCACTATCTTTTGACATAGCTAGAGAAATTTCTACTAATGCGTCATATATTTTGGACAAATTATTCCTAAGCGGTTTCACAGTCTCAATCCGGCTTTCACCTCGAGTCGTACTAACACTTTTCAAAGTTAAAGAAATTATGTGTTTTTTTAACACTGACCATCTGGACGTAAATGTCGAAAAGGAAACAAAGAGCTCTTGAACAAGTAAAAAAAGTTGCATAATTCACCGGATTTTTTAGCAGCATCGTTAATAATCAAATTCAGTTAATGATACGAACAAGGTACATAAAAAGCTTTAGAGTTTTTCTCTAAAGCACATTTGAATGAGACCCTTTCATATTAGCGCCGTTATCGTAACCTTGAACATGAATATTAGTGATTTCGAGGCTTAGAAGTGGACAATAGAGTTAAATTTAAAGGTTAAAGGGCATAATATAGTAAGTACATACAGTTAGAAAATGTTTTATAATCTATATAAACCACGAAATAGTTTTTTTTTTCTTCTCGTATTAAATTCTATATTCAATGTAAATGCGCCAAATGCCGCCCCTTGCATCATTGCGCCTGAGGCGGCTGCCTCAGTTGCCTCACCTCTGGCGCCGGCCCTGCAACCACGTTTCCTACGCCTAGCAGTGAAGACGAGTCCAAAATCTTTGAGGGGGGGAAAGTTGACCGGCAGGTTGGAATTTAGTAAACATCCAATCATTCGGTTCGCGGTGTTCCCTTATCGCTTATTTTCTCTCAACGAAAAAATTATCTTCCCTATTTTAACAGTGGACTCGTTCAGTCAGCCCATGCGCAGAGGCTTCCATGGTCGCAAGAAACGTAGTTGAAGATTACACGCGCTGGTGTAAAAAATACACCATTTATAATAAACAGAATATAAATGATTTTGCGATCCCTTTCCCCACGCTGCGTGCACATCTAACCTATCATTGAAGTATTTATTCGAAGATTTTTCATTAGTTTTTATAAAAAGTTACAGTCGGCAGCAAAAGTATCCGAGCTAGAGTCCTGCATCGGGTCGGGTAACCCGATTTTACGTCCTAGCCCGTATTTACGCATGTTTCGGAGGAAACCACGGAAAACTTCGAACGGCTAGGTCGATAAGCACGACTTGGGATCGAACCCGACGCCTCCCATATAACAGCTTCGAGCGCAGAACCGCTCGACCGCTAGTTTGCAGACATGTACCGGAGCTCCCTATTCGTATACGCGCATATCCGCCAGAAAAATAGATCAGTATTTGTATCTGGATCTGTTTTCTTTTCTTCAACGGAACTAATATGTATCTTTTGCAGAAATTGTATGAAAATTAGAAAAGTATTATAAATCTTTCTCGACTGTCGTTAATATATAAATTAAAGAAATACAAATACAGATTAACCTCGCATTTGCATTCTGGAAATTGAAAAAATTTCGCAGTTTACAAGTTTTTTTTTTTTTTTTTACTTTCTTCTATATTTAGTAGAAGAAAGTATTAGATTCTATCTACTTTTGCTGTCAACCGCTCGACGGATGGCACTGCTATACAGCGATTTCTGCTATTTCAGGGGAGGCTATATCTCAGGTTCTGTTGCGAAAATCCAACAAAACTTGATATGTGAGAAGACCAATATGTGATATTATACTGATTCAATTTGAATGCCAATCAGCCAACAGGTGGCGCTGCTACACAGCGATTTCCGCAATTTAAGGAAAGGCTATATCTCAAGAACTACTGCACAGAATTTCATATAAATTTGTATGTAGGTGCCATTTAATATATATTAGCGCCTGTCAACTTTTGGTGTAAACCGCTCAACAGGTGGCGCTGCTACATAGCGTTTTCTACAATTACAAGGAAAGCTATACCTCATGTTCTATTGTGTATCATCAAACAAAACTTAATATGTGAGAAGGCGAGATTATGAGACATTATGCTGACTCTGTTTGAATGCTTGTCGGGCAATAGGTGGCGTTGTTATACTGCAAATTTCATCGATAACAGGATGGCTATATGTCAACCTCTATGCCATATAACTGTAAGAACCATGATATGTGAGATAACCATTATAAAAACGCATTGTTTAAGAAGTTATTTATAGACGATAAAACTGTCTCTCTTTGGATATTTAGTGTTAAATTTACCTAACATGAAAATTATTTGCATTCATCACGTTAAACTTTTTAATAATAGTTTTAATAAATTATTCGCACTTAGTGAATTTGACAGAAAAATGTAGAAGAATGTCTTGTGGTGACCACAACATACCAGTTTTTTTTATAATTTACCAACTGTGTGACAATGAAAATCTACTTTATTTTATATCATGTTTTTAACACTTTCCAACAAGGTTGAAAAGTGTTTATGACTTGGGTTTGTCTGTCTGTCTGTCTGTCTGTCCGTCTGTCTGTCTGTCCGTCCGTCTGTCTGTCTGTCTGTCTGTCCGCGCTCTAACTCCCGTAAATATTTATGGAATTTCTTGAAACTGATATATGTTATTCAAGTTCACCATCGGATGTTCCCTATTGAAAATGGAGTTTATACCTCTACTGGTTTGTGTACAGGGACCCCCGAAAATATTTCAAAGCATTGTGTTCTATGAGAGGCATTTCTATAAACCGTATTTTCATAGCCTTACTGTACAAAAATCTTAATGAAATTGAAATATGTTATACAAGTTCACTATCGGATGTTCCCTATTGAAAATGGAGTTTATACCTCTACTGGTTTGTGTACAGGGACCCCCGAAAATATTTCAAAGCATTGTGTTCTATGAGAGACATTTCTATAAACCATATTTTCATACCCTTACTGTACAAAAATCTTAATGAAATTAAAATATGTTATACAAGTTCACTATCGGATGTTCCCTATTGAAAATGGAGTTTATACTCTACTGGTTTGTGTACAGGGACCCCCGAAAATATTTCAAAGCATTGTGTTCTATGAGAGGCATTTCTATAAACCATATTTTCATAGCATTACTGTACAAAAATTTTAATGAAATTGAAATATGTTATTCAAGTTCACTATCGGATGTTTCCTGTATAAAATGGAGTAAATACCGCCACTGATTTGTGTACAGGGACGCACAAAAGTATTTCAAAGCATTGTGTTCTATGAGAGGCATTTCTATAAACCATATTTCCATACCCTTACTGTACACAAATCTTCATGAAATTGAAATATGTTATTCAAGTTCATTATCGGATGTTTCCTGTAGACAATGGAGCAAATACCACCACTGCTTTGTGTACAGGGACACAAAAGTATTCCAAAGCATTGCGTTTTATGGAGATTTTCTATAAACTAAGTTTTAATAACTCTACTTTGCACGAGGATTTATGAAATTGAAATGTGTTATTTATAAGCACAAAAGAAAATGCTTTGCATAGAATATAGCAGATTAGCATTAGATTTACAGGGTGACACAAAAATAATCAGTTATATAAAGAGCTATTCATAAATATTTGCTAAAAGTGTACTTCCGTTTACATTAAGCGTTTTTAACACTTTCTAACATTTTTAACACTTCCCAACAAGGTTGAAAAGTGTTAATGACTTCGGTTTGTCTGTCTGTCTCTCCGCGCTCTAATTCCTGTAAATATTTGTGGAATTTCTTGAAACTGATATATGTTATTCAAGCTCAATCTCGGATGTTCCCTGTTGAAAATGGAGTTTATACCTCTACTGGTTTGTGTACAGGGGCTCCCGAAAGTATTTAAAAGCATTGTGTTCTATAACAGGTATTTCTATAAATCATATTTCCATACCTTTACTGTACACATATCTTAATGAAATTGCAATATATTATTTAAGTTCACTATTGGATTTTTCCTGTAAAAAATGGATTAAATACCAACTCCGTTTTATATACAAGGCCACTCAAAAGTGTTCTAAAGCATTGCGTTCTATGAGAGATATTCCTATAAATCAAATTTTAACAACTTTACTTTCCACGAAGTTTTAGGAAATTGAAATATATTATTTATATTCACAAAAGAATGCTTTACATAGAATATAGCATGATTAGCATTAGATTTACAGGGTGAAACAAAAATATTCTGTTATATTAAGAGCTATTATTAAAAATTTGCAATAATTCTACTTTCGTTTACATTAAGCGTTTTTAACACTTCCTAACATTTTTTTAACTGTGAATATGATATATATTTGTGTATCTGTCGTCTGTCCGTCTGTCTGTCTGCCCGCGCTCTAACTCCCGTAAATATTTATGGAATTTTTTGAAACTGATATATGTTATTCAAATCCACTATCGGATGTTTCCTATTGAAAATGGAGTTTATACCTCTACAGGTTTGTGTACAGGGACACCCGAAAGTATTTCAAAGAATTGTTTTCTATGAGAGGTATTTCTATAAACCATATTTTCATACCTTTACTGTACAATATCTTCATGAATTGAAATATGTTATTTAAGTTCAGTATTGGATGTTTCCTATATAGAATAGATTACATACCAACTCTGTTTTATATACAGGGACACTCAAAAGTACTCCAAAACATTACGTTCTTTGTGAGATATTTCTATAAATCAAATTTTAATAACTTTACTTTCCACGAAGTTTTAGGAAATTGAAATATGTTATTTATATGCACAAAAGAATGCTTTGCATAGAATATAGCATGGTTACCATTAGATTTACAGGGTGACACAAAAATATTCAGTTATATTAAGAGCTATTAATAAAAAATTGCTTGAATTATACTTTCGTTTCCATTAAGCGTTTTTGACACTTTCTATCATTTTTTTAATGTGAATATAATTTCAATTTGTGTATCTGTCTGACTGTTCTTCTGTCCGTCTGTCTGTCTCTCTGTCTGTTTTTCTGCGCTCTAATTCCCGTAAACATTAATGGAATTTCTTTAAACCGATATATTTTATTCATGTTCACTATCGGATGTTCCCTATTGAAAATGGAATGGATACCTCTTCTGGTTTGTGTACAGGGACACCCAAAAGTATTCGAAAGCATTGTGTTCTATGAGAGGAGTTTCTATAAATCATATTTTAATACCTTTAATGTATAGAAACTTTAATGAAATTTTAATGAAATTTTAATATGTTATTCAATTCCCTATCGGATGTTTCTTATGTAGAATAGAGTACATTTCTAACTGGTTTGTGTACAGAAGCACAAAAAAGTACTCCAAAGGATTGTGTTGTATGAGAGTTATTTTTATAAACCCAATTTTAATAATTTTATTTTCCACAAAGCTTAATGCAATTGAAATATATTATTCATATGCACAAAAGACTGTGCCTTCTATGTAATATAGTATGGTTAGCATTATATTTACAGGGCCACACAAAATTAATCATTTACATAAAGAGGTATTAATAAAAATTTGCTGGAATTGCACTTTTGCTTTCATGAGCGTTTTAACACTTTCTTATAATTTTAGTGGGAATATGATTTCAATTTGTGCATCTGTCTGTCCGATTGTCTACCTTTCTATCTGTTTGTCTCCGGCTTCTATCATCCGTGAATATTTTGAGAAATTTATAAATATGATACACTCAAGTTCCCTATGGAATGTTCCCTATTTAAAATTTCATTAATAGGTCCTGTATAACTAGTTTGTTTACAGGGGCAACAACAGCAACAACAATAAAAAAAGATAATGCATTACGTTTTAGGACAGAATTTTTTTAAAGTTATATTTAAAAAAATTTCTACTACAAAAATCTTAAAAACATTGGCATGTATTATTAATATTCTAAAATATATTTTTGTATAGAATATGATATGATTATCTTTCATATTTACAGGGCTACAGTAAAATATTCAGAGAGTTTAAATGCTGTAATTAAATCTAACGGTTGCATTTTCTTTTGCGTTAAGCCTTTTTAACCCTTTCCAAAATGCCTAAGAGTAATTTTAAAATCAATTAGTCTGTATGTTTTTCAGTCCTTCTGTCTGTTGTGCGATAACGTAGGCAAAGAGTATTAATAGTTATTCGATACAACAATTGCATACAGTTGGAAAGTGTTAATAATCAATGCGTACTGCATGATTTTTCTTTCTTGTTTCATTTTACCTTGTTTTGCAGTATTTTTAGATGAATAAGTAATGTTGATTTATTTTTCGGGTTTCGGGTCGGGTTCGGGTCGCAAAAATTTCTTTGTTGCGGGTTCGGGTCGGTTTTCGGGTTGATGAAAACTTTTTTGTCGGGTTCGGGTCGGGTTTCGGGATGATTAAAAATTCATCTGTCGGGTTCGGGTCGGCGCAGGACTCTAATCCGAGCACTAGCCAATAATTCTTATATATATATTTAAAAAAAAACACACTTAATACTATTTTGTTAAATAAATCCTTGTCGAATCATGTTCTTAGACTGACTAGGAACATGGCTCGAGAAGGATTTATTTGACAAAGCAATATTATGTGTACTGTTTTTAGACAGGGATTTACTTTTGCTGCCAACTGTACCATATACATATTTGTTTTATTTAATTTATTTGATATTTTGGAGGTGTACAAAATACACCAACACCACGCTGCAATTGTGTTAAAATATTAAGCGCGTGTAGTTAAAGGTTAAATACCGAACTGGACAATTAAAGAATAGACCACTAGCATTTTTCCACCTGATAGGCGTATAAAGAAAAAGTAGTGTTGGCTGTAATAACGTGTGGGGATGAAAATTTTTCACTTTATTTTTTGTCACCACTACTTTTATACAATAATTTCTATCGAATTTAATCTCGACAAATCGCAAAAAAATTGCGGTAAAGATTTTTGTATTAAAATAGTGGTAGGAAAAAAAAAATTGGATTTTATTTTTCTTTTTTTTTTTGGGGGGGGGGGGGGGTTAAGGCAACGCATTCTACAAAGGCTGTTTATTAAGACTGATAGTGACCACAATGGAAACAGGCCTGCAAGGAATGTTTTCCGTAGGTTTCATTCTAAGGGATCCTAAAATATTTTCACACGAGATTTTGAAAAGATTGGTTTGTTCGGAAAATAACTTCGTTTCATCCTTTGAAAATGAAAGGCGATTTTCTTATGTTGTATAAATATTTTTTTGAATTACATATTCTCCACTTTGATCGGTTTCTTAGCGATCTCACGAGTTGTTATTTGGCAGTTTTCATAAATCATTACTTTATTTTATCTTCATTGACATAAACTGGTTTTCCAGAACGTAATGCATCTTCAACGTCAAAATTGCCAGAACAAAATTTGATAAATCAGTTTTGATACTGGCGTTCTTTAAATAAATTTCTGTATACACATCGTAACCTTTTTTCCTTGTTTGCACAGTATTTTCGCCTTTTTGATAGCAAAAACAAAATATGCCGAAAATGTCGCTTCCGATTTTCTTTATTTGATAGGGCACCAATCAAAACCTATTGAGCAAAATAAAACGAACTTTTTCACAAGCAAGCCTTGCTATATCAGCTGTCACAATATATAATGGTAATGCAGCTTAATTGTGAAGATGGTGTGAAAAAAATACAAATAAGTCCTTTGCTGAGAAAAACGAAATTACTTTCCGAACAACCCAATATTTCGGAAAAATCCTAAACGGCTAGAACGTAAGCCACACCCGTGGTCCAACATGGTCTCTTCCGTCTGCCAGCTTTACATTGCGGTCGTTGGCGTACGGAATAATTTAAGTGCACCATTGATGTCCAATATAAGAAGCTTCCATTGCAAAAATGTTGTACACCACTGGCATAATGTAATGTAATTCGATGCAAAAATCCAATAAAAACATAAGCACACATTTTATGATAGAAAAGCAAATGAATTAACTTATACCACATTTCGCAACTTCTTAGTAAAAAATTCCTTCATTTAAATTTAAATTTTCTTTGAATTAAATGATTATGAATTTTAAAGACAATAGATTTAATACCTATGTTAAAAAAAGAAAAACCTGGAGTGACTCCATTCGAATTTTCGAACATTAAGTAATTAATGGTTGTATAAATAAATTAAATTAAGAGAAATCGTTAAATAAACAAAAGAGTTTGGTTTGGTTTGTTGAGTACTGAGATTTATTGCTTGCCTCTAGGGCCGCTTTTATCTCGAAAATCCACACCACAAGGATTTACAAGTTTTTATTATAACAAGAACAGATACATGAATCACATAAACAAGGACAATACACCCATGCCTTATCCGGGATTTGAACCCGTGCCCAACAGTATAGAAGTCAGGGCCGCTAACCACTATACCACCTGGGCGGCTAAACAAAAGAGAAAATTTTAATAGAATGTTTCAATATTTCACCGCATGCAGTTATGTTGTTTAATTTAACGGTATTACACTTTGAGTCCATATAGATTAAGTAGTGAGTTCAATATGATGATGAGTCCAGTAACACAGATCGACATGTAAAATTATGATTTTATAATTTTGGCTGATCTTTATGTTTTTTGGTGTGCTGAAATCGAAAATGAAGTCAGTTTTTCTCTATCACGTATAGATTTTTGTCAATACAGGGTGCCTACCTATATAATTTCTTCCACCAATATAATTATATGGTAAGTTTTATAGTATGTTTTCATGGTTAATTAATTATGGATACCTATTGTTGTAATAGCGCAGCACTAGTGCGACGTAAAACCATTCCAACAAACCAACCAACTAACCTATTGTTATGATGGTACGTGCAAGAAATTGAGTCGGTAAGCACCCTGTATTGATAAAAATCTATACGTGATAGAGAAAAATGGGCTGCATTTTCTGTTTCAGCACATCAAAAAACATAAAGTTCAGCTAAAATTATCAAATCAAATTTTGTCAACTTCAATTTTGTAGAATTTGAGTCCATATAGATTGTAATTATAAGTATCGATATTTATCGATAACAAAACTTAAAAAATACGATTTTTTAAGATTTATAACTAAAAGCCATTTTCTTCAAATCTCGATTTTTTTTTTTTTTTTTTCATTCTTCTAAGATGGATTATCATCAATATAAAAATTATGCTTCCATCTTGTATCCATTTTGCACAATCTTCATCGTGAAACAACCTTGAAAACATGACAGTTCCATCTATTACTATTGACCTAGATTTCTAGTCTCCTTATTTTACAAATCTGAGCGACTTAGGACGATAAGCCATCATAAATTACCTCCTATTTGTATTATATTTTCTTTGTCAAGAATATGTTACAAAATAATTTATTTTTAATGATGAGTTATACTAAAGGAAATCTTTAAACCTAAAATGCACGGCGCAAAAGAAAAAAGATCATCTAAAAAACTTAGATTTTCGTAATGTTTCCGTATTGATCAATAACTTTTGCTAAAAGATTAAGTAAATAAAAATAAATAAAAACGGATAGTGTTTTGAAGAAAATATAATAGCGTAATGTTATCAAAATCCTAAGTTTTAAATGGTTTTCTTCGGAAACAATTTAGTATAAATGTCAATAATATCAATATCTCAGTTTTGAGATATTTATCCATTAAAAAAAATTTTTTTCCCCTTTGATTTTCTTAAAATCTAACAATTTTTTGAAGACGTATTATTATGAATGAAATAAATTATCCAACATCTTTCATTTCATTGTGTATTATTGCTATATTTTTCAAAAGATGGCAACTTCGTTTATCATTATTGTTTCCCCATGCTTCTCTATTATTTTAAATCTAACTTATTAATTGTCATGAAAGTTTATAAATTACTTTAATTTTTTTCGTTCTATTATTTAATACATTAATAATTCATCTTAGACAAAAATACTAAATAAAGCCGATAATGCAAAAGTTTCTTTTTTTTTTTCACACAATATTTTAACGGCAGCAAATCTTGTTTATACATTTTCGTACCAATTTTGATTTTTGATTTGATTTGATTTATTTATTTATTTATTTATTTATTATGAATAATATTAAAATGAAAAAATATGAATTATTTTGAATTTTTCCGGCCAATTCTGAAAAAGGATAATCTTTACAATAATTTTAAGTATTCTGTACTATAAATTGTCACTGAAAAATAAACAGCGAATTGGATTCTATATTTCTGTATTTTACTAACAAGGGAGGGTAACCAACTGTTCAAAAGGTATTTATACATATTATATATCATCTGTAAGGTCTTACTGAGCTGACAACAAAAATATCCATATTATCGGCAAATGCGCCCCCTAGCGCGAGTTATTCTCAATTAAAGTTTTTAAATTACAGATTCTTTAATATTGTACTTCGCATAGTTTCAATCATTATAATCAGTTTTGTAACATATTCTCATTTTAAAAACCATTGTATGTATTATTAGTAAAGGTCGCCCATATATTGTTGTGGTTAGCGTCCCTAACTCCCTCACAGTAGGGCCGGGTTTGAATCCTGGAAAAAGCATGAATTTGATATCCCTGTAAGTGGCCACCCATAGGGTACTCCTTCACAAATGGTTATCAGTTCAGCAACCACACAGTCAATGCTCATTTGCAAGTACCACGCCATTGAAAAATATATAAATACATACATGTTATTATATATATATATATATATATATATATATATATATATCATTACATGTAAAGTATTTCACTGTTTAATAATTACTTTGTATCAACAATAAATTTATATAAATTGTATGAAAAGTATTAAAAGAAAAAAAGAAAATCAAAGTAAAAAGAGAACCTACTGTAATTTTTATAGTAACGAAGAAAACTATTACTTTTATTCATTTTTATTAAAATATTATATTGTAGGTAACAATATAATTGTTAATTTTCAAAAGTAGAAATTTATTTTTCCGCTTCCCCCCCCCCCCCCCCATTACTATATTAGTGCATTAAATTTCTTTCATTGTTCCCTCATGCAATGTCAATATCCAAAATATCGATTATGTCGATGTACAGGGAAATCTTTCTGATTGAAAATATTTTACACATGGCTACATATATAAAGTATTGGATTTATAAATTTAATGCTGTCACAAAATTATTATTAAACACATAATAAAATACTTTACTAACAATATAAATAGTCATAATTATCACAAGAGTCTGTTAAAAAATTAATTCTAATGATAGAAATTCTTCAAAGTACATTACTGTATAGCCTGCAATTTAAAAATTTTAATTGAGAATAACTCACGCTAGGGGGCGCATTTGCCGATTAGATGGATATTTTTATTATCAGCTCAGTTAGAGATTTAAGAGGATATATAATATGTATAAATACCTTTTGAAGATTTGGTGACTCTCCCTTGTAAGTAAAACAGCTTTATTTGCTTGTGTTTACGTCTTTTCCTGTAAAATAAGTGACATAATTTAACAGAATTGCGAAAAAAATATTAAACGGTTTCAACAATTGTATATCGTTTTTACAATTGTAACAAAAATTCATAAATGCCTTAGGTATCATTAAACTAGTATGTTGTGGCCACCACAAGACATTCGTCTATATTTTCCTATACAAATTCACTCAGTACAAATAATTTATTAAAACTATTATTCATTAAAATTATCTACCATGATGAAGGCATGGAGACACATTTTATCTTAGAGAAAACTAACATTAAATATCCAAAGAAAGAAACACAGTTTTAATCTCTATACATAATATCTTAAAAATGCTTTTTCATAATGGTTATCGCACTTATTAAATTATGTACAGTTACATACCATAGAAAAGGAGATATAGCCTTCCCGTTTTCTGAGAAAACTGCATTATAGCAGCTTCACCTATTAGCCGATATGTATCCAAACTGAATCAGCATAATATCTCATAATAGTCTTCTCACATATCAAGTTTTGTTTGACTATACGGAATAGAGCCTGGAATATAGCCTTCCTCGAATTGCGGAAATTGCTGTATAGCAGAGCCACTTATTGAACGATTGCACCAAAAGTTGATAGACACTAATTTATGTTAAGGTGCACCTGCATGTATATTTATATTCAATTCTGTAAGTAGTTCCTGAGATTTGGCCATCCCTTAAATTGCGAAAATTGCTGTATAGCAGCGCCACCTATTGAGCGATTGCACCAAAAGTTGACAGACATTAATTTATGTCAGGGTGCCTCTATATATAAATTTATATTAAATTATATTGGTAGTTCCTGAGGTATATAGTCATCCGTTAAATTGTGGAAATCACGGTACAGCAGCGCCACCTGTTGAGCTATTGACACTAAAATTTCATAGGCACTAATTTAGGTGAAGGTTCATCTACCTGCAAATTTATATACAGTTCTGTGATGTAGTTTCTGAGATGCAGTCGCCACAAAATTTTTGTCACACACATACAGACAAACGGACAGACATTTTCTAGAAATGGTCAAACTGTATTCTGAACATCTCAAAACGTGTAAATCTATCAAGAACTGGAACGTGAAAATTTTTATGAAATCTAGTACTTTCTTCTGTCAAATATAGAAGAAAATAAAAATATCAATATTCAGCTTAAATTTGGTAATTAAAGCTTACCTTTATAGAAATAAAAGACTTTAACCATATTTAAATCATTCGAAAATGGAAATTAAACACATTTTAAATGCTTAAAAAAAAAAAAAAAAAAAAAAAATCCGAAAGAAATTTAAGGTATCCACACACCTTCAGAGGAAATTTTTTTAAAATAAATGAAACTTTGATATTAATTGCATTTGTTTTAATAATAAATGATATAAGACACCAAAGAATATTTTTAAAAAGTTTCTCTTAAAACAAAAAAGTTGAAAAAATTATTAAAAATATGCAAAAATTAACTAATCCGCAAAACGCAAAAACTCAAAAACAAACCAATCTATCAATATTTTGTAAATCAAATAATGAACTTAATAATATTTTCTAGAGAATAGACCATACATGTAATAATATTCCATTAATTGGGGAGTTGAAGCTAATTGGATATTTATGTATAGAAAAATTAGCAAAATACTATGTTAATTCAAACTTTTTAATAACAGAAATTAAAATATAATTAATATATAAACTTGTGTGTAGTCTGTTCCCATTATAAACACTTAATAATTATTCCTGTATAATTTTAGGACATTTCCTTCATTAGTTTTTGTCATATAGTGTTTTGGGGTAAGGGAAATGAGAAAAAATATTCATTTTAAAAAAAAGCAAAAAACAACTTCTAAGTCTTTTTTTTTTTTTTTTTTTTTTCTTTTACAAAAACCTACTTTATAAACATTAATGAAATTTTTATATTTCAATTCAATATTTTTTGGTGTTTTATATCATTTCTTATTAAAGCAAATGCAATTAATATCAAAGTTTCATTTATTTCAAAAAATCACCTCCGAAGGTGTGTGGATACCTTAAGTAAGGATGGGCAATATGTCCAGAAACAGTGTAGCAAAAACAGAGCAGAACGACAGCGAGCGCAGCAGATAGTGTATAGCATTGCAGATTAATTTAAAATCTCAAAAAGAAATGTCAAATTTAAAAATACAAATGTAATTTATCTTATGTCTCTAGAATGCTGTACTGGTTGCATATTCTTAATTTATTTTCTTTGAAGATACAAATTTAACGTATTTTATGAATTGCCAATACTTCTTGCGATATCAGATTTGGCCTGGCATTCATGGGTTGAAGATACATTTTGGTTTGCTGCAGACAGATACAGAAAATTCTGCTACATGAAAGTCTAAGCGTAATTAGAGAAATTTGCTGCTTTATAACGCCATCTGCCGGCTGATATGCGTCCAAAATAAATGAGTAAAGTGTTTGATAGTAGGTGTCTAAATTGTTGAGTTTGGTGCGTTAATACTCTATAGATGATACGTAGAAGAGTTGACCTTCTCGTAAATGAAGAAAATTGCAGCACAACAGTGCCACCATTTAACCGATATGCACCCAAATTGAATCAGCATTGTTCTTCATAAGGGACCTCTCCACATATGAATATTCATTCACTTATATATAGTCGAGGCAACTAAATAGGAATTTTCATGAAATTACGCACATTAGTTCTTAAACTAAAGCTGCCACAAAATTTTTGTACAGGCAGAAGTTATTAATAATAATAAACAACAATAAACAAAATGCATCCAGTAACTTTTAAAAAGTGCAAAATCGTCGCAAATTGAAAGTTGAAAATTTTTTCGAATCCAATATTTCTTCTTATCAATATCAAATGAAGAAAAAATAAACTAGTAAAATGTGGCCACAACAAGACTTTCTTCTATATTTTCTTATACAAATTCACTCAATAACAATATTAATAAAAAAAATAAAATAAAATAAAAAAACGATTTTTTTTTTTTCGTTTTTTTTTTTTTTCGTTTTTTTTTTTTTTTTTCCTTTGTTAAAAGTAAAAAAAAAAAAAAAAATCGATAACTTTGTTTTAAATTATCACAGATTTATAGTTCAACCATTCGTTTTGAAGGTATTGACGAAACCTTTCGAAAGATACCAATCTTGAAAATTTACTCCCTTCGAGGGGGGACTTCCCCCCCAGGGGAGGTGGCGAGGCTCCTACACATACAACAAATTTTTCCCAGTTGACTATCTCTATTATAAATAATTCTTGTAAATTTCATAATGATTACTAAAAAATAATTCTCTTTATGCACATTTATACAAAATTTTGTCCTATATCACCATGTTAAAAATTTAGAAAAAGCGGGATGGCAACGCAACCTGTAACACAATTTTTACCAAAAGTTGATAGGCACTAATTTATGTCAAGGTGCAACTACATACCAATTTGTATGAAATTCTGTGCAGTAGTTACTGAGATGCAGTTGCCACAGAATTTCGTCACACACATATACACAGACAGACAGACATTTTCTAAAAATGGTCAAATTGTGTTCTACAGCTCTCAAAACGTGTAAATCCATCAAAAATCCGAGGTCGAAAATTTTTACGAATCCAATACTTTCTTCTATTGAATATAAAAGAAAGTAAAAATAGAAAAATAATAATAACGTTTACTTCGTCAAACATAATTCACGACAATTATTTTCTTCAAATTTAAAGCATATTAAAAAGTGAAGAAGTTACACTAAGGAAAAAAATTTTAAACAAAAATAGCCAGACGTTATCCTAATCAAAATTAATTGGGTTTTAAGTCGCGAACAAAAGCTACATTTTTATTTTAGATATTTAAATTATTTTTTTAAGCACATTGCACAACAGCATCACTATGATTAACGCCTTATTAGCAGTAACAATATTTTGATTATTTTACTAATTAACTATTAACTTTTATCACCATTCTTTTCTTCAATAATTTTTTTCCGAAATTCTTATAAAGACATAAGCTTAATTTAAAAATAAGAAAAATAATCTAAAGTAAATCATTAATGACGTTCTTTTTTTAATAAAAATAATCTTGTAGCGCCTCTACAATACAGTCGGTAACAAAAGTGTCCGAACACTAGCAAAAATTCCTATGTAAAAAAAGTGCACTTCATACGGTTTTGTTAAATAAATCCTTGTCGAATCCTGTTCTTAGTCAGTGTAAGAACATGATTCGACAAGGATTTATTTAACAAAACTGTATGAAGGGACCTTTTTTATACAGGAATTTTTGCTACTGTTCGGACACTTTTGTAACCGACTGTGCTTTCTCTTACCCTACAGTACTACACATATTACTTCAATGGATCCTATTGTTTTTTCGGATTCAAGGCTAAATCATTTATTGTTTTTCTTCCCCTCTGATTTCGGGCCGCAGTAGCCCAGTCGGTAGAGCGCCGGGCCATAGCCTCCAAAACTAGATGCCTCCTGTCACGTGGCTCGGAAACTTAGTAACAGTTCAAACGGTACACAGCGCAACCTGGTACGGATTGCGCGACTTTTTTATTCAACTGTCACCAAAATTTTTAAAAGTGGGATTTGGTATACATAAAAGGCGACTAGAATCGAAAACGCGTCCATTATATATATCATATATGACTTCTGAAAATCATTACCGCTTGGCCGGGCTCATAATATTGGAAGATTGCGGGTTCGGTACTCGAGCCGGCCAAAAACCGTCGTGCACACGAATTGTGGCTGGTGCACGTAAAATATGTTGTGGCCGCAATGTTCTCCATGTTTCCATCAAAATTATACAGTCGGCAGCAAAAGTATCTGAGCACTAGAAAAAATTCCTATGTAAAAGAAGGTACACTTAATACTGTTTTGTTAAATAAATCCTTGTCGGATCATGTTCTTAGACTGACTAAGAACAGTATTCGATAAGGATTTATTTAACAAAACTGTATTAAATGTACTTTTTTATATAGGAATTTTTGATAGTGCTCGGATACTTTTGCTGTCCACTGTACCTCTGGGGGTCACCGAAGAGCCATCCCTTCTGTGGAGGATCAAAATTGCGATGGCATGTCTCCGGACCACCCCTAGGGGTAAGACCCAGACTGTCGCCAATTGCCCATTGCGCAGCACTAGTGCGACGTTAAACTGAACCAATCAAACAACCAAAATGATTTTTCACTCCCCATTTTTTTCCTGAATTTCCCCATAGATTAGAAATATAAACACGATCATATTGCAGTTTTCCCTGAAGTAGTCACATATGAACGGTTTCATAATGTCGCACTAATTAAGCTCATTTAAGGAAGTAGATATGAGGTACCGTATTTCAATATTTATGTCTAACTTCATTGATAAGTTAATATTAATTTTATATAGAGTTTGACAAGCATGCATTTTTGTGTGAGCGGGACTACTGCGACTCTCACCTGCTCTGTTTGGACATTGTACAGTTGATAACAAAAGTGTCCGAACACTAGCAAAAATTCCTATGTAAAAAAAGTACACTTCATACGGTTATGTTAAATAAATCCTTGTTGAATCCTGTTCTTAGTCAGTGTAAGAATATGATTCGATAAGGATTTATTTAACAAAACGGTATGAAGTGTAATTTTTTCACATAGGAATTTTTGCTAGTGTTCGGACACTTTTGTTACACTTTTTGTTTAGCTACATTTATAATACATTTAAAGCTGTCATTAAATTTAAATTTTATATCGAAGTATTTAAAAAATTGTTGCCCACACTGATCCTTGAACTTATTTGAATAACTTCGAATAGCTTTGTATAGTATATGTAAATTCCGTAAGTGCCAAACAGTGAAATATTTAAATTTAGCGCGCGAACTCACTCACACACACACAAATAAAACAGAAAAAAAAAAAAAAAAAGAAGAAGAAGAAGAAGAAGACGAAAAAAAAAAAGAGAGAGAATGCATGTTACAGCTTGATATATACTTCCATCTACTTCCAATGTAGCACCTAAAAATACGAATTTATTTTTTGTGGTCCCGATACTGTTCAAACCATATTCAATGTGAAACATGCTATTTTTGTGTATAAAAAATGTATATCAATTGCATTTTGTTTAGAATATTTTAAAATATACTGCATGTTAAATTGCACATTCTACAAATATCACCCACAGATGACAATTATATGATTTTGTATTTCCCTGTATACGAATTATTTATTCAATTTTTATAAAAAGTTTCAAGCAGTAGCCTCATATGATAAAACCGAGTTTAAACATCCTGCTAATATTTGTTCTTCAGTTGTGCTGAAACATCCCAACTTACAGTCGGTAACAAAAGTGTCCGAACACTAGCAAAAATTCCTATGTAAAAAAGGTACACTTCATACGGTTTTTTTAAATAAATCCTTGTCGAATCCTATTCTTAGTCAGTCTAAGAACAGGATTCGACAAGGATTTATTTAACAAAACCGTATGAAGTGTACTTTTTTTACATAGGAATTTTTGCTAGTGTTCGGACACTTTTGTTACCGACTGTATATAAAGGCTGAAATATGAGCACCGACAGATATATACAGCTGAAAATATGATTTTGAGATTCACAGATTCTGTAAACATAGCAAAACTTAAATTTCGAAAATCTGACTCAAGAACAGTACTTTCTCTACCATTATGCCGGGTGTTTTAAAACTCATGGGCAAAAATTTAAGAGGTGGTAGAAAACATCTAAAAAAGTTACTTTTTTTTTTTTTTTTCAAATTAAATTTTATTCTAACTTCAAAAAGATTTATGTGATACGATACATTAAGAATTTGAGATTTAAAAGTTTTTTTAAATAGATTTTTTAAACTCTATGAACCATAATTTTACTTTATCAGTCTCATTAATAGATCCTGCTGGGCGATATTTTAAATTTTGGTGTTGAAGTACACTGAACGTTTTTCGACAAGAAGTTTAATGTAGCAACAGCCATTGTAATCTAAGTAGCGCATCAAATATATATATAAATAAATCAATTGAGGTAGTGAATCAACGAATGCTTTGCCAGCTTCGCTGGTCACCATATTTAAAGGGGACTAATGTGCAGTGCAAGTTGTACCTGACGGGACTAAAGTGAAAGTTGTACCTCAAGGGACTAATGTGAAAGTTGTATCTCACGGGACTAATGTGCAAGTTGCACCGAACGAACAAACTAATTCTTTCAACAAAAATGCCTACTAACCCTGTACGATAGGTCTAATATGTCGTATTTATCGTAATATAACTCAATACTTATTTAGCTTCTTTCTTCGACTCGTTTAATACGCATTTTTTATATGCATGAGCAGCCCCCGAAAAACAAAAACATTAAATCATTAAATTCATTTTTTTACTTATTTTTATTTCATATTATTTCACGCGCACTTTTTATTTCCTAATTCAAAATTATTAAAAAAAAACTTTTTCGATATCGCTTGTAACGATACTGATTATTATTAATTTTCTTTTCTTTTTCTTTCAATAATAATAATAATAATAATAATAATAATAATAATAATAATAATAATAAAAGATTTTGATGAAATTCTGGTAAAAGCAGAATTTAGTTTAAGACGGAGGACTATTAGTTTTTTTTTTTTTTTTTTTTTTTTTTTTTTCAAATTATAACATCGCTTTCAAATTATTCAATTATATTTTTATATTTTCGATAAATTTTAGATTTCGACAAATGTCCAACTATCGAAATCGACAACGCAAAAATCCCAGATTGAGACTAATAGGACCTCAGTCCTAACAAGCCATTTTCACCATACAATGCATGGACGGAGAGCAAGCGATGACCGCTAGAGGGCGCTGTAATGGAAAGTATAAAGCTCGCGTTTTCTTACACATCGTCATTTCTGCTGGGGATTTCAGCAGGTATGGCGACATATAGTAATCAGGAAAAGGCGGACATGCATTTTATATATGGTCTGGTGAATGGGAATGCTTTGGAAGCTGCAAGACTGTACAAGAAGCGTTTCCCGAGAAGACACGTGCCAAATCGAAAAATACCACAACAGTCTTGTGGCTTCCAGAGCATTCCCATTTACCAGACCATACATAAAATGCATGTCCACCTTTTCCTGATTACTGTATGTTGCCATGCCTTCTGAAATCCACGATAGAAATGACGATGTGTAAGACAGTGATGCCAGATGGTCGAAAATTATTTCCCCAAACAGGTCTTCAAATTTCCCCAAATCAGGGTGTTTTTTTTTGAAAAAATCCCCATCTTGATTTCTACTAATAAGGGAAAAAAAAATTAAAAAAAAAAAAAAAAAAAAATATCAAGCAGATTTAAGTAGTTTTAAGCTCAGATTTTCCCCCAGATGAAGGCAATTTTTGAAACAAATCCCCAAATAACAATAAAGCTATTGAAAATCCCTGGTCGTAGGGATAAATCATTACGTTGCCAACATTCACAGAAAGTTGAAGAACTCCCCAGATTTGACCCCAAAAATTTTAGAATTCTCCAAAAAAGTCCCCACAAACATTTGGTCCCAAAATTGTCCCCAGAAGCCTCAAAAATCCCCAAAATGGGGACAAAATTATCAATCTGGCATCACTGGTGTAAGAAAAAGCGCGCTTTATACTTTCCATTACAGTGCCCTCTATCGGTCATCGCTTGCTCCTCTCCGCCCATGCATTGTATGGTGAAAATGGCTTGTTTAGATGCTGTCTACCACCCCATAAATTTTTGTCCATGAGTTTGAAACACCTTGTATATATGAAAGAAAGGAAAAAATAATAAAGATTGTAACAATTTTAAGGATCACTATTATAAAAAAAAAAAAAAAAAAAAAAAAAATGTTTTTAATCACACTTTCCTGTTTTCTTCTGGCTTTTTATTTGAAATTAATAAAGTCTGTCTTATATTTCATAAGGTGCTCACGAGTCTCAGAAGTTGTGGATTAACTACATACTTTCTTCTCTTTGTGTCGAAACATATCGACATCCACAATAATCTACCAAAATCCAGAAGTTTATAGTAACGTTTAATAACATCGGGTACTCAGTTGCTATACATCTTAGTATAGATTATGTCGAAGTATATATTAAGTGCCGTTTTCTGTCTTTATAATATGTGTTACTTATTCTACTAATAAATAATATGAGCTAGTATAATAACTATATACTATAATGCAAGATGTCTATGCTAAAGTATGTTGTGTAATTAAATTTTTAAGTATGCATAAATACGGAAACTGAAGCTCTAATGTTTCATAAATCTATCGGTAGCTACGTTTTACTGAATATACTTTCAGTTTATATTCAGTGAAACCAAACTTGAGTATTTTAAATAATATTTTATAGAATATATTATTAAAAAATAATGCGTTAGAAATTACATAAAAAAAAAAAAAAAATAATAATAGGAAACAATTTGTAAAGGTACTAATGAACAGAAAGGAAAATAATGTGGTTCACATTACTACGAAAAAAAAAATAAATAAATAAATAAATACGTGTGGCACTCGGGGACTGCCGCGGTAAAGGTATTGCATAGCATTTTTTATCAACTTATGCAATTATAATTATTTATTTTATTTATGCAGTATTTTTTTTCTTTGATATTAATTCAAGTTTTTTCTTTGATATTAATTCAAGTTACACTTTTTGAGCGTGGTGACCGATAAGAAAACACATTTTTTTCTTTTATTGAATAAATGAGAAGTTAATATTGTTTAAAATATTTTTATTATCTTACAATACATGTAGGTTATTCAGGAATTTTTATCATTGAAACTATAGGCTTATGGTAACTGAAATAAGAAACATAAGTTTGAGACTTGATATCCTCTAAATATCTGGAAAATACCGCGTCAATGGTGGTCCCATATTTTGTTGTGGATCATTATTCATTTTCAAATTCAATTTTTCCGAAAGAAAAGTTGTCGCCCCACCCCCCTACCCGCCCCTCCTAATAATTTTACAAATTCAAAATCATCCGCAATCGATTTGTAAGTATCGAAAACCTCTATGTACCAATTTTGAATGATCTGACACTATTTTTATTTTTTTGCCCCCCCCCTCCCCTCCCCCTTCTCGCCCTTCGTAATAACTTTACACAATCGAAAATATCCCCATTCGACTTGCCGCCCTCTTAAACCTATCTGTACCAATTTTGAACGGCCTAACTGTATTTCTATTTGTTTTTGCCCCATAGCCCCCCCTTACCGCCCCACCCCCTACCCGCCCCTCCTAATAATTTCACAAATTCAACAATATCCGCAATCGATTTAAAAGTATCGAAAACCTCTATGTACCAATTTTGAACGATCTGACAGTATTTTTATTTTTTTGCCCCCCCTCCCCTCCCCCTTCTTGCCCCTCCTAATAACTTTACATAATCGAAAATATCCCCATTCGACTTGCAGCCCTTTAAAACCTATCTGTACCAATTTTGAACGCCCTAACTGTATTTCTATTTGGTTTTTGCCTCATAGCCCCCCCTGCAGCCCCACCTGGGGGCTGAATTTCTAAAATTCCAGAAATTGGTCTTTAGATAGTTGCATTAGCTATATTTTAGAGCAAAAATTTCACGTTTATCTATTTTTTTTTTGTTTGAGATATATAGGATTATGCGAAATCACGTTTTACGCATGTGAAATCACGTTTTGCCCCCCCGCCTCCCTTGGGGACCGAATTTCAAAAATTCCAGAAACCGATTTTTAGACATTTCTATTAGCTATATTTTAAAGCAAAAATTTTACGGATATCTGTTTTTTTTGTTTGAGAAATGAAGGATTTTGTGAAATTACGTTTTGCCCCCCTCCCCCCCTTGGGGGGCGAATTTTGTAAAATTGCTTGCGGCGTTGTCTTTCTCCGGTCGTAAACATTAACCGTGCCCAATTTGGTCCCGCTCGGTGAAACGGCCTAGGTTTCTATAGCGGACAGACACACACAACAGACAGACTCTGCTCTTTTATATATATATAGATGAAGAATGAAAATATATATATACATACATATTGAGAATCTAAATTGAGAATTTAAACTATATGTGTGTGTGTGTGTTTGTGTGTATAAAAGAGGGCTACTTTTAAGATCGCGCATTTTAATATAAAAAATTTAGGTTATTTTTATAGCAGTATTATATATAAATTAAAAAAAAAAAAAAAAAAAAAAAATACTGCATTTGTGATAATAATAAAATGTATGTATATAGAGTACTCACTCATTTTCTATCACTATTTTTTCATCACTTTCTTCATTAATAAATGCACTTTGTTTATTCATATTTAAAACACTTTATACACAAATTTTACGCGTACAGCTATTCACTGTTGTACATAGATGATAGATACCTATACACCTATATACTTTCTCACAAACAGCTGCTTACGTATTCGTCCGATTTCGGAGCAGCTCGTCTAGATCCGTGCGAGCGTCGCACGCACACAAACACCGTGCCGAAGTCTGCCGAACTGTGTTAGGTTTATTTTCGTTACGGAATTTCTTGATTCGGTCGCCGCGCTCAAAGCCCGCGATAAAAGCTATGCAATAGCTTAATAAATAAATAAATAAATAAATAAATAAATAAATAATAATAATAATAAAGGGCATTCGTGCCTTCAACTCAAAAAATAGCTAAAGTCTATCTGTTGACGCATGCGCGCCACCCCGTCGCGGATCACCGGGCAGAAGGCTATGAGAAACCAAGCACAATGGACGTGGGCAACAGAACTTTAAATTTATTGACGCCCACAATTATTATTTTATGTGCTACCTATTATTTCTTCGTTGTATATAGTGTAAATACTTGATGTATGTGATCGTACAAATTAAAAATATTAAAACAACGAAGATGGTCCGTCGAAAATTAATTATTTGTAGTTAAGTTTCTACAAAATAGTGGTCCGTCGAGCCGGAGCTTGTAATCAGCGACTTATGGATAAAAATAATAAATTGAAATCTTCCTTGAAAGGGAAGATAACTAGAATTGAAAACTATGTAGAAGGCACAAATGCCGAAAATTACGAGATAGATGTAGTAGAAATGAAAGTGAAATTAAAGAACGTCGAACTACTACAAACAAAAATCGATGAATTACGACAAAAATACTACGAAATTCAAGACTTGAAAGATGCTGAACAAGCAACCATAGATGACGATCTTGACTCATGTGAAGAACGTCTGGAAAAATTAGAGGTAAGAATTAATACTCTTATTAATTCTTATAAGAAATTTGATTCTCATAAAAAAATAAATGCGACTGAAAATGCATCTCAAGATGCCGTTGAAATAAAAACTCAAATTCCTCCTTTAGTATTACCTGAATTTTCAGGAAAATATGAGGAATTCAGTTCTTTTAAAGAACAATTTGATGATTTAATAACCAATAATGTTCACATTAATCAGTCGCAGAAATTATATTATCTTAGATCTTGTCTCAAATATGATGCTAAAAATCTAGTTAGTAATTTTGATACATTTGAATCATTATATAATGCATTAGAAAATCGCTATGATAACGAGCGATTAATTGTTGATATTCATGTACAAAATATTCTGAATTTTGAGAAAATTCAAAAAGAAAATCCCAAAGAGATAAGAAACATGATTGATTGTATTCAGAAAAATCTGCGTGCCTTGAAAGTTCTTAAATATGTACAGAATAAATTATCAGATGTTTTCATTATAAATATTCTCGTAGCAAAGTTAGACAGAGAATCTAGGAAGAATTTTGAGTTGTCCCATAAATCCAAAAATGTTCCCACCTTTGAAGAATTTATCAAATTTTTGGAACAAAGAGAATCAGTTTTATTATCTATTAATAGAACGAATATGACTAGCGGAAATAAAAATACTAACAAAAACTTTCCGGCTATTAACAAATCTAAAACTCTTTTAATGCATGAAAATAAAAACAAAAATTGTGTTGTTTGTAAAAATACTTATCACCCTATTTATAAATGTGATGCATTTTTGAAATTAAACATTAACGAAAGATTAAGTATAATACGCCTTCACAAGCTTTGTGAGGTTTGTTTTAGGCAAAACCATAAGAAAAATGATTGCTTATCAAAATTCAAATGCACCTGCGGAATGAAGCACAACAGATTATTATGTTTTTCTTCTGGCGACAAAACCCCGGTTCCAGACTCAGATGAAATAAATTCATCCAAATTACCAGATATAGATAAACGGGTTGCGCAATTAAGTGCTTCCGTTTTGAGTAATAATAGCAGATATTTAAAAGAAAATAGAAAAAGTATTCTGTTTTCCACAGCTTATATTTATGTTCAATGCGAAAACAAAAAAAGAATAAAAATAAGATGCGTTCTGGATTCCGCTTCAAATGTGTGCGTATTAACTGAAAAGATGAGTGAATGTTTAGGAATTAAAAGAGAAAAAATAAAAACTCCAGTTTCAGGTTTGAATGGATTGACCCAAAATATTAAGTGGAAATTAGATACCTTTATTTCAAATGAAGATTGTTCTTTTAGTGAACCAGTAGAAATTTTGATTGTAGATAAAATAACTGGGCTCACACCATGCAATAAATTAAACATTTCAGACATAAAAATTCCAGAATTTTTGAAATTGAGTGACGAGACATTTTTTGAACCGAATGAAATAGAAGCGTTAATCAGTGCAGATATATTATTCAAAGTTTTAAAGGATAATACTTATAAAATAAATGACGATTTGTTTTTTAAGGAAACCGAATTTGGATGGCTAGCGTGTGGAAAGGTTGAAGAAACAGAACTGAATAATTCGAAACAGTGTTTCGTTTTGTCAGACGATTCCCTTAGTAGCACTCTTAAACTCTTTTTCGATCTAGAGAGCATTGGAATAAGAGACGATCCAATTCAAAAAGAAAGTGATAAAGCTATAGAAATTTTTAATGAAACGATTCAGTTTAAAAACAAACGCTACGTTGTACACTTGCCCTTTAGAAGACCCTATAATGAACTTTCCGATAATTACACGTTAGCGAAACAACGATTTTTAAGTTTATGGAGATGTTTTAAATATGATAGAGAATTATATGAACAGTATAGAGAGATTATTCGTGATTACGTAAATCAAAAAATAATAGAAATAGTTGAACCCAGTACAGCAGAAAATAATTTAAACAAACCTATTTATTATTTGCCACATCAGGCAGTAAGAAAGGAAGGTCGCTTAACATCCAAAACAAGAATCGTATTTGATGCAGGGAGTCATCAAAATAATCAGCTGTCACTGAATGATTGCCTATGGCAGGGGATAAATTTAAATCCGAAACTTTTGGATGTTTTAATTAATTTTAGATTAAACAAAATAGCATTTTGTTCTGATATTAAACAAGCCTTTCTACAAATCTGTCTCGCTGATGAACATAAAGACGCTGTTCGTTTTTTCTGGAGTGATGAAGAACCGCATGCGCATAAAAAACCCAAATTACAGATTTATCGTTTCAATCGAGTTAATTTTGGGGTGTGTTCAAGTCCATTCTTACTCGCTGCTACTATTAGACATCACATTGAGAAGTATAGAGAAGAATTTCCCGCTACTGTTCGACTTTTAGATAAATGTTTTTACGTAGACGACTTAATTTCTGGAGGTAATGATTTTAACGAAGCACTTGAATTATCACGAAGTGCAAAATATATTATGGAAGCCGCAGGAATGTCCCTTAGAAAATGGATAAGTAACGATACCGAATTAACAGAGCAGTGGAAAAGCGAAAAATTTGATACATACCCTGTAGAATCTACCATCAGCTTAGGTATAAATCAGACAAAGATCTTGGGACTATCTTGGGATACTAATAAAGATAATTTGATTGTAGATATCAAGAGTTTGTTGAACTTTATATCCATAAATAAAATTACAAAACGTACCATTCTTCAAGCCGTAGGGAGATTTTCGACCCCTTAGGGTTAATTTCTCCATTCACTGTCAGGGCAAAAATTATCATTCAAGATATCTGGACAACTAAAACCAAATGGGATGAATCATTATCATCAAATATCGAAAAAGAGTGGATGAAATGGTGTTCGGAATTACCCTTGTTAAAAGAGCTTGAAGTCCCTAGATTCGTCCTTGATGCCACTTCCCCAGAAGATGTAGTTGAATTACATAGTTTTTGCGATGCTAGCAAAAAAGCATATGGCGCTGCCATTTATGTACGAACAAAATCAAAAAATGGTATTTCAGTAAAACTTTTGACTTCCAAGAGCCGTGTAGCTCCCCTCAGCGGTGTTACACTACCTCGCCTTGAATTATTGGGTGCCCTGGTCGCAGCTCGTCTGATCACCAAAGTGAAAAATACTGTAAACCTTAAAAGACCTTCTGTTGAATATCACTGGACTGATTCGCAGATAGTGCTTTTCTGGATAAAGGGTACTAAAACCCGATGGAAGCAGTTTGTCGCCAACCGTGTTCAAGAAATTGCCAGCCTGACAAACCCTAACTCTTGGTTCCATTGTGCAAGTAAAGAAAATCCTGCTGACCTGTTGTCCCGAGGGATGACTGCTGAAAGCCTAACAACCAGCGCCACATGGTGGACAGGTGCTGAATTTCTGAAAGATCCTGAATTTCCGAAAAACAAACAATCTTTTATTGACTTTTCAGAACTAAATGAGGAAGACTACACTCCTGAATTAAAATCTGAAAATGCAGTGACTCTAAATTTGAAAAAGGACTTTACCATTTTGAACTATCTGATTAATCGTAGTAATAGATTTTTAAAAATATTACGTATATGTAGTTTTCTTTTCAGGTTTCTTCACAATATAAGAAATCCTTTAGAAAAGAAGAAAGGACCGCTGATGCCTGAAGAGCTGACAAAGGCAGAAGACTTCCTACTGAAACAGCTGCAGGAGGAAGAATTTCCTACTGAAATAGCTGCCTTGAAAAGTGGCGGTAATGTATCGCATAAGAGTAAAATTTTTAATTTATCCCCATTTTTGGATGACAATGGTTTAATAAGGGTAGGGGGGAGACTGCAAAATTCGCAGTTATCTTATTCGATTAAGCATCCTTATGTACTTCCTTCAAAAAATAAATTAACGGAATTAATTGTAAAATATTATCATGAAAAATATTTTCATATTGGTCCCCAACATCTTCTGTTTCAGGTTAGGCAAAAATATTGGCCCATTCATGGGAGAAATCTTTGTAAAAAAATTGTGCACAGATGTTTAGTCTGTTTTAAAGCAAATCCGAAAGTATGTGTACAAAAAATGGGAAACTTGCCAAAACAAAGAATAACGCCAGATAAAACATTTAATTCAACTGGAGTAGATTTGTCTGGACCCTTTTTAATCAAAAATAAATATGGAAGGAAAGGTCCAGAAATCAAAATTTATGTTTGTATTTTCATTTGTCTAGTAACAAAGGCTATACATCTTGAACTTATTAGTGATTTAACTTCACAAGCTCTGATAGCTGCGTTAAAAAGATTTATTTCGAGAAGGGGCAAGTGTCATAAAATATTTTCGGATAATGGGACCAATATGGTAGGCGCCAACAGGGAACTAAATGCCTTGTATAAACTGGTAAGAGATAAGGAAAAATCCTTATTCAAATTTTTTGCAGAGGAAAAAATAGAATGGGTTATTATTCCTCCAAGGAGTCCAAATTGGGGTGGTCTATGGGAAGCAAATATCAAAGCGTTTAAATACCATTTTAAACGCATAGCGGGTAATTCAAAATTTACATTTGAAGAAATGCTTACACTTGTTACTCAAGTGGAAGCGATCTTGAACTCGAGACCACTGACTCCGCTAACTTCAAGTATTGAAGATTTAGAGGTTTTAACTCCAGCCCATTTTCTTATTGGAAGGCCAATAACGGCTGTTGTTGAACCTTCTTTAACTAATGTTGAGAAAAATCGCCTAAGTGCTTGGCAAAATATTACGAAGTCAGTTCAGGCAATCTGGAAAAGATGGAGTCTTTCTTACTTGAATAACTTACAACAGCGCAGAAAATGGATAATTGATAAAGAAAATTTAAAAATCGGAGACATGGTTTTAGTCAGGGAAGAAAATCTTCCACCATGCAAGTGGTTTTTAGGGCGTGTAATAAAGCTATATCCTGGTCAGGATAATAAAGTTAGATTGGTAGATATAAAAACTACCAAAGGGATTTACAAAAGATCCATCTCCAGATTGTGTGTGCTGCCTATCGAGGAGTAAAAATGAATATGAACATTTATTATATTAATTTACTGTGTTATATATATTACTCTAAATTTGTTAGTTAATTATGAAAATTTCTGTTTATTATAATCAGTTAATCTTTTTTCTAATTCTATGTGTTGTGCGAAATATTGATATTATGTTACATTCATTTATTTGTTATTATTTTATCTATTTATGTTATGTGAAATTGTAAATTTAAAGTTTTGCAAAAAAAAAAAAAAAAAAATATTGTAAGTTCTTGCATGACAACATAGCAAGGCCGGGCGGGATGTTGACGCATGCGCGCCACCCCGTCGCGGATCACCGGGCAGAAGGCTATGAGAAGCCAAGCACAATGGACGTGGGCAATAGAACTTTAAATTTATTGACGCCCACAATTATTATTTTATGTGCTACCTATTATTTCTTCGTTGTATATAGTGTAAATACTTGATGTATGTGATCGTACAAATTAAAAATATTAAAACAACGAGATGGTGCGTCGAAAATTAATTATTTGTAGTTAAGTTTCTACACTATCTTTGTTTCCTCAGTAATAAATATAAAATTCTGTACAAAACAGATTTTAATTTAGTACGACAGAACTTTTTAAAAATTCTATTTTTCCATATAAAGTCATGTGGTAACTGTGTTACGTTCCTTAGCAACGATTACTATATCCATTTCTTAACATCTTTTTATTACAGCTTTAGTATAGGAACACCTTGGCGAGAAATGTGTGTGCTGCTGAGTGCTAAATTTCACACTTCGCCAAGGGAATCCTATACTGAAACTATTTCATTTCTTTCACACAATTTTTCGCATTTTTATTTTAAATATATTTTTTAACTTAGTGAGTGGGGAAAAAATGGAAATATTTTTTAATTGGTCAAAATATACAAAAAAGCGTTAAAAAAAAGTTGTTCACACACACACACACACACACACACACAAAAAAAAAAAAAAAAAAAAAAAAAAAACTTTTTTTTTTGACATAAAATAATTATATTGGCCTTTCATGTCGAAAAAAATAGATACATATTTTTAGATATTTAATTATTTCATTATTATTATTTTTTTCTTTCTAAAAATTTTAAACTTAAAATTAGGGTTTTATTTAATATCTTTTGAACTAATTATCCGATCGAACTAAAGAATATGGCGTAAACCAGATTTGGTCCTGATTAATAAGTGTACCAATTTTCGTATCAATCGGTTGAACAGAGTAGCCTTGAATAGGGAATTAAAATCTGACATATTTAGGGTGAAACATAGCAAAGCATATGTCACGACACGAAATGTTTGACTGAAAACAATAGTTTTGTCGTGAAAAGAAAACACACGACTTCCATTACCCACCATCACGGGTATTATATGCATTTTTGAGGGATAATGTGATCAGAAAACATAAAAGTGACCTAATAAAGTAGAAACCTAAAATTTTTCCGGTAAGAGAAACTTATGAAGGCATAAAATAAGAGAAAAAAATGGTAGAGTTATTTTTTTAAACACAAATTTCCGAGATTTGAAGATGACCTACCTAAGCAGGAAGATTGTTAATTTTCCTAATAACCATGTAATACAGGAGAAAGAAATGTATTTATATAACAATTTTCAAGAAAATGGTTATAGTCGTTTTTGAGATACAAACTTTTACAATATATCAATAATTGACCGGAAAACAATAATTACATACAAAAGTTTATATAAAAGTGAGTTAATATGGCGAGTTTGAAGAAAATCCGTACAGCCGTTTTTAAAGGAGCGCGCTTGCAAGACCTGAAATTGAGCTATTTATACAGGATGCTTATCAATTTTCCTGAACTAACCAACTATATTGAAAGGACATCTAATAGAGTGTTTATAAAGCAAATTTGAAGAAAATCGTTAGACTCGTTTTTGAGATACGGACTTATGGTCCCATTTCCGGTCTCCGATGTCCCCCTTCCGGTTTTTCAATTTTCACCAAAATTTGGAACATTCATCTGTACACCAGACCTGTCTTAATTCTGAAGTTTTGTAGTTCTATCTTTTTTAGTTTCGGAGATATGATAGCCAGAAGATTCCACATACAAACACACAGACCAATTTCCAAAAAACACTTTTTTGGACTCAGGGGACCTTAAAATGTGTAAATCAGGCGAAATCTCGATATCGAATTTTTGGACGAAATACAATACTTCGATTACCTACGGCAGTAGGGTGATGGAAGTAAAAAAAAAAAAAGAAAAAAGAAAAAAGAAAGAAAGAAAGAGCTACAGTGTTTAAGGTTTAAATTTTTCAGCATTGTGAAGAAGTGCTACACAACTAAAAATGAATTTTCGCATTTATTCGTAATCCATGCGTCTGAATATTTTGTTTTATGTATATAAACACATTACTAATGCTATTTTTAACATATTATACATTAAGTATACACTTTTCATAGAAATCGTGCTTATTAATTTCGCTATGGATTAAACAGTATAAAATTACCAGTTATTTTTTAAAGAAAAACCTTATTCTATTCGGAATGTAAATCAGATTTTTTTTTTTTTTTTTTTTTTTTTTTTTTAAGGACTGATGACTATTAGTCTCAATCTGGGATTTTTGCGATGTCATTTTCAATAGTTGGACATTTAACGAAATCTAAAATTTATCGAAAATGTAATTGAATAATTTAAAAGCGATGTTATAATTTGAAAAAAATAAAAATAAAATGAATAAAAATAAAAATAAAAATAAAAATAGTCCTCCGTCCTAAACTAAATTCTGCTTTTGCCAGAATTTCGTCAAAATCTTTTTTTTTTTTTTTTTTTTTTTTGGAAGAAAAAGAAAAGAAAAGAAAATTAATAATAATCAATATCGAAACAAACACCATCGAAAAAGTTTTTTAATAATTTTTTATTAGGAAATAAAAAGGGCGCGTGCTAAATAAAATAAAAGTAAGTAAAAAAATGAATTTAATGATTTAATTTTTATTTGATTTTTTTTTTTTTTTAATAATATAATGGCTCGTGATTTAGCTTATTTTCTGGATTAATTTCTCCCTATTTATTTTTAAAATCTTAAAGATAAGGCCACATAGGAGAATCACTCTTCACTTTATCTTAAGTTCTTTTATCATTTGTCTTTTGGCAACAAAGGAGTGCATATATTATGTACATTTTATTTTACTTTTTTTTTCTTCACAAACCAATTGTAGCATTTATATCATTTTGAATGAGAAATTTACACTGAGGTTGTATAACCCGCTCTTTTTTCAAATCACTTTCCACCATTTTCCTCTGACAGTAAACATTTTTAAACATCAAGGCTTATTTTAACTCATTACCTGCTGGTGTTGCGTTCAAGTAAAACCGTAGAAAAAATTTCGTTTAACAGTTTCCAGAAAAAGATATTTTTTATTAAGTAAGAAAACAGTACATGCTTATTTTATTACAAAAATAATCTGGTGTGTCACTCACACGACTTTCTCTTACCCTGAAATTCAATACTATAAATACAGGTTGAAGATTAATAGGTAAGACAACGAGTACTGTTATGTAAACCTGTGTTAAACAATTCAAATTAGGCTTCGGGAGAGTTTTATATGATAATTAGTTCTGTGAGAGGGGCTACCGACCCTCAACACCGCGTTTCATTAACGCACCTACATTTATATAGAATTTAATTCGGCTATTAAAAAATAATTCTGTTTTTAAAAAATAATTTATTAAAATTATTATTTAAAAAAATTATCTTTTATGATAATGCAGACGATTTCCATATTAGAAGAGTAGTATAACACCAAATATCCAAAAAAAGTCCATTTTATTCTCAATATTAAAAAAAAAAAAAAAAAAAAAAAAAAAAAAAAAAAACGATTTTTTTTGTTATATAATAAATAAGTTATATAATAAATAATAAAAATAAGTTTTTTTTTTCGTTAAAAGTAAAAAAAATCGATAACTTTGTTTTAAATTATCGCAGATGGATGGTTCAACCATTCGTTTTAAAGGTATTGGCGAGATCTTTTGAAAGATACCCATCATGAAAATTTACTCCCCTCGAGGGGGGACTTCCCCCCCCCCCCCAGTGGGGGAGGCGTGGCTCCTACATATACAATTCTTTTCCCCCTGTTGACTATCCCTATTACAAAAAATATATATTCGTTTCATTTAGTTTAGTGCAGTCTATAGACGTTAAACTCTACTTACCTGGAATTTCCCCCATAGACGTAATGTATTAGAATTCTCTTGATTGTCCCTGTACACTAACCATTTGCTTGATCTTAACGAAAAGCTTACTGTAGCATCCTTATATGATACACATTTAGAATACCAAGTTTGAACTTTCTGCCATAATTTGTTTTTGAGATATGCTGATAATAGACAGACACACATACATACACACAGACATACACACAGACATGATTTTCGTATTCAGGGGACCTCAGAACATGTAAATATAACAAAAATTCGCGTTCGAAAATTTGACCCAAAAACAATACTTTCTCTACATTATGGGTAAGAGAAAGTAAAAATTGACCTGAAAAATATTTTTATGTTTAAAAATGAATTTTAAACGTAAAGCACTTTTCAAACCAAAACTTTTGAAAATTTTCATATTTGAATGAGTTCACATAACTTGTAAAAAACATTTTTCCTAACAAATTAATTACTTTAGAAACAATATGTAGTTTTTGCTGTTTTATGCTCTCTCAAGGAAATTTCCGTAAACATTTATTTGTATTCATTTTATACTATTATTCCGCTGAAGTTGTACAAATACAACTCTATTTTTAGTAAAGTAAGACCAATTTTCATAATTTATTTTAAATTATTGTTATATATAATCAAAATAATGAGTGTTACTGCTTGTATTTAGAAAAAAAAAATCATTATTTCTAGTTTTGGCTGTTAATGGGTTAAGTTAAAAGTAACTAGGGTAGGTGATCCAGTGATTGGCACGCTCCAGTAATTGACATATATCCCGAAATAATTAATAAATAAGAAAAATAATAAAATAATATATTTTACATATAAAAATTTTAACATTTTATGTCAAACACTGGATCATAGGGTGCTAATAACTGGTAAAATGAATAACTAGCACTGTCAAACACTGGAACATAGGGGCCAATTACTGATAAAAGGAAAAACTGGCAGTGTCAATAACTGGAACATTGAGTGGGTGTCAAATAAAAATTCCTAAAAAAAAAAAATTGTTGTCAAATGTATATATTTTAACATATATGTAGTTCTGAATGTTTTTCATACCATATGTACTAACTTAATAGTTCTAAAAATATTTTCTGACGGCTAGAACATTAAAAACATCAGAGATTGCTCTAAAAGTGTCAATCACTGGTGCACTTACCCTACTAAAATTAGTAGTAAGGAAAACATAGCCAATACGATCTCCCATTTTAGTAAACTCGAATAATATATATTCAAGATCAAGATATTTTGTAATATACATGGAAATAATAGCCCATGCAGTCAGAAATATAGATGGAGAGACAGACAGACAAACTAAAATCCTAAAAACTTTTCAACTTTCTTGGAAATTGTATAAATGATATTTTTTCTCAAATAGTCATCAAAATTCAACATTTTTACAATTAAGGGGACTTGACACCACTGTGATATATTCGGTGTCAGGTTCAGAAGACATCACGCGAATTGCAACTATTGTTAAAATTCAATCTTATTATTTTAGTAAAACTAAAAAATGAAAACTCTTGTGAAATAATTAACAAAGTTTTAATAATAATACGAAATAGTACATAACCATTCCTCTTAACATCCTGAACATACAGAAAAATCGTGAAAACATGCATCACATATATATGTGATTCCTAGCATGTGTTAAAATTACAGAGAAATTCAGGAGAACGACTTCTCTCTACACAGTGCTTAATCCAAGTCTCTAGAGTTATTTCTGATTTTTCAGTCCTTCAAAATTTTGATGAGATGTAAAGGGGGGGGGACTATTTTCCTACAAGATGACAACAAATCAGAAAGTTTTTGGTCACGTGAGATACATAAGTTCACACTTAGTTTAATAGTTCATTGGTGTTTGCTAGGCGTCAAAATGTCTAGGTACAACCTTCGCCTGGGGGCGCAAGGTGGCGTTATCAAAGTCGAGTTCGTTTTCATGATTTCGCAGACATAGAGGCACCTCGGCCCTCACACTGGCAGTCGAGTACAAAAGAAGAAAATCTTGACGATGTCACACCACTGGTTGTTTCATACAAAAGTTTACATTACCATTTAACATTTATAAATTGAATTATATTAAGTTAGTTCTACAAAATCTACATTCAGGCAATAATTCTTATAGATTTGATATATCTTTTAAAAATTTTATATTTTAAAATTGTGTTTTCTTAGCATGAATTTTTTCATGAATTCATGATCTTCAAAATGCTAAAACTGCTAGAGATATTTAAAAAATGACTTAATTTTTTTAGATGTTTAATAGAAACTACTTTAAAGAGTTAGGAAGGAATTTTAAAAGAGAAAATATTAAATATTAAAATATGACTAAAATCATGTATATTTTATTTTATTTTATTTATTTATTTATTTACTTTTGCAATTTTTTACGTTGACATACAGTTTTTAATTTTTTCTCAGAAAGTAATTAGTATATATTTTCTCCTTGATCTAAATTTGGCAAAGAGAGTGGAATTATCAGACCAATAATAAATTACAGGGAATCAAACCACACATTTCAGTCTGGCCTACACTTACTCCTAGGAGTTATGATGTGATAATTACTCGTCTCAGGATTGGGCATTCGAGGCTCACACACAAACATTTACTTCTTGGAGAACAGAAACCTACCTGTCCCAAATGCCATTTCAGCCATATACTCACCGATTGCTCTTGCTTTCGTCATCTGTACAGACACTATTTTAATTCATCATCACCAAATTTAACTAACCTGTTGGGTATTAATCCTCATTATCACCTGACCAATTTTTTAAAAGAGGCAGGTGTTTACTACGGTATATGATTTTATTATTTACTTTATCATTTTTCATTTCTGATCTTATTATTTACACTGTCATTTTCTACATCTCGTTTTATTATATACACTGTTTATAACTTTTTACAACTCGTTTTATTTTATACACTGTTTACTCTATTTTTTATCATATATATCTATTATTATATACAACTTTTACTATTCTTATTTATTTTTAGACTCTGGGTGGGATCCTCCATCCAGACAGTAAAATTTTTCGCAGTATATCAAATTCTGGATCTTTCGCCACTAAAAACCAACCAGCCATCATTGATTTATAAAAAATCATTAGTACTAATTATACTGTATTTTATAGGAAAAATGATTTTTGTATCGAAATTATGCTTATTAATTTTGTTATTCTACAATATTAAATTACTAATAAATGTTACAAAAAAAAAAAAAAAACCTTCCATTGACCGTATTATATTGGAATTGTTTTGTCTTGTATAAAAATCAATAATACTGTTTATACTATTTACAATAAAAAATATGCCCAGAATTCGAGCAAATTGCTTTATTTTTCTTAATAATTTCCACCAATTTTATTTGACGATAAAGGCTTATAAATAAAAAATTTTATTAAATTATTTTTTTTTATTTTATGATAAAAATGGTTATTATAAATTAGTTGTAAAGAAAAGAAAAATAGTGCGACCCGTATTATAGTAAACCCGAATAATATCTATGTTAGATTGAATGCATTCTGAATTAATCATGTTAATGAGAACGCACACGGACAGAATGACAGATGGAAAGACAGACAGCAGAACCAAAATCATAAAAAATTTTCAACCTTATTAGAATTTGTTAAAAACGTAATTTTCTCAAAAATTGTCTACTAAATTCAATATTTTAAAGTTTATGTTATGCTGAACATTCAGCTGCTTCTGTTTTAAGAATTTCAATATCCTAATATTTTATGTAGTGACATTTTAAGTTCAGGTTAAGCATATACTGTCTTGCTACTGCGTCGAGATATGAATAATATTCTACCAAAATATGAATCCCAAGAAATTTATAGTAACATTTAATAACATCTGGTTACATACCTTAGCATTAGGTTATGTCCAGGTACATGAACAATTCCTGTTGTCCTTATAATTTTTGTTATTTATAGTATTAATAAATAATGTGAGATATGCAAGAACGCGTATAATAGCATATAATAACTATCAACAAAGTAATATAAAGGACGTAATGTGCAGTGCATTTAATTTTTTAACTATCCATAAATTATATCTATAACATATTTCTAATACTGCATGATCTTTGAAACTACGCTATACCGAATATATTTTCCTTTTGTATTCAATAAGTGATTTGCATATTTTTAATTACGTTTTATAAAACATGTTATCTCTCTATATATAAATGGCTAAGAGAGTTTTTTCCTGTAAGTCCGTGGCTGGACGCAAGTTGATTGGCTAAGAGAGATTTTCTTCTGTTTGTCTGTGTGTTGTTGCCACCAGTTTAATATTTTAGTTAATTTAAAAAACTGTCACCAGCTTTTCATACTTCAGTTAATTAAAAAAAAATCTAATTGTCCGATCGATAAGTTAATTAAACCGACGGATTCAGAAAAATGTCCCTTTCATTTGGTGCCTTATTATGAAATGACATTTCGATTAGATTTTTAAAATTAATTAAAATATGAAAATAATAACCTGGTAAAAGCTTTAAATGTGGACATTTAAAAATTTTAATTGTTGCTAAAAAGAAAAAAAAATACTTTTTTTTTTTTTTTTTTTTTTTTTTATGCTTTCATGCGAAAAAAAAAATATATATATATAAAATATTTTACTCATGCACATGAAAAAATGAAAATTGAAAATTGAGTAAAAAAACAATTTAGATAAAGTTGCACGAGAGTTCTAAAAATTAATGGAAATATAAATGAACGCTAAATAAATAAAATAGTCGTCTGATCAATCACGTGATATTGAAAAACAAAGAATAGAATTCAGTAAATATGGAAAGGAAAGGAAAACGAAACGAACAGAAACAAACAAAGATAATAACATAAACCAACGGGAAACCAAAGCGGGCTTTAAAGCAATTTCATGATTTCTTTAAATTTTATTTTTGTTTGTAAAGCGATATAGAAAAGAGTTTCCTTTAAATATAGTGCTCAGCGAACCGAGAAAAGCCTTCGTTGATTCACTACATTCATGGATTTCATGAATTAAAAAATGGTTTCGTTAACAAACTTTGATCTATTGGCACGCAGGCCGAGTTTTGTACATTTCGAGTTTGATTTTGAAATTTTTCCCGCATTCGGAATTCGGTTCGTTCTCGAACCGGGGCTTTGCTAGTTAAACAATAATACGTTACAATTTTAAAATCGGCTGAAGGATACAAAAAAAAAAAAAAAAAAAAAAAGTCACTCTAATATTAATGGAAGAGTTGGCGTGGGATTATAAACAAGGAAAATAACAACGTCTAGAACGCCAAAAATAAATAACAGGAAAGCAGACAACTGTTTCAGTAGCCCTTAGCGTACCGTCTACCATGCACTGAAGACGGTACGCTAAAGGCTACCGAAACAGCTGTCTGCTTTCCTGTTATTATTATTATTTTTTTTTTTTGGAGTTCTAGAAGTTGTTATTTGCCTTGTTTATAAATGTCAACTTTGTTGAAAATTGTTTAAAAAAAAAAAAAAAAAAAAAAACTACGTATTCACCCAAATAATCTACAAAATTTAACTTTATGTTAAGCTGAATCTTCTTCTGTATTAAGAATTTCAATATCTTAAAAATTTATATATAGTGACATATAAGTTTAGGATTAACTATACACTTTCTTCCCTTTATACTGAAACATAATTAAATGCACAATATTCTACCAAAATATGAAACTTCCGACGTTTATACTAACGATTAATACCATCTTGTACTCAGTTGTTATAATTTTTAGTATACATTCGAGGTTTATAACAATTGTTGTTTTTCTACTGTTATAATTTGTGTTACTTATAATACTAATGAATAGCGCGAGGTATGCAGCAGCGAATGTAATAACTATGAATAATGCAAGATAGTTAGGATAAAATATGAAGTGTAATTAATTTTAAAAGTATCCATGTATAATGCTAGCACATTTAAAATTTTGCATAATATATTGGCAACTACGTTACTAAACATATTTTCATATACAATACAATGAGATGTAACTTGTACGTTTTGAATATTTTATAGAACATATCACGAAATAATAATATTGTTACGAATTATATGTTAAAAAAATGGGACATGTTAGAAAAATATGCGTATATGTTCCTATTCATCGATAAGTATGGATGAATAAATAGACAAATATGGAATGGATACTTAATTTTTTTAATTTTTTTTTTCTGACGCAGTGTAATGTTATATGAGTAGTAGTTTCAATTTTTGTATGTATACTGTGAAAAATAAGAAACTGAATACATCTGAACCAAATTTACTATAGAAAATGTTGATTAGACAGGAGTTTAATAAAATCGAGAATTACTATCGGAAAAACCGTAAAGACGTAAAAGAAATCTACAGTCCTTTAATACTGTAACTCTAAAGTGGGCCGGATTACAAATATAAATGTCTGTAGTAGTGGGTGTGTACTACATATAAAGCAAATGAAAAAAAAAAAAATAAATAAGTTACAAATTTTGCATATTTTGTGCACAATATTTGTTTTCAACGTTTTATATAGTGTTTTTTTGTTGGAATATATAATAATAAGAGTGTTTGTTACTGTTTTTTGTTTAATAACTTTAATAAAATTAAATTATGTGCATATTGAGAGTTCAATATTTCAGTTTTTTAACCGTACATACAAAATGGTACGTGTTAGAGAAAAAATACTTATATATATTTATTCAGCGATATGTGCAAGTGAATAAACAGGCAAAATTGAAGAGTGTATCTAAAATTTACTTTTTTCTGTAACACAGTGTTATACAGTTGGCAATGCTGCTGACACATTTTAAACTTTAATATAAAATCAAGTTATTTGGCGTACGAGAGTGTGGTTTCCACTGCAAAGCTTCTCACATTAAAGAATTTGGTTTAAGCAAATAAAAAAAGTAGGTCCAAAATTTCCCTTCAGTTCGCCTGCATGCAGGGTTCGACCAAGTGGGCACAGCCCGAAAAAAACCACCCGTGTTTTTTTGGGCGGGCTCACTTGAAAAAACCCACTATTTTATAAAGTGGGTTATTATTATTTTTATTTACTGTACATTCAATAACTTTTACTACAGACACAATAATAATAATAATTACTATTGTTATTTATATTATAATAATTACTGTCACTACCAGACCAGGGACTGAATTTTCATGACATTGTGCTTTTAGAACAATTTTGCAATTTTAGATAATTTTTTAAAGATATGTTGAGGACAGACAATATATTTAGGGCATTTTTTAAAATTTAGGGCATTTTTTTAAATTTTAAGTCATTAGTTTGTGTATATATTAAAAGTTTAAATTATGTAAGGATCAAAGATAAGGATTATCCAAAATATTTTTCTCTTTGCATTCAGCATTAGCTTAATCTGTATCAATTGAGAGATTTTTCTCAACTTTTGAATTAGTTAGGAGTAAGCTACGCAAATCGTTTAGGGGTTGACAAAACAGCAAAAATCATAAAAGTATATCGTCATTTACGATCAAAATCAAACTATGCACTTCCCTCAGAAGTCCAGACTGACTAAATTTTTCATTCAGTAATCTCCTTATATTATTAAAATCTGTGCATATCTGTCTGTCTGTCTGTCTGTCTGTCTGTGAGAAATGCCTTGTCATCGCTAAAGCTCCGGCGCTAATGGTCGCATCGAGTCGAAACCGGTGTCGACAGACGCAGAATTTCTTCATCTCGACATTGCGATAATTCGCTAAGCGATGCGACCCTAATTAGCGGAGATATTAATTAAAATGTCGACCCATGTCTATAGAAAAATGACCTAGAATTCATGATTAAATGCTTAAAAAGCGACATTTTTACGGAAAAAGTGGAAAATAAATTAGAAATATCAGTCGTATTGTTACAAACAAGATACTATTGGAAAGGGCTTTTTTTCTCAATCCGATGGTTTAAACGGCTTATCGAACGGACAATTAGATTTTTTTAAATTAACTAAACTAAAAAAAAAATGGTGGCAACAAATCACAAGCATTTTAACTTAGCAGACGATCTTGAACGGAAAGAAAAAACATCTGGTGTTTAATGAGGTCACGTGTTTTTGTACTGCGACTCCTTATATTATTAAAATCTGTGCACATCTGTCTGTCTGTCTGTCTGTCTTTCTGTCTGTCTGTGAGAAATGCCTTGTCATCGCTAAAGCTCCGGCGCTAATAGTCGCATCGAGTCGAAACCGGTGTGGACAGACGCAGAATTTCTTCATCTCGACATCGCGATAATTCGCTAAGCGATGCGACCCTAATTAGCGGAGATATTAGTTAAAATGTCGACCCATGTCTATAGAAAAATGACCCAGAATTCATGATTAAATGCTTAAAAAGCGACATTTTTACGGAAAAAGTGGAAAATAAATTAGAAATATCAGTCGTATTGTTACAAACAAGATACTATTGGAAAGGGCTTTTTTTTCTCAATACGATGGTTTAAACGGCTTATCGATCGGACAATTAGATTTTTTTTAAATTAACTAAACTAAAAAAAAATGGTGGCAACAAATCACAAGCATTTTAACTTAGCAGACGATCTTGAACGGAAAAAAGTGTTTTTGTACTGCGATTAAAAATTGCAATTTTCTATTTTCTTCAATTTTTCAAAATTCGCACATTTCAATTAGTATACAATGTTAACACCACAAAACAAACTTGCAGTTCAAATTTCATCGATTTTGGTCAATAAACAAAAGATTTACATTTTAATTGCAAATTAAATTTTATCTTTACACGCCTGACATTTTATCTGTCGAAAGAGAATACCAGTTTCAAAACGACACAAATACACTTAAGGTAAAAATATTTCTTTTTCTATTTACTTCCATTAACCGACTACCGTAGATAATGGAATTCGAAATTTCACCTGACTTACACGTTTTGAGGTGTCATGGCGCTGTAATAATTTAAAATTTCAATATTTAAAATTCTAATTATGTTTATATATATTTTTTTTAATATGTCATTCGATACACATTTTAAAGTACGGTTACATTATCGAAAGGGGAATTCGAGATTTCACCCGATTTACACGTTTCGAAGTCTCCTGATTAGGTTTTCTTTTGCATCGCAATAGTGGAATTCGAGATTTCAGCTTATTTACACGTTTTGAGGTCTCATGAATGGGTTTTCTTTTGTATCTCAGCTACTAATTAAAGTGTCGAAAGTGGAATTAGATATTTCACCTGATTTACACGTTTTGAGGTGTCCTGAATGGGTTTTCTTTTGTATCTCAGCTGCTAATTAAAATAATTTCATAAGTAATACATCATTTGAAAGCTTTGTTAATTTGGAATTGAATAGTAGATTACAGAAATTCGATATTTCGACATTTCTCCTGATTTAAACGTTTTGAGGTGTCCTGAATGGATTTCTCTTTTGTCTCAGTTACTAATTAAAAAAAATTCATAAGTAATACATCATTTGAAAGCTTTGTTGAGTTGGAATCGAACAGTAGATTACAGAAATTTCTACCGCCAGATGGCGCTGTAATATTTTTAAATTACAATATTTCTATTTCTAATCATGATTAAATTTTTTTAATGCGCCATTTGATACACATTTTAAAGTACTTTTACATTATCGAAAATAGAATTTGAGATTTCACCAGATTTACACGTTTTGAGGTCTCCTGAATCAGTTTTCTTTTGTATCTCAACTACTAATTAAAATAATTTCATAAGTAATATATCATTAGAAAGCTTTGTTGATTTGGGATCGAACAGTGGAATACAGAAATTTCTACCGCCAGATGGCGCTGTAATATTTTCAAATTTCAATATTTTAATTTCTAATCATGATTAAATTATTTTTAATACATCATTCGAAAGATATTTTAAAGTTCTTTTATATTATCGAAAGTTTTCAGCAGATTTACCCGTTTTGAGGCGTCCTGATTAGGTGTTCTTTTGCATCTCAGCTAATTGAGTAAGACCGTTCAAAATTGGTATACGTACGTTAATTAGAAGGGGCTGAAAGGGTGGGGAAGAAATAGGCGTGTACCGCGCGCGTATCCCCTAACTTGCGCGCGCGCAGCGCGCACGGGACTGCGCTGCCGAAGGCAGTGGGGACCCGGTCCGACTTTTTAACCGATGAGAAATAATTTTTTTAATTTTCTTTTCTTAAGAATAAAAATTTTATTTGAGAAGGAATACGTGCGCGCAGCGTGCGTATACCTTCACACGTGCGCGCGCAGCGCGCATGGGTCTGCGCTGCCGAAGGCAGTGGGGACCCGGTGGGATTTTTTACCCGATCAGAAATGATTTTTTTTAGGGGGCACGAAGTGTCAGGGAAGGAATGCGGACGTGCAGCGCGTGTATTCTTTAACTTGTGCGCGCGCAACGCGCACGGGGCTGCGCTGCCGAAGGCAGTGGGGACCCGGGCCGACTTTGTACCCCATGAGAAATGATTTTTTTTCTTTTCTTTTCTTAAGAATAAAAATTGATTTGAGAAGGAATATTTGCGCGCAGCGCCCGTATACCTTCATACGTGCGCGCGCAGCGCGCATGGGTCTGCGCTGCCGAAGGCAGTGGGGACCCGGTGTGAGTTTTACCCGATCAGAAATGATCTTTTTTTTGGGGGGGCACGAAGGGTCACGGAAGGAATACGCGTGCGCAGCGCGTGTATCCCTTAACTTGTGCACGCGCAGCGCGACTGCGCTGCCGAAGGCAGTGGGGACCCGGGACGACATTTGACCCGATCAGAAATGATTTTTTTTTTCTTTTCTTTTCTTAAGACTAAAAGTTACTGTTAGTGATTCATTAATTATAGTGATTCATTTGAAAATACTGACCCGCTAGCGGGCGAAGCTCGCTAGTATAATATTATTTTCTGTGTTCCTATTCTGCTAGTGCTAAAATAAGAAAATCAGTTTTCATCCAGCAATATCTGATATTTTTTATGTTTTACCTAATAAAATACATGTAATTATGCTTATAAGAAGTTTTTAATTTTTCAAACAAAAATGTATATATTGACAAATTATATTTAATAATGAGTGTATGTGTAATAATTAAGTATAATAGCATTTTTAATAATTTGAAAGAAATCTAATTGCAGTTCCATAGTTTTAGTACATGAAATAATACTAGTGATAAATAGCTATGATTCACTGGACTTTTAAATTAGGTTTAAATTAGTTTTTTCCTGTGATCACATTTAAAACTGACCAATTTAGGTTGAACATTTATAATGAAATCAAGATTTAAAAGTTTCTTGAAAAAACCCAATAATACACGGATTTTTCATAAAAAACCCGATAAAACCCGGATTTTAGATGGTGGGCTCAGGAGGGCTGGGTTAAAAAAAAAAGGGGGGGGGTGGCAAACCCTGCCTGTAAATGGAGTTTCTTTTAGTTTACTATATCCACCTATTTCTTTCTTTCTTTCTTTCTTTTTTTCATAGGAACAGAATTTAAAAACATAGTATTATTTAACCTTTAAATGCAGAAATTTTTGTTTTTAATAAATAACATTTGAAATTAATCAGGAAATGGATGTAGTTAATGGGGGAATATCTACATAAGAACTTAAAAAAATAATAATGATTATATATATATGAAGTATAGGCACCTTCCTTTTCTCTAACATTCGATTCTGAAACCAGCACCGCAGCCGCAAGCGTAGAATGACGTAGCCGTGATGTCAGGAGGACGTCACCTCCTGCGTGTGCGCGCATCCCCGCAGACGAAGCACCTTCCAGAGAGAGCTCAGTTGACGATCGGATCTGGATGAGTCGACGTTGGAACCTCGATGAGACGACTGTTAGGATTTGACGGAGGCAGGACCGAGCCTCGCTACGTTATTCTCGACAGACGGTTGTGATAACGGGATGTTCTTAAAACTGTTCTCATTTCAACGTTGTTTTATTTCGACGAAAACTTAGATTTTTGACTCTACTTTTATATGATTTACTTACGTGACGAAATATAATCAATTTGACGACTTATTGATTGCTGAACTTACTTTGATAATTGATTTTAAATGCTCATTAACTTCTATGTATATAACTGTAAATATTTTAATTCTTTATTAAAAGTTAAGTAAATAATAGAATTAGTATTCTTAAAGTAATTAAACGCCCACAACCCACCTGATACTATATATATATATATATATATATATATATATGTATTATGTATTTCTACATGATTATAAAAAAAAAAAAAAAAAAAGTAAATTTTTCTTGCATAAATTTATCAGTATATGCAAAAGTATAAATATTATTCGTTACTCTTACTTTGTTTCTGTACGAAAATAAATTTTCCTGTAAGTTTTTATTACTTTTTACAAAAATCATCAAAATTCGTAACACCTAACCGAAATGAAATCGTACTCAGACAGCGCACCAACAAATGAAAATTGTCAAAGATAAAGAAATAAACTGTCAAAGATTCTAGTTGCGTTCGGAAACAATAAAATAGTTTTAGTAAAAAAAAAAAAAAAAAAAAAAAAAAAAAAAACACTATTCAAAGGTATATAAAGAGATATGTAAGATATTTTATGTAATAAAGGTCAGATTGGGGACTTTTTTTTTTTAAATTGAATATTACCACTAAATTTTAATTGTAACAGTTGCCTAATCACTTCGAAGATAAATCGTCTATTATGTATATCAAATATAATTTCCCAAAATTGTTGGTGAGAGTTGAATAAAAAAAACCCAATCTGGTAACACTGGACAGACATGAGGTTTTAAACATATGATGCAGATCTACATCGCTATGTATTTAAGGGTTGAGCTATTTATACCTAAAATGTAATAATTTGTTTGGAAAAAGGAGCATAAATCATCAATTTCATAATAGATCTGCTTCAGAAACAGAAGAAGTAAAATTTATGCACAAACCTTTAAAAAACAGAATCAAATATCATGAGGCTATATCATTAATTATTTCCAAGGTATTTACCTGAAAGTAGATGAAAAAGTCAATAAATAAAAAACTAATAAATTAGATTACAGATTTTTAACAGTACATTAAACTGGATTAAATGAAAAATTATACTGGCTTATCAATGTATAAATAAAAGTGACTTTATGTATGCGAGTACATATGTATATATCTCAATTCTCAAATATCAACTTGAAAACATATAATTTCTTACAATAATTATTACGTCTCAAAATACTTCAAAAATAGTATTTTATCTATGCACAAATAAAAGTCATTGTCAATGCGGATTCACTGCAATGCACTGATATAGACTCGGTGTGGTGCCACATTGAAATCGTGCAATAATGCATTGCAGTACATTCTTTACGCCACATACAATACCGTATATGCATATCCTTGTTTATTTGTTTTTAATTATTTTTGAAAAACGTAAAGAGAATTTTGGGCATTGCAAAATACGTTTTGATATTTACTTTATGAAAATGAAACATAATATACAAAGGGCATTCCATAAAAACTGAGAGTAAAATCATAAAAAAATCAAGAAATATATTTACAGCAAAAAATACATCATTCTTTTTCAAAATACCTTCCGTTAGATATGCAACGGTCCGATCGTTCAACCCACTTTTCAAAACAAGTAGAGAAGCCCTTTTCTGGAAGCTGCTTCAAAGAACCCTCCACTGCTGAAATAACTTCAGAATCTGCATTAAATTTTCTGCCACGGAGCTTCTCCTTCAACGTTGCAAACAGCCAGAAATCGCATGGTGCGAGATCTGGACTGTAAGGGGGATGTGGCATGATTTTAATATTGCATTTACTAAGATATTGCTGAACAGAAGTAGCGACATGCGGGCGAGCATTATTGTGATGTAATGCCCAATTCCCTACCAGTTCATGACTTTTTCTCGATATGTGTTGTCGCAAAATTTTCAAAACTGAAACATAATATTCACCATTCACAGTAGCTTTTGGAGGCACAGCATGCTGATAGATAACACCTTTATGATCAAAGAAAATAATCATTATGACCTTTCCAGCAGATTTGGTTTGTCCGATTTTTTTCGGAGGCGGAGAATCAGTATGTTTAAATACACTTGTTGCGGACTTGGTAAAGGGATCTTAATGATGCACCCAAGTTTCATCACCTGTTATTACAGTCTTTAGGAGATTTGGATCATTTTGAAGCATCTGTTTCCTTTCACAACATTGGTGAATTCTTGTTTTCCTTTGTTCTTTAGTAAGGTGATGAGGGACCCATCTGGAACAAACATAGCGAAGCTGTAAATTGTTGCGTGGAATGCGAAATATCGACGTTTTCGAAATGTTTGTTAATGCCGCTATTTCCTCACATGTCATTCGCCGATTTTCTTGAAGGATTACCCACACAGTGTTAACATTTCGATCATTCACAACACTTTTTGGTCACCCAGGCCTAGGAGCCAGTTCTGCAGACAAACGGCCTTTCTTGAAATCACCATGCCATCTAAAAATCGTAGACTCACCAAAACATTCGTCATTGTAAGCTTCTTTCATTAACTTAAATGTTTCTGGGGCTGTTTTGCCCAAACGGTAGCAAAACTTTATGGCACAACGCATTTCGTTTTTTAACTCTGAATCACTCATCTCCATTTCTGTAGGGCAAATAAAACAGTTCTTTAAACAAGCACGGAAATAGGAAAATAAAATCGTCTGCTTCGTTTAGAATTTTGTATAAGCGTACAGTTAACAGTTTGAAAAAATCGCCTGCACTTCTATTTTTTAGTTTCGAGGTGTTGCCACTACGTAAAAAAGTAACTCTCAGTTTTTATGGAATGCCCTTTGTATATATATATATATATATAATATATTCAGGTGCTTGTTTGTTTACGTTTAATTATTGTTCAGAAGTATATAGGGACATTTCGGACACACTGTAGTAGACATTACTGTAAAGAATAATATTCGTTATCAGTCACAAATTAATTTATTCTGTGAAGAAGGTAATCTGGTACGAACTGAGAGATAGCGCATTCTTTACGAAAATCGAATATATATATATATATGTTAGGCCCTTTTCAATTTACTTTATTGCCTGTTCTGCTGCTCCCACCCACTGGAGAGGAAGCGAAAGGTGTTTTTCACATGGAGTGTTGTTTTTACAATTGTTCTTCGTTACTTTAATTCGTCACTTCTTTGTTTTTATTAGCGTTTTTTCTTCTTGTTGACCACGCCCACTTGTCTTCAAGTTTCTACATATTTTCAAAATTATATATATATATATATATATATATATATATAGCAGGACTGCCAACCATCTCATTAATAAGCGCAGACTTGTTAACGCCCCTTGAAAATACGCCCCTTTTCCCACGCCACTTTATATTTAGAGCAATTCTCTCCAAATAGTGTTACGATTAAATAAGAATGAAATTACTCTAAAAAATTACTGGTGTACAAAAAAAGGCGGTGACTAAAAGTACTACGCTTCATAATGAGATGGTTGGCAAGCATGTATATATATATATATATATTCCGAATTGGGATCAATAGCGGCACAATAATTTATTCTATACCTGTAAGGATAGTTGTCATTCCGTACACATAAAAAAAAGGCCATCATAAAGACTTTCTTCTATATAATTTTACATAAATTCATGCACTAAAAAATATTTAAGAAACTATTTAAGAAAATTATTTTCCACGATAAATACAGACGATTTTTATCTGGCAGAATTGTAACACTAAATGCCGAAAGTAAGTCAATTTGTGTCAACATCAAAAGAAATGGGACCCCCCCCCCCTCCTTTTTTTTCGTTAAAAATTTTCAAATGTCGATAACTTTGTTTTAAGTTATCTCAGATCTATGGTTCAACCATTCGTTTTAAAGATATTGACGAGATCTTTCGTAGGATACCATACGGAAAATTTTTATATAATGCCCCTACACAAACATTTTTTCCCTAGTGTAATACAGCTATTATCAATAATTCATATTAATTTTACAATCACATGTTAAAAATAACTCCCATTAGGCACATTTATACGAAATTTCGCCCTATACTGCCATGTTAAAAATTTAGATAAAAGGAGATCACAGCGCTACTTGTTGAGCGATGGATCCCCAAATCTAATCAGCACCAATTTATGTCAAGGTCCACCTAAATACCAAGTTTGTTAAGTTTCGTTCACATGAGATACAGCTTCCACAAAATTTCTGACACACACACGCACACAGACAGACATTTTCTGAAAACAGTCAGATCGTGTTTAGGATGTCTCGAAATGTGTAAATTCATCGAAAACTGGAGTTCGAAAATTTTCACGAATCCAATACTTTCTTATATATATATGTGGAAAGTAATTTCTTATACAGTCAACAGATGGCGCTGTCTCGGATGTATCCAGAGAACGAGCTGACAAGCGGAAGAGTTAGTTGGGATCCGGTTACAACGGAGAGCTTTAGAGACCGTCAGTGCGAAAGCTGATGTGGTCATTTTCTTCTAATTAGAGTTTGAAACGCTCTGAGTAGTTGTGTAGAGCCATGGAAGGCTCATTACTTCAATCTCACTATTTGGATGTGGTCATTTTCTTCTAATTAGAGCTTGAAACGCTCTGAGTAGTTGGGTAGAGCCATGGAAGGCTCATTACTTCAATATCACTATTTGATAAGGCACGCGTAGGTGCTATTGCGCATTATAGTACGAATAGGTGCCTATATGTTGCTTTGTGATAGTCATATTTTGATGAAGTGGGCTTAGTTCTGAGTGTTAAGCCACGGAACCAGTAGTTGGTTATTGATGAAGGTCTGCTGTAATAATAATATTTATGTGTAATTTGTGTTTTGAGTATCTTCAAATAAATGTGACGTTGTTTAATCTGCATCTCATCATTGATCCCACCTCTAGACGCCCAGCCAAGATCTTACACACACACACATATATATATATATATATATATATATATATATATATACGTAAAAAAAAAACATTGTTAATGTGCAGGATAAGGAACCTGGCCTGTATAGAAATCTATAAAAAATATAGCCTATAAGGTTTATTTTTGTTCCCCATCGTATTATAGGTATGGGGAACTTAGAAAATCGTGAAAATTTTCGACTTTCTTTTTATACGTTTTAAAGCTTGATAAACACAAAAATCACGAAATCGACGTGGGTCATTCTCAGATAATGGTAAATATTGGTTTCAGAAAAAAATAAAAAATAAAATGTTTTATTTCCTGATTTTTTTACATTAATGCAATTATCCATGTCTGCTATGGAGGAAAAAATTGCCAGCAGAGATCGTTTGCCTTAATTACAGATTAATTAATTTTTTAATTTCCATTGCAACATGGTAATGACATTTGTGAACATGGTAATGACAGACAGAACCACAGAAATGACCAATGGCGAAATAATTACACATTTATATATGGATAGCGGTATTTATCATTCTAATTTGTAACAGAAAAATTAAAATGTCTAGACGATATATAGTGGCGAGATTTTTTGGAATAATTTTCACTATACGAATCCTATAGCTGTCTGTTTTAACAGACGACATAAAGTGATTTACACTTTACTGCCCAGCAGTCATTACCATGTTCCTAGACATCATTACCATGTTCCTAGATATCATTACCATGTTTTCAGAACACCTTGGTAATGATCACCTTGGTAATGACTTTTTTAATGTTAAGCCTATTTATGGCTAAATTATAGCAATTAAAAGCTAATGCAATATTCATTCTGTATGTGGTCCTAAAGATCTTTATGAATCATTCAGTAAATTTAAATTTATTAATTGCGTATTTCCGTAATAATGGACTTTGTAATGACACACAATAAGTACACTGACTATAATTTTAGAACAAAAACAGCAAAATGAAATAGTTTGTATTTACTTAAACTAAAAAAAACTTGTCTGCTTGTAAGGGCATGAAACACTTTACTTTTGACAGGTTGATAATTATGAAATCACCATCTAGTAGTGAGGTACTGAAAAAAAACTTACACACCTTGGTAATGACAATTACTCTTAGGGACAAATTTTAAATAAGAATAATTAATAGATTTCTTTTTTTTTATGCCTAAAATTCCAAAGATATTAAAAGAAGAAAAGTCAACTATACCTAGCAAATTGTTAGCTTTGTTTAAATTTTTTTCAATTCTTTAAAATAAAGGTTCAAATTAAAAGTTTGGAGTTTGGGACAAGCCTTGGTAATGACATTTCCAACTTTAAAATTTTTTTAAATATTGAAATTTTACTTTTTTTGGTATTCAAATTACTGCACAGTGTAGTGCTTGAAAAGAATTGTTGAAAAAAATTTTTAATTTTCATAGCTGACTTGCTCAAGTAACGTTTTTTAGCCAAGGACACAAAATTTACCATTATGTGAGAATGACCCACGTGGTGTCCGTCTGTAGGATGTTAGTTATTTCGTTAGACTATGTATACGGTATCACAAGAATAAATGATCGTAAAAAGACCGGACCAATTTAAAAATGTCACTCATGACACTGGAAAGAGCCTTATTAATTTCCAACATTATAATTTAAAAACGTGTAAGACATTAGAAATTTTTGATTTTCCTAATTTGGGAAAGTAGGGCAAATTTTCACTTAAAAGTGCATTAAAAGGAATATTCTTGCTGTAAAGATATCAGACCAGTTTTAAAATATCAGTTACGATGCTGAAATAAAATTCCTAACTATGAAAATTTATTTTTGAAAACTTAGTAAGGTATTTGAAATTTACGAATTATTTAATATGGCAGGTTAAAATTTCGAATAAAACATACATTTTGGAGGATAATTATAATTTCCCCGTATCTTAAAAATATCATTTAGGATATTGGTTTGAACATCATTGACTACAAATGTTCTATTTGAAAAATTAGTAAATTATTCGAAACATAAGATTTTCTTAACATAGCAAAATGCAACAATATTTCACATAAACTTGTATTATATTATGGGGATCCTTGCATTGAAAATGCTGTTCTTGTTGTCGTTATTGTCATATGCCACTCGGAATTTTCGAGCCCCGGTAGTGGAACTATCCGGATTTAAGGCAAGAGGGGTGCGCCTTCCGGTTTACAGAGGAGCGAAACTAGGGAGAAAGAACGACTTAGCTCCAGAAGCTGGAGAAAGATGGCAGCACCAGCAGGAACTCGAATTTTGATCCGGATCAAGGCCGAGTTAAACCCATGTTCCGGTACCCCCAGAGGTATAATTTTTTATGGGAACTTTGAGGACTTTGCGACCACGACGGAAATTAACGTGCACCAGTCGCCATTAGCGTACACGACGGTCTTCGGCCGGCTCGAGGACCGGACCCGCAATCTTTCGGTGACGAACTCGCTACTTTTACCGACCAGGCTATCTCAGTATGCACTGAAAATAATAGTATGGAATAACACGAAAACTTAAACATGAAACTGACTCTAATAAAATTAATTACCAAATAAGGATGAAGTAAATGTATAGAACTAAACAGTGGCTAGCCTATTAGGTGGGGATTTTAGTCTGTCACCGTATCTAGCAAATTTATTAACATGAATAGAGTATGCTCTATGTTAGAAGTTTATGAAAACATGTATATGATGGGGAACTAAGCAGAATTCACTTATGCCAAGTTGTTTTTTCTTTAATTGAAATTCATTGGGATGGCACAAAGTATATAAAGTTTTTAAAATACATTTTCATTTCAGTTTTTTAAATAACAAGAATTTGAATCTTTAACTTTTTGCGTGTAAATACTCATAAAGGTTTCTTTTTATTACATAATTTCTAACACTCGTAGATTTTTGTTACACACACGCACAATTAGTTTAAATACATTTCTTTTTGAATATTACAAATTTAACTTTTAGAATTGCATATTTAAAATGTTTGGTTCAAAAACATTTATTTTATAACTCAATTTAAGATACTTTTTTTTCATTATAATACACGATTTTATGAAACATTTTATGAATATTTCCAGAAGGAGAATTTATAAATTTGCATTTTCTATTGTAGTATTCCTGTAGGATTATTTTTGAAAGGAAACAGACATCATTTGATTATATGGATTTTCCGCAGTGCAGTACTTAAAATAGTTTTTCTTTATTTTCTAATAAAAGTATTTTTGTCAGTAAAGAAAAGGAATAATTTAATTTGTCAGCGTATTTATTGATAACAAAGGAATTAATTTTACTTATTGCATCTGTTTAATTTCACCAAATATTAATCAATTATTCAAATACTTTATAATTAGTTTCAAACTTTTTAGATGAAATAATTTCGTTAAGCATAAAAATTCTCATAATTCTCATTCTATTTTCGTGAATTTCAGTTTGATATACTGAATTATTTTTACTTTCTTCTCTCTCTCTCTACATACATACATATATATATATATATTTATATATATATATAATCAAACTGATAATAAATGTAAAGTAATCCCAAAACACATGGGGGCCTTCTTCAGGGAAGACCTTCTCCCCTGTGTAGGAAAAGGAAAATTAGAAGAAAGGTGTGCTTTCCTGAAGAAACGTGTGCTTTTTAGCCAAAAAATACATTTCTAGCCCCCAAATTCTCATAGATGAAAGCAAAGATATATAGCAAACGAATTCAAGATCAGAATTTAATTAATACAAAACATTAAAAAAGCAATTAAATTCATAAATAAAGTACAATATTAAACCTATCAACATAAAAATGCATTTTTGTAGTTTGTATTTTTATATAGATATTACATTTTGTATTTTTTATATTTTTATATTGATATATTTACTATTGTACTTTATTTATGAATTTAATTGTTTTTTTAATCCGTTGTATTAATTCAATTCTAATCTTGAATTCGTTTGCTATATATTTTTGCTTTCATCTATGAGAAGTCGGGGGCTACAAACGTATTTTTTGGCTAAAAAGCACACGTTTCTCCAGAAACTTCTCATTCTCCTTTCCCTACATAATGGGGGGCGAGGGGGGTGGAGGGGGGGTCCCCTGAAGAAGGCCTCATGTGTTTTGGGATTACTTTACATTTATTATCAGCTTATTTATTTATTCCGGTTTTATATTTCATTTTGCTGCATTTGCGCATTGGTTTATACTCTGTTTCAAGTTTTTTTTCTTTTTTTTTTTTTTGTTTAATAAAAAGTCAAATTTTATTTCTACTAATTTTCAAGATTTATTATAAAATATATATATATATACAGGGTGATCCAAAACTAGCAGAAAAAGTAAAATAATTATTATTCAAAATGTATTAACCGTAGCACTATGCGGTTTTCACTAGAAATTCAAGGTGTTATGAAACATAAGGCGTATTCAGTTGGGGTGTATATCGGACAACAGGTGGCGTTTTCGTATTCGCATTACATACATATATATATACATATATATTATTATTATTATTATTTTTTTTCACTTGGCTCTGTTTCGACATCTACCCTAGATAGCAAGCACATTTGCAGCAAGTTTGATTTTTCTTGATATTATTTTGCCATGACAAATTTGCTGTGAAACTGCCGCAAAGTAGACAGAATATAAATCCATTTTTCGTTTTAATTAATATATATATACATATTTCTTTCACACCGTTTACGGTGCAAACTAAAATTGCTATGTAAGTATTTGAAATTCAGCAATAGCGTTTTAAGAGGGATAATGAAGCGGTTCCACAACGTCATCTTCCTTAGGTTGTTTATTGGAGGAAGGAGCATGGCGTTGTCCACGTGGCTTCCAACATATTCGAAGTCTTGTATTGACAAAGCTTCTGTGAGATATGTGCTGTGTTTACATATTTCTATGTGTATTTGCAAATAGTGTGACTTAACAAGATTTTGAGTTTGTATGACAAGTTTGCTTGTTGCAATGGATTTGCAGTAATCTTGATACGACAATGCTAACTTTTCGACATTTGCAGCAAATTTGATACTGTAAGAGTTCAACTTGCACAACAAGTTTGCTGCAAATTTTGCGTATGGTGTCTTCGAAGTTTGCGTTATCTTGCTTCAGTCTTGTTATGAACTTACAAGCTTGTCACGCTGAACTTGCTGCAAGTTTGTTGGCTTACAAAGCAAGACTGCTGCAGTTTTGCTGCAAACTAAAATTGCTGTATGGGACTGGTTAAAATGGAATCGAATTGCATGTTTAAAATCTTCATTGTGAAAACCTATAAAGATTAAATATTTTTAAATGTTTACTGGTAAGTGACGTTATTCTATGTAATGTAGAAGAAAGTTTTGTTTGGGCCACAACATACAAGTTTAAAATAGTAAAAATTGTATTAAAACTGCTTCTTATAACAACACTAAGTACAAATTTTCAAAATTAGTAAGTTTTAATATATTACTTTATAAATAATTGAAATACACTTTTTTTTTTTTTTAAGAAACTCTTATTTCTGATTTTCCAAATAGCATATTTGGAAATATCGCTTGATTTCTTTCAGTAAAACTTATTTTATAACTCAATTTAACAACGTTTTCCCGAATAATATATGATTTAACGATACACTTTATTAATATTTCTGAAATGTAAACTCATTTCTGATAGAAGTGCTTTCAAACGATTACTTTCGAATAGAAAAAAAAAATAAAAAAATAAAAAAGATAATTAATTAGATTTTCCCCTGAAAATGTTTGTTAATGGCCAGTTTATTTTTTTATTTGATGAATATTTTTTAATCTTGTTTTCAGAAAAAAAAAAAAAAAAAAAAAAAGCAAGCAAGAAAGAAAAACGTCACTCATTAATAACCTTTCTTAAAAGTAGGGAAAGGAATTTTATTTATTTCAACTGCTTCAATTCGGTAAATAGATTTTTCAACTAAGCATAATGAAAATTGAATTTCTTAGTATAAATAATTTTATTAAGCACAAATAAAATCATTTCAGACTTGTTAAATTAAGTTTCATTTATTGAATTATTTTTCTAAAGGTTAAGAATGTTATTTAATAATTTTTTTATTACATACTGAGAACATCGCAGTAAAATAATAATCAGATAAAAGTTATTAGATTAGAAAATTTTCCAGAGAAAAAAATCTATCCTTTCTTTTCCTTTTAATTCATGAAATATTTTTCAAACATCTTATCCTTCTCCATTATGTTATGTTATGTTATTTTACTTTTATTTATTTTTATTTTTATTTATTTATTTATTTATTTTTTTTTTGTTAATGTTGAATATTAAATAAATTTACAAATTTAATTTTCCAATTTTTTTTAAAAATATTTTGTTAATATTTATAGAAATTCGTAGGTTCTGATTTCGATTCAGCATTTCATAATTGTTTTATTTGAAATAAATTTAAAAAGGGGATGTGTTACATTTATTTATATTTATTTAACCCCTTCCCAGCTGCATATTAACTTTCCTTACACGATTTTGGTCACGGAAAAATTTCGTTGCTCCTGATTCGCTATTTTCACTCTGACGACACGCTAGATTAAAAAAAAAAAAAAAAAAAAAAAACGTTTTGCTGTAAAGTTTTTTTTTCTTCTTTTTTTTAAGCGTCTTTCGTAAAATATCCGTCTTTTCAAAAATAGTGTGTTATCTTCAATTTCTAATAAATTTAAATCTACTTTGTTGAATACAATTACTATACGTCGCAATTAAAAATTTCGAAGATTGTTATAGATAAATTAAACGTTAAAGAATTCGGTAAAATAAGTCTATGCTTATACGATATTTACTACCATTTTTTTTTTCCTCAAATGGTTAAGTAAATATAAACTAAAGCTATATTAATCGATTTTAAATATCCAAGTAAATTTTTTTTTTAAGCTGTTTTAAATCATAAGCAATTTTGTGCTAGACATTACTTAATTCAAAACTTAATTATTTAAAAATGTGTATTGGCGCCATCTGTTGTCTTACAGGATATCTATTATATATCTGCGTATTTTATATTTGTAAATGAATGTTTTCCTGTTGTTAATTTAATTAATTTGCGAATTTTATGGTGATGTATCTGTGTGAGTGCGAGTGAACACTATAGTGTTCACTATAGTGCCTTATCAAATTCAGTTAAAAGCTGGTAGGTATGTTATAAAGTTATTGTCACATGAACTGTAGAGATTTTAATGAGTCTTACAAGGAAAATTTAAAAGATGTCGTCTTCAAAAAATATTGAAAAAATATATGTGATTCTACTCTTTATAAAGCACCAGAAAGTGAAAAAATTATCGGCTGAAATTAATTACAGCGACCACAAAAAAATATCAAAATTAAGCATATTTGGCGATTTCACACTGTTAGGCGATTGATTTTGAGTACTTGACGGAGAAGCAAAACACGGTTCTCTTCGTACACGGCAATCTCGGTGCTAGCAAACTTATCGCCTAACAGCGCTAAATCGCCAAAAAGGCTTAATTTTGATAATTTTTTGTGATCGCTGTAATTCATTTTAGCCGATACTTTTTTCACTTTCTAGTGTATTATGAAGAGTAGAATCACCTATATATTTTTTCAATATTTTTTGAAGACGACACCTTTTGAATGTTTCCTTGTTAGACTTGTGTTTTTTTACAGGGACACAATGAAAAATCTTTATCATTACGCCAAATAGATTCAAAATTTTTGATTTCTGTTAACATTAAACTTCATAATCATTAAGGTAAATTTAAATAGACATGTTACAAGTCATCGACGCAAGAACTATATAAATTTTTATGAGTGCAGGATTTATATAAATATATTATAAAGGTGCAAAATATGGTTCTACGTTACGGTTTATGGACTCAAAATAATTGAAATTCGTTTTAATAATGTTAAATTGCTTAAAACATAAAAAAGTTAATCATAACGTCAGAAATGACGTCAGAACCGAGAGTAAAAGAAACAGGAGTGATCGTGACCGTTTTTCCGTGACCGAAATCACGTAAAGATAGTAAATGTGCTTCTCGGCTTATCCCTAGTTCAGCTCGGGCAGACGAACAAACAAGGGTGCAAGAGTTTCCGGCTCAAAAAGGAGCATTGACAAAAGTCTTCTTTATCAGTAATTTCTATCATATTTGTGCAGTAATTTATTGTGATAGAAATTATTGATAAAGAATAATGGTGTCAGTGCTGATTTTTGAGACGAAAACTCTTACCTCCCCTGCGAATAAATTGAGACGGCAAGGGATTAAAATGAAAAACTTGTATATATGAAAACTATTTCTTCGCAAAGATAAATAATTTTAATTGGTTTTATCTGTATAGCATTATAATTACATCTAAGCAATGTTACAAAAATCTGGCTGTAGAAGACATTTTATTAATTTTGAGTACAAGTCATATTGTTATAGTGTAATTGATTAAAATATACTCATATGTTAAAAGTATGTGTAATAAATCTTTTTAAAACTATTTAAAGTTCATTATTAATGAATATTAATTCACGATGCATCTTTATAGGAGGGAAAAAAAAAAAAAAAAAGAAGAAGAAGAAGAATTTAAATTCCAAATGTCTGTTTATAAACGCACAGTTTTGAATCTTCCTGTTTTCTGTTTTTCTGTTTGGTTGACTTTTAGTGTTTCTCTTTTTACTTTCTTAAATCTACAGGGTGTGGCCATAATTAAACTGCAATGTTCTATAGCATGATCTAATGCTAGAATAGCCCCCAAACTGTGTAGGCAGATTAAAAAAGACGGGGGACGAAAAATTTCGAAATAATGAACCTTCTATTATCTTGCTTGCGTAATACGATAATTTTCTGAGCATAAAAACCACATAGGTTTCTTATTAAATAAATAATGGATATTCGAGCCGGAAAGTGGTTCCCTGCTCGAATACAAATTTAATTTATGCTTTATTTTGACTACTCTTCATTTATCAAATATAAATAATAATAAAATACAATAAAATAAAAATAATAAAAAATAAATTCTAAAATTTACCTCTAGGGAAATATGTGGCGCTGCTTTTCTAGATTTTCTCGCGGATAAGTTTGCGCGATGACTCCAATTTCAGAATAATACTTGAGATAAAAGCAGTGCTTGAAGGAAGTGTGCAATCCCCAATTTTAAGCTACAAATTGCGAAAAAAGCTTTACTTAGAGAAACAGCGCCACATGCTTCCCTATAAATTTTAAAACTTATTATTTTTATTTATTCATTTATTTCGGAATCCTTGGCACCCCTTCTTGTTTAATCTACTTACAAATTTTGCTTACAACTACTTGCAATTAGATCGCAGTACAGAACACTGTAAGCATTGTCAGTTTGATTATGGTTACCCTGTATATAAAGAGAAAGTATTGTATCCATGAAATTTTATCAGTAAAGAGTTATAACGTCTGGTTTTTGATGGATTTTTGAGATGCCCTGAACATGATGTGACCATTTTAAGAAATTGTCTGTCTGTGTGTCTATGAGTGTGTGTCAAAATTTTTGTGGACAGTATCTCTCACGAACATATGAATGGAATTTAAACAAATTTCATATTTAGTTGAATCTTCTTTTAAATTGTTATTGACTCTTGCGGATCATTCGCTAAACAGATGGCGCTGTCATCCAATTTTTTCATAACTTTTAATATGGCAGTGTAGGAAAATTTTGTATTTTATAGAGAAATGTTTGTATCCTATGGAGGAATTAACAGGAAATTGGGCATGAGAAATCACATGTTGGATATGATTTAGCCTCAGACCCCCCCCCCCCCCCCGAAAAAAAAAAAAAAAAAAAAAAAAAAAAAAACGGACATTGTCTGATGGACTTTATTCCTGTTACGTATAAAACCTTTGACACGTGACTACTGAAGGAAAACTGCAACATTATAACGTTTTCATTTGTATTGTAATTTGCAACCACATTTCATGAAACCATGAAAGTATCTGCGCAAGTGCTAACTCAACGAGTCCAATGCTAAAATAGGGGTGACAGTCATCTGACTCAGAGAAAATGAGCAATAGCAGAGCGCGGAATTATTGGATGATTTCCAAATTTCAAACTGTCGGTCAAGCTGGCATCCCTCCAACAGTTTGGACGCGTCCTCTCCGCGAGTTTTAGGATATGTGGCTGAACTGTATAGGGTAATTTTGTATTGTGTAGGGAAATGTTTGTATCCTATGGGGAAATTCCCAGGGAAATAGAACACCAGAATTCACATGTTGGGTATGATTTAACCTGAAACCCCAAAAGACAAATATTGTCAGTTAGAATTAATTATAATTTAGAGTGTACACACACACGCGCGCGCGCGTGTGTGTACATATTTGCATAAAATAAAGCAAGGATTTGCTTTTATTTTTTTCTAATCAGTAAAGGATTAAAATTAAAAAAATATATAAAATTTCAACTCAAAAATGTTTATATTTTTCCGTGAATCTGAAGATAATAATATATAATAATATATATTTCCTTTTCAAATGTTGTACATTTATTTCGATAATTAAAGCAATTAAAATTACGAAATGTGAATATTATCTTAATACGTATTTTATTTGTCTTATATATCCATTTGATAGAGGTTTCTTTCTGAAAGAAGATATATTTAAATATTATTACTGCGCTTAGAATAAAATGTTTTCTAACTTAATTACCTATTTCCAACCGTTTTACTGTAAACAATTATTTGCATAAAATTTCATATTTAATTAATTAAAGTTTTCTTAATTAAATTCTTATTTAGAAAAATTAATAAGGACAGAAAAAGGGAAATACCAATATTTCTCTATTTAATCTTTTCTAATGCATTTAATGAAATTTTATATAACACAAAATATTATTTAAATTTCTCCCCTTTAATTTTTAAATTCCACGTAGAAGTGTTCTTTTAAAGTGAACTGTAATCATTCTACATTCTCGTCGTTTAAATAAATGCTTTCAATTATTTCCTAAAACTATATTCATTGAAATAATAAAATGTTTAATAAGGAATTTGTTTAATTGTTTCGGAAATTCGTATTTAATAAATGTTAATTTTTAAACACAGAAGACTGGAACGAATTTGTAAAATAAATTACTTTTTATTATCTACTTTATTCTGCAAATAAAGTAAAAATATCTCTTAAATTCCTATTTCTTATGTCATTTGAGATAAAAGTATGATTATCGTTCAAGCGATTCCAATAATTACTTTAATATGCTAAGAAACATTTTGCCTTGGACTATATTAAGCTTTCAGTTTATGAATTCAGGGTTGCCACAAAAGAAATATAACAAAAATAGTTCCCTTGGTAGCCTAGAAGCATTAAAATAGTTGCCTAAATAGTAGCCTAGAAGTATTAAAATAGTTGCCTAAATACTAACCTAGCGACCAAAATACTAGTTTAAATATCACATGCTAATGATCATTAACACGTTAATCGCCACGATAATATCAGAAAAATTTTCACATGGGCCATGGTAACTTTATTAGACAATTTAGTTAAAAATGCGTGTTAAAAATGCGTCAGGCACATATGACTGACATGGCGATTAACGTGTTAATAATTACTCGGCGTATATCATATTCCTTTTAGGGTTATTTCCTAGTTAAAACTGCGTGTTAAAAATGCGTCAGACACATATGACTGACATGGCGATTAACGTGTTAAAGGATAAAAACCATACTCATTTTCTTACTATTCAGTTTAAATATACCATTAAAAAAAAAAAAAAAAAAAAAAAACTTCTGCTTGTTAAAACTGAATAATAAAAAAAAGCATTCAGCAATGAGTTATTGTGGAAACAAATTTTCCCATAGAATAACATGGGATTTGGTTGTTGAAACGATTAAGTATTGTCTGCTCTTCGGAGCTTATGTATCTTTTTTTTTATGTATTATTCCTTTTCTGATTTACTAAAAGAACTTTCTTTTATAATTTTGTTATTTTTTCTTATATGAAATCAGGGTGGGGAAGGACATAACAGGTCACAGGAGTGTACTAGTAGTCATTTGCAATAAGCAAATTGGCCAGCTTAATTATACAGTTGCGCGCAAAAGTTTCGGGCCAAACACTTTTTCGTTAACAATTATTATATGAATAAAGATTAAAAAAATTGTAGTATTATGATGCAAAGTAAATCAATTATATTGTTGAGCTAAATGACTTAAAAATTTTGTTAATAAAAAAAAAATATTAAATTATAACAAAACATAAAATTTGTGTGTTCAAAAATTTCGGGCCAAACAAACTTATGAAAAACAAATTTCAAAACAGCAAAACTATTTTTTTAAACACATCAGAAGGTCAAATAACAATAATATCTTGGTCACATGCCCTTTGAAGCTATTACAGCACAACATTGATGAGGCATTGACTCTCGAAGTCTTAATCCATGTATGATGTATGGTCAATTTTTTTGCCATTTCTCTTGAGCTTCTTCCAATAAAATTTTTTATTTAAAGAATTACTAGCTCCTGCCTTTACTTTTAGCTATTCCTATAAATGTTCAATTAGATTTAAGGCAGAAGGAAGACTTGGCCATTCAAGGATACAAAAGTTTTGCCGTTGAAAAGTTTTAAACGAATCCAGATCGAAGTTTGGGGTTATTACCTGATTGCAAAATCTTTCCTCGTGGCATCTTTCGGAATGCATAAGGGATCATTTTATATTCGTTAAGATGTTTTTGTATATAGCTTTATCCATAGAGCCTTCTACTGTCATTAAAGGACCAACCTCTTTATACGAAAAAGCTCCCCACACTATGGTGTTTCCCCCTCCATGTATTACAGTACAGTCAACATTTTCTATCTAGAATCACACCTGACATTATTTGGTTGTTGAATGTTTCTCTTTTCGTCATTTTCAAAAAAATTAATCTTTGATTCGTCTGAAAACAACACTTTTTTACAGTCTTCAATTGTCCCATATTCATGTGTTTTGGCAAATTTTAATCTTGCCTGCTTATTCTTTGCTCTGACGCATCTAGAACATTCAACTTGGTTTAATCTACGACGAACAGTACTACGATGAACATCAACCCAAGTTTTCCTCCAATAAATCACGCGCTATAATAGCAGCATTCTTCTTTGGATCTACAACTGCCTTCCTCTTAATAACTTTATCAACTGATTTAGTCATTTTTCTGCGTCTTTCAGGTACTGATTTGTCTGCCAAAGTGCTTGTACCATTCCATGTTTAAATAATATTATCAATAGTTGTTTTTATAATGTATAAGGTTGAAGCAATATCACGAAAAACTTTGTTAATTTAGTGTAATTTAATAACAGTTTTACGGTTTTGTAAATGAGTGTACTGCAGCATCTTGACATCACAGTACTGACACACAAGTGTAAAAAACTCAATCTCCTATTAGAGTCGTGTTTCTTCTTAAATGGACCAATCATTTCCGGGCATTAAGAGCGGACAATACCTAATCTCGCCAGCAGCCTTGGCCCATGTTATTCTATGGGAAAATTTGTTTACATAATTACTCATTACCTAATGAATATTTTTCAATTTTGTTTTCACATTTAGAAAATTCGTAAGAATTCAATTAGTATTTGTTTTCCAAAAATAGATTTTTTAAAATTTTAGTTATTTCATTTTGCGACTAGAAATTGAGAAAAATGCATTTTGTGAAAAATCGCATTTTTGAACTCAAAATTAAAATGTAAAAATTTAAAAAAATGAATTTTTCGAAAAGGTGTACTCATTTAACGGTTATGAATTTTCTGACTGCGAAAACAGAATTAAAAAATATACATTAGGTAATGTGTAATTGTCGCAACAAATTTTCCCATAGGATAACATTGTCCATGGCTGTTCGCGGGATTAGGTATTGTCCCCTCTTAAGGCTGCTGTGAATTTTTAATTGCTTGACTTGAAACTTTTGATCAACGGATTTATATATATTTCACTATACATTTAAATACCTACATTGTAAAAATTTGCTTGTAACATTTGCTTGTAATATTTTGCAATATTTCCAATGTATGTTTGATAAAGTTTATAGTACAATATTTAAATTCTTTTTACCTTAATTTATTCAAACGCTGTTGGTAAAAATTAGTTTGGCCCGAAACTTTTGCATGCCATGTCTGATGATATTTCTACATTCTCACTGGATGTTCCACCTGTTTCAAGGTCAGCATCAGGGATATACCATACTTTCAAGGTGGTTAAAAAAAAAAAAAAAAAAAAAAAAAGTTAAGACATGGTATTGTTTATAAAATGAATAGAAAATACTTCTTTCTGAGCAAGCTTTTTGGATAAAAAAAGATGCCATAGTCTCCTCAGGCTGAAAATAGTCGCAAATAATTGCCTTTTAGTAGCCTGTGGCAACCCTGAAGAATTCCTTTTTTTGGGGTGGGTGTGAGGGGTGGGTGGGTGGATTTTTAAAGTTGTATTTAAATACGCACGTAGAAACAGATGCATGCACACATATGCGTTAAAAAATTGTGCGTACAGATTACATGCAATTCAAATTTTTAAAAAAGCAATTCCTGTTTATGCAATTCACATCTTATGTAAAGCCATGGTATAGGCAACGCAAGTTTCCGACTTTTCTCTCACTGATATAAACTTGTAGTTATATAAAAGCGAATGCTACTAATTTCTACCCACACTTTAAAAATCAATGAAGTATGTAATATCAATTTGTGGTCGCATAATAATCCCTCTATATGAATGAGAAAAAATTATTCCTACGGTAGATAATATTTAAAACTCAAATACTCAAGCTATAAAACAATGTGCAATGTTTATATAAATGTAATATAAGTGTTTTGTATGCTAATATAAATGTTTTTTATTTATTCTATTTCCTATAAAAATTTCATAGAAATACCACAAGCATCCCATAGAATCTTAATTTTTACACATTTTTTTTTAAAGATAGCACGCGATCATGTTTTTACATAAAAATATAAACATTAAATTCATTTAACTTTGTTTATTTCTTGTTCAGCACGTGATCTTATACAAAATAAAGGATAAATCTATATAAATAAACAGAAGTGTCTGTGGGTGTGCATCTGTGTGTTTGCGCTCTGGTGCTCAAACTACTGATCACAGATCTACAAAACTTGATAGATGGGTAGACCCTGCAAGTGTGCACCTCATCAAGGCTTTTTCGAATTTCGAATTTGAAATTTAATTAGTTTTTTCTTTTCTGTTTTATCTATTGACATTTTTGTTTCGTTTTCTAAAATTCATTCTTTCATTTCAATCGTCTGTGTACCTTAGCAACTGATATTACACTATTTATTTTTTATTTATTTAAATCATTCATTAGAAGGCGAATTTTCTCTTTTTTATGAATTATATTTATTGAAATCAAAGGGTAAAAAGTAAATAAATAAATAAATAAATAAATAAATATATTAAACTTTTAATAATAATAATATAAAAAAGCTATTTATAACACTTGTATAATTTTTATAATATAACAACTTTTTATTTTTCAATTACTTAACTCTTTTAAAATGCATTTTTATTTATTTATTTATTTATTTATTTTATTTATCGGAAAAAAATGGTGATATAATACAAGAGATTAAACATATTTATATTTGTTAATTAAAATTTATTATTTTTTTGTTTATTTAATTCCTTTTAAAGGGAAAATCTGTCTTTTCTTTTCTTTATTACCTTTGTCGGAATCATGTGGTAATATAGTGTGCTTTAAAATATATGGTTCAAAAACGAAAATATTTAATATATGCTGAGATACAATCATTTTTCAAATCGGATAGAATCTTTTCTTGAATAATAGCAGCTCAGCCTGTCGCCGAAAAATATCCAAGTTGAAGTGCCTGGGAAATACATTTTGTTGGCAGTAGTAACCCTAGACCCGATGCAGTGCAGGCGACGTACCCGAAGCAAGAGCGCAATTTCAATTTTTTTTCCCTTATAGTTTTTATTTATAATGTGATATTAAAAATAAATAGAGATTTAATCTTTTCAAAATTCATTTAAATATAGTAGCCTGCTAGAGTTAAATAAATTAATACTCTGAAATATAAAATGACGCAATTATAACACCTGTCTTTTTTTTTGCGGTATGTTAAATCACAGAAAATAGCATATTCATTAAAATGAAAACAAAATCAAATTTTATATATTACAAGCAACTACTATAGAATTTTAACAAACATGCCAAAAATTTTTAATTTATTCTGGAGCATTGTTAGTGTTAGCTTTTCTCTCTCTCTTTTTTTTTTCGTTTTTCTTCTTGTAGGGTATTTTACTTCTCATTTAATCATAGTTAATTATTGAAGAAAATTTTACTACAAATAAAGCGGTGTAAAAAACTAGAGGAGTACTAATAGAGCACCATTTTTGTTTCGTTTTCTAAAATTCATTCTTTCATTTCCATCGTCTGTGTACCTTAGCAACTGATATTTTACTATTTATTTTTCGTTTATTTAAATCATTCATTAGAAGGTGAATTTTCTCTTTTTCATTTATTATAATTATTGAAATCAAAGGGTAAAAAGTAAAAAAAAAAAAAAAAAAAAAATTAAATATTTAAACTTTTAATAATAATAATAAAAAAAAAACTATTTACAACACTTACGTTTATGTATAATTTTTATAATCTAACAACTTTTTATTTTTCATTTACTTAACTCTTTTAAAATGTTTTTTTTTTTTTTTCTTTTTTTTGTGATTGTATTTATCGGAAACATGGTGATATAATACAAGAGATTAAACTTATTTGTATTTAAGGTTAATTAAAATGTATTAATTTTTTGTTTATTTAATTCCTTTTAAAAGAAAAATCTGTCTTTTTTTTTCCCTTTATTACCCTTGTCGGAATCATGTGGTAATATAGTGTGCTTTAGAATATATGGTTCAAAAACGAAAACATTTAATAGATGCTGAGATACAATCATCTTTTAAATCGAATAGAATCCTTTCTTGAATAATAGCAGCTCAGCCTGTCGTCGAAAAATATCCAAATTGAAGTGCCTGGGAAATACATTTTGTTGGCAGTAGGAACCCTAGACCCGATGCAGCGCAGGCGATGTACCCGAAGCAAGAGCGCAATTTCAATTTTTTTTCCCTTATAGTTTTTATTTATAATGTGATATTAAAAGTAAATAGAGATTTAATCTTTTCAAAATTCATTTAAATATAGTAGCCTGCTAGAGTTAAATAAATTAATACTCTGAAATATAAAATGACGCAATTATAACACCTGTCTTTTTTTTTGCGGTATGTTAAATCACAGAAAATAGTATCTTCATTAAAATGAAAAACAAAATCAAATTTTATATATTACAAGCAAGTACTATAGAATTTTAACAAACATGCCAAAATTTTTTAATTTATTCTGGAGCATTGTTAGTATTAGCTTTTCTCTCTCTCTCTCTCTCTCTTTTTACTTTCCGAACACTATAATGAGGAAAGTATTGCAATCATGTCAAAAATCCGAATTTGAGATTTTGATGTTTCTATACGTTTCGAGGTCCTCTCAGTCCGTTTCCACTATTTTTACGATGATGTATGTATGTGTGTATGTCTGTGAGTGAACACGCTAGCGTCTAAACGCTTTGTTCGAATAAGCTGAAAGTTGGTACGTACATTGTAAGACACCATAGTACAAACCCTATAGATTTTGGTGAATCTATCACTTATAGTTTTTTTACAGGGACACCAGGAAAAATTCTTTATCATTATGGCCTATGGGGCCAAATTTTTAAAAGTGCGATAGCGTCTAAACGCTTCATTAATCTGAGCAAAAATTTTGTACACATGTTATAGGTCACAGTTGCACGGACTGTATAGATTTCGGTGAATTTAGCACTTACAGATTTTTTACAGGGGCACGAAGAAAAATTCTTTATCATTATGGCCTATGGGGCCAAATTTTTAAAAGTGTGATAGCGTCTAAACGCCTTATTAATCTGAGCAAAAAATTTGTACACATGTTATAGGTCACAGTTGCACGGACAGTATAGATTTTGGTGAATTTAGCACTTACAGAATTTTTATAGGGGCACGAAGAAAAATTCTTTATCATAAATTTTTAAAAGTGTGATAGCGTCTAAACGCCTTATTAATCCGAGCAAAAGATTTGTACACATGTTAAAGGTCACAGTTGCACGAACTGTATAGATTTTGGTGAGTTTAGCACTTACAGTTTTTTAACAGGGACACAAAGAAAAATTATTTATCATTATGGCCTATGGGACCAAATTTTTAAAAGTGCGATAGCATCTAAGCGCCTTATTCAGTTGAGCTGAAAATTTATATGGAAATTATAAATCACTGTTGCACTAAATATAATCATTTTGGTGAATCTAACATTTATAGGTTTTTTACAGGGACAATACGAAAAATTCTTTATCATTATGATCATGGGCTCAAAGTTCAGTAGCGTTAAATAAAACATCGTGTAATATATGGAGAAAAATACTCAAACGCTCTATTATGGTTTTTTCTCTTTTATTTGTTTAACAACTCCTCTTTCTTTACTTTATCTACAAAACTGTTAATTACTCAATGTTCGGAAAGTCGAGTGGAGTCACTCCAGATTTTTTTTTTCTTTTTGTAGAGTATTTTACTTTTCATTTAATCATAGTTAATTATTGAAGTCAATTTTACTACAAATAAAGCGGTGTAAAAAATGGGAAGAGTACTAATAAAGCACCGGAATTAATTAAAATATTGGTATGTATATTTTAATTGTTTTATTCTTATAGACATATATTTCTAAAATAAATAAATAAATAAATAAAACTCGCAATTTCCCAGAGCTGAGTTCCTATAGCCTGACAGAACTTCCATGACATCCCTAATTATAAATAATAATTTTTATCATAAAAAACGTTTGTTGATCGAGAATAAGATGTAAAAGTCTTTGAAAAATATAAGTTCTACGCATCTTCAGCGTTAACATTTACAAGCCCCTTTCTGAAAAGTTTGAGACTCTTTCTATCTTTAAAACGCTCCTGACATGTTTATTAACACACTTCCTGATTCTTCCAACTTTTCATAATTTATTAAATTATAAATTTTTCAAGAAGAAGGCATTTTATTGATTTATCAATTAGTGCAGTTATAACATAAAAGATATACTTTAAATTCAAATTTAGCATGTTGCAACTTACCAAGATTGTATAGCTGATTTATTGGATATGTTTACTTTGAACACTTTACCGCTGACACAATAAAATATCGAAGTAAATATCTGCTCAATATTAAGGCGAAACACTGAGAAAAAATTCTTTAACTGATATCTAAAATCTAAATTTTGGCTCTTAAAAAAATAGTTCCATGTCATCCTTATAAATTCTTGTCTCATTTGAAAATTTCCCCTTAAATTTAACGCAAAACTTGGTAAAAGTGCTTCAGAAACATACCAACTCATGAAACAAGTTTATAGTGACTGTTACTTGTTAATTATCAAATGTTTTTGTGTGACACAAACGTTTTTTTTGGACAGAAGAGAAGATCAGAAGATGATCAGCGTAGAAGATGATCAGCGTTAGAAGATGATCAGCGTAGTGGAAGACCAATTTCATCTAGGACCCTTTAAGTTATTGAGAAAGTACGAAATTTCGTAACAAATTATCACTGTGCGACACTGAGAATGATGGAAGACTCTTTAAACATCAACAAAGAAACAATTCGAACCATCCTGCATGAAGATTTGGGCAAAAGAAAAGTGTGTGCTAAATTTGTTCCACATACTTTAACCCCTGAACAAAAAGCAATGAGAATTGCACATTGCAGAGAGACCATTTCAGCCGCTGAAAACGATCCAAACTTCCATTGTTACAGGTGATGAAACGTAGTGTGTCCAATATGATCCTGAAGCAAAACGACTAAGTGAGGAATGGAAGTCACAAAATTTACCGCAAGCCAAAAAAACAAGGAAAGTTCCATCCAAAATAAAAACAATGCTCACTACATTCTTCGATAGTACAAGTATTATCCACAAAGAATTTGTTTCAACTGGACAAATAATTACAGGTGAATACTACTTAGCTGTTTTAAAGGGTTTGGTGGCCAGAATTCGTCGCATTAGTCCAGACTATCCGACTGAAAGCAGTTGGCGTTTGTTACACGACAATGCACTCAGTCACGCCTCACTTATTGTTCGTCGATTTTTGGCAAAAAATAATGTCTGTGTGTTGAACCATCCACCGTATTCACCCGATTTAGCACTGTGTGACTACTTCTTATTCATAAAACCAAAAATAAAGTTAAAAGGGTGTTATTTTGAGGACATTTCGACCATAAAAGAAGCTTGGAGGCGTGATTTGCAGGCCATTCCACAAAGTGAATTACAACAGGCGTTTGGTTCATTAATAAATTGCTGTAAAAGTGCATTTAAACTGGAGGGTCCTATTTTGAATACAAAACCAAAACAGGTATTAATTTTTTGTTTCCATTTCTTTTTACAGACCCAGGCCTAAAACTTATTTGACGCACTGTATATATAATCTGTACCCCGGAGGTAAAGGACACCATGTCCATTTAGAGAAACGAGTTAGCACCATGCTCTTGATGTATATGCTTTTCCTTATATAGAGGCATTAAACATTATGTACAGTTGCAGTAAAACAGAACAGTAAAACGTAAAACGTAAAACCATGTTCATTTTCTTTATTCATGACAAATGTCATTAATTTATTTCATTATAACATCATTCCTAAAAAAAAATTACTTTTGTGACATGGTGTCCTTTATCTCCGAGGTACATGTATATATATATATATATATATATATATACAGGGTGTTCCAAAAGTCCCACACACCCTTTCTTAACTCGAAAATGAGTCAGAACTTCGAAAAATGGCGAAACACGTATTTAATGAATTCGAGAGGGACCTCTTTTGGTGAAAAAAGTTTGGGCCCGGGGGGGTTAGGGGGGTCGGTAGGGAGGGCAACTTTAAAATTTCAAATAGGAAGTTAAAATTTCAAATAGGTCTTGAGATACGTCCGTGGAAACGTCTCTTCAATGAATTTGATATAAATAGTTTCGCCCTACGATGATTATTAAAAGAGATACATGAGTTTTTAGACTTTTGAAATGTGGATTTTATACTTATGTATTCCCTTTAATAATCACTGCAGGAAAAAATTATTTATACCAAATTCATTGCCTTGAAGAGACGCTTCCAGCGATGTATCACAAGACATACCTTTCCATTTGACATTTTAAAGTTGCCCTCCCTAGCGCCCCCCTCCCCGCCGGGCCCAAACTTTTTTCACCAAAAGAGGTCCCTCTCGAATTCATTAAATACGTGTTTCGCCATTTTTCAAAGTTCTGACTCATTTTCGAGTTAGGAGGGGGGAGGGATTTTTGGAACACCCTATATATATATTTATACATGTACCTCGGAGAAAAAGGACACCATGTCACAAAAGTAATTTTTTTAGGGATGATGTTATAATGAAATGAATTAATGATATTTGTCATGAATAAAGAATATGGACATGGTTTTATGTTCTTCTGCTCTTTCTCCTTTGTAGCAACTGGACATAATGCTTAATGCCTCTATATAAGGAAAAGCATATACATCAAGATCATGGTGCTAATTCTTTTCTCTAAATGGACATGGTGTCCTTTGCCTCCGGGGTACAGATATATATACACAGTGCGTCAAATAAGTTTTCAGACTGGGTCTGTAAAAAGAAATGGAAACAAGAAGTTAATACTTGTTTTGGTTTTTTTATTCAAAATAGGACCCTTCAGTTTCAATGCACTTTTTACAGCAATTTATTAATGAATCAAACGCCTGTTGTAAATCACTTTGTGGAATGGCCTGAAAAGCACTCGTCCAAGCTGCTTTTATGGTCGAAATGTCCTCAAAATAACACCCTTTTAACTTCATTTTAAGTTTTGGAAATAAGGAGTAGTCACACAGTGCTAAATCGGATGAAAATCCGACTCAATTTCGAGTTAGGAGGGGGGGGGATTTTGGAACACCCTGTATGTATATATAAACATGGTTCAACCATAGTATAACCACGTTATAATAAGATCACGTAAATACTAATATCTTTCCATTTATTTTAAAAAAGTTGTCATTTTTTAAACTTTTATATGACTCTTGTAAACAAATTTGATCAGTTAGATAGTTTTTACTTTTAATGCAACATCATCATTGAGAAAAACTCAAAAAATTTCCAGATTCGCAGTAATAAGTCGTAAATATTTTATATACTGTAAATCTTGAAAGACTTTGCAGTATCTTAATTTTACAGCTTTCTAAAAATGACGTGCCCTAAACCTATAATATTTTAAGCTTAAATTTATCTCCAAAACTATTCAAAAGTATATTTTTTTAAGCTAGAATCTTTTTTACTACGTTCGTCTTTTCTTCTCCATTTTTCTTTTCTCCCCTCTTGAAATCTTTCTTTGTATATCCAAATATTTATTACTGAAAATGCAACAATATACTTTTGTTAAAAAATAAACAAACGTGACAACATTACAAAGCTTTTTCTGCTGTAAAAAAAGAAAAGTACTTTTTTTTTTGGCACGTTTCCTTCTTTCTTTCTTTCTTTATTACAATATGATGACATACAAATGACATAATAAATCCTTGTCGAATCCTGTTCTTAGTCAGTCTAAGACAATGATTCGATAAGGATTTATTTAATAAAACCGTATGAAGTGTACTTTTTTTACATAGGAATTTTCGCTAGTGTTCGGACACTTTTGTTACCGACTGTACGAAAATGAGACTTTTAAGGAAAATGCCCCCCCCCCTCCCTTTTCAGTGGCCGAGAAGTCATGCTCTCAGAGCTAGTATACGTGAAGTACCGGGCGCACTTGTCAGTGTAGCCCTTCAGAGTTTTCCGTGTTTTTCTCAAAAACTTGTGCAGTCAATCGGTCTTACACCCAAACACTAAACACTTTTGATTAAAACAAAATGTTTCGCAACTTTTTAATAATAAAAAATTCTAATACTTTATAAATTCACGATGACACAGTTTCTTTAAAACTATTATAAAACGACTTAAAAACTTTTTTTTTTATTTTTTAATAAAATTAGAACATTTTTGTTAGTTTTTCTTTCTTTTTTTTTTTTCTTTTAATATTTTTCTTTCTTTTTTCTTTTTTCTTTATTTCAAATATTTACTTACCATTAATGTGATAACATTCTTTTCTAAAAAAGTAAACAAATGCGACAATATTACGTAACTTTCTTTGTGACTTAAAAAAAAAAAAAAAAAAAAAGAAAGAAAGAAAGAAAGAACAGAACAGAACAGAACAGAAAAAGTTACCAAACAAAGTTTCCGAAAAGTTTCAAAAGGCATAAAGGCATAAAGTCAAAAGAACAAGAATAATGTATTATTCAAAATGAAACATTAAGTCCAGTGAAAAAGAAAAGTTAAAAGACTTCTCAAAGAATATAAAAACAAATTATTAATTCTCTTCTTTTAGAAAAATTTCAAGGACATTTACTGTTGAAACTTTTCCGAAAACTGGCAGATTTCCAGAAATCTATATTTCATTTAAAATTTATTACATTTCAACTGATAGAAATGTTACAAAAATTATCAATAACACTTGATAACGTTTGAAAGAACTGGTAAAATTAGATAATTTTGGGTATCTAGTATTTTATACGTGTTTAAATATCACAAATCATAACACGTTAGACAATTTGTTTTCAAAGATTTTTATATTTTGATCGAAAATTTTTGAAAAATTGGTATATACTTTTATAGGGTAAGGGGGAATTAACTTACAAACCAACCATATTAGTTATAATGCACCAAAAATCTGGTGTTCAAAAGTAATAAAAATAAAACTTAATAAGAAAAACGATGTAAGTGGAAAAAGGTCGCAACGATTCTTTCCGAATTGAAATCACAGCACGATTTCTCATAAGGCGAAATAAATAAATAAATAAATAAATAAATAAATAAAAAGGCATTAGTGTAGTACCTGGACGGTCAAATATTAACAAACCCTTTTCTTTTTTTTTCCCCTAAACATATTTTTTATGTATTAAAGAACTAGCCACCGTGTTACTTAACGGCCCTCTTCACTTACCGTCGCCGGAAGCCCGAGCCAGAGTTATTCTATGGGAAATTTTCTTTACTTATAACTCATTAACTAATACATATTTTTAAATTCTGTTTTCACATTCGGAAAATTCCCAACTGTTCAAATGACGCATCTTTTTTTAAAAACGTATTTTTTTAATTTTTACTATTTTATTTTGAAATATCAAAACGAAAAATTTTACATATTGAAAATTCGTATTTTACAGCTTCAAAATAATATATATATATATATAAAAGAAAAAGAAAAAGAAAAAGAAAAAGAAAAAGAAAAATGCATTTTTGAAAAAGGTGCGTCAAAAAATATTTTTTACATAATGAGTTATAAGCAAAGAAAATTTCAAATAGATTAACATTAGCTTCGGCTTCTGGCAACGGTGAGTGAAGCGGGCCCTAAGTGCCCCCTATTTCAAAAAATATATCACAATGAAACTTTCACATATCTTTATTAATTAAGTTAGGATTATAGGATTAATTAAATTAAGATTTTATTCTTATTTTCTATGACACATATATTTGTTTTACTGATTGAATTGCAGGCCACGTTCATACAATTTTACGCTCATTTTATTACCATAGTTTAATTAACTCGCTTCCTTATTTGTTTGTTTGCTTGTTTGTTCAGTACAAATCTTGCAATCAATTTTTAACTAACTTCCTTACTAGCTAGACATTTGAAACTTTTAGAATAACTTAGAACCCGATGACAACACAATACCTCGAAGCCCGATTTTCGAATTTTTTGTTAGTTTTCTTTTAATTAATTAAAATATGAAAATAATAACCTCCTAAGAGCTTTAAAAATAGCCATTAAAATATTAGCTGTAATTTAATTGTTGCCAATAAATAAATAAATAAATAAATAAGTAAATAATAATAAAAAAATACGAGTTTATTTTCTTTCGACATAAAAATAAATACATTAAATTAAACGTGTAAATTAAAAAAATATAAAAAGTTAAATTATGCATCTCACAAAAATTGACGTCATTATCACTTTAAAAATTTTATACACATCGATAAAGTGCTAATGTAATTCTATAGCTGTGATTCAACAGAAAATTTAAAAACATGGTATACAAAAAGTTTTTTTTTTTTTTTTTTTAAATCTTATAATTATTATATTAGGTCGTTGCAAAAGTTCGTGCGGACGCTGATCATTTTATTGCCTCCAAAGACGAGAGCTTCTATCGCCGTGGTATGCATTTGTTACCCGAAAAATGGGCAAAGGTTGTAGAAAGTAATGGAGGGTATTTTGATTAAAAATTGTCATTTGATTTGATGTATTTTTATGAAATGAAGCAATAAAAAACCGCACGAATTTATGCAAAGATCTAATATTTTCCCCACAATTTTAAAACAATACTTTTTTACATAATATTTACGCATGTTTCAACGTTAAACCATTTAAGAAAAATTTCAAATATTCTTTTCGACGAAAGTGGTGACACTATAATAAAACGAAAATAAATTTTTAGAAACACTGTGAGGCTTAGAAATACGAAAAACGATATACGAAAACGAATTTTTCGAAGAAAAGGAAATATTTTACTTTTCGATAATTACATTCGATACTAACATTATATTTCGATAATAACATTAATAAATATAATTGAATTGTAATATGATGATGTACAAAAAAGTGTTTTTTGATAAAAGGAAAATTTTTTACTTTTTAATAATAAACATTTCTAATACTTTATTAATTTATAATGACATGGTTTCATTAAAGTTAATTATAAACCAACTTCGAAGGTTAATTTTTGATCTTAGAACATTTCTATCAGATTTTCTTTTCGCTTATTCCCTTTCAAGATATTTCGTTCAATTTTTCAAATATTTATCGCCATAAATACGATAGCATCGTTTTCATAAAAAGTAAACTAATGCGATAACATGACAAAAAGTAAACTAATGCGATAACATGACAACATTTTTGTGAAAAAAGAAAAAAAAAAAGCAAAAACTTATTAAAGTTTTATAAAAGTTTCAAAAGACATAAAGTTAAAAGAACAGAATAATGAATTACTCGAAATGAAACATTATGTCCACTCAAAAAGAAAAGTTTAAAAGCTTTGACGAAGAATATGGAAACAGATTGTTAATTCTCGTATATGACAAAATTTTGAAGGGCAATCTCTGTCGAAACTTTTTCGGAAACTGGCAGAATTCCAGAAATCGATGTTTCATTTAAACTTTATTTCATTAAAACAGATAGAAATGTTAGGGAAAATATCAATAACTCTTGATAAGGCTTGAAAGGGCGGTTAAAATTCGATAATTTTGAATAACTAGAGTTTTACAGGAATTACTTAAACTGTCGGAATAAGCTCTTATCATAGACTTTCATATACATTTTGGATTGCTTCCCACACTGAACTAACTTTTTAGGAAAGAAAAGAAAAATTGTTTGTAAATATACTTTAGTAATTTCAATTATCTTTTTACTTACCGAACATACATAGGTATAAGGAAAGTATTGTAATCATGAATAAAATGCGACTTTGAGATTTTCGTGTATCTGTACGTTTCGAGGTCTCCTAAGTTCGTTTTTGCTTTTTTTATGGTGATGATGATGTATGTATGTGTGTGTGTGGGTGTTTGTGTATGTGTGTGAGTGAACACGATAGCGTTTAAACGCTTTGTTCAAATGAGCTGAAAGTTGGTACGTATGTTATAGGTCACCGTAGTAATAATCCTATTAAATTTGGGGGATTTAGACTTTTTAGTTTTTTTACAGGGATGCAAGGAAAAATTCTTTATCATTAGGAACTACAGGCTCAAACTATTTATAGGGCGATAACGACTAAGTGCCTTAATTAATTGAACTGAAAATTTATATTGTTGATGCGGAACTCAATAATGAGGCTTATTTAGTGTAACACTATTTATTTTACATTTAAAAGTTATGTACTTAACAAACAAAAGGAACTATATACAGGGGAAATTTAAATGGATTTGTTTAAATAGTAAGAAAAAAAGAGTTCCACATCCTACATGATGTGTCTTTGTGGTCGTTAGCCATAGCGGCAAACGTCGACCACGTAATACATTCACAGTTACTTCCCTTCTCTGGAGTGATTTCTGGTTTCTCGGCAACCGGGTAACTAGAGGGCGCTGGGGTTGTAGCATAGGCGCGCTACAATATATATTTTATAGGTCACTGTCGCAAAAACTGCATAGATTTTGATGAATGTACCATTGATAGATTTTTTTACACAAACACAAAGAAAATTTTTTTATGATTATGTTGTACAGGATCAAATTGTTTAAAGGGTAATAGCGTCTAAATGCCTTATTCGAATGAACTGAAATTTTATATACATATTATAGGTTACCATCGCACAAACAGCATGGATTTTGGTGAATCTAGCACATGTAGATTTTTACAGGGACACTACAAAAATTTTTTTACCATTAGGACCTCGGGCTCAAATTATTTAAAGTGCAATTGTCTCAAATTAAACAACACACTATATGAGAAAAACACACACACCCTCTTATAATTTTCTCTTTTGTGTATTTAATGACTTCTCTCACTTTAATTTATTTATACACCCGTTAATTACTTAATGTTTGGAAAGTTGAGTGGAGTCACTCCAGATTTTTTATTCTGGTGACATATATATTTTTTATCGAGCTCAACAACGAAATCTACGAAATAATTTTTGGGGAAGAATCAAGTGAAGCAAAAGAAAGATGAATTTCAGCCAATCTACGTCGAAATTTCTAACTATAATTATTCCGCTATATTCTTATTTTTGTATTTTCTTTCATACAAATTGTAATCAATTATTAACTGTTGTAACTGAATACATTATACGTAATTCTCCTGCTTAAATTTCTAATTTTGACTGTCAATTTTGCCCAAAGCATTATTAACACTAGTCAACTCCAGTGTTCTCAAGTTTAGATACTTTTTTTATTCAATATTGACCATTAAGTTTTAATTGTAACGGTTGAGTAATCACTTCGAAGATTAATCGTCTATTATGCATATCAAATATGACACCTCAAAATTAATGGTGATTAGTAAATAAAAAAGTCACTAAATTTGGCAACATCGGTCCCCTCAATGGAAGAAGGAGTAAGTGGTTACGTTCTTGACTAATGAGAACGCCACCTAGTGGTTGCGGTATCAACAAAGCTAAAAAATCTTAAGTGAAACAGCCACACGACTTTCATTACCCACTATTACACGTATTATATGTATTTTTTGGAGATAATGTGATCAGAAGACATAAAAGAGGCCTAAAGAAGTAGTAGGAACCTAAAATTTTTCCGGTAAGAGAAATTTTATACACATGTAAAGGCATTTAAAAAGAAGCTTACATATAGCGAGGTAAAAAATGAAGGGGGGGGGGGGATAGTAGAGTTATTTTTTGAAACACCAATTTACGAGATTTAGAACTAACCTACCTAAGCAGGATGATTATTAATTTTCCTCTAATAACCACGTAATATATGAAAAAGGAATGGATTTATATTACAATTTTCAAGAAAATCGTTAGAGCCGTTTTTGTGATACCAACTTTTACCAAAACTCAATTATTCACCGGAAAACAATAATTATATACGAAAGGATATTTAAAAGTGAGTTAATATGGCAAGATTGAAAAAAATCCGTACAGCGGTTTTTAAAGGAACGCGCTTGCAAGACCTGAAATTGAGGTATTTATACAGGACTTCTATCAATTTTCCTGAAATAACCAACTATAGCATTCGAAAGGACATCTGATAGAGTGTTAATAGAGCAAATTTGAAGAAAATCGTTAAAGCCGTTTTTGAGATACGGACTTACGGTACCACATCCGGTTTCCGATGTCTCATTTCTGTTTTTTCAATTTTCACCAAAATTTGGAAAATTCATCTGTACACCAGACCTGTCTCAATTCTGAAGTTTCGTAGTTCTGTCTTTATTAGTTTTGGCGATATGATAGCCAGAAGATTCCGTACATATACACATACATACATACACGCAGACACTGACCAATTGCCAAAAAACACTTTTTACTTTCTTCTATATTCAACAAAAGAAAGTATCGGATTCGTAAAAATTTTCGACCTCGGGTTTTTCATGGATTTACACGTTTTGAGAGCTGTAGAACACGATTTGACCATTTTTAGAAAATGTCTGTCTGTCAGTCAGTCTGTGTGTGTGTGTGTGTGTGTGACAAAATTTTGTGGCAACTGTATCTCAGGAACTACTGCACAGAATTTCATACAAATTGGTATGTAGTAGCACCTTGACATAAATTAGTGCCTATCAACTTTTGGTAAACATTGTCTTACAGGTTGCGTTGCCGTCCCGCTTTTTCTAAATTTTTAACATGGTGATATAGGGCAAAATTTTGTATAAATGTGCATAAATAGAATTATTTTTTAGTAATAATTATGAAATTTACAAGAATTATTTATAATAGAGATAGTCAACTGGGAAAAAATTTTTGTATGTGTAGGAGCCTCGCCACCCTCTCTGAAGGGGGGGGGGGAAGTTCCCCGTCGAAAGGAGTAAATTTTCAAGATGGGTATCTTTCGAAAGGTCTCGTCAATACCTTTAAAACAAATGGTTGAACTATAAATCTGTGATAATTTAAAACAAAGTTATCGATTTTTTTTACTTTAAAAAAAAAAAAAAAAAAAAACGGCAAAAAAATTCTTTTTTTTTTTTTTTTTTTTTTTTTTAACGAAATTTAACGAAATTTGGTATTTAGTTGGCCCCTGACATAAACTGGTGCTGATTAGATTTGAGGATCAATTGCACAACAGGTGGCGTTGTGATCGTATTTTTTCTAAATTTTTACCATGGCAGTATAGTACAAAATTTTGTATAAATGTACATACCGAGAGTTATTCTTAACCTGTGATTGTAAAATTAATATCAACTATTGGTATTAGTAGTAGTTAATTAGGAAAACAATTTTGTGCATGTGGGGGCATCGCTTCCCCCCCCCCCTGGGGGGAAATTTTCAAGATGGGTATCTTTCGAAAGGTCTCGTCAATACCTTTAAAACGAATGGTTGGACTATAATTATGTGATAATTCAAAACAGTTATCGATTTTTTTTACTTTTAACAATAAAAAACTTTGAAAAAAAATCGTAATTTTTTTTTTAAATATTGTTACTGAGTGAATTTGTATAGGAAAATATAGAGGAATGTCATGTGGTGGCCACAACATACTAGTTTGGAGTAAGGGGACCTTAAAAGGTGTAAATCAGGTTAAATCTCGATAACGAATTTTTGGTCCAAATACAATACTTCCATTACCTACAGTAGTAAGATACTGGAAGTAAAAACCCACATTGGGAAATGTTTACAGAAAATAAATATATAAGATTCACCATTTAATTTTTCTCAATAGCTCCCCCCTTTTTTTTTTTCTTCTGCTGTTTATCATTATGATCATCTTTATTATTATTATTTTCGGCCAGTAGGTATCCATTCGTGTCCGTGCTATTCATCCGGTTGTGCAGATGCGGGTCCAAAAAATCTTCCATCGTCATTTTTTTCTTTCGAGGTTCACTACCAGTATAATTTAGTAGATTTGGTTAATATTGATATTCTGGTATTTAATATCTTGAAGACTTTAATAAAGTTGTGAAATAAATTATCTCGTAGAAAGCAGTGAAAAATCTAAATGTATATCTAACATTTAAAAGGTTGAGTTATGCAGGCATGGTTTACAAAGTTTTAGTTAAGTACCGCAGCCGCTACATGCCGGAAGCGCCGCCATTCATCAAGTTTAGTTAGTGTGCCGTTTTAACGTTGCGTGACGACATTGAATCGTACTTGTTTTGCAACTTACTTCCAGGTTACATTATTTTGGAAAAATTCAGTAGAACTTTTACCCTGGGGGGGAAGGATGCTCCCGCATGCACAAACTTTTTTCCTAGTTTACTACTACTACTATGATTAATAATACGTATTAGTTTTACAATCACACGTTAAAAATAACTCTCATTCTGTACAGGTTTACGAAATTTTGTTCTATACTGCCATGTTAAAATTTTAGAAAAAAAATGGGATGACAGCGCCACCTGTTGAGCGACTGATCCCCAAATCTAATCAGCACCAGTTTAGGTCTAGATCTAAAAAAATAACAAGTTTAGTTAAATTACGTTCATTAATCCGTGAGAAACAGAGTCCACAAAACTTGTGATACACAAACACAGACAGACAGATATTTACTAAAAACAGTCACCTCATGTTCAGGATATCTCAAAACGTGTGTCGAAAACTGTAGTTCGAAAGTTTTACAAATTGAATATTGTATTTTTATATTGACAACACTGTCTAAAATAAAGAGAATTCTTATATACTTTAACAGTTTTTACACAATAAAATTTAGATCATAATAGGTTTGTAACATGATTAAACAAAAAGTTCCATATACTGTAAGCTTGTCAAAAACTACTACAGTCCAGTATATCAACTAGAATGAACAATACTAATTATCCCACGTGACATTTCACACAGTATAAAAAAGAGTAGGTAAAATTTCATCAGCTATTATACTTTAATTCCTATTTTTTGTTGTTTAAAGGTTTTTTAAATAGTGATTCTTTGTTTTCATTCAAGAAATTTTAAGCACTATTTTCCTAACTTTATTTATTATTTAAACCTAGGATAAGTGCTTTTTTCATCTGTTTCAGGAAAAAATTCAAAACAAATATGTTGTGGCCACCACAAGACTTTCTTTTATATATAATGCTATGCTAACGCACACAATACAAATTATTTATTAAATTATAATTCATTAAAATTATTTTCCATGATGAATGCAGACGATCATTTTTCCCAAACAAGTATGATATTAATTGCCGAAATAAAGTTAATTTTATGCCAACATGAGAAGAGATGAGTTCTTTCGAAAGATACCCATTTTGAAAATTTATTCAACCCTGGAGGTTACTTCCCCCAGGTGGAGTGTTGATTCTCCTACATGCGCACAAATTTTTCTCTAGGTTACTACTACTATTATCAGTAATTCATGTCAGTTTTATAATCATGCGTTTAAAAAAAATCTTGTAAAGTATATTTATACGAAATTTTGTCCTATACTGTCGTTTTAAAGATTTAGATAAAAATGAGATGACAACGCCACCTGTTGAGCGACTGATCCCCAAATCTAATCAGCACCAGTTTAGGTCAGTATCCAACACCAGGTTTGGTTCGTGAAATGCAGCTTTCGCAAAGTTTGTGATAAGCACTTACAGACACACAGATAGACACACATTTTCTAAAAACAGTCATTGTGTTCAGGACATCTCAAAACGTGTAAATCCGTCGAAAACTGGAATTCAAAAATTTTCACGAAACCAATACTTTCTTCTTATATACAGGGTGATCAGTTTAAAAGAGTACCCGTGGGTTTTTCTTATAACCCTTAAATCTGACGATGTGGCAACTATTTTCACATTGAAGTATGATCGTTTGAACCTTGTTTAAGTTTGTGAGACAGTTTCTAACACTGTTGGCTGTTACAGCTTTATTTGTGAGGTAAAACAGAAACGGAGACGCACAATGTTTTTAATCCTGTAATAATTTTATTTTTGAAAAACATAATTTAATTCAATTTTTTTTACATTATCATTCCTCACAGAAAATATTGAAAATGTTCGCCACCATTTTGAATGCAAACATGATTATGTCAAACCAGGTTTTTGACACACTTCGCAGCATTGTTGGTGTTCTTGACGAGATTTCTTCAGTTATGATCCTTTTTAATTCATCGATGTTTGAAGGACTTCTCTGGAAAAGCCTATGAAATAATATTGGGAAAATGATAATGATAATGTAAATATAATGTTGGAATGATCATGTAAAAAATTTTAATTAAATTTTGTTTTTCATAAATAAAATTATTACAGGATTAAAAAAATTGTGCGTCTCCATTTCTGTTTTGCCTCACAAATAAAGTTTTAACAGTCCAACAGTGTTGGAAATTGTCTCCCACACTTAAACAAGGTTCATACAATTATATTTCAGTGTTAGAATAGTTGCCACGTACGTCATATTTAAGGGTAATAAGAAAAACCAAGGGGTACTCTTTTAAATTGATCACCCTGTGTATAGAAGAAAGTAAAGACGGATATGTACAGACCCCACAAGTGTAATATATTATTCGTTGATGTGACACAAGGAAAAGAAAAGCGCAAAGAAGAACGTAAGGAAAAATTATAAAAAGCATAGTATATTCAAAATTAGCACTTTTAAGTATCCAATTCTACATTCATTAGATGAAAAAATAAAACTATATTTCTCATGAAATTTCTAGATTTTAAAAATCTAAAAATAACGACATGAATAATTTGGTCAACGAAGCTGCAGTAATATATTTCAAATTACATCGTTTCTATTTAATTACTGCCATTACCTGACTACCGTAGGTAATGGAAGCATTGTATTATGTCCAAAAATTTCATATTGAGTTTTCACCTAATTTGCATGTTTTAAAATCTCCTGAGTCTAAAAAAGTAGTTTTTAGCAATTGATCAGAATGTGTGTATGTGTGCTATTTTTTAAGAGTCAGTATGAAATTAAAAAGAATTATATATAACTAGTATCGCCCAGTGGTTGAAACTCGACCATTTTTTTGCAAAGCAAGGCAAAGCAAAGTTATTGCCTTGTCCTAAACGCAATTAAATTGCAACAAAGCTGCGGCAATTGTTTGCCGATATGCACTCTAACTGAATCAACAGAGTTTTACTTAATATAACTATTTCTCTCTGTAGATGTTAGCCTTTCCTGAAATGAGAGAAAATCGCAACGTGAAAACGCCCCTTGTTGGGTAATACAGCCCAAAAGCTAATCGGTACCATGTGAAATCAAGGTCCAACCAAATATAAAATTCTGTTAAATTAATTCGATTGGTTCATAAAGTACAGAGTTTGAACTCAAAAAGAAAGATATTTTGCAAAAAGGGTCGGATTGAGTTCCGGAAATTTCAAAACGTGTATTTTTATCGAAAACCGAAAATCTAAAATTTTTCTGAATCTTATATTTTCTACTTATATATGCAAAGGAAAGAATAATAAATCCACTTTTTTAAAAATAAAAATCAGTAGTCAATTTCAGTTAATTGAAATGCAAGGAAATCTCAAAACGTGTAATTTCATCGAAAACCGGAAATCAAAAGTTTTTCCGTATCTTCTACTTGCTTCTCATACCCGCAAAAGCTAGCAATAAATGCACTTAAAAAAAAAAAAAAAAAAAAAAAAAAAAAATAGTCAATTTTAAACGATAAAAGAACCAAATATTTAAATAAATAAATAAAGTCACTTTTTGTTGCCAAAAGACAAATAACAAAGAACATTTGAAGTTTCAAAAATTAAATAATATATATTATTTACATATTAATATACAAACATGAAATTTATCGTACGGCTAATATCTCTTTAAATTACAGCTGACATAAATCAGAAAACAAAAAAAAAAAAAAAAAAAAAAAAAAAAGAAAGAAATTAGATCATAAATAAATAAAAAAATAAAAAAATGATTTCTCATAAATCAAATCCCTAGGAAATCTTTTTTGTGGTTCCACGGACGGCCAGTGACGTCATCACTTCGCTTGCGTATAAGGATGCTATACAAATTACTGTGTCAATGGTTTTATTTGAGTTTTATGAAATTGCCAGATTTAACAACTTTCCAATTTTAGGTATTTTTTAATGTAAAGGAATACGTGTATGAATGGGAAAAATGGGGGAAAATGCATAAAATAAAAGTATTTTTAAATACCTTCCTGACGTCGTAAGAAAATAATATTTGTATTCGCACCTTCCCGCTAACCATACCTTTCGAATGATACCATTTTCAACCCTCTACTCCCATAATTAATATGTTAAAAAGGGACTACAAATTTTATGCTTGCCTATTAATATATAGATAGTGATAGTCAACATAGTTAAAAGTTTTGTATATGTATTAGTTGGTTAGTTCAAGAAAATTGATAGGCATCCTGTATAAATAGCTCAATTTCAGGTCTCGCAAGTGCGTTTCTTTAAAAACGGCTGTATTTTATTTATTTATTTATTTTTTTAAGAACTGAGGACTATTAGTCTCAATCTACGGATTTTTACGACACCAGTTTTACGATAGTTGGGCATTTATCGAAAATATAATTGAATAATTTGAAAGCGATGTTATGATTTGAAAAAAAAAAAAAAAAAAACTTATTGTCCTCCGTACTAAACTAAATACTGCTTTTACCAGAATTTCATTAAAATGTTTCTTACTTTCTTTACTTTTTTTTTTTTTTTTAAACTCGCCGTATTAACCCTTTTTTACTTTCTTCTATATGTAATATAGAGAAAGTATTGGATTCGCGAAAATTTTCGACCTCCGTTTTTTGACGGATCTACACGTTTTGGGATGTCCTGAACACGAATTGATAGTTTTTAAAAAATGTCTGTCTGTGTGTCTGTCTGTCTGTGTGTCTGTCTGTCTGTCTGTCTGTCTGTATCATTTTTTTGTGGACGCTGTATCTCACGAACCAATGAATGAAATTTAACCAAACTTGGTATTTAGTTGCACCCTGACATGAACTGGTGCCCATTAGATTTGGGGATCAATAGCTCAACAGGTGGCGTTGTGATCGCATTTTATGCAAATTTTTAACATGGCAGCATAGGACAAAATTCCGTATAAATGGGCATAATGAGAGTTATTTTAAACTTGTGATTGTAAAATTAATTTGAATTATTGATGATAGTAGTAGTTAACTAGGAAAAAAAAATTGTGCATGGGGGGGCATCGGTTCCCCCCCTGGGGGGGAAGTACCCCCCCGGGGGGGTTAAATTTTGAAGATGGGTATCATTCGAAAGATCTCGTCAATACCTTTAAAACGAATGGTTGAACCATAAATCTGTGATAATTTAAAACAAAGTTATCGATTTTTTTTACTTTTAACAAAAAAAAAAACTTAGAAAAATAATCGTATTTTTTTTTTTTTTTTAAACGAAATTTTACCAAACTTGGTATTTAGTTGGTCCCCGACATAAACTGTTGCTGATTATATTTGGGGATCAATAGCTCAACAGGTGGCGCTGTGATAGCATTTTATCTAAATTTTTAACATGGCAGCATAGGACAAAAATTCGTATAAATGTGCATAATAAGAGTTATTTTACACTTGTGTTTGTAAAATTAATATGAATTATTGATAATAGTAGTACGTAACTAGGAAAAAAATTTTGTGCATGGGGGGGCATCGCTTCCCCCCCGGGGGGGGGGGAAGTACCCCCCCGGGGGGGTAAATTTTGAAGATGGGTATCATTCGAAAGGTCTCGTCAATACCTTTAAAACGAATGGTTGAACTATAGATCTGTGATAATTTAAAACAAAGTTATCGATTTTTTTTACTTTTAACCAAAAAAAAAAAAACTTAGAAAAAAATTCTATTTTTTTTTTTTTTTTTTTTTTTTTTTTAATATTGTTAGTGATTGAATATGTATTAATTTTCAAAAAAAAAAAAAAAAAAAAAAATCATTTTTTTTTTTTTTAAATATTGTTACTGATTGAATATGTATAGGAAAATATAGAAGAAAGTCTTGTGGTGGCCACAACATACTAGTTAAATATCCTTTTGTATGCAATATTTGTTTTCGGTCAACAATTGAGTATGCCAAGTTTTGATAAAAGTGCGTATCACAAAAACAGCTTTAACAATTTTCTTGAAAATTGTTACATAAATTCATTTTAGATATCTTTTATCGTATATTACGTGGTTTTTACAGAAAAATTAACAGTCATTCTAATTAGGTAGGTTAGTTTTAGATCTCGGAAAATGGTGTTTCAAAATATAGCTCTACCGATTCTTTTTTTTTTTTTTAACTAGCTATGTAAACTGTGTTTCATATGTTTTTACACGTGTACCACCGTAGTTGCCAACTTAGCACTTTTTTGTTATCGAAAAATATTAATAAACAATTTTATTTAATCAGTGAAAACTGTTACAGTTCAGTGATTAAATAAATATTTCTATTAAATTTTATTAAATAACAAATTATAAACGCATTTATCTGTTTTAATGTTTGTTGACTTGTTTTGATGAAAGGATTAGACATAGATGTAACTTTTGTCGATGCCAAAATTTTTGATATTTTGATGAAGCGATGTACTGAAAAAATGGAGAAGAATAGTTAAGCTAATTTAAAGTGATGGCCGTAGATATTGCACTGTGAATACAATTCACCCAGGAATCAGGTTCTGACTTTTAAATGCTTTATTTACCTTAAATTCGTCACAAAAATATTCTTGATTACGTTATCCAATACTATAGAGTTACAGCAGAAAGTATTTTTCAAAACATCAAGATAAAAATATTCATTTATGAATAAATGGATGAAAGGACAGATGGATGGATGAATGAATGAATCGATGAATGGACACGGGAAGTTTTTGAGAGAACGCACAGCTTCTTTTTTATCCAAGCGCAGCGGCAAAAGTGATGAAAGTTTGGCTCATTAACTTCACATCAAAACCACAAGATCTGTCGCCAAACTTCATTCTGACAGGCAGAAAGAACAACATCCACTTTTTTCAGTTGCGGATAAATCAGTACATCTTTTAAAAATATATTGGCGATTATTTTCTTAGCCAAAAAAACCGTTATCAATTCGTGAGAAGATTGGAAAAGCACGCTGAAACTCAACCACAAAAATTTATGGTTGAAAGCCTTATTCTAAGTCTTTAATCGATACAAAGTACATAATTTCTATTTAAAGAGTGGATCTGGTCTGTTTTTATGTTCAAAATGACACATCAGGAAATATTTTATTCTATTTTATTTTACTGAGATGAAAAGATTTGCCCTCCACAGAACATTATGCGAGTGAAATCACATCTCTTACTTCTATTTTTATTTATTGAAAGAAATAGAGAGAGAATGACTTTGATCCTTTGCAAGAAGAGAAACCGCAGATATTAGCTCGCCTTTTATAAAGATAGAAAATGAATTGGAAAAGAATTAAATTTTGAAATCTAATATATAATTTAGAATATATGATTTTCGATATCACAGTATCAGCTTTCTAATACAAAATAAATTTTTGGGGTTTACTTTGTTAGGTCAATTTTATGTCTTTTGATCACATTATCTCCCAAAAATGTAGATAATACGCGTAATCATATATTTAACAAAAAGAAGAAATTTTTTCAACTCGTCTCTAACGTTCTAAGATTTCTCACATTAAAAGTATTATTATCTCTAATAAAAACTTTTCTATTTTAGAACCATTTTAGAGGATAAAAACTCATTTTTCCAAATTTCAAAAGCTTATAATAATAATTTTCATATAAAACTTATAAATCTTTCACGATTCATTTATGATTCAAAAGAAAATATAATTTTATCGATTATCTTTCATCTGCACTCATTCAAGAAAATCTTTTACTTTATAATACAAGGTGTTTTTTAAGGGGAAGGTATTCCGCACTGCATTAAAATTTCATTGGGCAGCTTTACAGATTTTTCTGAAAGGTTTTGTCATTCACTATAAAATCAAAGTATTCTCATTCTATAAAACTTATAAAGTGACGTAGAAACTTTTATTTTCATTTGTTCTAAAAAATAAAGTTAAAAATTTCGTGTTTAATTTATAGACGATTTCTCAATTTAAACATGGATATTGTTACAAAATTGTAAATAATTGCAAATAATTCTTTCAAAGAGGCTTAGTTAGTTGATAAAATGCTAATTTTGTGCATTTCTAGTCGTTTTAGCATTAAAATAGCCTAATTTACCCTTAAAAACGCATTAAAAAGCTCCAATAAGGCAGGTAATATATTTGGCGAAAAATTTGGCGAGTTTTGCCCTCCTTGGTGATTTTTTTGGCGACCTTGGCGAGAAAATCCTTATTAGGGATATACCAAATATGGAAGCTCTAATCTCATTGGCTGATGAGATACGGAAATTTCCGGAACTTTCCACAGTTATCTACAGGGGTATATAAGGGCTGTTTTTTTCGCCAAGGCGGTCAGTTCAGTTCAGTCTGAGATCAGAGTCGGTCAGTTTCGTCAATGCTTGCATTGCTTTGAGTCTCTTTGAAAGAGACTTGCTTTAAGTGTTATTGCTATACAGTTTGTACTGTGGATTTGCTATTGACAGCTGTTGTTAAAGCTGTGTTTACTGGTTGAATTGAAGTTGATACTTGTTTTATAGACCTGTATTTTTCTGGAACTTTCTGTGAATAAATTACTGAATTTTTGTACGTTTCGCCTTTCATTCTCGGACAACTCACGAACCTCCAAGTACTCAACAATATGATACTACAAAAGCTATATATTTTACATGAATGGTGTGTAGCTCCTTAGAGATTCTTCGGATTGTTTTCGTATTATTCAGTAATAAAATTAATTACTTCATTCCAGAAAATTAAAAAAAGCGACATAATTTTTTTTTTTTTTTGTGTGTGTGTGTCCAATAACACTATTCGGCATGAAAATTACTTCTGACACCATTTCAGCATATTCATATGTAAAATGACCTCCTGAATCCAAATATGACGCCCGTTTTGCCCCATCACCCACCGTTTTTTAGGAACGGTCCCCTATTTTTATCATTTTTCGGAGATTTTTTGGCTATAAATTTGATTTTTAGATACCTGTCAAAACAACACAAAAAAAAATAAAACTGATTGTAACGCATTGCTAAAACTAGCACAAAAATGTTGCAATACATGTTAAGATCCAGTAAGAAACAAAAACAATATAAATTACTTACGCCCACTTGAGTAAAAAATGACCATTAAACATGACGGAGAAAATAAGTAAAGGACCACAGAAATAATAATTGGAATAAAAATGGATTAATAATTGAAAAAAAAAAAAATACTTAACAATAGAAGTATTATCTCATCAGGAAGCATGTACTTCATAAAGCTGTGAAAGCTGCAACGATCGTGTAAAACAATATAGCTAACAACAGCAAATATATATCGTTCATGCCTCGATCGAGCAGCAAAACCATTTTGAATGAGAAATGAAATAAAATATTAAATCAAATCATCAAGGAAACCAGAAAGAAAATTAGAAAAAAACAGAGTAACCACATGTAAAACTTTCAAACAACATTGGAAGTTGCCATCATATTAATGAAATTAAAAATAAATGCTATGCAAACATCGATTAATAATTAACATCTGAGCATTTTCATTAACGATAAAATTCACTGTGTAATTATCTAATAAGTTAGTTAAAATTAAATTTTTTCATAAATCAATGAACTTTAAAACCTTTATGGAAAGGAATTAATGACAGCAAAAATTAATACAGCAGTGAGCCAGCGCCATCTAGCGTGTAGCTAGATAAACAATAATAAGTCAGTTAAATTAGTTCAGGTTTAAACAAGCAAATGCGATTAGGATTATTAGTTATAGAAGAAGTTTTAACTTAATGAATTAAGTGAATTTGTGACACCATTTAATTAATTAGTTTTATTTTTATGTAGTTGATCTTAATAATGTTAAACCTAAATTAAGTAATCTTAATGTTAAAGATATATATATAAAGTTACAATAAATTTCAATATTTATATTAACCAAAAACTTCAATACAAATAAGATGTAATAATTAGAAGTTAAGGCTAATGTATTTACAATATGCAAAAATAAAATAATTTCACTTTACATGATTTAATCAATATCTCTCTACAACTTGTAAAAAATTATTTAATCCTAGAAAATTTTCGAAACACTCTATCTTCGAACATCTATATATTCATATTTCACTAACTTATTTAATCTAAAAAATTAAAATAAGATTCCGTTAAGAAATAAAAATTATCTGATTTTCTTCTATTCATATCAAAATAGAGTTCGTATGGACCCACTTTTTTCCAGAGACTTTCACCAACATTTTCTAACTTATATATATATATATATATACAGAGTGTTTCAAAACTCATGGGCAAAAATTTTAGGTGTGGTAGAAAACATCTAAACAAGCCATTTTCACCATACAATGCATGGGTGGAGAGAAAGCGGTGACCGCCAGAGGGCGCTGTAATGAAAAGCATAAAGCGCGCGTTTTCTTACAGATCGTCATTTCTACCGTGGATTTCAGCAGGCATTGCGACATACAGTAATCAGGGAAATACGGACATGCATTTTATGTATGGTCTGGCGAATGGAAATGCTCTGGAAGCCGCAAGACTGTTGTCGTATTTTTCAGTCTGGCACGTGTCGTCTCAGGAAACGCTGCCTGTACAGTCTTGCGGCTTCCAGAGCATTCCCATTCGCCAGACCATACATAAAATGCATGTCCGCCTTTTCCTGATTACTGTATGTCGCCATGCCTGCTGAAATCTACGGTAGAAATGACGATGTGTGAGAAAACGCGCGCTTTATACTTTCCATTGTACCCTCTAGCGGTCACCGCCTGCTCTACTGGTGAAAATGATTTGTTTAGATGTTTTCTACCACCTCTTAAATTTTTGCCCATGAGTTCTGAAACACCCTGTGTATTATTTTTTTTTTATATAAGAAAAATTACTGCAGAAAATTTGTAGTAGTGAAAATCAAGGAAATATAAGGGCTGTATAAACCTTGAATAATATAAAGCATTTAAATGTTTAGACATTTTTAAAACGCAAACAATATTTGTAATATTTCTGAATGTTATTATCTGAAAAACTTTCTTTACAATAAAAATAAAAATACTTATGCAAAAATTGTATAATGAACATATAAAAACTATAATTTTTATTGATATTTGAAATTTAAATAGATTTAATTAAATTGCGAAAAAGTTTTTTTTTTTGAATATGAAGAAAAGTATTGAAAAATACGATATAAGATATATTCATATATCATCTCTCAGTGATTCATTGAATCGGATGTTCTAAATTATACTTATTTGAATTTAATCAAAAAGCGGTTGTCAGATTTGATAAAGTGGCTTCATTAAAGCACTATTCTAGACATTCACATATCATATTTTTGACGTTCTTAATAAAATATTTAGACGGAAATGTATAGAAGACACATACACGTACATATATATAATTCATCATAACAATGATCGAACACCAAAAAGCAGTGATGCCAGATTGAGGATTTTGTCCTCATTTTGGGGATTTTTGAGAATTCTGGGGACAATTTTGGGAACCAAATGTTTGTGGGGACTTTTTGGGGGAATTCTAAAATCTTTGGGGAGAAATCTGGGGAGTTCAATTTTCTGTCAATGTAATGATTTATCCCTACGACTAGGGACTTTCAATAGCTTTATTGTTATTTGGGGATTTTTTTCAAAATTTGCCTTCATTTGGGGAAAAATCTAAACTGTCTAGGGCTTAAATCTGGTTGATTTTTTTTTTTTTTTTTTTTTTTTTTTTTTGAAATTTTTTTAATTTTCCCTTTTTAGTAAAAATCAAGTTGGGGATTTTTTCGAAAAAAAAAACCCTGATTTGCGGAAAATTGAAGACTTGTTTGGGGAAATAATTTTCGACCATCTGGCATCACTGCCAAAATAGGAAGACGGGAATGCACAAACAAAAAACCACATGTGGATATGAAGCTTTATACAAACCAAAAGATACTTAAAAGTTAATATAAATTAAACTAGTTGGCATATGGTGGACTCTACTCAGTTCCCCATAATATGTATGTTTTCATAAATTTTTAGTACGGAACGTATTATATTCATGCAAAGAGAAAGGAATTTGACCATTCGCTGGACACACTGATAGAATGAAATCCCCACCTAACAGGCTACCCACCGTCCAATTCAATATATTTACCTTATTCTAATAAGGTAAATTCTATTAAGGTTTATTCTAATAAGGTAATTCTATTAATTTATTTTAGTGGGGTCAGTTTCGTAGTTCCGTTTTCATGCAATTCCGTACTATTCCCATTGCAACAATCCCCAAACTGCAAATTTATATGGAATATCGCCCAATTTTGCTATGTTCATAAAATCTTAAATTTCGAATAACTTACGAAATTTTCAAATTAGAATATTTGTAGTCAATGATGTTCAAACAAGCATCATAAATGTCATTTTAGAAATAGTCTGATACATTTATGATGCAAATATCCCTCAAAATGGACGTTTATGCGAAATTTTGCGCTATTCTACATGTTAAGTAAATCGTAAATTTCCAATAACTTACGAAATTTTCAAATTAGAATATTTGTAGTCAATGATGTTCAAACAAGCATCATAAATGTCATTTTAGAAATAGTATGATACATTTATGATGCAAATATCCCTCAAAATGGACGTTTATGCGAAATTTTGCGCTATTCTACATGTTAAGTAAATCGTAAATTTCCAATAACTTACGAAATTTTCAAATTAGAATATTTGTAGTCTATGATGTTCAAACAAGCATCATAAATGTCATTTTAGAAATAGTCTGATACATTTATGATGCAAATATCCCTCAAAATGGACGTTTATGCGAAATTTTGCGCTATTCTACATGTTAAGTAAATCGTAAATTTCCAATAACTTACGAAATTTTCAAATTAGAATATTTGTAGTCAATGATGTTCAAACAAGCATCATAAATGTCATTTTAGAAATAGTCTGATACATTTATGATGCAAATATCCCTCAAAATGGACGTTTATGCGAAATTTTGCGCTATTCTACATGTTAAGTAAATCGTAAATTTCCAATAACTTACGAAATTTTCAAATTAGAATATTTGTAGTCAATGATGTTCAAACAAGCATCATAAATGTCATTTTAGAAATAGTCTGATACATTTATGATGCAAATATCCCTCAAAATGGACGTTTATGCGAAATTTTGCGCTATTCTACATGTTAAGTAAATCGTAAATTTCCAATAACTTACGAAATTTTTAAATTACAAAATTCATAGTCCAGGATGTTCATGCCATTATCCTAAATGATATTTTAAAAGTGGCCTGACATCTTTACGATGAAAATATCCCTCAAAATAGACGTTTATGCGAAATTTTGCCGTATTCTGTCATTAACATGGCAGAATACGGCATTAATACGACAGGTTATTATAATACATTCCTTATATTAACACGGCAGTGATGATTACAATACTTTCTTACACATGCATGTTTGGAAAGAAAAAAACATCCCTTTCATCCAAAGAAATATGTTGCTTCGTGTTTTCAACAAACTAATGAAAAAAAAATAATATTGATGCATGTGCTATTTTATTGCTCGATAAGTCGATAATTTTGCTTTAAATTATCACAGATCTATGGTTTAACCATTCGTTTTAGAGTTACTAACGATTTGTTATGGAAGAAACCGATATTGAAAATTTACACCTGTCTGGGGGGGATGGGGGATTTCTTCTCCCCTGAGGGAAAGCGATTCGCCTACATACGCATATGTTTACGCATTACATACGCATTTCGCATATGTTTTTTCTCGTTTACTATTACTGTAATCAGTAATTTATATTAATTTCATAATTATTCTTTAAAAATATTTCTAATTATGCACATTTATGCGAAATTTTGTCCCATAATACCATGTAAAAAATTTTGAAAAAAAAAAAAAAATTGAGGGATTGATCCCCAAATGTAATCAGCACCTGCTTAAGTCAAAGTCCAACTAAATACAAAGTTTGATTGAATTTCGTTCATTGGTTCGTAATACACAGTGTCCACAAAATCTTTCATACACACAGAAAACATTTGGGAGAATTGTGTTCGTGACATCTCAAAACGTGTAAACCCATCGAAAACCGAAATTCAGATATTTTCACGAATCCAATACTTTTCTTTTAATGTATTTAGATAAAAAATAAAAAGTATCTATTTTTACATGTTAGACTAAGCTTTTTATTGTTGTAAAATATGAATGAATAATTGAAAGCGTAAGATAAGATTTATTCCAATATAAAATACATTAAATTTGTAAAGTAATATAGATGTCTCAAATGATAGAGTTATTTAAAATAAGTTCTCTTGAGAAATAAATTCTCAGTTAAAAATTTCAATTAATCGAAAAAAAATATGTACTTTGCCTTTAAAGTATCAGAAAATATATAGATTTTTTTTTCGTTAATAGATAAGGAATAGCTTTATTACTTCCAATTTCCGTTAAATTATTTTCGGAAAGTATAGTTATTTGACTATATGCACGCACTTTTCAGTTCATAATAAAATTATCATAGTTACCGCAATTAGCCTAACTTCCTGAAGAAAAGAAAAATTGCATTAATTTCCCTATCATTTAGTTTAATTATCATAATACATTTTAACTTAAGTACTTATGTTATAAATGATATTATAAATTGCTGCTAAAGAGAAAAGGTTTCTTTTTAGTTCCCCATCATACTATAGGTATGGGGAATTTAGGTAATCGTGAAAAATTTCGACCTCGGTTTTTTGACTTTTTTACACGTTTTAGTTCCCCATCATACTATAGGTATGGGGAACTTAGGTAATCGTGAAAATTTTTGACCTCAGTTTTTTGACTTTTTTACACGTTTTCAGGTGTGAGGAATCCGAAAATGACAAAATTTATATGGTGTCTGTCTGTAGGGTGTCTGTTAGTCAGTTAGTCCGTTAGTCCGTTAGTCCGTTAGTTTGTTAGTCTGTGTACACGATATCTCAAGAACAAATTGTCGCAGAGAGGTCAGATTAGTTTTAAAATATTACTTTCGACACTGGCAAGAACCCTATTCATTTGCAACATTCGATTTTAAAAACTTCGTAAGCTATTAGAAATTTACGATTTTCTTAACATGGAAGAATAGGACAAAAATTCACTTAAACGTGCATTAAATGGAAACTTTTAAGTGTAAAAATGCCAGACCAGTTTTAAAATATCCGTTTTGATGCCAGAATGAACATCAGTAACTATAAATATGCTACTTTGAAAATTTCGCAAGTTATTGGAAATTTACGAATTTCTTAACATGGCAGGATAGGACAAAATTTCACATAAACGTCAATTTTGAGCGATATTTTCATTGTAAAGATGTCAGACTACTTTTAAAATATTATTTAGGACACTGGCATGAATATTAATGACTATGAATTTTCAAATATAAAAATTTCGTAAGTTATTGGAAATTTACGAATTTCTTAACATGGCAGAATAGAGCAAAATTTCACATAAACGTCAATTTTGAGGGATATTTTCATCGTAAAGATGTCAAACCACTTTCGAAATATTACTTAGGTTACTGGCATGAATATCATAGAATATGATTTTTCCAATTTAAAAAATTCGTAAGTTATTTGGAATTTACGATTTACTTAACATGTGAGAATAAGGCAAAATTGAGCATAAACTTCCATTTTGAGGATCATAAATACATTAGACAACTTCAAAATTACATTTATGATATTTTCTTGAACATGATTGAATACAAATATTCTAATAGGAAAATTTCTTAAATTATTCGTAATTTACAATTTTATCAACATAGCGAAATTGTAATTTTTTCATATAAATATGAATTTTGAGGATTATTGCATTGGAAATAGTAGCATGAAACATAAACAACGGAATTGACACTGAAAAAATAAATTAATAGATTAGAATAAGATAAATATATCGAAGTGAACGATGGATAGCCTATTAGGCGGGGATTTCTTTCTGTCATTGTGTCAAGCTTTGGTCAAATTATTTTTTTTTTTAACATAATGAAATATGTCTCGCACTAGTAATTTATGAGACCATAAATATGGTGGGGAACTGAGCAGAGTCCACCTATGCCAACTAGTTTAATAATGTACATGTACACACGGCCTTTAAAAGATGTATATATGTTTTTCTGCTTGTTCAAGTGAATTGATAATATATTAATAAAATAGGAAACAAGAATGAAAAATCACATAAATATCGCAGATTATAGAACAATTTTCAACTGTTTTAACCTATTATAACTCTAAAAAGAATTCATCACCTTCATGGCAGTTTTAACAGATATTGCTTTAAATTACAGAGCAGAAATCTTTCAAAATTACTTTCATAGTTTTATTTTCAAAGAGGAAGTTTAAAATAGATTTATTTTCATTTTTCTTTCTTTCTTTATTTATTTACTTTTTGGCCCTGTATATGTTCTAAAATTTACTTATGCATGAAGTAGTGTGTTAAAAATTTAGTAGTGTACAAAAAAGAAAAAAAAAATACCTCATAATGCAACTGAAAGTGCACTGCATGCAATTTACATTTTACTTCTCATTTCATTTGCGTATTTTTTTGTTACTCTGTGAATCACTCATTAATTCTGATTATACTGTGTTCTATACGAAAAAAATTTTTTTTTTACTTTCCGAAGACTATAGTGAGGAAAGTATTGTAATCATGTCAAAAATCCGAATTTGAGATTTTGATGTTTCTATACGTTTCGAGATCCCCTGAGTCCGTTTTCACAATTTTTGCGATGATGTATGTATGTGTGTGAGTGTGTATGTGTGTGTGTGTATGTGTGTGTGTATGTCTGTGAGAGAACACGCTAGCGTCTAAACGCTTTGTTCGAATAAGCTGAAAATTGGTACGTGTATTGTAAGTCACCATAATACAAACCCTGTTGATTTTGGTGAATCTAGCACTTATAGTTTTTTTACAGGGACACCAGGAAAAATTCTTTATCATTATGGCCTATAGGGCCAAATTTTTAAAAGTGCGATAGCGTCTAAACGCTTTATTCATCTGAGCAAAAAATTTTTTCATATGTTTTAGGTCACAGTTGCACAAACTGTATAGATTTTGGTGAATTTGGCTCTTACAGTTTTTTTTACAGGGACACAAAGAAAAATTCTTTATCATTCTGGCCTATGGGACCAAATTTTTAAAAGTGCGATAACATCTAAACGCCTTATTCAATTGAGCTGAAAATTTATGTGAATATTATAAATCACTGTTGCATTAACTATAAGCATTTTGGTGAATCTAGCATTTATAGGTTTTTACAGGGACACAACGAAAAATTCTTTATCATTATGATCTATGGGCTCAAAGTTCAGTAGTGTTAAATAAAACATCGTGTACTATATGGAGAAAAATGCTCAAACACTCTATTCTGGTTTTCTCTCTTTTGTTTGTTTAACAACTGCTCTTTCTTTACTTTATCTACAAAACTGTTAATTCTCAATGTTCGGAAAATCGAGTGGAGTCACTCCAGAATTTTTTTAATGTAAATAATCTATGTAATTTCTTCTTTAGTACATTTTCTTTAATCCTTTCATTCGCAGTGTTCCCGCTGATGGAACACCTAATTTTAATTCTCAAGTGCAAAAACTCATCCCGGAAATTTTTTAGTAAAAATTTACATTTATAACGTAGCAGAAAAGTCCCTTTTTTTAAACTATAAAATTTAAAATTTCTTTTATTTTAATTTTGTTCGGAAATTCCGGTGGGAGTGTAATTTAAATGATCCGAATTACCCTGCGCCGCAAAGGGTTAAAGTAATGATGTTAAAATGTACATCTAATAGAACGTGAAGTATCCAAATTTCTTTGTGATTATAAGAAGTATTCATTTTAACTGAAGAGATATTATATGGAACCTGAATAACACATGTAATTTTAGGAAATTCTAATAATGTTTTTCGAAAATAAGAGAAAGCGCAGATGGATAAAACAATTCATAAATATCTTTTACTTTTTACTTTCTTCTATATGCATATATAGAGAAAGCATTGCATTCGTGAAAATTTTCGAACTCCAGTTTTCGATGGATTTACACGTTTTGGGATGTCCTGAACACGATTTGACTGTTTTTAGAAAATGTTTGTCTGTCAGTCTGTGTGTGTATGTATCACAAATTTTGTGGACGCTTTATCTCAAGAACCAATGAACGAAATTTAACCAAACTTGGTATTTAGTTGGACCCTGACATAAACTGGTGCTGATTAGATTTGTTGGACAATTGCTCAACAAGTATTGCTGTTATCGCAATTTTTCTAAATTTTTAACATCGCAGTATAAGACAAAATTTCGTATAAATGTACTTAATGATAGTTATTTTAATCGTGTGACTGTAAAATTCATATAAATTATTGATAATAGTAGTAGCTAACTAGGAAAAAAATTTTTTTGCATGAGGGAGCATCGCTCTCCTCCCCCCCCCCCCTCCCCGAGAGAAAATTTTCAATATAGATATCTTTCGAAAGATCTCCTCAATACCTTTAAAACGAATGGTTGAACTATAGATTTGCGATAATTTAAAACACTAGGGGGCTCTGCTCCCTGCTCGCTCCGCTCACCAACCCCCAAGGAAGGCTTTCCCCCACCCCGACTTGCTTCTCTCATTAACCCCTGCTGGATTCTACCCGACTATTCTCAACTTTGCCTTTCATTGAATTGGAATATTAATAATACATAATACAACAGAAAAGTTTAACAATATTATAGAAATCCACCATATTTGGTATCACATTGAAATACACAATATTTAATATTATATCGTTTCTAGTATGTGAAAAATCTGTCTTAACGTTCGACAATTTAATAACAATTTGCCATTATTTTGAGAGAAAACATATGTTAGACAGCTAGACACACAAAATAAACAACGATAGCACTAACTGTTTAGAACAGAGAGAAATTCTTACCATCTAAATGATTTAGCGTTACAGCTTTGGTATACGATCAACTTGTTTTAAATTTTTGTCACTGTTTGACGATGAATTTTTCGGGTATTAATGCTTGATTAAAGAAATTATGAACTTATTTTTTCTAATGCCTATATTTTTTACTATTAAATTTTTTTAGTTAATTTAGGGCAATATGTAACACTCTGCATTTATTTCCAATGTACAGCAAGGTTTAAAATGGTGCTTACAACAGTAAAGATGCAACATTTAAAGTGCATTTTTCCTAGAATATGATTTAGTCGGATCCATTGAAAATAAATATCTTATGTGATTATTGCAATTATTTTAAACATTTCATTAGTAGCAGTACGACAGGACAATTTTTTTCAGATAGCGATTTTGCATTGTCGCCATGAATTTGCCAAGATGCCCGTCAATATCTGATTTTACCACTTCTTAAACTATATTAAATACTAAGTTGAATCGGAAAAAAAAAATCACATTTTTCGAAACCTACTGATAAGTGAAAAATTCATCCTTGATTATATTCTAATAACGAATTCTCGGTTTGGAGTATTCGAGATAGACCATCATCATTCATAAATTGGATGGCTTTTGAATATTTTTTGACAATTTGAATAAATATTCATGATCACTCCTGAATACTTGTTGGCGATATCTTCTGAATAATTATTATTGTTGGCGATATCTACTGGCATATATTGATCATGACATCTTAATAGTTGTTGGCGATATCTCCCGAACTTGTGTTAATGATGGCTTCTGAATATTTGTTGGCTACATCTTCTGGATATGTACTGATTACACCTTGATTTTTTTACATATATATTATATAATATTGAATTTAGAAAATAAAAAATGCGTGTGGAGAATGAAATGTAATGATATTGGATAATTTAATTTATAGAGACATCAATGGTACAGGAAAAACTACTTTAGCCATTTTCTTTCTAATAATACGGATAATATTTTACCTGGAGATATTTTGTACATTTAGACCAAATAAGAAATATTCTTCTTTTTTTCTCACTTGAATTAAGTTAAAAAAATATTTAAAATAAAATTGAAAAAAAAAAAAAAAAAAAAAATTGTGCTAAAGCAATGGTACAGTTTAACCTCTTGGCGAAATTTTAAATTTGGCACCGAAGTAGCTTAGACTTTTCTCGCAAAAATCTTGACATGCATAACTGAGATAGATAATTTAAGTCATCGTCAAAATAAATGAAAAATTTAAAATCTGCCAGTGAGATCCTGTATTATGTGCAACTAAAATATTTTAGCAATGCAGTTACTTCATTCCATTACATGGAAAAATAGACAAAAAAAAAAAAATAAAAAAAAAGTCCTGTTGTATTAAATTAAATTCTGTTTTCTGCAAAGTTTTACATCAATGCTTAAAAAACAAAAATAGGTTGCGAATTTTATTATTATTATTATTATTATTGCTCTATTTTATAATTTTTTTTTTTTTTGTACTTACGTATTAACGCCACAGCAGCAGAAGTTGCGCTAATGCGCCAATAAAGAGCAATCTTGTTGTTCGCACACAAGAGACATAGGGGGACAGCGAGACATCTTTTGGAATCTTATTTATCAGAGTTCATATGGCGACAGCATCAGGTGAAAGATAATAGAGACAGTTTTGAATCTATGTTAAACTCTATATCGGCCCATTTTCCACCGAATCAGATTGACTACTTTGTTTTAAATAAAGTGTTTTGAATTTTAAATAAAGTATTTTATTTTATGATTTGTCGCAAAAATTTTAGGTGTAGATTGACTGCGCTTGATCTGTAGCCGCGGTGGCGTTAATACGTAAGTATATTTGGAACAACTTCAGTACAACGCCACAATGATATTCGGCGATTTTTTGTTGGCGATTATGGCTAAATCATAAATCTAAAAATCATAAACGATAAATAATAAAATCATAATCGAAATCATAAATCATAAAACATAAAATCATGAATCCAAAATAAACAACATATAGGCTGCCATATTATATCGCAAACAGTCCAGAACCACATCGTTATCGTTCAAAACGGCGCCAAAGAAAAATCGCCAAATTCAGCTGTGGGGCTATACTGAAGTTATACCAATTTCTGGGCTTAACCTCTAATTCTATACCAATCGTTGTTTAACATAATAATCATATTCATTACTAAATCTTTTTCGCCTAACGTTAAAATAAAAACTAATAATATAAACTAAACTAATAGTATAAACTTAACTAATAATATAAAATAATAATATAAACTAAATTAAAAATATAAACTAATTTTCATTTCATTTTTATTAAATTTTTACTCAGTATTTTTTAAATATCGGTTATTTTCATGTTTTGCTATTCTAAATATTTTTTTTCTTCTCTCGAGCATCTCAAAGATGCCAATTTTTCAATTTTTCTTATTTACACCATTGATCTCATTTTAATTTTCCTGAGAAAAGCGACATCAGAAACACAGAAAAAAACGCCATAAGAGAAACTTTTCACTCCGGTGGCAAAAAGAGTACCTTTATAAACCCGACGTTTTTCGTTATAACTTCGTTAATTAAAATGATAGAAATTTCTAAGCAGCTGAAATGCCTTCCTTGAAGCAGTCGGAATACACTGATACCTCTCATGATGCAGAGCACTTTGCCCTCCGCGAGAAGATGCTGTCGCAGACAAAAAAAATTGACGCCAGCGACAGTTACTTTTTTTTAATATATAGAGAAAGTTATCGATTTTTTTTTTTTTTTTTTATCTTTTAACGAAAAAAACTTGGAGGGAAAAATCATTTCTTCTGATTTGCAAAAAATGGACATCTTTTGGCATTTAGCGGTAAAATAATTCTGTCAGATAAAAATCGTCTGCATTTATAATGGAAAATAATTTGATAATTTAATAAATAAATTGTGTTAAATAAATTTTGTGTAAAATTGTATAGGAAAGTCATGTGGTGGCCACATCATACTAGTTTGGGAAGTTATGAAAATGCATAGCGTAATTATATGTGATTTTCTGCGTATATTAATTTCATTATATGAATTCTTTCGTGTAAATCAATTATTAGTAATCAATTATTATCGTAGACCTGTAAATCAATTATTAATGTTTATTATGCAACATTCTATAGAAAACATGCTTACGGACATGTAGTTAATGTATGGTTATTTCGTTTTGTGCAGCAATAAACATATTAAAATGTGTTTGAAAGAAATAACTCTGAAAGACTGCAATGTATTTAAAAACTTTTCTGAGTCCCTACACAAAAATGCTGCTATTCATATCATTTGCAACATCAAACACTCTACAAAACGGCTTAAATAACATTTTAGTTATGGTGAATGTTATATTGATTAAGCAGTAAATACATTAAATTCAGAGTATTCTAAAATTATTTACGGAATTTAGACCACAATGGGTAGGCCAGTGACACATACCGAAGACATAAATGATTTTCAACGTTTTAGGGAAGTTTTGTTAAACTAGTATGTTGTGGTGGCCACCACAAAACTTTCTTCTATATTTTGTCAATACAAATTCACGTAGTACTATATATATATATATATATATATATTAAATTTTTTACTTATTGGAATTAATTATTTTCCTTGATAAAGGCAGATGAATTTCATATCATATAAACATAATACTAAATGCACTTAATGTACAAAGGAAGTCAATTTTATGTCAACATCTGAGCATATACTTTTTTTTAACGTTAAAAAAAAAAAAAAAAAAAAAAAAAATGTATATATATATATGAAATTATAATATATGTTTTCAGTCATTTAAAAGTTGAAAATATGTAACAAAAATAACTAAAAAAAAACTTACGAGAAAATTAACAAATGTGAAACAAATCATAAGTAAAACTTACAGCGAAAACGTAAAATAAATTATTTAAACTGTCAAAAAATTCCCCGTATGACTTTAGACATACGTGTGGGTTAAAACATACTTTTAATTGATCAAAACTCACCCTATAGGTAGACAGTTTAATAAAAAAGCACATATATGGCTAAATTCAATATGGATAAAATAAAATGAATAAAATAATATGGAACAGACAAAAAACTTATATGGATTAGGCAGAAAATTTATCAAACATTTATACAAACAGTAGCATGTATTTCATAAGATCTCCAGCGAGACAACTAACCAAAATACGAAACAATCGAAAACATATTACAACGCCATCTATATTAAATTAAAGAAATTAAAACAATAAATAAAGTTATTATAGCTAAATTTAATCGAAAAATAAGGAATATTTAAAAAGGAAAATTAAAAAAATCATTTATATTTCAAATGTTTTAAATTATATATATATATATATATAACTTAGCTTTAAATTATCACATTTATATGGTTCAGTCATTAGTTTTAAAGATATCGACGAGTTTTTTTGAAAGCTATCCATATTGAGAATTTCCATCCGTAGAGGGGGGGGGGGTATTTCTTTCCCCGCAATGCTCCTACATAAAGACGAATTTTTTCCAGTTTATAACTACTAGTATCAACAATTCACATTAGTACCACAATCATTCGTTGAAAATAACTCTCATTATGTACATCTATCTGAAGTTGTTAGCGTTATGCCATAGATGAGGCACGAAACAAAGTTTGATGCGACATGCGACACGCGCCTAACATTTATACAGAATTCTGCCTATGGTGCCATTATATAAATTATGAAAAAAATGGAACGACAGCGCCACTTGTTGAGTGATTTATCCCAAAATGTAATCAGCAACAGAAATTTATGACACACTCACACCCTAAGACACAAACATATTGAAAGACAAACATTTTCTAAAAATGATCAAATCGTATTCAGGATATCTCAAAACGTGTAAATCCATTATAAAAGGGAGGTCGGAAACTTTCATGAACCGAAGTATAAAAGTAAGAGGTATGGAAGTATCGAATGCATAGAAGTAAGTAAAATAATAATAATAAAGTTATGGTTATTGTAACAGATTGTGTAATTCGCGCTTTTTTCAACAATCATTATTACTTTCTTCTATATTCAATAGAAGAAAGTATTGGATTCGTAAAAATTTTCGACCTCGAGTTTTTGATGGATTTACACGTTTTGAGAGCTGTAGAACACGATTTGACCATTTTTAGAAAATGTCTGTCTGTGTGTGTGTGTGAGACAAAATTTTGTGGCAACTGTATCTTTTAACTACTGCACAGAATTTCATACAAATTGGTATGTACTTGCACCTTGACACAAATTAGTGCCTATCAACTTTTGGTAAAAATTGTCTTACAGGTTGCGTTGCCATCCCGCTTTTTCTAACTTTTTAACATGGTGATATAGGACAAAATTTTGTATAAATGTGCATAAAGAGAGCAGTAATCATTATGAAATTTACAAGAATTATTTATACTAAAGTCAACTGGGAAAAAATTATGGTTATTGTAACAGATTGTGTAATTTGCGCTTTTTTCAACAATCATTATTTTTAAATGTAGTGAAATTCGTTTTACTTACTTATTTATTTATTATTATTATTATTTTGTCGCTGAAATATGTTACGAAATAATATGATTTGAAAATGATGGCTCAGGTATATCGAGAATGCCTCACAGCCCCGTGAAAACAGTTTGGCAAGAATAGATTAAAATAAAGCTTAATTAAATTAAAATTACAAAAACATATTCAATATACGCATCTGCAGTTTTTTAATAAATTACATGAATAAAAGTATTTGCATTTTTCGTTTAAAGAAAATTTCCCTTAAAAAGTAAAAAAGAAAAAAAAAAGTTTGCCTGTGTTGGGCTGGAAGGAAAATAATAAAGTACAATAATAATAATAATATAAATTATAAAACCTACTTTTATTTTCTAAGTAATAGATATAAATCTTTGTACAAAACATAATTTAATGTAGTACAACAGGAGTTTATTTTAGTATATTCTTCCATATAAAGGCATGCGGTAAATGTGTTGTGTTCCTTAGAAATGGTCACTATATTCATTTCTTAAAATTTCATTAGTACAGCTTTAGTACAGGACTCTTTGGCCATATTTAAGCTGTTGCTATTTTGGCGATGAATTAAAATGGCTATTATAATTATGTAAGTAAAAACTTTGGCGTGAAACGTCTGAGTTTGTACGGTTTCAAATTTCAAATTTCGCCTTTCGCCAAAGAAGGCTTTTTACTAAAACTGTTTTATTTTTTTCACTCAAATTTTCTCAATTTTATTATTATTATTATTATTATTATTATTATTATTTTTACGCGAGAGAGAAAAAAAATAATTTTTTAATTTGTCTAAATATGCTATACAAATACAAGTAAACAAGTAAAATTAAATACATAATTGTTTTACCTTAAAAATGTGAAGTTGCGTTCCTTGGCAACTATATTCATGTAAATGTTTATTCAGACATCAATTTTAATTCAATATTTTCCTAACTTGTTGCTAAAGGGGGAAAAACATACATATTCAACGTGAGCAAATGATGAGGAGGCGAAGCGTCTGAATGAAAGTAATAGTCCTGTCGTACTATTAAAAAAAAAAAAAAAAAAAAAAACTAAAATAGATTTGAAATCTTATGCATTTTTTTCTTTTCTTTTCTTTCTTTCTTATTAGCCTCTTTTAGTGAGTGATAAAAAGTGCACATGAATGCATATTAAATATAGGTTAACCATAATCAAGATAACCGAAAACAAGAAAATATTCATTTGTTTACCTGTGTTGCGCACGGAACAAAAAAGAGAGGTGGAGGAATTTTTCTAAAAAAAAAAAAACCACCATGTGCGTTTTTTTTTTTTTTCGTTTTTAACCTTTTTAAATAGACAATGAAAAGTGTATGTGAAGGTATATTGTATATGCTAAGTATAGGATGATTATAATTAAAGTTACGAATTCAAAAAGCTATAATTTTTAAACTACCCATCACAGCGATTTGATATTTTACCAGATCAATCGTGAGGCAATGAAATTTTGTTTGGGGGAGGAAAAAAGTAGTTCCAACATGTTCCTGTAGATGGCACTGTCAGGGTAATGTCAGGGGAAACGCCTAAATGGACTCCTTAAACACAGGAATGCTTTGGAAATACAATGGAAAAGTAGGAAACAATAGACGTCACGGGTTTACTACAATGTTTTAGCAAAAAGGCAAGAATACGTGTTTACAGCGGAAACAGTCATAGTGAAAAGAGAAAAAGAGAACATGAAACAAATACTTTATGGATAATTAACGGCACATTTTGGAACTATTTTTTTTTTTTTTTCTTTTGCCAAACAAAATTTCATTGCCTCACGATTGCTCTGGTAAAATATGAAATCGCTCTGATGGGTAGTTTTAAAATTATAACGTTTTGAAATCATAACTTTAATTATATATGATCACCCTGTACATTACCTAAATATTATATTATGGATAAGCTTTTACCAATTTAGAAAAGGTAAATGATCGTTTCAAGTAAAAAGACTTTCTAAAGTCTCGGAAAAAAAAAAAAAAAAAAAAAAAAGTGCTCTTTAATAATAAATTTCTACAGAATAACATTCACCAATGAGATATAATAGTAAAACATGTGAAAATGAGTTTAGAAAAAAATATGTACTTTTATCTTATTTTAAAAATTTTCATGGATTTCATTATATTAATAGAAGAGCCAACATTTGTTTTCAATATAAAATCTTTAACGGAAAACACACACACACTCAAAATATGTAAATATTGTCAAAATCGATGCAATTAGAAATATCCAAATAGTTTTATAAAATGTATGAAGTTATATTATACTTTAATATCATCCTAAAACCTTGCATTCAAATATTACCTAAAAGCTTTTACAAAATTTTAAATTTTAAACTGATTTTTCTTGGGTTCCAAATGTAAGGAATAACCGGTTATAGTAGAGCCACGCTTATCCGAGGAAATGTGAACCGAGAGTACCTCGGATAACACGGACTCTGTCGTAAATCGGAGGGAAAATATACAGCAAAGTTTGAAATAGATGAAAAAGTTGTTATTGAAGTAAAATAATACACACAGGGTGATTATAATTAAAGTTACGAATTCAAAAAGCTATAATTTTAAAACTATCCATCAGAGCGATTTGATATTTTATCAGAGCAAGCGTGAGGCAATGAAATTTTGTTTGGCAAAAGAAAAAAATAGTTCCAAAATGTGCCGTTAATTATCCGCAAAGTATTTGTTTCATGAAACTCCTCTTTTTCTCTTGTCACTCGCAACAAACACGTATTCTTGTTTTTTTTGCTAAAATATTGTAGTAAACCCTTCAAGTCTATTGTTTCCTGAAAATTTTATTGTGTTGCTGACAACATTCCTGTGTTTAATGAGTCCATTTAGGCGTTTCCCCTGACATTCCCCTGACAACGCCATCTGTAGGAACATGTTGGAACTACTTTTGTCCTCCCCAAAACAAAATTTCATTGCCTCACGATTGTTCTTGTAAAATATCAAATCGTCCTGATGGGTAGTTTTAAAATTATAGCGTTTTGAAATCGTAACTTTAATTATAATCACCCTGTATATTACATATTTAAATGTAGTCAGTTAAAAATACAATACAATACATACATATATAAATTGTAAAATATAGTGATTTGTAATAAAATGTGTCAAACTTATCTATGGCATTTGTCAAAAGCTACGCCTCCTCCGGGGCGTAGCTTTTTCGAGACTACCTCGGTTAACACAGAACTCAGTTCTACTGTACTTACATTTCGCCCTGCAAATTTGTTTTCTTCCAATCCTTTTAAAAATTTGTAGAATTATTTGTATTTGTCACAAAACTTGGTATTACTTTTGAAATAAAAAGATTATTTTAAAATATAAGTTAAATATTTCCCATACCAATTAAATTATAAATAAATAAATGGCCGTACTTGGAAATATGCTTGCATAATATTTTCGGCATGGGTACATGCCATCTTGAGTGCAAACTCTGCTGTTGGTGTGTACTTGCTTGACTTGCCAACACTAAAGATTCTCTCTCTTCTCTTTCTTGAATAGGTGTCTCCACTTGTGCTTGCTTGACAAGCACACACGACAGCAGAGTTTGCACTCAGGATGGCATGGGCCCATGCCGAAAATATTATGCAAGCATATTTCCAAGTACAGCCATTTATTTATTTATAATTTAAAAAGATTATTATTACGAATATTGTGAAAAAATTCAAATTTCACAGGATTCTCCCCCCCCCCCCCCCGCATAATTAAGATATAAACAGTTAAATAAATACCCAAATGTGTTCAGTTAGATACAAAAAACACATAGTAAAAAAAAAAAAAAAAGTGGAGACTAAAAATAATTTAGTATTTGCATGGAGCATTATTTTGTATCATTTTCCTTATAAAAGAGACCTTTCTGCATTACTTCTTATTTTTAAAAATATGCTTTCTGGATAAAAAATAGATTTCATGATAGTATATCATTTACGAAACGACAGAATGTAAAACAAAAATAATTAGTTTAAACGTCTTTGTCCTTTTGATTAAGTCAAAGTAACCAATTTTTAAATTGTTTCTATTATTAATTGGAGACTTTACGTTGAATTAAGGGTTAAAACCTTCCTGTTTCTTTAAGAATTACTTTTTTCCCACAAGAAATTCAACATTTTTCAATAAAATTCTGCTAAAACTAAGCAATATTTATTTCTTAGAACTAAAAGTAAAACTTTGAAACAAGTTTATTAAGATAAATAAAAACAGGGAATCTTTTCATGTAAAAAGTTTAAATTATTTTACTATTGAAAAACTTAGGAAACAAAATTGGCAAAACTCCAAATATCGATAGTTTATTCCTGATTTACTAGAGGACATAAATGTTACAAGAAACATCGAAAACTCATTTAAAAAACAAATAAATACTTTGGAAACTTGTTAATTAGAGTCCATTTAGCCATTTTCGGTTCAGTAAATTTTTAACGATCTTGCTAGCATCCATTTTACATATGCATTTTCGAAACTTAGCTACAGTTTACAAAATATGTTTTTTATTTGAAATACAGAAATTTCAAGTAGATTAAAATATATGAAACTTATATATAGTTTCATGACTTTATATTTTAATATTATTTCACATTGTTTTACCCTTTTAATGTTCACAACATATTTCCTTTTGAAAATTGCTAATCTAATTTAAACGTGGCTATTATAAAAATAACTGACATTTAAACATCTAAAAAAATAAATAAAAAATAAATAAATAAATAAATAAAATCACTATATTTAAAGGGGACTAATGTGCAAGTTGTACCTGACGGGACTCAAGTGAAAGTTGTACCTCAAGTGACTAATGTGAAAGTTGTACCTCACGGGACTAATGTGCAAGTTGCACCGAACGAACAAGCTATTTCTTTCAACGAAAATGCCTACTAACCCTGGACGATAGGTCTAATATACCGTATCATATTATATATCGTATTTATCGTAATATAACTCAGTACTTATTTCGCTTCCTTCTTCGACTCGTTTTAATACGCATGAGCAGCCCCCGAAAAACAAAAACAAAAACATTAAATCATTAAATTCATTTTTTTACTTATTTTTATTTCATATTATTTCCCGCGCACTTTTTATTTCCTAATTCAAAATTATAAAAAAAAACTTTTTCGATATCGCTTGTAACGATACTGATTATTATTAATTTTCTTTTTTTTTCTTTCAATAATAATAATAATAATAAAAAAGATTTTGATGAAATTCTGGCAAAAGCAGAATTTAGTTTAGGACGGAGGACTATTAGTTTTTTTTTTTTTTTTTTTTTTTTTTTTTTTTTTCAAATTATAACATCGCTTTCAAATTATTCAATTATATTTTAGATAAATTTAAGATTTCGACAAATGTCCAACTATCGAAATCGACAACACAAAAATCTCAGATTGAGACTAATAGGCCCTCAGTCATAAAAAAAATGAGCATCGTTTTTTTTTTCAGGGAAATATTTGATTTGAAAGATCTGTATGTTAATCTGATTAAAGAAAAGAAATCTCTTAGAGATAGAATTTAGTACGACAGGGTTATTTTGTATATTGCAAACTTTCATTACTTTCTTCTACATTCAAAAGAAGAAAGTATTGGTTTTGTACAAAATTTTGACTTCTGGTTTTCGATGGATTTACGTGTTTTGAGAGGTCTAGAACATTATTTATCCATTTTTAGAAAATATCTGTCTGCCTATGCGTGTATGTGTATGTATAACTAAAATATTGTGGTAACTGTATCTCAGAAACTACTCCACAGAATTTCCTACAAATTGATATGTAATATCACCTTGATATATATTAAGCGCTTTCACCTTTTCGTGAAAATAGTCTATAAAGTAGCGTTGCCATAAACTTTTTCTAAATTTTAAACATGGCGGTGTAGGACAAAATTTTCCGTAAATACACACAATGTGGATAATTTTTCACGAATCACAGTGAAATTAAAAAGAACTTTTTATTATAGTAATGTTTAATTATGAAAAAAATTATGGACACGCAGGAGTAACGCTTACTTCATGGGAGGAACGTCTCCTCCCTCTTTTCAGATTGGGATACATTTTCAATATGGGTATCTTTCAAAAAAACTTTTAAATATTCACAGGGGAGACTGGGACACAGTGGACCTAGGGGCATAGAGGACCACCCCTATTTAAATCTCTTAATATTTAACTCTTATAGTTTATATTGAGACTCATAGGTGGAAGCACGGTACTATTTGTATACATCCAAAAAACCACATGGTAAAAGCTTTGAAGTTTTTTTTTATTTTATCAGGACTGAACTATAGACTACAAATATTGGATAGTTGTTAAGAAAAGGTAAGATATTGTTGTTTTTAAATTTGTAAAAATTATTAGTATATTTATAGTCTATATAGAATTTTAATATTATTATTTGTTTTGTTTGGACATGGGGTACAGTGGACCGCCTTCCAATGTGCCTAAAACTCCAAATTATATTTTATACCTTATTTATTTTAGTTAAATTTACATATACAAATATAACGTGACTCAAAATAATTAATATAAAGATAATAATCTTAATGTTATAATAAAATAAATTTCTGAAAAGGGAAAATAGTTGAATAGTAGTATAATAATTATGAATATCTAAATTTAATAACTATTTGAATTGTTTAATGTTAAAAAAATAATTAAAATGATTATGTGATATAATAAATAGTAGGTTATATAAATTTATTGTTGTTGTTTTTAGAAATAACATGTAAAAGATAAAAGCAGAGTAATTTTAGTTAAACTTATCTCAAAAATATAATGTAAAGTATTAATATCTCAAAATAATTAATAAAAATGTTTCAATAGTAACATAATGTTTAATTACATATTTCATAATTTTTATAACTATATAACATTAATAAACAAATTAAAAATATATCTTATTGTTTTTAGTGATGGCACGTAAAAGACAAAGGAAATCTGATATAGAATTCTTACTCCAATTTGATTTCTTTTAAATTTTGGTAATTTTATTTCATGAAAATGTTCGAATTATGTTATTTAGACTAGAATTGCATAAGAAACTAATTTTAGGAAAAAAATGAGTAATTTATATTAATTAAACATGAACAACAGAGGTTGCTCCACTTTGTGAATGCACACAATTTATTTTTTTTATTCGTAATGTATTATAAGTATTGTTATTAAAAAAAAAAAAAAAAAAAAAAAAAAAAAAAAAATTAGTACATGTGAAGAAATGTTTAAAGAATGCTTGCTAATTTTTTTTCAAGTACCTTGCTTTTTTATTTTTGGTGAAAAAAAATCCAAAGTGTAAAAGTGGTCCACAGTGCCCCAGTCTCCCCTATATATCACATAATTATTTACTTTTAAAATATAACTAAAATGCAACTTATCTTGCTAGACATTTTATTCAAATTGTGCATGATTAGTTATACAAATGAGGAGGAGAAAGAGTTATTTTCACTAGCAAGTATATACAGGGTGATCAGTTTAAAAGAGTACCCGTGGGTTTTTCTTATAACCCTTAAATTTGACGGATGTGGCAACTATTATAACATTGAAGTATGATTGTTTGAACCTTGTTTAAGTGTGGGAGACAATTTCTAACACTGTTGGCCTGTTAAAACTTTATTTGTGAGGTAAAACGCAAATGGAGACGCACAATTTCTTTAATCCTGTATTAATTTTATTTTTGAAAAACATAACTGAATTCAATTTTTTTACATTATCAATCCTCACAGAAAATGTTGAAAATGTCCGCCGTCATTCTGAATGCAAACATGAACACGTCGAGTTTTTGATACACTTCGAAGCATTGTTGGTGTTACTGACGAGATTTCTACAGTTATGATCTGTTTTAATTCATCGATGTTTGCAGGACTTCTCTGAAAAAGCTTATGAAATGATAATGTATAAATGATAATGATAATATAAATGTAATGTAGGAATGATAATGTAAAAAATTTTAATTAAATTTTGTTTTTCAAAAATAAAATTATTTCAGGATTTAAAAAAAAATTGTGCGTCTCCATTTCTGTTTTACTTCACAAATAAAGCTGTAACAGTCCAACAGTGTTGGAAATTGTCTCCCACCCTTAAACAAGGTTCAAACAATTGTAGTTCAGTGTTAGAATAGTTGCCGCATCCGTCATATTTAAGGGAAATCCGTCTTATTCAGAAAAACCAACGGGTACTCTTTTAAATTGATCACCCTGTATATTAACTGTGATACCTGGTAAAATATATGATGTATCTTTTTCAAATTTTAAATAAAGTTTATAGGTTGGTCAGTTGGTTTGGTTTAACATCGCACTAGTGATGCACTATGCACAATTGGCGACGGTTTTGGATTCAACACTAGGGTGATCCTGAAGCTTATAGGATATTTCTGTACTGATAAGTATAAAGGATTTAAGTCCATATTCTTGATTTTTCAGGAGACGAAAAATAAAGTTAAACTAACTAAAAACTAATCAGAAGAATCGATTAGGAAAAAGGGATTATGTTGATTTATACCCTTTATATCGTTCAGTGATTGTCAATCTTCATTTACATAGGGAATAAATCGAATTAAATATTTTATACCAAAGATTAATGCTAGATTTCTGACTTGAATCTTTTTTTACCAATGGATTTTCTCAAAGACTAAATGACATGGATTTCAATCCTTTATACCAATCGATAGAGAATTTTTTTCTGAGTCTGATTATGTACTTAACTCAAAATCGATATTTTTGGACTTAAACCCTTTATACTTATCAGTACAGATTTGTGGAGTTATATGCAATTTCCATGAAGTCTAAAATTGCTTATTTATTTATTTATTTATTATTATTATTATTATTATTATTTTTTTTTTACAAGTAAAATAGCTTTATTATATAACAATATACATTTGTTTGTTGAGTACTGAGATTATAGCATTTTGCTTCGAGGATCGCTTACATCTTAAATAATTCACACCAGAAAGGTTTTTCAAATTTTTTCTCCAAGAACATTTACTTTTTATAAACATATACAAGGACACGACAAATATTCATGGCTTTTTTAGGTTTGAAATCGACACTTTCGGTTTCACAGGTCCCCTTCCTTCCTCCTAGACCAGCGAATCTGCTTTACTTTTGAAATATCGTAATTTTTTCTTTAGAAATGTTTATGGATGTTGCTTCTATTCTTAGAAAAAAATTTGGGAAATATAGTAACCATGGAAACACATTACTGGTTCTGGAGAGGAGATAAGTATTTCTTTTTCTTTAACTTGTGGTAAGCCCTCTGGGTGCCACGAATTAAATTTTTATTCAGATGAATGATTTTTAGCATACAAAAAATTGGCTAAACTTTAAGAATAAATTACCAAACATTTTTGTCATTATTTTAATTGCCAATAGAGAATTTGAAAAATAGAATATGAAAAGGTACGAAAATAAATACAAACGTTTTCTTTATTTGAAACCTAATTACTGATTTATAACAATTTTAACATCGCACTATTTACTCTATCGAGAAAACGCAGTATAAAATATCGTGACGTCACTCTTTATGTCAACAAACGGGAGTAATCGTTGTTTACATTCGATTTTGTGCTTTGCTTTGCTTCTTGAATCAGGGAAATAGGTTTTTTATTTTATAATAATGACGGATATTAAAAAATCATAGTATAAATACTGTATTGTACCACTCTGCACTAATACAACGGCTATGCTTCTCAAAAGCTATTCTTTAGCATTCCACAGGACCTTATTAAACGAAAACATTGGACAGGACAACCGCCATGAAAAGAAAACAAAAAAAAATAATGATAAGGAAAAATGATGATAATAGTAATAAATGATTATAAAATGAAAAAGAAATGCTCAGAAATCACATAAATGATTGATAATTACGAAAGTTAAAACGAATTGCTCCTTCCTAACTAGGCTGACAAAATGTAAACATTGAAGCATCATAAAGTGTGACGTCAGACAGCGTTTTGAAGTCACATGATTTTTGGTTAATTTTAAAGTTTTTTTTTAAATTAATGAGAACTTTTTTTTTTTTGCATTTTTAATAAACTTTTTGAAATTTATGAACCTAAAACTAACAGAAAAATAAGATTTTGTTCAAATCCCCCATATGTGCAAATTGTCCATTGTGCGTATGTGTGTTGACGCTTGAAGCTGTTAAAAAACTGCATTTACGCAATTGCTGGAGGGAAAAGAAAAATCTCAAATTACTAAATTTAAAAACCTTCTGTGAAGCTTTTACTAATGACTACCTTAGAACTTTAAAGAACCTTTTAGCAGCAAAAAGTCGGATAATAATACTTTTGAATAATAAATTCATTTAGAAAACCTAAAAATGAAAAAATAATAAACGAAGGAAATCTATAAATTTTATAACTTTTCCGATGACATTTATAATTTACGAATTATTATGACGACAAAAGAGAAAATTTTTCAGAAAGTGTCTATAAAAATTTATTATTTCATATCACGCAAACCTATTTTTGGCAGTCTCACAAACTGAATTTTTCATTAAGTGAATTTATATCAAAAGTCGAAATTTTTTAAATTGAGTGAAATAAAAATACATTTTGAAAAACGATATTTTTTTATAATAATATAAGTTTAAAAGTTGTTATCGCAATAAAAATTTATACGCATAAAAATTTTATAAAATTATATTTTAAAAACTGTTAGACAAGTTTTATATATAGAAATTCTTTAATCATCAACCGTAATTTATTTTAGATAATTTGGAGTGGAAGGCTGATTTTTATAACAACTATGTGAAAAATACCAGAGCCTTCCGCTTAATGCGCGGATGCTCTACCACTGAGCTACCCTGGGTGATAACCAGCTGGGCATTTCTCACATAATGTGTGTGAGAAATGCCTAGTGAGAAATGTGAGAAATGCCTAGCTGGTTATCACCCAGGGTAGCTCAGTGGTAGCGCATCCGCGCGTTAAGCGGAAGGCCCGGGTTCGATTCCCGGATCGGTATTTTTCACATAGTTGTTATAAAAATCAACCTTCCACTCCAAATTATCTAAAATAAAATGTTTTATGTATTTAGAGTATTTCAAATTCCCATCTTCTATCTCTCTTAAAATTTCCCTTCATACCATATAATTTAGGTATTTGTAGAAAATTTCGACTTATTGTCCGATTTCATTAATATGTCTCTCATTTAAGTGGAACGATTATCACTAATTGAATATTTAAAGAGAAATGTTTTGATAAAAGAGAATTTGTCAAAACGGAAGACATATATCACATAACATGAATATCAATTATCTTTGTCCAAATAAAACGGAATTGTCATGTATGATATAATGAAAATTCTTCGTCAAACAAGTGACTTTAATTTAGGGCTGTTAGAAGAAATTATTTTAAAGGCCCTACGATTTTATAACATTTGTGCATTAGAACTTCAACTGACAGTAGACTTTGAAAACACGACAAAATTGGACTAAAAATGCAATATTCAATTTTATGAAGTATGAAACTACATAACAGAAGCAATGTGTTGAAAAAGGGATTTCTCTATTTTCATCCTTCTATACTGAGTTATGACCCTTAAGAAAATTTGCCGCAGAAAAATCTATGGTAATCTATGGTAACCTACGCTGAGAAAAAATTCTGTAACTGACATCTAGAATCTAAATTGTGACTCTAGAAAAAAATAGTTCCATGTCATCCTTATAAATTCTAGTCCTCTTGGAAAGCGAGTTCTAGAATTTTAGAGCGTTTGCCTATATTCTTGAGGGCAAAGTTACTTAAAAATTTCTGCAGCTAAATGAAACTACAAGAGGCGGGTTTCTGTAACATGATCTTGGTTTATTACGAAATTCTAGAAAATCAAACGGGAATTTCTCGCAATATAAATGATTTAGAAAATTTAGAGTATTCAGAATATTGTTTCACCATCTAGAAATGTGTACACTAGAAATTCTCGATAATTTCGTCTATTCAGTTTATTGACGTGCCTTATGCGCATAGCTCGGAAATCTATATTTCTAGCTAAGGGTTTTAAAAAATGACCACTTATTCATTCTAGAGAAAGGTGGCATATTTTTTTTTCTCAGTGTATGATAACCTATACCAACTAAAGGAATTTGTACGGTATTTATATGCTTGCGCGCACCAATTACACAATGAGCTCTGCCTGCGATGGCCTAGCCACTGGTACGTCTCCCAAGCCGGACAGGTCTGAGGGTAGCCGAGAAAGAACACCTTGGTCCTCCAGGTTGGGGGTTTTGCATGAGGTTGGTAAACTCATCATCTAAAATCCACATCAACTCGTAAGCTTCAAAGGAAAAACACACCGGACTGCTACCTACGATCTCTAAAGGGCTGCACAATTATGGACTAAACCAGAAATGGAGATATTGGAAGTTAACTAAAAGTTTTTAGCCTCTTAGACAAGATTAATGAATAGCGCACTAATTGGAAAAATCATGTCCAACCTATAACACGCGGAAGACTACCGAGAGCTGCCTATATTCCAAGGGGCAAGCGAGACCACCGCAGTCCTAGAAAACGGTGATTAGACCAAGAAGTCGAAACAGGCTCCCAGCCTAATCCTTGAAGAAGAAGAAACTGATGATTTATATGCACTCTCAGAAATGGATACTAAAATTTCACGAAATTTTCTTTAATTTTGACGAAACCGTTTCCAGGGAAATACTCCGAGCGAATATTTCGTCAAATTGAGAAAATTACTTTCGTCACTTGTTTCAACATACGAATTTCGTCAAAAGTAAAGATATATTTTTTCATCCTAGTTTCGTGATACAGAATAAAATACAAAGTATAGAGTTATAAAATTACTTGCAAGTTCGTTGCTTTAGGCATTAAATCCTAATTATATTTAATGAAAATATAAATAAAACAGAGCAAACAAATAAAAATCATTTGGACATTTATTTGACAGCTTTGAGACCTATAGTTTCAATGATTTTTGTCTCAATTGATCCATATTTTTACAGAAATTCACAGAAACAAGCGCACACAATATTTTGTAGACATAGGACATCACAAACATCCATGCCCACACCGCGAATCGAACCCGGGACGTGGGAATCCAGAAGGCAGCGCCCTACCGACCAAACCACTAGGCCGGCAAATAAAAGTCTTTGTAACGTGAAGTCGAAACAACACACGAAAAAAAAACCAATATGGCGGTAATGAAAGCTAGCACATGCTATTGTGAGTAAACAGTTTCGTCAAATATTTGAGAGTTCACGTTTCCTCAAAAATCACGTGATCGCTTGACAAAATGGTTGTCAAAAACAACGAAATTAAGCCTGAGGATGCCTGAATCGCCAAAATTGAGTATATTATTTCTGAGAGTGTGGCGAGGCACCATAAGCTTATGGTTCTCTTATGGAAATGTACCGTACAAATATAGCAAACACATGGGAACACACCATACATTTATGGTATATTTATGGGAACATGCCAGATAATTATAATAAGTCTATGTAAAAGTACCATACATATTTTAGATAAATTTATCATAAGGGATTCCCATTTAAGGGAATGGTGGACACTGAAAATCGTTCTTTGAAATTATTACCTTAGGTTTGTGATAGTTAACATATATATAATTATTGAAAAGTATCGATATTAAATATATTAAAATTTCCTGAAAACTACTGAAATAATAATAAAATAGAAGTAAAAATTTTAATATTTTTAAGAAATTTTAAAATGCTGTACGAGAGATAGTTTTTTTAATTTAACCTTTGATTTTAAATTAAAATAATTTATCAATATATTTTACCCATATTTGGGTAGTACTTAGTAAATGGAAGAATAAGTTAATTTTTTAAAAATATTTTTGTACATGGAATGTAACGCAAATTTTTAACATTCAAACATAAAAATATTTATAAAATTTTTAATTATTCAGTCATTCAACAAACTTTTACCAAAATACGTTTGTAATATTGATAAATTATAATAATGTAAAGTCAAAGGAAAAAATAAAAAAAATATATCGCAAGGAGTATTTTAAAATTTGTCAAAATAATTAAAAGTTTTTTTTTTAATTTAAATAGTTTTTGTGAAATTTTAATACACTTACTATTGATATGTTTTCACGTATTTGTATGCAAACTTTCCTAACTCCAAGGCAGTAATTTCGAAGAACAATTTTCAATGATTACCATCCCTTTAAATGGAATGATTATTACTAATTGCACCTTTAGTGAGATAAATAACATGTTTTGACAAAAGAGAATTTTGCAAAAGGGAATACATATAAGGCATGACCTAAGTTCCAAATATCATTGCCCAAATGAAACGGAATCGTCATGTATGATATACTGAAAACACTTCATTAAACCAAGAGACTGTAATTTAGGGCTATTGGAAGAAATTAATTTAAATGCCATACTATATTATAACAATTGTGCAGAAAAGCTTAAGTTGAAATGAGTGCATTTTACGTCGCTTTGTAACTGCACAATGGATAATTGGCTGTGGTCTGGGGTGCTCCAATGGTGGCCCGGGGGTAAAGACAGAAGAGATTAAAAAAAATCTGGTGTGAAACAACCACACGACTTCCATTACCCACAATTATACATATTATATACATTTTTTAGAAATAATGTGATCAGATGACATAAAATTGACCTAACGAAGTAAACACCTAACAAATTTCCTTTTAGAGAAAGCTGATATATATATATATATATATATATAAACAAATGTAAAACAGAGTTTACATAGCGAATTAAAAAATCTGGAGTGACCCCACTCGACTTTCCGAACATTGAGTCAGCAAAATGCTTATAGTAAGTGCAACAGAGGCTTGTAATATTTATATAAATTTTCAGGTCCATCGGAAAAGTCATTTAGACGCTTCCGCACTTTAAAGTTTGGATCCATATGCCACAATGATAAGGAAATTTGCATTTTATCCCTGAAAAAAGAATCATTAAGTGCTAGATTCTCTAAAGTTCACAATGTTCGTGTGACGGTGACGTATAACATGTATAAAAAATTTCAGTTCATTTGAATAAGGCGTTTAGTCGCTGTCGCACTTTAAATAATTTGAGCCTATAGACCATAATGTTTAAATTTTTTATTTGTGTCCCGGTAAAACTCTGTAAATGCAACAGTCACCAAAATCTATACAGTTTGTATGATAGTGACCTAAAACATGTATATAAATTTTCAATTCAAACGGGTGAGACAATTAGATGCTATCGCGCGTTAAATATTTTCACTTCATAGGCCATAATGATAAAGAATTATTTGTTGTGTCCCTGTAAAAAAACTATTAGTGCTAGATTCCCCAAAACCTATGCAGATCGTGAAACTGTGACTTATAATATGTGTTTTTTTTTTTTTTTTTTTTTTTGTTCAATTGAATAAGGCGTTTAGATGCTATCGCACTTTTTAAAATTTCGTCCCATAGGCCATAATGATACAAAATTTTCTTTGTGTCCCTGAAAAAAAAAAAAAATCTGGAGTGACTCCACTCGACTTTCCGAACATTGAGTAACTAACAGTTTTGTAGATAAAATAAAGAAAGAGGAATTGCTAAACAAACAAAAGAGAGAAAACCATAATAGAGTGTTTTTTTCTCTCTATATCACACGAGGTTTTATTTAACGCTAGTGAACTTTGAGCCCTTAGATCATAATGATAAAGAATTTTTCGTTTTGTCCCTGTAAAAATCTATAGATGCTAGATTCACCAAAATGCTTATAGTTAGTGCAACAGTGATTTATAATATTCATACAAATTTTCAGCTCAATTGAATAAGGCGTTTAGATGCTATCGCACTTTTAAAAATTTGGTCTCATAGGCCATAATGATAAAGAATTTTACTTTGTGTCCCTGTAAAAAAACTGTAGTGCTAGATTCACCAAAATCTATACAGTTGGTGCAAATGCGACCTATAACATGTGTACAATTTTTTTGCTCAGATTAATAAGGCGTTTAGACGCTATCACACTTTTAAAAATTTGGCCCCATTGGCCTTAATAATAAAGAATTTTTCTTTGTGTCCCTGTAAAAAAACTATAAGTGCTAGATTCTCCAAAATCTATACAGATTGAGTATCTGTGACCTATAATATGGGTATAAAATTTTTGCTCAATTGAATAAGGCGTTTAGATGCTATCGCACTTTTAAGATTTTGGTCCCATAGGCCATAATGATAAAGAATTTTTCTTTGTGTCCCTGTAAAAAAACTATAAGTGCTAGATTTACCAAAATCTATAGGGTTCGTACTATGGTGACTTACAATATACGTACCAACTTTCAGGTTAATCGAACAAAGCCTTTAGACGCTAGCGTGTTCACAGACATACACACATACACACATACACACACACATACATACATCATCGTAAAAATAGTGAAAACGGACTCAGGGGACCTCAAAACGTATAGAAACATCAAAATCTCGAATTCGGATTTTTGACATGATTACAATACTTTCCTCACTATAGTGTTCGGAAAGTAATTAAGTGCTAGATTCACCAAAATCTATACAATTCGTGACACTGTGACTTATAACATGTGTATAATTTTTTTGCTCAGTTTAATAAGGCGTTTAGACGCTACCGCACTTTTAAGAGTTTGGTCCCATAGGCCATAATGGTAAATAATTTTTCTTAGTGTCCCTGTAAAAAAAAACTATAAGTGCTAGATTCACCAAAATCAATAAGGTTCGTGCTACGGTGACTTACAACATACGTACCAACATTCAGCTCATTTGAGCGAAGCGTTCAGACGCTAGCGTGTTCACTCACACACATACACACCTCATCGTAAAAATTGTGAAAACGGACTCGGGGGAACTCAAACCGTATAAAAACAGCAAAATCTGAAATTCGGATTTTTGACATGATTGCAGTACTTTCCTTACATATGTATGTTCGGAAAGTAAAAATAAGGGGGGGGGGAATGATAGTTATTCTTTGAAACACCAATTTCTGAGACCTAAAATTGACCTACCTAATCAGGATGACTGTTAATTTTCCTGCAAAAACTACGTAGTACACGAGAAAGGATATTTGAAATGAATTTATGTAACAATTTTCAAGAAAATCGTTAGAGCCATTTTTGAGATACCAACTTTTACCAAAACTTGGCGTAATCAATCATTGACCGGAAAATAATAATTATATACAAAAGGATATTTAAAAGGGAGTTCATATGGTGAGTTTGAAAAAAAAATCCGTACAACCGTTTTCAAAGGAATGCACTTTCGAGACCTGACATTGAGCTCTTTATACAGAGCGCCTATCAATTTTACTGAACTAACCAACTATATCATTCGAAAGGACATCTAATAGAGTGTTTATATAGAAAATTTTAAGAAAACCGTTAAAGCCGTTTTTGAGATACGGGCCTACGGTCCCACTTCCGGTTCCCGATGCCCCACTTCCAGTTTTCCAATTTCCACGAAATTTTGAAAAATTCATCTGACACCAGTCCTGTCACAATTGTGAAGTTTCGTAGTTCTATCTATATTAGTTTCGGAGACATGGTAGCCAGAATATTCCGAACATGCATACACACATACATACATATATACATACATACACACACACTGACCAATGACGAAAAACTACATTTTTGGACTCAGGAGACCTTAAAACGTATAAATCAGATATAACTCGATATCGAATTCTTGGATCGAATGCAATACTTCCACGATAGTCGGGTAATGGAAATAAAAAGATTCAGTATGACTTTCAACGTTCAGAAAATATTGATTTGCAAATTAAATTGATTCTTAATCGATTAAAGTTTTAAGCTGGATAACTAAATGTATAAAATTGCATTTTATTTCAGACTTATTCAATTTTGCAATCGAATTTTATTATTCAAATTTTGTTCATTGATTGAGAAGTAAAATATTAAAAGTATTTATTATTGTTATTTTCTTCACATTCTTTTAGAGTGGATTAAAATTTAATGAAAATGCATGTTTTCTTTTAATTTTATGATTTTGTACTTTTATGTAATTTTTGGAATTTATTATATAGGAAATTTCTTTTTGTTTAATTTTTTACAATTAATAAATAATTATTTTTTTATAAAAATTAATATACTGATATATTTATGGCTCCACTAGCTGAGATGTTCTGTTTTCAAAGCTAGTGGAGGGCCTTAGAAACCCATCTGGCAGGGGGTCGAACGCGTAGTCAAACGATTTGCGGGTTGGATTCTCGAGCCAATCAAAAATCGTCGCCCGCATTGTGATAGTTGGAGCACATAAAATCCATTGTGGATACAATGTCCTCCATGCTCCGAAAAATTAACACCTGCGGACAACAGTAGAGGGGAGTCACCCCTCCGTGGAGGGTTAAATTTGTGATGACGTGCCTCCGGATCATCTGTAGGGATGAATTCTAGACCATCACAAATAGCCCCAATGTGTAGCTCTAGTGCGACGTTAAAAATTGCTCAACATTCACTCAAATCTTGTAGGCGGGAGGTGTCGGGTTCAAACCTAGGCTGCGAATGTTGACCGAACAGTTTGGAGTTTTCTACTGATTTCTCCGAAACTCCCACGAATACGTGGGAACTCCTTAAAAATATACCTTACGCACTGTTAAAAATTTCAATAGAAAACTCTGTGTAATCTATTTTCTTATGTCTTATGTAAAATTACAGAGAAAAATAAATGGAGATGTTAAAAAGTTTATTTTATACATTCATTTTAATAACTAATATTAATTTAATTAATTATTGTTGAGACTATATTTCGGACATAGAATGCTTTTTCTAAAGTAGAAATAGTCATTTTTAAATTTAATTAAATAATTAAATAATAAAATTAGGTAAAAATACAGAATAAAGATTGAGAATCTCGATTATTCACTTTTAACTAAGAATTACTGTAAATTTACAGAGACTCTGGATAAATATTTACATTAAATTTACAGAAATTTTTAACTGTGCGAAGGAAATATAATTCAAACTTAGGACCCTCGCGACTCAATTGGTCTTTACCTTAACACACACACACCTACACACACATATGTTAATGCCATACCAAATTTGGAAGTTTAATAATATTTAATTTTACATTTAATAATTTCATTCAATTTTACATTTGATAAACATATTGAATAAAATCAACAAACAGTTATAAGTTATAAATAATAGCCCCATTTATAAATATTTTCGAAAAATAGTTTTAAATATTTCATTTAACACCAATTATATTCATGTGTCTCTTATTTAAACCGAACGATTATTACTAATGGAATATTTACTGAGATAAATGACATGTTTTGACAAAAGAGTATTTCACAAAAGGAAATTTATGCATATCATACTATAGGTTGCAATTATCTTTGTCGAAAACTAATGGAATTGCCGTATGTGAAATATTTAAATACTTCACCGTGCCAAGTGACTGTAATTTATTACTATATTTGAAGAAATTAACTTGAATGTCATACACTATTCTAATATTTATGCAGAGCAAGGAAAAAGACTTAATTGTGTCTTTCAAAATTCAAAGGAAATCGATTTAAAAGTTAATTCGATGAGTAATCGAATTTATAATACGAAATGCTGATTACGTATTTTATTGTTAATTTAAAATTTTAAGTTTTCTAACTAATCCTTAAATAATTTAATTTTTTTTCTACCAAAAATTATCGATATTTTTATGTTTGAAGAAGTAAAGTAAAGAATTAAAAGAATTTAACAAAATTATCTTCAAAACTTTTGTATGCCTTTCAGTGTTGGGCAAATGCTTAATTTCTGCAGTTTTAAGCGGGTAATGTTATGTAATGTTACGATTTTTGGAATTAGGTATCGTTTACTTTGCATAATTCATTACTTATTTTATTCTCAGTTTTTTGCTATCAATATGTAATTACGCTTTATAAAAATGTATTTACTATTTGTGTTTTAAAGTTTAATAATATTATTTATTTGTTAGTATGACAAAACTACTGCTTTTAGTCAGAAATTTTAACGTTTTCGAAAACTGCAGTAACCATCTTGAACTGAGTATATATATATAAAGAGAAGTGTCTGTGTGTGTGGGTGTGTGTGTCTGTCTGCGCTCTGGTGCTCACACTATTGATCGCAGAGCTTCCAAATTTGGCATACAGGTACCTGGGACCCTGCAGGTGTGCACCTCATCGAGTTTTTTTTCGAATTTCGATTTTGAATTTTTTGAATTAATGTTTTTTCGATTTTAAATATTGGCTTTAAGGCTTCTTTTTTCATAAATATAATTCTTTGATTGTAATCGCCTGTGTATCTTAGCAACGATTATTTCACTATTTATTTTTAGGTTGATTTCTTTAGAAATCGACCCATTGCAATCACTTCGTTTATCTATATATCTATCTATCTATCTATAATGAAAATTTTGTCATCACGATAACTCCCGAAATAATACTCAAAATCGAACCAAATTTAGACCGTGATCTAATCTTATAAATATCTTGGATGAGTTCGTTAACCAAGCTGCTCCGACTTTTTGATTTCAAGTGGCAGCCACTTGAAAATTTCAAACCGACATTGTAAAAAGCGTATTTAAAGCAAGATTTGCTTGAATTTTGATGTAAATACAGGCCACATAAGGGTCTCAATGAAGTTTATTAATAAAGTTTTTCCGCCATTTTTAATAAAGTGGCAGACATTTTAAGTTAAGCGGGACCACTTGAAATCAGGCTACCACTTGAAAATTTAAAATCACTATAACTTCCGAAATAATACTCCAAATCGAACCAAATTTGGACAGTGTCTTAACTTATCTTATAAATATCTTAGATGAGTTTGATAACCAAGTTGCTCCGCCATTTTGTTTTCAAGTGGAGACCACTTGAAAATTTCAAATTCAAATTGTAAAAAAGCGTATTCCGAATTTTTTTTTATTTTGATGTATACATAGATTATACAAGTGTTTCAAATAACTTTATTAATGAACTTTATCCGCCATTTTTAATAAAAGGGCGGATATCTTAAGTTAAGCGTGACCACTTGAAATCAGGCCACCATTTGAAAATTTAAAACCATGATAACTTCCGAAATAATACTCCAAATGGAATCAAATTTGAACAGTGTCTTAAGTTATATAAATATCTTAGATGAGTTTGTTAACCAAGTTGCACCGCCATTTTGTTTTCAAGTGGAGACCACTTGAAAATTTCAAATTTAAATTGTAAAAAGCGTATTCCGAAATTTTTTAAATTGTAATGTAAATACAGACCACGTAATGATCTCAATGAAGTTTATTAATAAACTATATCCGCCATTTTTAATAAAGTGGCAGATATCTTAAGTTAAGCGGGGACACTTGAAATCAGGCTCCCACTTGAAAATTTAAAATCACGATAACTTCTCAAATAATAATCCAAATCGAACCAAATTTGGCAGTGATATTATCATATAATTATCTTGAATGTTTTCATTGGACAACTTGTCCGGACATCTTGTTTCTAAGTTCCAGCCACTTGAAATCACACTGCCACTTGAAAATGTGCCACACGATAACTTTTAAAATAATAAACTGATTCAAATAAAAATTGGATAGTGAACTTATGGTTAAAATATCTAGGATAAGTTCACTTGGTGACTTGATCCGCAATTTTATTTCCAAGTGGCGGCCACTTGAAAATTTGTCATTATGGTAACTTTATTAATACAGAATCAATTCGCATGAAATTCGGGTAGTGGATTTATCATTCAAATATCTCATTTAAGTTCGCTGGGCATCTCACTCCACTTTTTTTTACAGGTGGTTTCACCTGAAAATTTCTTATGACGATAATTTTTCAAATACTGATTTAATTTAAACTAGAACTGGACAATGAACTTATCATACAAATATACTGGATGATTTCGATGGGCAAGTTGTTTTGCAATTTTATTTCCACGTTGCAGCCACTTAGACTGCCACTTGAAAATTTGCCATAATAATAAATTTTGGAACACGGCACTGATTTAAACCACAGTTGGACAATGAACCTATGCTTCAAATATCTTGGATGTGTTTGCTGGGCAACTTGTTCCACTGTATTGTTTCCAAGTGGCGGCCACTTGAAAATTTGTTATCACGGTAACTTTAGAAATACTTAATCAATTCAAATCAAAGTTGAAAATTGGATTTATCATTCAAACAACAAAAATCTAGAAAATTCACGTAACTCGTGAACCATTCACGTTATTGCTTTCATCTTTGGTATATCGATAATAAGTATTTTCTCGCCAAAAGTCGCCAAAAAAAGTCGCCATAGGTTAAAAGTCGCCAAATTTGTCGCCAAATCTATTACCTGCGTTACTGGATATTTTAATGCGTTTTTAAGGAAAAATTAGGCTACTTTAATGCTAAAACAAACTAGAAATGCAGAAAACTAACATTTTTATCAACTTACCAAGTCTCTTTGAAAGAATTTCTACTAAAAAAAATTATTTTCAAATTTGCAACGATATCTTAGATGAGCAACTTTGTCTGCCATTTTGATCGAAGTGGCAGTCACTTAATTTTTCAACACGATGTCTTTTGAGATTTTGAATTAATTCGAACTATATGTGTACAGTAGACTTATCTCCCAAATAGATTTCATATATTTGTCAACTTAACCCACCATTTTGTTTCCAAGCGCCGGCCACTTGAAAATTTTAAATTCACATAAAAGTGTATTTATAAACCGATTTGCTTAAAACTCCATATGTGCGTAGCCTACATCAATATTTCTACCAAGTGCATTAATAATTTCTAGCCGCCATTTTGAAACAAAATGACGGCTACTTGATAAGGAAAAAGAAATCAACCTACCCTTCCGAATAAGCCGGAAGGACTTGTTTATTTAATAAAGGCAAATTTCGCCTTCAAATTCATTTGAAGGCGAAATTCTTTTTTTTTTTTTTTTTTTTTTTTTTTTTATTATTATTATTATATTTATTGAAAATCAAATGGTAATGCAATATAAATAAATTGTTATGTTTATGTATATTTTTTATAGTATAACAACTTTTTATTTTTCATTTTAAATTAATTCCTTATAATAATTTTTTTTTTTAAATTTATAATATTTATTGGGGGAAAAAATGATAGTATATAGTGGAAAAGGATTAAACTGATTAAAATTTATTTGTTTTTCATGTAATTAATTCCTTTTAAAAGAAAATCTACTTTTTATTTTATTTTATTTTGTTATACTGGTCGGAATCAAATTGTAATACAGTATAAATAACGGGGACTATAAAACACATGGTTCAAAAACAAAAACATATAATAGATGCTGAGATACAGTCATCTTTATAATCGTAGTTCTTAAATAACAGAAGATCCACATGTCGTCAATAAATACCCAGATTGAAGTGCCCGGGAAGCATATATTGAAAGACTAACGGTTTCGACACCAGCTTGGCGCGTTGGCGAAACTGCGGAAGTACAATTTATATTATCGCCAGTTATCTTTACGTTCCGTAGTTTTCTGTCTTGTTCTTGTTTTGATGTTTGATCTTGATGTCTTGATCATCTTGATCTATGAATCTTTCCACGTGCAATGGCGGTGAATGCTTTTAAACTTAATATACTTCCAAAGTTATTGAAGTCTTTTCCATCTTGCTTAATAGATGAAAAAAAATCTTCATCGACAGCAATAGTAATGCGAATTGACATTGCTACGACAGATGCGGCTGAGAATTTTAAAATGTGCCTTTCTGAAGCTACAAACACTAATTGGATTGTTTACAGGACTTCTTCGAATTGGCAAAGGTAATATATTTTGTTTAATTTTTTCAAAACTTTATATAATTAAATATCGATATGTACCGAAAATGAATGGCTGATTTAATACCGTTTTAAAATGAATTTCTGTTATTATATTGTTGCTGTGATCTCTTAATGTGCAAAATTTTCTTGGCTTAATTATTTATATACTTTTTATGTTTGTGCGCTTGTACTCATAAAGATTTTTACATAATAATAATAATAATAATAATTAAATATGTAAAAACATAATAAAATTTTATTTTGAAAACCTAAAGCTGAATTGTTTTTAAACATATTTGTTTCGCTTTGCTGAGTAGATTTTAAAAGTGAAAGAAATCAATTATGTTTCAAGCCAAGGGCAGTTTTATGAATATACTATGCTATATTAATTAAATTATATTTTCATATTAGATAAATTATCCTTAGTAAGTAAAACTTTTAGAATTTTATGCATCAAATCAATATAGACTATTAATAATACTTGAGCCTTAATCGGATCATCATAAAATTTTTGTTCTTGATAATGTTAGATTTTCATTTCGCTATTTAAAAGAAAATAATAAATGATCCATTAATATTTGATTGGTACATCTTTAGTTCGCGTACATCCTTAGCGTTGTAATTCCTTAGTTAAGAAATAAAAATAATATTATTAACAAATTTGGAGTTTAAATATTTCAGTTATTTAATGACCAAATTATTTATTTATTTTTTATTTCTTAAATTCTACAAATAAAGAATAAAATGTTGGGGAAATATACAATATATGTATTTATTCTTTTGGTGTGTGTGCATGTGTGAAGTCATGTCAGAAATATTAAAACGGATATTATAATTAGTTAAATGCATTTTATGTATTTAATGTGCGCAGTATGTATGTATACTACATTCGTATATTATTTCAGATTGAATTTTTCAAAAGTATGGATTTGTCAGCATTCAAAAAAGAATAAAAAAAACTTACAATTGAAGAGGAATGCTGAGTGTAAAGCAAAACTGTATATAGCTATAAAAAAAATTAACAAAGGATACACTCAAGAGAGATTTATACCTTCGCCAAACACCTGTTTTGAGAAGTGAAGTGAAACTGGAAATAGAGCATACTCACAATACAGCCTCTGTTGAAGCTTTAAGGATGCTAAGGGTGAATGATGAGGTAATTTTGTCTAACTTAATTTTCTCCTTTATTTTGATTATAATTATAATTTTTAATTTCAATTATTAATCAAGAATTATTTTTATTATATTTTTTATTTTTATTCATAGGTTAAAGAATGTTTTTTTTTTTTTTTGACTATTTTTCGAATGGAATGACTGCAGCAGAAGCCATAAGGCACCATGAAAATAAATTTCTACTGGACGAAGATTTTAAAAGCCTAGCAAATGCTGCAGAAAACCCAACAAATAATCAAGTCCAATATTTGCATAATTGTTGGAGACAAGAAAATTTAGGCTCTTTAATAAATCCATTTGAAAAATTAAAAGAAAAGATTCCACTATATGAAACAAATGGTGAGTAAATATTAATTGTTTATTATCATTTATTTATTTTTATTCGTATATATTCAACTTATGCTTTTGGACGGTTTTCTTTTATACTTTCTCTTATAATGTAAATTCGCATTTTTCTCTACACTATTTCTCTTCTAAATTATTGAAAGTGTTTAGTCATATTTCAAGTAATAATAATTATTATGATAATAATAAAATAAACAAACTAAAATAAATAAAATTAACAAATACGTATAAAGAAATATTAATGGAATACTCGTATATGTATTCTTGCTTAAACAAATTACATTTTTTTTTTTTTTTTTTTTTTTTTTTTTTTTTTTTTAAATTAATGTTTGGAAAATGTTTGTTTTTATTTAAAAATGAATTTTACATTTATAGGGACAACCATTCACGTGCGTGATGGAGATTTATGGGCAATTGCACTTGCAACATCTGTCATGAAGAGAATCCAAACGTCTGAATTTGCGAGAGAGATGATCTTTGTTGATTCTACAACTGGTTGTGAAGGCTTATCATCGACTATGACAATTCTACTTGCTGCAAGCAAAATAGGAGCTCTTCCTATCTGTGTTTTAATACACTCAGGCCAAACTATTGAAAGTTACGTCAGTGCATTTGACTTAGTTAAAGAGAAATTCCCTCTTTGCTTTGGTGGAAATGATGTAAGATTTTTTTTTTCTTTTTTACCCCCCCCCCCACTTTATTATTATTATTTATTAATAGCTATAAACTAATTTTAAAAAATACAATAATAGATTTAAACTGCTTTTTATTTAATACAAAATTTATTCGCAACAAAATTTCATAAAAAATATGCAAGTTAATAGTAATTTTATTTTTCTTCTTATAATGCGCATGAATATTAAGGAGTAAAAATATTAAATTATTTTAATTTAAAACTGTATTATGAAAAATTAAACTAATCTATATCTAATTTTTTAAATTTGTTTTTAGTTAATTTTAATTCTTTTAACTACTTTTAATATGCATATTGACAGTGTTTTATATTTTTTTTTATATAGCATCCAGAAATCTTTATGACAGATGATTCCTCAGCCGAGAAAGGGGCATTAAAGAGAGTTTGGGAGGAAAGTAAACAGTTATTGTGACACTTCCATGTAGCGCAAGCAGAGTGGCGCTGGCTTTTTACTCATTGTATACCCAAAGATGAACGACCACGTTTGATGAAACTTTTTCAAGCAGTAAGTTAATTATTATTTATTTATTTATTTATTTATTTTGAAACAACAAAAATCTGATTTCTGTCAATCTGATATTGCATAAAGTTGTGGAGATATAAGGTTTAAAATATTGCTAGGTAAATATACTAAGACAAATATGGAAATTTTATTATTCAGAATCAGAAATAAATAAATAAATAAATTATGATTTCGGTATGACTAATGGTCGAAAGATTCTGCTCTAGAAGCTGGTAGGTAACAACGCCTGGGTTTGAACCCAAGTTGCACTTGTCGAACTAATTGTTTGTAATTTTCCATGGTTTTCTTCAAACTCGCGTTAATACGGGTTAGTATCCCTTAGAAATAATTATTACCATCCTATATTATTTTAATAGATCACTGGGGGGTGTGCTATGATCTGAATGTCTCAAATTTACCAGATATTTATACAAAAATGGCTCTCAATTTTATTGTTCCCACCCGTGATCATTTTGCTCTCAAACCTGGTAGACGGAATGTGACGAGTTCGATCCCAAGTCATGCTCATTGACCAAACCGTGCGGAGTTTTCGTTGGTTTTTTCTAAACTTGCATGAATACTGGCTGGGATCCCTTACAAAAATCCCCCACGAAGGCCCAAGTCCCCAATGCAAATAGCTGGAACACGAAACGCGACACAATTTTATTCATACCAAGTACTTGGTTTGCATATTTTAAGTTATTACAGAAGAGTTTAATATGAAACACCCATGTATTTGGTTAGAAAATACTTGATTAAAAAACTATGCTATAATATTCGATTGTTTATTTATAAAATTAAGAAATGTATACATGCTTCTCTGAAGGCAGAATTATTTAAATTTTAATAAGAAATGTTAATAATTGCATGGAAGTAAAAAATTTCATTTTTATTATTTTTAGGTCATGTATGCTAAAACAGAAGAGGAACTTGATGGAGGTATCAGTGATATTTTAAAAGAAGAGGAAAAATATCCACATTTCGTAAAACGATTTAAGACATTTTATAATCGAAGAGAAGAATGGGTTTTGATTTTTAGAAAAGACCTGATCACCAGACAAAACAACTCAAACAATTTTGCAGAAATTTCTATTAGAATTTTAAAAGATATCGTACTTTGTCGCACGAAAGCTTTTAATGTTGTGGCTCTTTGCGAATTTTGCATTTCTGTTTGGGAGTTATACCTAATTAAAAGGTTGCTAGATTATGCTCATTCAAGAAAGCATGAAGTGTCGATTTTGTATAGCAATTTATTAAAAAAAAGTAGCAATCTTACTGAAAGCGACATTAAAAATATAAATGATAATACATACATGATTACAAGCAGCGAAAACAACTATTACATAAATGTAGACGTAGGTGCTTGCACTTGCCCAGCTGGAATATCTGGTGCATTTTGTAAGCACCAGTGCTTTCTGATGAATATGAAAAAAATTAAATTGCCAAATGCTCCCCCAATAACACAAAATGATCGATATGAATTAGCATTACTTGCACTTGGCCCTAAATGCCCTGAAAAATCTTTTTTCAGCGACTTCGAAAATTTTGAAGAAACAAAAGCAAACATTTTTAGTGCAATATCATTACCAGTGCAAAATAAAAAATCATTTGCTGAAAAAAATCAGGAAGTTTCTCCTCCAGTTGCAACACCAGAGGAAAAAGAAATGCTCACAAAAGAATTTGATAGACTTGCCAACATGGTTTCTCGGGAAACGAAAATGACAAGCGATGATTCAAAAAGACTTTTGAATTCGTTAAAAAAAATTCAAACTATTGAAGATTTTAAAAATCTGTATGTTGTCAAAAAAATTGGTCAAAGGACCAAAAGAATAAAAGTTCAGCCAACATCAAAATCGAGAAGGCAACGACTAGTTAAATCAAGCAAGAAGCTTCCATCTGGCCGCCCTCCTCTCTCTACAACAAAAAAATGTGTAAAAAGAAAGAGACAATTACAACAAAATATTTTGGCGAACAAGCTGAATGCTAAATCGCACGGTTCTGGACATTAACTTTAATAACATGCAACCTAAAATTGAGCTAAATGTAATGAAACACAGGAAAAATGTTATCTATATGTATTTCAAATCTATTTTTCTCTATATAAAGATGTAAAAGCATTGCGTTCCTTTGCAACAGTTACTCTATTCATTTCTTTAAATTTCTTTCACACTTTTTCTTAAAATATTAGTTTTAATACACACACACAGACATATATATATAAATAACCCATTTGATAATAATAGAAAAGAATGAGAACGAAAAATAGTCAGTACATATATAATTAACTTGATTCGACAAAACAAAAATAAAAAAAAAAAAAATTGTTGGTCTAAAAAAATTTCTTTACTTTAAAGCATGAAGTTACGTTCTTTAGCGACAGTTACTAAATTCATTTCTCAAAATTTCTTTTGCACACATTTAATATATATACATACATACACACACACACACACACACACACACATATATATATATATATATATATATATTCTTACCATAAAATATGAGTTGCGTTCTTTAGTAGCAGTTACTAAATACATTTCTTAAAAATCCTTTTGCTGAAGTTAAAAAAAAAAATTCTTTTCTTTAAAATATACTGTTGTTTTCTTTAGCAACAGTTCCTAATTTGTTTAATTTGTTTTTCTTTCAATTTCCTTTGCACAAGTTGAATACACAAAATATGAAGTTGTCTTCTTTAGCAACGGTTGCTAAATTCATTTTTTTTTTCACGAGTTCAATATATATATATTATATATATATATATATATTCTTTACTTTCAAATATAAAATTGCGTTCTTTAGCAACAGTTATTCATTAGTTACCATGATGCTGCATTCTTTAGCAATGGTTACTAAATTCGTTCCTTTTGCTCAAGTTAAAAAAAAAAAAATCTTTACTTTAAGATATAAAGTTGGGTTCTTTAGCAACAGTTACTAAATTCATTTCTGAAAATTTCTTTTGCGCAAGTTTAGTATGTATATATATAATAAATCTCATTTAAAATTTAATTGTATGTTGGTATTTTCATCTATCTTTTGTTTGCTGAGTTTTACAAAGGTATTAAATTATTCAAATTATATATCTATCTTAGCATGCAATATGAAGTAGCGTTTTTAAGCAACGGTTACTAAACTTATTTGTTAGTATATAATATATATATATACATATATATAACTCAAATTTTGAAAAAAAAAAATTCTTTAAAATATAAAGTTGGGTTCCTTAACAACAGTTACTAAATACATTTCTTAAACTTTCTTTTGTAGAAGTTTATATATATATATATATATATATATATATATATATATATGTATTCTTTACCGTAAAATATGATGCTGTGATCTTTAGCAACGGTTACTAAATTTCATTCTTCTTTGGCCAAAAAAAAAAAAAAAAGAAAGAAAAAAAAAGAAAGAAAAAGAAAAGAAAAGAAACCTTAAAATATGAAGTTGCGTTCTTTAGGAACGGCTACTAAATTATTTTCTGAAAACTTCTTTTGCACAAGTTTATTATATACATTTGTTATTTAACATACAATATGAAGTTGTATTTTTTGGCAAAAGTTACTAAATTCATTTTTTTTCCCCCACAAGATTAAAAAAAAGAAAAAAAAAAAACTTTAAAATATAAATTTGGGTTCTTTAACAACAATTACTAAATACATTTCTTAAACTTTTTTCTGCACAAGTTATAGATATATGTATATACATTCTTTACTGTGAAATATGATGCTGTGTTCTTGAGCAACGGTTACTAAATTCTTTTCTTAAATCGTTTTTTTTTTGCTCAAGTTAAATAAAGAAAAAGTATTGAAAGAAAAGTATGAAGTTGCTTTTTTTAGGAACTTTTCTAAATTCATATCTTAAAATTTCTTTTGCACAAATTAAAAAAAAAAAAAAAAAAAAAAAGAAAGAAAAGAAAAGAAAGAAAGAAAGGAAAAAAAAAAAAACCCCTTAAAATAGAGTGTTGCGTCCTTTCGCAATGATTAGTAAATTCATTTTTTTAAATTTGTTTTATACAAATTAGCATATATGTATGTATATATATATATTCTTTACCTTAAACTATATAGTTGCATTTTTTAGAAACGATTAGTAAATTTATTTCTTACAATAAATGTACCTTTTTTTTATTGGTATGCGGTAAATATTAATTAAAACAGTTTACTCAAATTACAATTTAAATATTGATTTTTAACTTGTGCATAAATTTACAAAAATAAATTAAAGAAATTTTCTCTCTCTCTCTCATAATTTGTTGTTTTTAATAATGAAGTCTCTTATCATTCGAATTATATAATTATATACACAAATTGTTGAATATTAGAAATACCAATTCGAGTTAATAACTTTGAAAATACTATTAAACGATAATATTAGTCCTTAAAACAAGAAAACTCTTACGTATGATTATTTCTCTAATATATCTATTAAAAATAAATCTTCAGAAAGCTTTAAAAAAAGCAAGGGTTATATTTCAGTGATTTCTGTGTATTGTGATTGAAATTGTTAAAACTCCATCTCCTGAAAAGACTGTTTCGTTTTAAAGTAAGAAAATGAAAACTAGCATTTCATTATCTACACTTGCGAATTACCAGATAATAGTAAAACACGTTTTTCTTCCAGGGACGGAATAGGGTTGCTGCGATTCCTCTGCTGAGCATTTGAGGTAGTGATAGGGAGTGCAATATTCGGTGTGCAACCTTGCTTCTGCGCCAAAGCGCCAAGCAGGGGTCGAAACCGTTAGTCTTTCAATATATGCGCCCGGGAAAGACCTTTTTGCAGACAGTGGGAACCTGGACCCCCGACGCAGCACGGGCGAGAAAAAGAGCTGCCGTAGGCAGTGGGTACTCGAAGCAAGGTTTAGAGCAATTTCAGTGTTTATTTATTTATTTATAAATTATTATTTTTATTTTTTATTAAGTTTTTATTTATAATGTGATGTAAAAAATAAATACTGATCCAATTCTTTTGAAAATTCATTTAAATATAGTGACCAGCAAAGCGGGCGTAGCCTGCTAGTATATAATATATTAAGTTTTAATTCGCTATACAAAGCTACACCGTTCAACGTTTCGTTACGAAAATTAGTACATTTATTAATCAGAACAAAATTTAGCTAACGTCGTATTTTTTTATGCAATCGGATAACTAGTTAAAAAGATATTAAATAAAAAACCCATTTTATGTTTAAAATTATTAAGCAGAAAAAATAAGTTGATGGGAAAAAAATGTTTATTTTTGCTTCGATATAAAAGGAAATATGTTTATTTTAATGTCACATAAATAAATAAATAAATAAATAAATAAATAAATAAATAAAAATAAAGGTACGCGTAACAAACAGTTTTCTTTTATTTAAATTGAGAAAGAAAAAATACTATTTTAACGCTATTTTTTGTATATTTAGACTTTAGCAATTAAAAAATGCTTTCCTTTTACCCCATTCCCATGCAGTAAAAAAATATTTAAAATAAAATTAAGAAAATTTGTGCTCAAGAAATGGAACAGCTTAGTATAGCACCACTTAGCGAAATTTGAAATTTGGCACAGAAGTAGCTCGGATTTTCTCGCTAAGGTCTTTATTTACGGAATCGCGACAACCATTTTAATTCATCGCCAAAAATAATTTTATTCAATTATCAACAACAATAACTTAAAAGCCTCCAAGGGTGTCCTATAATAATCTTGTACCAAAAAATTTTAAGAAATGAATATAGCAACAGTTGCTAAGGAACAAAACACAGTTTTACGCCTTTACATGCAAGAATATATTGAAAAGAAAGTCCTGTCGGACTAAATTATATTCTACTTAGTAAAGAATTTATATATATTACTTAGGAAACAAAAATAAGCTTAGGGTTTTCTTTTTATTAATAAAATTAAAACAGTTTTTTGAGATTACACATGCGTCCTTAATTTTTACTTTCCGAACACTGTAGTGACGAAAGTATTGTAATCATGTCAAAAATCCGAATTTGAGATTTTGGTGTTTCTATACGTTTCGAGGTCCCCTGAGTCCGTTTCCACTATTTTTACGATGGTGTATGTATGTGTGTGTGTATGTATGTGTATATGTCTGTGAGTGAACACGCTAGCGTCTAAACGCTTTGTTCGAATAAACTGAAAGTTGGTACGTATATTGTAAGTCACCATAGTACGAACCCTATTGATTTTGGGGAATCTAGCGCTTATAGTTTTTTTTACAGGGACACCAGGAAAAATTCTTTATCATTATGGCCTATGGGACCAAATTTTTAAAGTGTGATAGCGTCTAAACGCCTTATTAATCTGAGCAAAAAAATTTACGCATGTTATAGGTCACAGTTGCACCAACTGTATAGATTTTGGTGAATCTAGCACTTACAGATTTTTTACAGGGACACGAAGAAAAATTCTTTATTATTATGGCCTATGGGACCAAATTTTTAAAAGTGCAATAGCATCTAAACACCTTATTCAATTGACTGAAAATTTATATGAATATCATAAATCACTGTTGCACTAACTGTAAGCATTTTAGTGAATCTAGCATTTATAGGTTTTTACAGGGACACAACGAAAAATTCTTTATCATTATGATCTATGGGCTCAAAGTTCAGTAGCATTAAATAAAACATCGTGTAATATATGGAGAAAAAAATTCAAACACTTCATTATGGTTTTCTCTCTTTTGTTTGTTTAACAACTCCTCTTTCTTTACTTTATCTACAAAACTGTTAATCACTCAATGTTCGGAAAGTCGAGTTGAGTCACTCCAGATTTTTTTTTTCTAATATAAATGTTTGACAAAAACTAAAAATAAATAATAAATAAAAATAAAAAATAAACAAAGAAAAAAATCAAACAAGAGAATACAATTAATAATAATCTGATTATTAAACTGTTTTCAAAATGAAATATAACTTAAATTATAAAAGTATATTTTTTGCCGATCCTTTAATATAATCTCTTATTTAAATAGAACGATTATTATTAATAATCGATATTTAATGAGATAAATGACATGTTTGACAAACGAGAATTCCAAGAAAGAGAATCCATGTGTCACATACCACGAATTACCGTTATCTTTGTCGAAATCAAAACGGAATTGTCACATATGATATATCGAAATACTCCATCATATAAGCTGAGCATAGTTATGAACTGTTTGAAAAAATTAACTTAAATGCCATACTCTATTTTAATATTTATTACGAGCAGGTGAAAGAAATATTTAATCGTGTCTTTGAATATTACTGAGAAATCGATTCGTATGTTAAATCAATAAATAATCGAATTTATAATAGGAAATGCTGATTGTGTGATTTATTGTTAATCTAAATTTGTAGCTGGGTAAGAAATTCCTATAAAACTATTGATTTTTGTTCCATCTAAGTAAATAAGTGTCTGAACGTATTAATCAATATTTTTTCACAGTTTTTGTTAACATTTGAATGTCTCGCGTACTCTCCATTTTTTGTTACAGTTGGCAGCAAAATTATCCGAGTGATAGCAATAATTCTTATATTAAAAAAAAGTACGTTTAATACTGTTTTGTTAAATAAATCCTTGTCGAATCATGTATTTAAACTGACTAAGAACATGATTCGACAAGGATTTATTTAACAAAATTGTATTAATCCGTTAGCGCCAGTGTCCTCATTTGAGGACAGCTAATAAAATGGCACGTATATTTTTTGTGGTTTCTTGGAATGATTTCTGCTTTTTAGTGACAGTTTATAGCGTCATTCTAAATGATCCCTGAAAGTTTTATGTGCCTACTAATTAATTTTTATTTCATAATTTGGATAGTCATTTTATGACTTTTCATTCGTCGCACACATATTTGCTTTTTGCGCAGGTATACTAACTTAAATCAAGTTGAATAATAATATATATTATAATATTTTACTTTCGTGATCTTTGAATAACAGGAAATTAATCTGTTATCTCAAAGTTTTTCTATCTCGAAGTTATCTCGCTAGAACAGTTAACGTCAATAAATGAGGATAGGCTTTAAATTTAAAACTATCAGAAAAATTGTTTAAGTTCATATATTTTACTGTCAGTTGCCTATATTAATTTAGAAGTGAAATAATGAGCCATTTTGGAAAATTAATTAAGGCGTTAACGGGTTAAGTGTACTTTTTTCATTTAGGAATTTTTGCTAGTGCGCCAATAATTTTGCTGCCGACTGTAAGTTGGGCTTTAGTGGATTTTTGTCGTCACCCCAGAGGTAAGCAATGGGCAATTGGAACGGTCTGGTGTTCACTCGTAGATTGTAATTTCTCGGGGTCGTTCGGTTGGTTGGTTGGTTGGGTTTTACGTCACACTAATGCTGCGCAGATGGGCAATTAGCGACGGTCTGGGACACACCCCTAGAGGTGGTCCGGAGACATGCCAACACAATTTTGATCCTCCACGGAAGGGATGGCTCTCCCGCTTCGGTGACCCTCAGAGGTATAACGGGGTCGATCAGAAACATCTACTCACTTTCTTCGAATGATAAGTTGGTACGTATGTCCTAAATCCCAGTAGCCCAAACTGTATAGGTTTTAGTGAATCAGCACTTATATATATATATTTTTTTTTTTACAGGGACTCAAAAAAATTCTTTATTATTATGATCTATGGGCTCACATTATTTAAAGTGTGATAGTATTAAATTAAACAACATACTGTATGGAGAAAAATACTCAAACACCCTATTATAATTTCCAATTTTGTTTCTTTAACGACTTATCTTACTTTAATTTATTTAAAAAATCGTTAATTGCTTAATGCTCGGAAAGTCGGGTGAAGTAACTCCATATTTTTAAATATAATTATTAAAATTAATTGCATATTTCATTAGGTAAATGGCATGAATTTACAAAAGAAAAGTTTATGTAAAGAAAACCATTCATCGCACAATTTTGCCACAACAAATTGTCGAATATGATATAATCGATATAAATCATCAAGCCAACTAAAAGTAATTTATTATTATTTGAAAATAATAATTAGAATTATCATATACTATTTTAATATTTATGCAGAGTAGGGGAAATATATTTAAATGTGTCTTTTAACATTTAAGGTAAATCGATCCAAGAGTTAAGTCGATGAGTAATCAAATTTTTTATAGGAAATGCTAATTGCGTGCTGTATTGTTGATTTACAATTTAAGTTGGTTAGTGATATTTATATAATTGCAATTTCTTTCAAAATTATTCTTTTATTCTCAATCGATTTTTATTATTATTTATTAAATGACCTTTAAAGAATTAATCAATATATTATCTATTCAATTTTCTTCTTTATAGAAAACATGTCTTTGTGTCATAAATAATATATTTACGTTCGCTTTATTTTGTGCAGCACAGAGTTATATCCTTATGAAATATGCTTTATAGAAATACCTGTCATAGAAAATAATTCTTTAAAATTCTTTTAAGTGGTTTTATTATTATTATTATTATTATTATTATTTAACATGAACCAGGGTTGTTATTTTTATCATTTTCAGTAGAGAGGAGACAGCTAGAAAAACAGTACAAATAAACGATATTTTTGCTGAAAAATGTTAAAATCCCCCCCCCCCCCCTCAAAAAAAAAAAAAAAAAAAAAAAAAACTGTTACAATTTTATTTAAATTGTTTGTTTTATGTGTATGTATTACTTGAATGAAGAAAAAAAAAATATTTAAGTATTGACATTTAAATGAAGCTATTTTTTTCTAATCCCACATTTAATGACAAAGGGGGGTATTGGCCAAATTCTTGCATCATATAACATGACTTTCACCTATCTTTGTCCAGACCATAAAAGCCTCTGTCATTTACGATATATTTAAACATTTCATCAAACCAAGAGACTATAATTTGGAAGTATTTGGAGAAAATAATTTAAATTTCAGACACTACTCTAACATTTATGCAGAGCAGGTGAAAGAAAGACCTTAACGAGGCTTTTACATTCTTGAGAAATCGATTCATTCCTTAAGTCGATGAGTAATCGAATTTGTAATAGGAAATGCTGATTGTGTGCACTATTGTTAATTTAAACTTTAAGCGAAGTAACTAACGCATATGTAATTGCATTTCCCTCTTTCAAAATTATTAATTTTTTTCTATCGATTTTTTATTATGTTTAAGAATTGTAACATCAAAATATTTTTTAAGTATTTTATGAATAATTATTTTTATTTACATTAAAAAAAATATTTTAAATTACCAAAAAATATGGTTGAAATTTGTACTGAAATATTTTTTAACTAAAGTTATAAATTAGAGGAGAGAAGGGTATTATGGAATAGTCGGGAAATAGGGAATACCGAGGTTTCGGCTCTGATTGGTGCTGCTGTCTCTTCAAAATACTATGAATTACTCAAGAAGGATTCCCATGAAGCAATACAGTAAGAAGCAACCGCTTGTTGCGATCGTACCATTCTCACAGGACACAGGACTTTGATAAAAACTTATTGTATAAGGGTTTTTTGAGAGAAATTTACTTGACTTTTCCTCATCTTTTAGAAAATTAACGTTTATTGACATCCCTTACTCTTTTAATACAAAATTAGATGTGGGGCTTTTAAAATTTACAATTCATTCTAAATTGCCCCCCCCCCCCCTCAAAAAAAAAAAAAATATAAATAAATAAATAAATAAATAAATGTTAGAAACATAGTTTTTACAAAAGTCTCGAATGATTTTGATAAAAATTTAGAGTTAATGTGTTTTTCATATGATACCCTCATTATCAGGATAATTATCATTCGCTGGTAACTCGCACTTCATCCTGAAAAATACGGTAGAAACTTAATTTCCTTCGAAATGGTTTCTTTCAATAAAATATAAAATCCGAGAAAAAGCATGGGATAAAAACAAAAAACTCCTAATTACAAGCGTGAGAGAAAAAAAAAAAAATAAATAAAACTAACACTAGAATGAAAAGAAAGTCAAAATAGATAAGAAAAAGTAACTGAGGGTCTAGAAGGGTGGATATATGGGGCTTTCAGGCTATTGTCGAGGGTTAGCTACATCTTATCTATGCGTGAAATACGTTGAGAGCTCCATTATGCAGGCATACACTTCTTGAGCGTGATCAGGTTGGTGAATCTCATACAGGTAAAGATTGCTACAGGAACATGCTAGCGGAAAATTGCCGTATTCAAGATTTTAACAGGATATGAACAGTTTTAGAGTTTTTGCCACGGTCAGACTTGGTTAAATAAAGATGTCAGATTAAGGGCACCACCAGTGTCTCTGAATGAGAATTTTCAATTGTCAGCATTTTCAGGTGTTGGGAAACACCTAGTCGCTTGGTCCTTTAAGGCGTCTAGTTCTAAATAAAAAAGTTTTATATTTCACAATGGGTGGTTAAAAATGATCGTCAGTGAGTTTATTTATATGAAATTTCACCGAAATTTTAACTCGAAATTAAAAGTTATAAAAAAAAAAAAAAAAAAAAAAAAAAACGGAAAGACGGAGCAAGCAGTCACGTGATACGCAGTAAAAAGTTATCGACACCAATGTATGCCAAGGTGCAACTACTTTTTCCTTATATTGTGTACTTTCGTCAGAAATTTTTTGTCATAGAGATCATCCTAAAAATGATTAAAATGAGTTCAGGAAACCTTAAAACATATAAAAATATGAAAAACCGAAATAGAATATTTTTACGAAGCCAAAACTTTCTTATAAATACAAAAGAATTAAATCTTACACGAGATTATTAATTTACCTAGCAAAACCATGCATAATCTTGAGAAAATAATAATTTTATCACAATTTAATTTTGTGTTCTGAAATTAATTAATGTGTTAAAATCAACGAGATATATACATTAGAGTGCTGATTTAATGGATGAGGAATTAGCTTTCCGTGGTTCAAAATGAATCACGTGACATGCACCAAAAGGTTGCTGTGTTTGGCCCTTTATCGCTATTTTGGCATTTAAAATATCAGTTCGACAAATTATCATTATTATTAGGTAACATGACAGTCTTATGACCGAAATAAATATTTTTTAAAATAATTTTACACATATTTCACATTTTAATAAATAATAAAATACTTTTTTTATTTTCATCGTTTCCCAACAAAGTTTAAAAGTGTTTATAAAAGAAAATTTAAACTTTTAAGGAGCTAAATTTAACAACAAATAATAATTTTTCAACTATTTTTAGGAATTTTGTCGGTTAATGTTCAACTACACGAAATAGAAAAGAAGTAAAATCAAAATGATTTAGAACAAAAGAATATTAAACTACGTAAGTGAACAAAAACATTGGCGGTTATGACTTATGCGAAGAACAATCTCCAAACCGCTGCCATAGAAATTTACTAAAAATAAGCTGTTAGCTGTTACCAAGGAAACAACCGAATACGCAGGTGCAAGGAGAGCATGTCACATTACTCATCTTGGACCTTCTCAAGGGTTACCATTTATCACTCTACTTTATATATTTCGTTGGTTAAAATCATGAAAATTAAAATGAGAGCATAAATATCAAAAGTATCGTTTTTTTATTCTTTTAAATGGCAACATGTGTATCTTTATATAAATATAAAGACAAGTCCCAAGGAAAAGTTGTCGTTTATGTCTTTTATTCTTATTTATTCTTACATACTAAAAATATTTCTCAGAGTGTTACTTGTAACTAATTCATAAGTCCCATAAAATATATTGTACATTTGGAAAACTGTTCGAAGTAGATATAGCCTGGTCATCTAAAACAAAAATTTTATCACCAATACCTAAGGCAATAAACTAAACAAAGTATTCTTCATTTTTTATACTGAGATGGAAATAATTTTTGTTCATATTCAAATAAAAAACTTTCTGTAACTTGTTTAGTAAACAAGTTTTATTAGAAAATTTAAACACTGTACAACTTTTTCTAAATGATATTTATTTTTCTGTGGTTATTATCATCTGTGAGGTCCCCACGAAATTTGTAGAAAGTCATGAGAAATTAGTATGTTGTAGACATCACAAAACTTTCTATTAAATTATTTTGTATAACACTGCCATTTTGGGGTTAAAATGCTCACAAATACTTCATCAACACAACTTCTCACAATCACTGTTGCCAAATTTAAGGACATTTTTTATTCATTACTGCTCTTGCCAACTAACTTTTTCTTGGCATTTAAGAAATCCTCTTCAAAGACCAATAAATTGATTTTACAACTTACTAATCCACCCATAGTCCAGTCAATAAATACATTGTACTTTGCAAAAGGTGAGGTAGAAGATTTTGTTTTTTTAATTTGTACATATTAGTACTAATATGCAAAAAACGAGTTATCCAACACGGTCGGCCCCGGGAGAATTTTTGTCGGATGAAAAACATCGAAAATTTACTAGTTTTTTGGCTTTTTTCAAAATATCTCAGAAATGGCTGAATTTAGCGATATTTTTCTATTGTAATGTTTAAAGAGGATTAAATTTCCTACAATTTCCTTCATTACACCTTTTTTTGTAGTACTAATAGCAAGCGCGTAACAGCTTCTTGAAAATAAACAGTTTTCTCAACTTCGTAAAAAAAGCGCATTACTCCTTATAAATAATGTACAGTATTTATTAGAATTAGAAGCTTTATTTACAGAAAGCTTAACAACTTTTAATGGTACAGCTCTGATAGCTATCGTCCTTGGGATTTATGGATTTGGTGATCAAAAACGTAATACGGAAATATACACGCCAGATGTATATTTTTTACAATATATATTGAAAGAAATACTGTTTTATATTCTTGATTGTTCTCTTAACATATACCTTGTTAAAACAATCGTGATTTTGGAAAGGAATTAAATATGTTCACCAGATAAATTGGCGATCATTTCTTTTTTTTCACTAAGGGAACAACAAATCTGCTCCTTTTTAATTTTCCCCTTCCCCTTTTCATTAACTCTCCCCCCGGCCAAGCACTGACAATTCTGGCCTAACAATAGTAGCCATCATCAGACTACAATAACTGCCAATGTATAGTATTCTATCAACTATCACTGCAACACATATTACACACACAAACACATACAAAGAAAAATAAATAAAATAAAAAATATTTGTATATAAATGTAAATGTATATATATTAGGGTACTAATAAGCAAAAACTCAATGCATTGATACATAAATATTTTAATTCTATTATTTATTAAATTATGAAACATTAATGATATTTAAATATAATAATACATAATGTTGTAATAAACACATTAATTACTGCTATATTAATATTGATGATAATAACAATATACAATCTTAATTTTAAATGAACTTCATAAATAGGCAAACTTGTTTGAAGAATAATAGCAAATAATTACAAAAGTAAATTATAGAGATATAACTTTATATGTAAATTATAGGGAGATTAATTTAGCCTTAAAACAAATAAAGAAACGTACATTAATGTATAATATACATGTTTATTTTCTTCATGGTTATTTTGAAAGCCCGGGTTCTTAATTTTCAATAGTCATCAGAGGTAGAAGGGGTGTGTTGTCCTCAAATTGTTCCTCTCCGTCTTGCAGTAATTATAAAAGCTCTTAGATTAGCTTATCATCTTCTTCAGCCTCGTCCAATGATGAAATTAGTACGACATTTTCCTGTTGAGGACCAGAGTCCGTGTTACTATACCAATTTCACTGAGTATTTTATAGCCAACATTTTGGAAGCAAACTGCTTTCTTGTTGGCAGTTTCGGCTATTAAAACATCTTCACCTTATTTTTTACAAAGGCGTGATGTAACCGTTCTGATGCCAGGACAAAAATCACCCTCTATTTTATTCATCAAATACTTTATGAGACTGGCACTCCTCCGAGTCGTTTTCAGGGTAAGAGTAAATTGATTCCATTGCCTCGTAAGTGTTTCTTGCAGGGTAGTATCCTCGTTTCATCTCAGTTTTAGGCCTCCAATGCAGTTTTTGATGACAAAACCTGTGATACCCAGCATTTATAGCAACTAAACCTTTACATTTACGATGCATTCAAGTACTTTTTTTCTTCTCTCATCCCCACGATTTTCGGCACCATTTACAATTGTTTCTTTCACACCTGGTTTCATAGCATGGTGGATAAAATTTCTTTCATGCTCAGGAAGTCGTTCCTGTTTTTTAAAGAAATCTTCAAGTATCGCCTTTCCACACAAGAAACACTGATCTTTAAAACTGAAACCTTCAATTCTTGATGGAAGATATGGAGCCGCACAGTTTGGACCAGATCCATCACCAATTGTATGATGCCGTACATATGCTGCAGTCATTCGCTCATGGATTATCGTTTGTGACAGGCATTATGCATTCTTACTTGTTTTAGGTTCTTCAAAAAACACTAATGTTCTTTATTCTGACGTTTTGCATTGCACTTACAGATTTTTGTATACCTTTCTCCTTCAGAATCTTTACTTCACCTTTATTCAAACTGATTTCGAAAATAAAACAAACACTTTGGTTATTGTAAAAGAAAACGCTCACGGGTTGAAACACTACGTTCAAACTAAACTGAATAACATAGATAGATGTTCAGCCGAGGCAGTGTACTACAGCATGAGAAGAGGCGGGAGGAAAGGGAGAGCTTTTTGTGTGAAGGGGGGGGGGCAGTTTATATATATATATACCTTCTTTACTACGAAGCAGATGTCATTTTCTAAGGTCAGACAGCTGAATATGTCCTTTCCTTTCTTTCCGTTTTCTAATAAACATTCATGCACCGACCCATTTCTTTGAGTTGTATTTTATTAGCTGGGGAAAAAATGCCGAATTTCAAGAGGCTGTAACACGCTTGCTATTAGTACTACAAAAAAGTTGTAATGAAGAAAATTGTAGGAAATTTAATCTTCTTTAAACTTTATAATAGAAAAATATCGCTACATTTAGCCATTTCTGAGATATTTAAAAAGAAAAGCCAAAAATGTAGTTAATTTTCGAGATTTTTCAGCCGACAAAAATTCTCCCGGGGTCGATCATGTTGGATAACTCGTTTTTTTCACATTGACACTAATATGTACAAATTAAAAAAGAAAAATCTTCTACCCCACCTTTTGCCAGGTAAGTCCTTTTTTACATACCTGTTGACTGGAATACCAACACTAAGAGAAAAACTGAAAAGAATCTATAACTATCTTATAGAAATTTTGAATTTAAATCCTAAATAAAAAATTCAGTAAATAATAAAACTAGTAAATCTCTCTCTCTCTCTACCACCTTTCTATCTCCTCTTAAATCTAAATTAATTACTCTTTCAAACTCAAATAAAATACTCCCTCATCTGGATGTAGTCAGCAGCTGACATATATTTGTCGCACAAATCCTTATCTATCCTTCAAGCCATACAGAACTCTGACTAAATATAATTTCTTTTACCGCCGAACGATGTCGCGTGGAAGAGACCATCTCTGGCGGCTTGCGTATTTTTTTTCTTTAGTTTTTAAATAAACTTTCCGGAGGAGGGGCTAGAATTGCTCGACAATGCTCCTATAGCGGTGAGGGGTTCCTCGTCCCTGTAAATATTTACCAGTAAATTTTAACTGTAACGGTTGTCTAAACATTTCGAAGATTATTCGTCCATTACATCTAAAATATCACTCCTCAAAAATATAAGTGATAGTTGAATAAAAAAAGTCGCTAAATTTGGAAACCCTGCTCACGAGAAAGTATTTACATATGCAGTTTAATGAGAAATCAACCAATAAATGCTAATATGTACACTGCAAATGTGTGAAACACTTTTGCAATGCTATTAGAATGTAATAGTAAACACTTCTAACTAAAAGTGTTGTGATTGTATTAGGAATGTGTTGCGATTGTGTTGCGCGAGGGAAAAAAAAAGTGTTGCGGAAGTGTTGTTGACAATTACAAGGACAAGAAATGTGTTCAGATAGTGTTTCGATCAAAATTTAAGATCCCACACATATTCTAAACGCTTTTTAGAACATTTCTAAAACACATTCATCTTTAACGTTGAAACACTTTAGAAACGCTTATTAAACAGAATAGCCTATCCCGTGAAATAATATGCAGACGTTTTTTTAATAATTTGCTCAGCAGTGTGTATTATGGGGATTAGATTCTGAAGGTGAGAAAACGAAACTAGTATGTTGTTGTAACAGAAACTAGTATCACAAAATTTTCTTCTATATTTTACAACTAAAATTCATGCAGAGCAAATTTTTTATTCGAATAATTATATTTTTTTAATTATCACTTATTAAAATTATTTTTCTATGATGAGTGCAAGCGATTTTTATTTCAAATAAGCATAACACTAAATTATGTTTCTTATGCAATTATGTCTGTTGCAATTATGTTTCTTATGAAGTGTTCTAGCTTAGAACACCAAAAAGTGTTGTTAATTTGAGGACAAAATGTGTTCTTAAAGGTGTTACTTTTGTGCTCGTGCGTTTGCAGTGTAACCATATGACAGAAAAATATATACGCCGCACCATCTGTCGGCCGATTTAATCGATATTGAATCAGCATAATTTTTCAAAGTATAAATTTCACATATAAAGTTCGGTGACTTATTTATATTCCACAGAAGTTGAATGAATGACAGACTTGCTATTGTGAGGCCTCATACAATTTTCATAGAACATTCAAAAATTGGGAGTTATGAAGAATTCGAAGTGGTCTGAAGTCTTAACTCAGATTTTTAAAGGTACTCTGCCATAGACAACTAGTCGTTTCGAGTTTGAAAAGAACACATTGGGTTTTTCGGAATTTAATAGTTAATTAGTTTTGAATAAGCTTGTTGGACAGTAGATAGCGTATGAATGCAAATGGACTCTATTGTTTTTTGTATGTTCAAGGGTAAATCATCTATTTTTTTCCACTCCAGTTCATTTCTCATTTTCCATTTCCATGTGAATTTTCCCATAAGTTATAAACATATCCATGTGGAATACAAACATTTTCCCATTGAATAGAAATATAAACATAATAATGATGCAAATTTTTTCCACAATAGTCTCATGTGAAGTGTTTCGCATCATGACGTCACGTCAATAAAGTCTTCTAATTCTCCAGTTTATAAAATGTATGTTAAAAGCGTACTCGAGTCTTAGTTCGATTTCGAGTGAATATGAATTTGACTGCAGTTACTTCCCGTGCAACTTTAGTGCTAATATAAAACTATTTATTATTTTACATTTAAAATAGCACCGAGGTCATTGATTTTCATTACACAAAGACAGAGTAGTCCTTCCCCCTATTTAAAGTCTTCACATCAATTGATTTGATAAGTTTACTTTAGTCTTTGCGCTACCTTACTTGAATAGATAGCAGGAAGTGTTAAAGGTGAAAAGGTCATACAAGACCAATTTTCACAACGTATATAGAGATCATTGAAGCCTAACGCCCCATGCCGGCCGATTTGCAACCAAATTAAATGAGCGTAATTTTTGATGAAGACTATTTCACATATGAAGTTTGGCATACTGTAGAAGCTTAGATAGAGACTTTCCGCAATTGGGTGAAACTACAATATGACAGTGCCTCCTTCTGGGTGATACATGCAAATATCTAATCAGCACTAGTTTATGTCAAAGTCTATCAAATATAGAAATTAGTTTCTTCGTTCATGTAATATAATGACTACAAAATTTTGGTAACACAAAAATACACATTTTCTAAAATACTTTTTTCAGATCAACAATGTTCAAATATTGTATATCATCAAAAATCGAAAGATGAAAATTTTCCAAATCCAATTCTTTCTTCTTATGTATATAAAAGAATATAATAAGGTGTTGCTGGCACATTTAAGACAGACGTTGTTAAAGATAACATTAAAAAAATCTGATGCGGACACCACATGACTTATACACCCATTGGAATATACATATTATTATGAAAACATTGACAATTTTGTGTCAGGTAACAAATTCGTAAATAAACAGGCAGGTTTCAATCATGGGGGAAAAAAAACTGAAAAACTGATACTCCAACAATTAAAGTCATGATAACAGGATTGTATATACCGGCAGGGTTTAAACTGCCATTAGTTTTTTTTAGCATTTTGCTGAAAGGTATCATATTTTGCTAAAACATGTCGGTCAGAATTTCGCTAAAAAGCTACAACTGGATAACTGTATAAAATATCTCTATATAATAACTCAGATTTTTTTTTTTTTTCTTGTAATATTTGCAGGCAAAAACTACGAAACGACAGAAATTTTTGGGAATCATTATTTATATAGTAATTTGGATTTATTTTTAATTTTCAATGATTGAATTTAAATGCAAAAATATTTATAAGTATGTAAGAATTCAGAATTTGCTTAATAGAAGCATTCTTAGCACTAGTACTTGACGATTATCTACCACTACACTTTATTTAATGTTTAAATTGCTTTTTCATTTCACATCTATGATATGAGTACCTCATTTTCTATTGTTAAAATCAAAACATAATTTCCCTGATTCATATTTTTAAAGTCACAAATATGGATGCTTGGTTAAAATCATCAGTGAACAAAAGGAATAGAAAACAAAACTGAGAATAACAAAGCTAAGTAAAAGAAATCAGTGGTATCCAAAGAATTAATTAACTTTCAAAAAAGCTAAAATAGTGCTTGCCTATTTTCGCCAAAATGCTAAAGTAATTTTTTTGCCAGATTAAACCCTGTATACCGGCAAACAAATATACTAAAATTTTCAGGAATGGCTTATTACAGAACTTCTCATTGGTAAATTCAAAGCTTAGAGTTCAATGAAAATCATTCGAGTATAGATAGCCTACTTTTGTTCTCTTTGCCAAAAAGTAGAGGTGAAAAAGTTACATTTTACAATGAATTCAGTTAAAAGTGAGAAAATAATTACTAATTCTGGTTGTCCTGAAATAATATTTTCCGCCAAATTTGATCGCTAATTTCGCCAAGTTTGTAACCAACACTGATTTTGATCTTGGCATATATTTTGACGACTTTGCGTCGAATTTGTCGACTTGGCGACCATATTTGAAAAAAATTTATAGTTTACGGTTGCCAAAGTTTGGAAGCTCTACAATAAGAACAGAATTGTAGAATTTTCCGGAAAGATTCATTGGTTTATAGCGCTGAATTAAATTCTCCGAAAATTCTTTAAATGACATACAAGACTAAAACAAAATAGAGTGCATTCGTCGACTAGAACCTGCCTATATATTAAGAATTACTTTCTACACACAAAAATGTCGGCAACTTTCATAAAACTATCATTAAGGGCTCTATTTACGGGCTGAATATTCATTAAATGAAATGCATTCGTCAACTGGAACCTGGTTATGTCTTTACAAATTACTATCTACACGCAAAAATGTCGACAACTTTCATAATAATATCATTACAAGCTCTATTATTAGCTTATTTTGAAATCTGTATTATGATAGGTCATATATACAGTCGGTAACAAAAGTCTCCGAACACTAGCAAAAATTCCTATATAAAAAAAAGTACACTTAATACAGTTTTGTTAAATAAATCCTTGTCGAATCCTATTTTTAGACTGAGTAAGAACAGGATTCGACAAGGATTTATTTAACAAAACTGTATTAAGTGTACTTGTTTTTCATAGACATTTTCGCTAGTGTTCGGAGACTTTTGTTACCGACTGTATATAATGGTCAAAACCTTCGAATATTTGGAAATTATGAATATAATTTTCGTAAATATCTCCAAAACAGAAAGTCAAAGAATGTCTAAAAAGGGAGGTACACAACTAGATGTTACAGCAAACCTATATACCAATTTTCAACGTTCTACGCCTAACCAGTTTTGAGTTATGAGATATACATACACACACACACATACAGACGTCACGAAAAATCATTTTAAGTCGCTGATATCTCTAAAACGAGAGCTTGTAGTAAGACTAAACTTGCAGGTGTACAACTAGACATCATCACAGTCACACATATATATTTGCAACATTCTATGATGTTTCGTTTTTGATCTATGTGAGATATAAAATCCATTTTGGAAATCGGGATTAGAATACTTCCTTATACTATGGTATAAGGAAGTAAAAAGATAAAAAAGAAATTCTATAACTAATTTACTAAACAGATATAGAATAGAAAAACATTCTACAGAAAAATACATCCCAAGAAAAAAAAATCTGGAGTGACTCCACTCGACTTTCCGAACATTGAGTAATTAACAGTTTTGTAGATAAAGTAAAGAAAGAGGAGTTTTTAAACAAACAAAAGAGAGAAAACCATAATAGAGTGTTTGAGTATTTTTCTCCATACATTACACGATGTTTTATTTAACGCAACTGAACTTTTATACCATAGATCATGATGATAAAGAATTTTTCGTTGTGTCCCTGTAAAAACCTATAAATGCCAGATTCACCAAAATGCTTATAGTTAGTGCAACAGTGATTTATAATAATCATATAATTTTTCAGCTCAATTGAATAAGGTATTTAGATGCTATCGCACTTTTAAAAATTTGGTCCCATAGGCCATAATGATAAAGAATTTTTCTTTGTGTCCCTGTAAATAAACTGTGAGTGCTAAATCCCCCAAAATCTATACAGTTCGTGCAACTGTGACCTAGAACATGTGTACAAATTTTTTGCTCAGATTAATAAAGCGTTTATACGCTATCGCACTTTTAAAAATTTGGCCCTATATAGGCCATAGTGATAAAGAGTTTTTCTTTGTGCCCCTATAAAAAAACTGTAAGTGCTAAATTCACCAAAATCTATAGGGTTCGGGCTACGGTGACTTGCAACATGCGTACCAACTTACAGCTCATTCGAACAAAGCGTTTAGACGCTAGCGTGTTCAATCACAGACATACACACACATACATACACACATACATACACCCATACATACACACATACATACATACATCATCGCAAAAATAGTGAAAGCGGACTCAGGGGACCTCGAAACGTACAGAAACATCAAAATCTCTATTTCGGATTTTTGACATGATTACAATACTTTTCTCACTATATTGTTCGGAAATAAAAAAGAGAGAGAGAGAGAGAGAGAGAGAGATAATTTACTAAATAGATATATTCCTTGTCTTTTAACAATGGAAGAAAGATTAAGAAAAGTTTCCTGAAGGGAAAAGAAGAAGCTCTCTTCTTCAAAAGAAGGAGAAACAAAATCGAAGGAAACTACTTGTTTAATCTTTAATCGAAGGAAATGATATAAATCCACTTCCGACATTCCGGAAATGTTCAAAGAAAAACGTATGTCTCGACAATTCGTTTATTCTTTTGATTTGCTGTTTGGGAAAAATTCTGTTAAAAGATGTTCCAAGAAATGTCTTTTGTAAAAATCTTAATGTAAATCAGATTTAAAAATTAGAAGCTATTAAAATGCAAATTTGGGTACATACTGTAGAAGGTTAGGAAGAAATACAAACAATTAAAGAATTTTGCGTTTTAAATAATAATGTGAATACTTGTTTTACTCAAATACCTATATTTTAATAATCTCTTGCATTAAAACATGAAATTTATAAATTAATATAACTGGTTTTTAACTGAAAAATTACCCCCTCGGAAGAAAAAAATGTTTTGTTAGGAAAACCAAATTTGGTTTGATGACTGATTTTGTAGATTTATTTTGTCATTTTAAGAATAATTTTATACAGGTAATCAAACCGACTGGTTTCGATTAACCTATAGAATAGGGTTGAAAGGAAAGACATCGTCACTGGGTAGTCCTTCTATGAGTATGGTATAGCTCTCTCAGGTAGCCAGTAAGCGAGTGATGCGTTCCTTTCGATTATGGAAACAAACTTTTTGTTGACGAAACATAAAAATAAATATTTTTATTAAAAACACTTTAAAAACACGTAAAACTAATAAAATTCAGTAATACGCGATTGTAATGAAATGCTCGCCCTCTGGTGGGCTAACATGAAATTACAATTAACATGCATAGATTTCAGCTTTCATCGAGACGCCATTGCTTGCGGATGTTTAGTTTCCCATATATTTATTGAATAAAAATGAATAAATCCGGTAAAAAAGATAACACTTACTGTTGTGTGCCACAGTGTAACTCCAAAAATCAAGAAATCCAGAATTAAGCTTCCATTTATTTCCAAGTGACAAATTTAAAATTTCAGTTGCTTCGGCTAATGGAAGTAAAGAATTAATCAGATGATTTGAAACTAATATTTATTCAGCTTCAGTTAAAAATCAACTTCCGAGCGAACTTTAAATAAACTGAAATATTTTTTCCAAAAGCAATCAATTTTCCATGATGTAATGGCAGAGAAAATATAGCACGAATATTAAATAGTAACACAAATAGAACAAAAATAAATACACGTGGCTATTATATTTACTAACAACAAAAGCTGAAAAAGCGCCATCTATCGATCATTACAAACGCGGATAAAAATCCCTGATGATGCTTTGGAATTTCAAAACGAAAAGCTTAGGATAATATTTTTAAAAAATATTAAATAAAAAATAATTTTACGTGTTTTTAATAAAAATAACAAATGACTCGTGTGAAATTAACTCTTTTTTAGAGATATTGTTCAATAAAAAAAAAGAAATAAAAACTGTCAAAGACAGAATTTAATTTAGTATGACAGGTCTAATTTGTACATTACAATCCTTAAAAAAAAAAAAAAAATAAATAAATAATAATAATAATAATAATAACTTTCGAATATGCACTGGCTATATCCGTAAGATGTAGCCAATAAATATTCAGAAGCCATCATCAATACATATCCAGAAGACACAGCCAACAAATATTCAAAAGCCATAATCAATATATATCCAGAAGACATAGCCAACAATTATACAGAAGTCATCATGAATACAGTCAGAAGATATCGCCGATATATTTTAAGAATCCATCAACAATATATATCCATAAGACATCGCCAACAATTATTCCGAAGTCAACATCAGTACTTATTTAGAAGATATTGCCAACAGATATTCAGAGGCTATCATCAATACTTATTCAAAATATATCGCCAACAAATATTCAAAAGCTATCCAGTTTATGAATGTTGATGGTCTCTGATATCGAAATCGGGAAGTGGTTTTCACATACAATTAAAGATGAATTTCTCTTTTATCAGAATGTTTTCAAAAGTGTAAAACTTTTTACAGATTTGACATAATATTTTAAGATAGTTTAAGAAATTGAATGGTGAAATTGGATATTGGCGGGCATCTTGCAAATTCAAGGTGTAATAACATAAATGGCGACAACGCAAAAGCACTGTCTAAAAGAAATAGCCCTCTCGTGCTTGAAAAAAAAAAAAAATCTTTATTTTACGAAATTTTTTTGTTGGTCCAATAAAACATTATTTTATGTGTAATAAGGGAAATTTTTGCAGAATAAAAATATTATATTCAGCATAAAGCATCTTAAAATACAGTTCTTTATTTCGCTATAAATATTTTTTTGAACTATACATTTGAACGATATGTTAATACTCTGTATATTTTATCTGGCCGAGATGACCTTTTCTTTCTTTCTTTCTTTCTTTCTTTATCTTTTTTTTTTTTTTTTTTTTTTCCAGACAGCAAAAGAGCGTAGCCAACATTTTGCTATAGACTGACACGATAGAAATAATTATACCTAAATAACACTCATATTATATTGTTGGAAATAATGGTTAAATAATAATAAAGGGCGAAGATATTTATTTTCATTTTATATATGAATATACATGGTGAAAAAAAAAAAAAAAAAAAAAAAAAACTATATTTTACGAAATTTTTGTTATTTTAATAAAACATTGTTTTATGTTTCATAAGAGAAATTTTTGCAGAATAAAAATATTATATTCAACATAAAGCATCTTAAAATACAGTTATTTATTTCGCTGTAAATAATTTTTTGAGTTATACATTCGAACGATATGTTAATACTCAGTATATTTTTATTAGGACGAGATAACATTTTCTTTGTTTCTATGTTTCTCTCTTTCTTTTTTTTTTTTTTCCGATAGCAAAAGAGCGTAGCTAATATTTTGCTATAGACCGACACAATAGAAATAATAATCCTAAATAACACTCATATTATATTGTTGTAAATAATGGTTAAATTATAATAAAAACGAAAATATTTATTTTGACTTTCTATATGAATATACATGGTGTAAAAAAAAAAAAAAAAAAAAAAAAAAAAAAAAGGCCATTCGAAAAAAAGAAAAAAAAAAAATCATTTCCCTGTTATATTAGGTAATGTTATGGTTCAAACAGCATTATAAAAATTCTTACGTAAAATTTACAATATCATGTTTTTATGTGCGATCTCTCATTATTTTCCACATAATAGACGATGTATTTCTTAAATGATAGCCGTAGATTTTTTAGCATAAACATCAATATCAATTGCTTTTCTATATTGATAGCCACAGTAATGTCAGCGATAAAATAGATTTTTTTTTTTTCTTTTTTCTTTTTTTTTTTTTTTTTTTTTTTTTGATATTTGGTGTTATACTACTTCTCTAATATGGAAATCGTCTGCATTATCATAAAAGACAATTTTTTGAAATAATAATTTTAATAAATTATTTTTTAAAAACATAATTATTTTTTAATAACCGAATTAAATTCTATATAAATGTAGGTGCATTAATGAAACGGGGGGTTGAGGGGGGCAGTAGCTCCCCTCACACAGAACTAATTATCCTATAAAACTCTCCCGAAGCCTAATTTGAATTGTTTAACAGAGGTTTACATAACAGTACTCGTTATCTTACCTCTTAATCTCCAACCTGTATTTATAGTATTAAATTTCAGGGTAAGAGAAAATCGTGTGAGTGACACACCAGATTATTTTAATAATAATTTTAATAAATTATTTTTTAAAAACAGAATCATTTTTCAATAACCAAATTAAATTCTATATAAATGCAGGTGCATTAATGAAACGGGGGGCGGTAGCCCCCCCTCACACAGAACTAATTACCATATAAAACTCTTCCGAAGCCTAATTTGAATTGTTTAACACAGGTTTACATAACAGTACTATCGTTATCTTACCTCTTAATCTGCAACCTGTATTTATAGTATTATATTTCAGGGTAAGAAAAAGTCGTGTGAGTGACACACCAGATTATTTTTAATTTATTTTTTATCTCATGTTTTGATCGTAAAGCTGGGGCATGTACTTTCAAAACGAATAAGATGAATTAAATTGAAGCGTTGCCACTTAAATTTCATACTTTAGTTTAAAAATAAAAAATAATAATAATAATAATAAAAAACCTCTAGTTGTCGTGTAGAAAAACTGTTTGCACCCCTGAATTCAGGAAAATCAGCCCTTTCATTTGGACCGAATTTGTAACGATAGTTCTGATATTTCTAATTTATTTTGATGTTACACAAAATTGGTCTACAAAAAAGCTAGATTGAAACTAAAAGTCCTCCGTAATAATAAAAAATAATCTAGTGTGTCACTCACACAACTTTCTCTTACCCTAAAATTTAATACTGAAAGTACGGATTGGAGATTAAGGGTTAAAAGATAACGAGTACTGTTATGTAAACCTATGTTAAAACAATTCAACGTAGGCTTCGGAACAGCTTCATTTGACAAATAATTCTATGTGGGGGGGAGGGGGGCTCTCCGTTTCATTATTGTATCTACTACATTTATATAGAAATCACATCTCTTATTAAGTTCAGAAGTTTATTTTAAATTATTCAGTCAAATTTCACACTCATCATTCCTTGAAACTTATCAATCTTGAACAAACATTTCTGGTAACAAATGTATTAACTTCGAAATGCATCATTTGGATCGCCTGAAATTATTTATTTTTAATTTACTCTAACATACACAGTGAAAGATTAAACTATAAAATTTGACTTCGGTATTCAGGAAGCCTCAAAACGTGTAAATATATTAAGTGATAAATATTTAGTTAAAAAAATACATTATTTATCATATGGCTATGAGGACTTAATTTCAATTCCTGAGCAGCTTTCCTGGACATTGTAAAATGTTATAGTGAAGCACTTACACTTACAAATAAAGAAAGAATGTTATGGCCTTAATATGGCAGCCATGTGTATCTTCTGAAAGTTATGTACACATCACATGGTGTACATAAATATAATCGTATATTAATAATACACAGCACAACCTAAAGTACACATCCATCATTTTACAAGTATTGTCGCATTATAAGCTAATTCTTTTGTGTAGCCCTGTAAACGAACAGTGAATGATTTCTGTACCACATTCTACATGAAACATGTTTTTACGCATGTAAAAAATACGTATTCGTTACATTTTGTTTAGAGCAGTCTATAGATGCTAAACTCTACTTACCTGCAATTTCCCCCATAGACGCAATGTATTTGAATTCTTTTGTGTGTCCCTGTACACGAACCATTTGCTTGATCTCAACGAAAAGCTTAGTGTAGCATCCCTCTATGATACACATTTAGAATACCAAGTTTGAACTTTCTGCTATAATTTGTTTTTGAGATATGCTGATAACAGGCAGACACACAGACCAACCGCTAAAAACATGATTTTTGGATTTAGGGGACCTCCAAATTTGTAAATGTAACAAAAACTCAATTTTGAAAATGTGACCCCAAAAAGAACACTTTTTCTACCTTATGGGTAAGAGAATGTAAAAAGGATAAAATTCCCACTACTTGAGATTCTGCGAATAAAGTGTTCAATTAATGCCTACACTGTAAACCTTCTTGCAAAATAGAAAACAACAGTTAAAAAAAAAAAAAAGAAAAGAAAAGAAAAGAAAGAAAAAAACATTATGATATAGTTATGAAATTCTGACATTTTCTTAGTTTTCCACTTTAACTGCACAAAACAAATAAATAAAAGCTTTTCTTTCGAAATAGTATATATATATATCTCTGTTTTTATTTACTTATTTATTTATTTTTTGCATACTCTATTTTTAAGAATATTATCTGGATGCAAAAATAAAGTCCATCTATACTTTTCTTATTTATAAACTTACAAATTCCCTACTACGAAGAAATCAGTAGCTTCTAATTAGTTTATATACAAACTTTTGCAACATTTCTACAATTAGTATAAGAGCTTTCATCAATATTATCGTGAGCGAATCCCAGAAGTTCTCCGAAGACGGTCGTATGCTCTATACTTCAAGAAATGATATTCTCGTAAGTCAATGGAATTTCCATTTGGTAAGAGAATTTCGTTATATCATTTCTAACGATCGTATTATAATAGTATATTAAGGATAAAACAAATCCTATTTAACGGAAAAATAATTTAAATACACACACACAACTTTCTCTCACACCACATAAAAAAGAAAGTTTTTGAGATAATGATTTTAAGTATTGTCGTACTTTTCTAAAAATTTAAATCGTTTAATTATTGACATTATTTCTGAATCAATTATTACTAAATAGAGTAGTATAGTGTGGCATTCATACTGCTTTCTTTTATCATACTTTACTACAGACTTAGTTATATTATTACATTCTAAGAATAAGTTAAGTGTTACTGTGTTTGAACATTTTCAAAGAACTAGAGAAACACTTAAAAATAGTTTTAGTAAGATACTTCTTTCTTTCTTTCTTTCTTTTTTCGCATATATTATTACGTGAGATATGGCAGCATCCCCTTTCCATGAATGTTGTAGTAACATACATGAAACATTTAGGATTTATATTAAATGAAAACAAAAATATTCTCTTTTTTACTTTCTCTTTCCCATAGGGTCGAGAAAGTATTGTTTTAGGATAAAATTTTCGAACGTGAGTTTATGTTATATTTACATGTTCTGAGGTATCCTGAATACACAAATCATGTTTTTAGCGAATGGTCTGTGTGTCTGTCTGTTATCATCATATTTCAAGAACAAATAGTAGCAGAAATTCCAAACTCGGTATTCTAAATGTGTATCATATAGGGATGCTACAGCAAGCTTTTCGTTGAGAAAAGCTTAGTGTAGCAGATTTTTCGTTTTCCCTGTACACGAACCATAAGCAAATGGTTCGTGTACAGGAACACTCAAAAGTATTCAAATACATTGGGGGAAATTACAGGTAATTTTGATCTATGGGGGAAATTACAGGTAAGTAGAGTTTAATATCTATAGACTGCACTAAACTAAATGAAACGAATTTTTTGTAATAGAGATAGTGAACTGGGAAAAAAATTTTGTGTATGTGGGGGCCCGCCTAAGTCCCTCCTCGAGGGGAGTAAATTTTCATGATGGGTATCTTTCAAAAGAGCTCGCCAATACCTTTGAAACGAATGGCCATCGATCTGCGATAATTTAAAATAAAGTTATCAATTTTTTTTCCTTAAAAAAAAAAAATCTTTTTTTTTTTTTTTTTTTTTTTTTTTTTTTTTTTTATGTAACATTGAGAATAAATTCAACTTTTTTTTGGATATTTCGTGTTATACTACTTCTCTAATATGGAAATCGTCTGCATTGTCATAAAAGATAATTTTTTTAAAATAATAATTTTAATAAATTATTTTTAAAAAACAGAATTATTTTTTAATAACCGAATTAAATTCTATATAAGTGTAGGTGCATTAATGAAGCGGGGTTTACGCAGAACTAATTATCATATAAAACTCTTCCGAAGCCTAATATGAATTGTTTAACACAGGTTTACATAACAGTACTCGTTATCTTACCTCTTAATCTGCAACCTGTATTTATTGTATTAAATTTCAGGGTAAGAGAAAGTCGTGTGATTGACACACCAGATTATTATTATTATTATTTTTTTTAATTATTATTATTTTTTTTTTTTAGAATAAGTGGTCATCTTTCACTCAGATGACCTCTCTTTGAAATTTATTCGCCTAATTATGAGAGTATTATTTACAATACAGTGCGTTAAGAAATTATAAGACCACAAACGTATTGGTGCATTTCTGAAGAAGAGAGCATAATATGCAAATTTTTAGTTGCGTATTTAAAATTGATAGGAAAACGCATCCTATACTAATTCCAAATTTTAAAATTGAATTAAATTTCATTAAAACTTATTCATTTTTCTAAAAATTACAGACTGTGACTGTTAAGAAATTATAAGACCACCTGAGAAAATTAGCATATTATACATGACGTCAAGCTCAATATAAAGCGCATGCGTCAGTATTTCGCAAAAGCATTACCTAATAAGCAAAGGCTTAGGTTTTGAATGTGTTATCTACAATTAATTTGATGATGCCTAGAGGTAAAGAATTATCGGAGTGCGAAGTAAGAAAAACTTTATTTTATAAAAGTCCTGGTAAATCTGAAAGAGAAATTGCGAGGTTAATGAACCGTTCTAAAACTGCCATTCTTAATGCCATAATTAGAAAAGATTATTAAAAATAAATAAATAAATAAATAAACGATCTGGTAGAGAAAATATTTTGACAGCACGTGATAATAGACAAATTTTTCGACTGTCAACTAAAAAAGGTCTTTCAACTCGTGAAATTTCGAAACGTTTCAGCAAGAAAACTTCACATGTAATAGTCTGGAAGAGTCTTAAAATAAATATTAATACGAAATTTATGAAACTGAAGAAAAAACCAAAGTTATTGAAATGCCATCGAGAAGAAAGATTAAAATGGGCTAAAAATGTCATGTCATGGAATGATGAGTGGAAACAAATTATATTTTCTGATGAAAAGAAATTTAACCTTGATGGTCCCGATGGTTACAAACACTATTGGCATGACTTGAGGAAGGAATCAAAAGAATGCTTCAGTCGACAAACGGGTGGAGGATCAGTAATGATTTGGGGAGCTTTCAGTTATGAGGGGTTGTGTGATTTACAGCGATTTCGGGTCATATGAACTCTACACAATATCAGTCTATGCTATATGATCATATGATACCGTTTGGACCTTTATTAGGTGGTGCTAACTGGATGTTTCAAATGCTGCTTGTCATACATCTAAATCCACACAGGAGTGGTTTAAAAAAGAAATAAATAATGTTTTGCCATGGCCAAGTCGAAGTTCAGACTTGAACCCCATGGAAAAACTATGGGGTATATTATCTCGCAAAGTTTATGCTAATAATAAAATATTTTCATCTACCAATGAATTGGAAGTAGCCATTGTAAAAGAATGGTACAATATTTCTATAACTGAACTTAACTACCTGGTTACTTCAAAACAGAGTGTTTGAAGTCATCAAGAAAAATGGAGGTCCAATATCATATTAATTTTTTATACAATTTTGTTTTTTGACAAGTGGTCTTATATTTTCTTAACAGGTTATTTTTCACTTTTTTCTAATATATATTTTAATTAAACATTTATTGCATTATACCAAGTTATTGCAAACTAATTATAAAAAAATATAGAGCAATATGTTATTTTATGTACTTAAATTATAATTAGAATCTTTATTTTTCTTATAATTTACAAAATTAAAGTGGTCTTATAATTTCTTAACGGACTGTATATTGATTATATATTATTCGATTATATATTAAGTATGAGCAATATACACACCTTACTGAATACTTACATTTAGCACATCTTAAAGAAAATGTATAACACAATCTCAGTTACACTTCAAGCAATTTTTAAATGTAGCTTTAATGTATCTGAATTCTTTCGCATGGCATGGTCTTTTAAACAAATGGTCAATGCTTCTCATTATTTATACATAGCATGATTTGTGCATGTAATATATATGTATGTGTGTATATATATACATGCGGTATGGACGCCCGCTAAGTCATTCCGGGCACCACTTATTAATACATATTAGGAATACCGATTTTGGATTTTCTTCTAATATCTATTTTTGAGTTATGCTGTTTAAGACGTATAGACACAAACAACACAGAAAGAAAGATATAGACAGATAGGCAGACCAGTCACCGAAATCTTAAGCTTTGCATTCATAGCCTCAAAACGTGTAATAATAGTAAAATTACAGGTTTGAAATTTTTCTTCAAAACAGCATTCACGCCTATTTTACAAATGCGTAAAAGGTATTTAGCATTACAAAATGAAAGAAACTTTAATTTCAAAATAATTATTTCAAATGACTTTTAAATTCTTATCTCTGTTCGGAATCTATTTTAAGCCGTAAATCTTCTTCAAATAAGCTTTAACGCCCAAACAAATGAGCATACAGCCATAATCCAAACTCCAAGTGATATTATTTTATACGATGTTTTGCCAAGGCGTTAATGATGGGATTTAATATGTTTTCCATAATTTTCAAAACGATTTATGAATCCATAAAAATATTTTTACTGTAAATAATTTTTTCCCATCAAAGAGTTACAGTTATTCCACAACTTAATATCTCGAAAACTAGTTTAAACTTTGTTAAAATAACATAGCTAATTCTACACACAAGCACAAGCTTAGAATGTTAAATGTAGTCGAGAAATTGTTTTATATATATTAAAGGAGATTTAAATTTTCTTGGATCCCTTATGAGGTTTTAAATCTCTAAAACTAAATCACGTCTAGCAAGATTTACATTACTGGGAAAAAAAAAAAAAAAAAAAACTATAATATACACTTACTGATAAACCGCAGAAGGAAGATCTCTGGCGTCATCTGCGCATGAGTGAAAAGGGTTGGTCCATTTATAAAATAGGAATGTTCTTTGTACCTAGGGATGTGTTTGTTTATGGATATGAAAAAATTATAAACACACTGACTGCATTTATTTTCCTTCTTTGAACTGATTCTTGAATATCTGGTTATATAAATATTTGAATTAAAAGAAAGAAAAAATGATAATATAATAAAGGGATAATTTTAGATTTCAATATAAATATTACTCAATTAAAAATAAAAATAAAAGCTTTGTCAGTATTTTGAAACTTTTGAAGTGTGTAACTCTAATTTAAAAATTAAGTCAATTATTATTTATAAACTAGTATATAACCCCGACAAAAATGACGAAATGTGAAATCAATTAAGGTAGTGAATCAACGAATGCTTTGCCAGCTTCGCTGGTCACTATATTTAGAGGGGACTAATGTGCAAGTTGTACCTCACTGGACTAATGTGCAAGTTGAACCGAACGAACAAACTATTTAAAATGGCACTATTTAAAATTGGATGTTGCATTAAATATTTGGCACTTACTTTCATTTTGATATTTATTATAAAAATTCTTGAAGAAATAATTAAAATTCTTCAAACAATAACTTCTCCTTCTAAAGCTTCTTTATCGCAAAACTAAATGACATTATGTAGAATATGCTTCGATTCACTACGGAGAGGTTTAATCCGAGAACTCGTACCAGTTGTATGATTCATTTGTTCCAATATAAACAAACTGTTATACAGAAAGAAATAAAAGAAAAGAAAGCAGGAGTATAAATGATTCTACACATAACAGAAGAAACAAGAATAACAGAAAATTTTCCCCTCTCTCTTCATTGCTGTGTCTCCCAGAGCGTGAGTGGAATCGTCCTGGCACTTTGCCAACCAGGGATCAATCGTCCGCGGCCCAACAGTACACATTTATATAAATTGGTGTTTTTCCGTTTCATGGCCGCCATTGTGTTAGGTGGATTTAGTGATTCATACACGAGATTAGACACGAATACATAATATATTTATCATTCAATTTTCTTCTTTCGCTCAATTCATGAGCCATTTTTTTTATCACTACTTATTTATTAAATTCGTTATTATTAAATTAATCGCCATTATCAAAAAATTTATATAATAAAAGTTATTATGGCTATTATTCATTATTAGAAAAAAAATAACGAATAATTATTATAAAATATAATATTTATAATGCATAAATTATTATTCATTATAATTACTAAACTTATTACAAATTCTTTAATTATAAATTAGAAAATAGTTTGATATACTCATATTTGTGAAAATTGCAACACCATGAAGGAATTGTCAAAAATTAATGAAATTTAATGTACAAACGACTGATATTAGTACAAAAAAATAATTAAATTTTTGAAGCAAAAAAAGTAATATTAAGTGTTTGAAATCTGCATTTTGTGTATCCACCAAGCGCTGTAATAAGTTCTGCTATACGACGTAGAATACAGTCAGACAGATTTTGAATGTCTACCTACGGAAGAGCATTTCATATCGTTTGTATGCACACTCAAAATTCATTTTTAGAAGCTGTAGGATGAGGATCACGAATGAGACGCCAACCAATGAAATTATACAGATGTTCTATTGGGGACATGCTTGGTGAATAAGCAGGCCAAGGAAGAAACTGTATGTTTTTTCCTGAAAAGAAGTCTCAATACCTTGCAACATGTAGGCGGGCATTACAGTGTTTAAAGATAGCTCTAGGAATGCCGTGAAGGAAAGGGACGACTACGGGCTCCAGCACTTTACTGATGTACCTGTTGCTGTTAAGATTACTCACAATGTTACCCACAATTCATAGCATCTGAAGTCGTTCTTAATGCGCAATCGCACCACAGACCATAACACCGGGTGTTCATCCACTAGACATTCGATAATGTATTCTGGAAGATAGCGTTCACCGGCATAGCGCCTAATACGTATACGACCAAAATGGTACAAGAAATTAAAATGGGATTCTTCAGAAAGAACCACTTCTTGCCTTGCCAATCTGCGCGCAAATCATTATGTGCATGAGCCCAGTGCAGCCGTAGGCGTTGATGGTTTTCTGTGAGGGGGAATCCAGTATAAAGAGTTGTTACATGCAGCCCACGGCGCAGCAGATGTCGACGAAATGATGAAGCAGATATTGATACATTTGTAGCAGTGGACAAATGTGTTTATAACTATCTAGATGAAGCTACACGGTCATCTTCCGATGTCCACAACCAGTTTTCCGAGTTGTCAGATTCTTGTCGGCCCACTGATTCCAAACTCGCATCACTGTACTTCTGTTACCCAGCACACGAGCTGCTAATGCACGATAGGAGAATTCTCCTACGCAAAGGCCAATAAGTTTGCCCTCAGCAGATATCCATAGACTATTTTCAACGTCCCGCTGCAGTTCTCTATTTATACGCCATCAGTTCAGTAGGTGCTGCTCAGCCCACTTACGCGTACGCGTGGTGACTTTGAAATGTCAATAACTTGTTTCAGATATGTTGGAGTGGAACGCCAACTTACCTGAAATGAATTTTCAAGGTTGATGAATAAAAATTTCTAAGTTAATAACTTGCTTAACACATTATAATTTGCATTTGTTGAAAATTTCAGCTCAGTCGTATCATTCTTTCATGGTGTTGTGATTTTCAAAAACATGTGTGCATTATTAAGTTTTATTATGATTATTACTATTATTATTAAATTAAATTTATTATTTAAATGCAATACAAGTTAATTCATTAATTAAAGATATTTCACCATGTTTTTATTAACTTCTATTCTTGTTTGTTTGTGTGTTTGTCCGGTACAAATCTTGCAATCTATTTTTAACTAACTTCCCTACTCACTAGACATTTGAAACTTTCACAGTAGCTCAGAACACGGTGACAACACAATACTTTGAAGTCAGATTTTCGAATTTTCGAATAATTTTCGTTTAATTAATTAAAATATGAAAATAATAAGCTCCTAATAGCAATAAAAATAGTCATTAAAATATTAGCTATAATTTAATTGTTGCCAAAAAAATTTACGAGTTCATTTTCTTTCGACATAAAAATAAATACATTTAATTAAACGTGAGCGTTAAAAAATTGTAAAAAGTTAAATTATGCATCTGGCAAAAATTGACGTCATTATAACTTAAAAGATTTTCTTTACATTGATAAAGTGCTAATGTAGTTCATGATGCAAATATATGTTGTTCTGAAAGGATTAATATTTTATTTTAAAACCAACTTTTTTTTAAAATTCAAATTTCCCATAACTCTTTAACCAATCACATTAGAACGTCCATCTTTGGAATATCGATAATAAGGATTTTCTCGCCAAAAGTCGCCAAAAGAGTCGTCAAGGGCAAAAAGTCGTTAAATTTAGCGCCAAATCCATTAGCTGCCTATTGGAGCTTTTTAATGCGTTTTAAAGGGTAAATTAAGCTATTTTGACGCGAAAAAGAGCTGTAAATGCAGAAAATTGACATTTTATCAAGCCTCTTTGAAAGAATTTATACAAAAATAAATACAATTATTTACAATTTCGTAACAATACGCGTTGACAAAGTGCTAATGTAGTTAGTTCTATAGCTATGATTCAAAAGAAAATTTAAAAACATGGTTTATAAAAAGTTTTTTATCTTATAATTATTAGTTATTATTTTAAAGTTGCTTTTAGCTAAAGATTTTAAAAAGTATTTGGCGCGCAGATGCGGAGGGCGATACACACCAAAAGAAAAGAAAAGAAAAAAAAAAACACCAAATCGCCAAGTGGCAGACCTGAAGCGGAAAAGTAATTTATTCAAGAAATGCTTTATAACTCTTATCACCGAAGAAACCTTTAAGGATTAAACAGAAATAACTTCCATTTTCAAAAGCTGAGTCAGGAAAATTACTTGAAAGGATTTAACTGAAGGAAAACTGTTAGGTGACTTTCCATTTCCAATATACTTTGAATAAGAAAAGGATGTATTCACACGCCGCATCTTTTCTCAAACTTTGCTGTTTTGAATTAGATAGTTATAAATTGGTTAAAGAAAGGGCGTTCATAAAATTTGAGAAAATAAATGGATGTTAAGAAAATAATTTTATTTGTTTAAGAAAATAATTTTATATGTTTGCTTGAATGCTACATCCAACTCTGGGAAAAAATGGGGGATTACGCAATGAAAATAATCCAAGTTATTCATTAAAGAAAAAAAAAAAAAAAAAAAAAAAAAGAAGAAAGAAAGAAAGAAATGAAATTGAATAAGCCTTAAAAAGTTTTCCTATCTAAAATTTTTTATAAGTTTTCATATTTTTATTTTTAAATTTAACACAATATTTGTGATGCATTTAGATAATGATCCTTCACTATTGTGTTTAAAAATAGAAATAAAAAGAAAACAAAATGTGAAATATGTATAGATTATTAAATCCGTTTTCCTTGTAAAATTTAAAGTAGAAATACTGGGTGATCTAAAAATCACAATATATACAGGGTGGGCGGAAAGTAACTCTCTACTGGAAATATTTTTTTTCTCCTAAATGAATGCAGGTATGAAGGCAATTTTTTGTACACATTTAGTTTATTGTGTGGCATGATAATTACAAAAGTTACAATTCAATGTGTGCCCCAGCACTTTCTATACACTGTCTTATACGAACAGGTACGTTTGCTACGGCCTTCCGCAAGAACTCATCAGGAACACCACTTATGACCACACGGATTTTGTTCTCAAGGTCACCATGAGTTTGAGGTTTGCTGTGGTACACTTCTTCCTTAGCCCACCCCTGTAAAAAGTAATCGCATGGAGTGAAGTCTGGACTACGCGCAGGCTATTCTGTGGAGCCTCGGCTGCCTACCCAGCGTCCAGTGAATCACTCATCAAGCCACTGCCATATATTAGACATATGAAGAAGGAAAAAATATTACAAATAATGCCACACTACAGTCTACAAAACAAGATAACTTTCATTTCAATCTACACATAACATCAATAGCTATTCCAAATTCAAAATAGGGAGCTACTTTCCGCCCACCCTGTATATATACTTCAAAAAGTATTGATCGTAGCATTATTCGTCTTTAGTGAAATATGCAGAAAGGCATGGTACATATATATATATATGTGTGTGTGTGTGTGTATGTATAATTTCTTTTTTTTTTTCTTTTTTTTTTTTTTTTTTTTTTTTTTTTTTTGACAACATATAACGCTGTATTCTGAGAATCAACTCAAAAAAATATTGATCAAAATTACTACCATTAAAAAATATTAGTGGCATTATTTTTATTAATATTTTTATCAACAGACAGCGTTGTTATTTTCAGCATAGTTTCACATTTTTTAAACAGATCTGCCTTCTCAAATGACGCCTATTGCGTATACTGATTAGTCTGACATTCGCATATTGCCAAGACTCGATTAATTTTTCTTTTGAGGGAAAGCACAAGCCAATTTGGGGACTGTATTGACAGTTTAGTCTAAAGACACATACAAACTCCTCAAAAAGTTTAGAAACTTGTCGTTAAACACAAAAACACAAATCATAATGAGGTGAAATTGGAGGAAATATACACAAGTGCATTTACTTTTTAGTAACACCAAAATGTAAACAGCTGAAAGCCTGTATTTTTGAACAATATATGGAATTATCCGATTGTAATGTACACGCTTCATCAACCGTTGCCTTATAATCTATAAATTTAATGTTAATATACATTGATCCCGGTATGTTTAACGTTAATAGATGTTCTTTAACAGTGTTTTACTGATGGGTTTTGTGAATAAAAAGTGGCAAATTTTATACTTCATATTTTATAGTAGGGACACATTTCCAATTAAAATAATTAAGGGATAAAAAGAACTTTTTATACACCATGTTTTTTAAATTTCTGTTGTGTCATATAAACTTGACAGTTCTATGTATTGATAAATACTTTAAAAAAATTTTTTTGAGGAATTATCCCATCAACTTGAATGAAAATGATCAAATGCATAATATAAAGAGAGCAATTATAAAAAAATTTCCAACATTTACTAATTGAAAATATTAAAAGGATGCATTGTCATCCTGTTCTGAGCTATTCTAAAAGTTTTATAAAATTTGGCGGCACGCAAATGCGCAGCGGCACAGTGGCACAGTGGTTGAGAATCACTGGTTTAGCACATGAAATCTCAATAGTTTCTCTTACTTCTAATTTGGAGTAAGTAAAATGCAGCTCACGCTCTAATATGAACCACTCTTGAAAAACGCTTACTGGAAAAATTACTCTTCAACCAGGCGAATCTGTTACGATTTATTTACAGTACGTCGTCAACTTGCGCTAACTTATTTTTGATTTTTTTCTCGTGTTATATGCATTTTTTTTTTTTTCAAAATTCTACTCGATAAATATGTTAATCTCTAGAAAGTTTTTAATTAATTACATGTAATTATAATCATTCTACGAAAAGAGTTTTTCAATTTTATATACATATACGAATATTACTATCATTCGTCAAAGCAAAAATTTTAGTTTTTTTTTCCCCATTGTGTTAACATAAAAAAGAAAACAAAAACAGTAGTAATTTAGGATTTAAAACTTGCAACCATGTTTTCTCAAGAATTTTATGCATGGATAATTCAGTCACGAATGCATCGGCTCTATAGAAGGAGAAACATTGCTTACAGTACACATCAAAATTTACCGAAAAACAATATCTGCACAAAGCGTAGTTTTCCAGAGAACGTGTACGAAACGTGTACAAAACTAAATATAAGCTTTGCAGAATTTTTTTGAAATCACGTAAAACTACAGAATGGAAAAAAATATCTAAAAAGTTTTTTGAAAATTATATATCTAGTCTTCCGAAAATAAACAATTGAAAAAGAAAGGACGTGTGTCTAACGTCCATGAATAGCTCTTGTTAGATTCATATTAAAAATATCATATTCCAAATCATCAATATTATATGCATAACGATTAAGTATTGCTTTTCATTAAGTATTGCTTTCGCGAATATTACGACACGTAATTAATAAATACTTTGTAAATAATTACAATAAACTGCAAAAAAGTGTAACAAGTGCTTCTGGTCAAAATGTTGGAGTAGAACCTTTTACCAGATGGGGAAAAAAATGGCATGAGTGCATTAACGGCCCTCTTCACTTACCGTCGCCTGAAGCCCGAGCCAATGCTATTCTATGGGGAAATTTTCTGTACAAATAACTCATTAACTAATACATATTTTTAAATTCTGTTTTCACATTCAGAAAATCCCCAACTGTTAAATTGACGGACCTTTTTTAAAAAGGTATTTTTTTAAATTTTTAATATTTTATTTTGAAATTACAAAATGAAAAGATTTCACATATTTAAAATTCGTATTTTGCAGCTTCAAAATAAAATATTAAAAATTAAAAAAACAAATTTTTAAAAAAATTCCGTCAATTTAACAGCTGGGAATTTTCAGAATGTGAAAACAGAATTTAAAAATATATATTAGTTAATAAGTTATTTGTAAAGAAAAATTTCCCATAGAATAACATTAGTTTCGACTTCCAGCGGCGGTGAGTGAAGAGGGCCCTTAAATGGCAGAATTTAGGTAGATTTTACGGCATTTCGGACATGTATTTAAATTTTGATAAATGTGATGGTAGTTAGTAACTTATTGCAAAAGACTAAATGTTGTGGCATTTTTATTTAAATAACACATTTTGGTAATGTATTAGCTTATACGTTGGTTAATATTGTAAATTACAAATGTTAATGCTGATTTCTTCGTTTCAGGAGAAACTGTACATTAAAATAATAACCATTCACAAATCCCCACAACGAAAAAATGTGTTATAACAACGTTTTAATTATTACTAAGAAAAAGCTGAGGCATCTGGATAAAATATATTCTGCATATTAATTGTTATGCACATAATGTTGTAAATCACAGAAAATTATGTTTATTTGTTTGGTTTGAAGAAGAAGTAGATTAAAATAAACCACACTATGTACGATAGCCTTTGAAAGCTCAAGAAATGTGAGGCAAATTGTATAATTCTAGATACTGACTATGTAAAAAAGTCTTAAAAATAACAAATAAGAATTACGTTTCTAAATCGTTTAAATTTAAGTAATATTTCAAACTTTACAATACCTCCTCGTATAGTAAGTTTTATCAAAATTCAACATGTATAGCATGCATAATATACAGATCTGAATTTAATATTTTTAAGAGAGCAAAAAGGGGGTAAAAATCACCAAAATCGATGCAGTTAAAAATATAACAAACAGTTATATATATATATAAAAAAAAAAGAATGCGTGAAACTATATAAAAGTTTTATATTAATATCATTTTATGATTCTTTTAATCAGGATATATAGTAACGCTCATCAGTGTCTGACTCTGTCACGCTTAAAAAGGCTTAAGAGATTTCCTTGGACTCTGTCTGTGTGTGAACGCAAGTTTTCATACTTTAGGTAATTAAAAAAAAATTGTCCGATCGATAAGCTGTTTAATCCGACGGATTCAGAAAAATCGTCCCTATCATTTGGTACCTTATTTGTAATGAATTTCTAATTAGATTTTTTAAAATTAATTAAAATATGATAATAGACATAGCTTTAAAAATAGACATTTAAATTTTTAATTGCTGCCTTTTTTTTTTTTTTTTCAGTTTAAAATGAAATATGCTTTCACGTGAAGAAACAATATATATATATAACAAAAGTGTCCGAACACTAGCAAAAATTCCTATGTAAAAAAAGTATACTTCATACGGTTTTGTTAAATTAATCCTTATCGAATCATGTTCTCACACTGAATAAGAACAGAATTCGACAAGGATTTATTTAACAAAACCGTATGAAGTGTACTTTTTTTACGTACGAATTTTTGCTACTGTTCGGACACTTTTGTTACCGACTGCATATATAATATTAAATTCGCTAATGCATATGAAACATGCATGGTATATAAAAAACTTTTTATATACCATGTTTTTAAATTTTCTCTTGAATCTTAGCTAAAACGACTAGAAATGCACAAAATTAGCACTTTATCAACTTACTAAGCCTCTTTGAAAGAATTTATACAAAAATAAACACAATTATTTACAATTTCGTAACACTGCCCCTCTCCCAAGGACTGCACGTCCCGGGCAGTGCAACCCTTGGTCAAGAGGCGAAACTAAACAAATTTACACAATCTAAAACACAAAAACTAAGTTGCATATAACGATAAAATAGAAATACAAATCAAGTGAGAAATATTTACAAAATTCACAAATATGTTCAAATATTTATATACAAATATTTACAAAATTCACAAATATGTACAAATATTTATATACAAATATTTACATTACGCATGCGCAAATTTTACCAGTATTTACATTTTTAATTTTTAATATTACCGTTACTTCTGGTACTTGGCTAGCCTATTATAGTGCACCACCTTCGGTTTTGATGAAGGTGTTTTAGTGATCCGCACCACTACATCATTCAGCCTTTTTAAAACTGTGTATGGTCCGTCCCAGTTGCACTGTAACTTGGGAGAGAGTCCTTTGCGTCGAACAGGATTCCACAACCAGACCTTCTCTCCTTCCTGAAACTCATGTTGCGTAGCCTTTAGATCGTACCTTGTCTTCATTTTCTCCGATGCAATGTGAATTCGCTCCCGAGCAAAGTTGTGAACGTCCTCAAATCATGCCTGGAGATCTTGGATGTACTCCTCGGGCGATGAAGGCGCATCGAGTGGACAACCAAACAGGAGATCACAAGGGAGACGAAGTTCACGTCCAAACAGCATCTGGGCTGGAGTATAGCCGGTGGTTTCATGGACAGCACTTCGATAAGCCAGCAGGAACAATGGCAACTTCAAGTCCCAATCTTGCTGGTTCCTTGATACTAGAAGGGAGAGGTTATTCAGGATGGTACGATTGAACCTCTCGACCATGCCGTCCGACTGGGGATGTAAGGGTGTTGTCCGGGTTTTGTCTATGCCGAGTAGTTCACACAGTCCTTTGAAAACATCAGAGGTAAAGTTCCTACCTTGGTCGGTATGAAGTTGTAGGGGCGTGCCGTACCTTAACACCCATTGCTGCACTAGGACTTCTGCGACTGTGCATGCCTCTTGATTGGGAATGGGATATGCCTCAGGCCACTTGGTGAAATAGTCCATCACGACGAGGATGTATTTATTTCCACTGGAAGTCCGTGGCAAAGGACCCAAGATGTCGATTGCAATCCGTTCAAATGGTGCTCCCACGTTATACCGTTGCAGTCTTCCTCGACTTCGTTTCTGCGGGCCTTTACGTGCCGCACAAGCATCACAGGATTTACACCATTTCTCCACATCCTCCTTTGCCTTGCACCAGTATAAGCGTTTCCGAACTTTCTGCAGAGTCTTCATTACCCCAAAATGGCCTCCGGTAGAGCTACTATGCAGTTGTTCTAAAACAGCTGGAATTTTTGATCTTGGTAATAAAATCTGCCATCTGAAGCTTTTCCCATCATCAGATTCCCACTTTCTGTATAATACGCCGTTTCTGATATGAAGAGAGTCCCAAAGTGCCCAATAACTTTTCGTAATGGGACTAAATCTGGAAATGTCCTGCCAGATAGGTCTGTTGCTGGTCGTCTCCTTCAGCTGTAATATTGGCTTTATGTCAGGATCTTCCAACTGGGCTTTTCTAAGTTCTTCGTCACTCCATGGATCGGGATCTTGATCTGATGGTGTTGAGACAGTGACTTGGCAGGCAACCGGATTTATCGGCAGGTTTTTTTGTTCGGCTCTAGAGCAGTACTTGCAGCTCTCCGAGCAGGGCTTCCGTGACAAGGCATTAGGGCTGGATTATTTATCAATATATCCCCAAGTATCGATATTTTTTTAATATCCCAATAACAATATTTAAGATCTAGATCCTCCAATATATCCCTTTAACGATATTGCCAAGTGCGCACCCGAGTGAACGAAACTCGAGCGAATGAAACCCGATCAGCCAACATACAACAGATAACGAGAGCGAGACCCGAAGAAAAAAAGCGCCGAATATCTTATTCTAATACTCATTTTCTACTTTCCTCTAATTACTCACTGATAAACTAGAAAAAATAGCCCCACGCCAAACGATTTCTATTGCAATACATATACATATACTTCCTCATCCTTCATAAATCATAACCTCAAATATAAACATCACTGCTTTAAAAAGGCCACCGCATAAAAAAAAATAAATAAATAAATAAATAAAACATTATTTATTGAAAGCCATCTGCTTTGATTATCCCGTGAATAAGCTGACTTCGTTCAAGGTCACGGTTCTACCCCTTCAGAAAAAATTCATCAGACATACTCCAATATCACAATACCTATAATTAATCAGCAGGTGTGTTTACTACGAAAGAGATTTGATATTAGTCGAAACGATATATCCCTATCCGAGATATCTATTATGGGTTCTGATATATTACACTATATTAATTCCCACTCTACATTCATGCATATCGTAGGTGATGGAAACCACAGAAAAGGCAATATGACGAATGAAAACAATATCTTCTGTTTTAGCCCCTTTCCTGCTATTGGTTCATTGATATCGATCTCTTTCAAAGTGTCGATATAAAATGGCGAATAACATGCTTCAACATGTGTTTAATAAAGATCATCAAAGCCGAACTGATACAGTGATGCCAGATTGGGGATTCTGTCCCCATTTTAGGGAGTTTTGAGGCTTCTGGGGACAATTTTGGAGACCAAATGTTTGTGGGGAATTCTCTGGGGCGTTTTTCAACTTTCTGTCAATGTTGGTAACGTAATGATTTATCCCTATGTCTAGAGACTTTCAATAGCTTTATTGTTATTTGGGGATTTTTTCAAAAATTGCCTTCATTTGGGGAAAAATCTGAGCTTAAATCATAGAAAAATCTGCTTGATATTTTTTTTTTCCCTTTTTAGTAGAAATCAAGTTGGGGATTTTTTCGGGAAAAAAAAAAAAAAAAAAAAAAAAACAGCGATTTGGGGAAATTTGAAGACCTGTTTGGGGAAATAATTTTCGACCATCTGGCATCACTGAACTGATATCTACTAGAAGAGTTTTTTTGCAAATTTTCTTAGCGTTTAATAAAAAACTTCTGAAAATATAAGCAATTGTGGAATGCATTTTTTTAATATTATTTTATTATTATTAAATATTTCGATAAAATATTTTTTTTATTAAGACTGTACATCAGTCAGATAGCTCCCTTTCTCCTTTCTCATGTTATCCAATGGGATTTTCGTTGCTTCGTTTTATAAAAATATCTCATTCAAAAATGAAGTTTTTCAAATTCTGTTTTTTGAATATTACTCTTTGAACGGGTCGCCTTTTAGCTTAGTGAGCAATTTTTCGAAAAAATTAATTTAAATATTTTATTTCAATAAGTAAATTATGGACTCTAAGTGTGGATCTCTAAGTAAAATATTTAAATTTATTTTTTCGAAAAATTGCTCACTAAGCTAAAAGACGACCTGTTCAAAGAGTAATATTGAAAAAACAGAATTCGAAAAAGTTCATTTTTGAATAAAATATTTTTACAAAACGAAGCGACAAAAATCCCATTGGATAACATGGGAAGGGAGAAAGGGTGCTATCTAACTGATGTAAAATAAAGTTTTATCGTCAGTAATTTTACAGTGACAGTTTCTTTATAGAATTATATAATATTGAATAGTTTATTACTTTTTTTATGTAGCATTTATTTTTTCTCTTTCCATTTATTTATTTATTTATTTATTTTATTTTTAAAGCCGTACATGTTAAATAAAATTGGTTTAAATGCAAAATGAGTTACTTTAAGTAACAAAATGAAACTTCAACATAATTTTGTTTAAATAATATAATTTTTATACTGACAATGTATACATAAATACACACACACACACACACACACACATATATATATATATATATATATATATAATATGTAATTCAAATTTCAATTATTGTGAAACTATTACGAATGTGAATTGAACATATATATTTAAAAGATATTGTAATGATTTATTAAGAGGATACAAAAATAAAAATGACAAGTAACTGACATTTAGGATGCATATAAGAGTTTTAAGTAAAAAATATTACTTTCTACAACCAAAAAAGGTGTATTCAATGGCAATTCTGAACTATTTATAATGGCAATTCTGAACTATTTAAAATGATTTTCATTTTTATTTAATACCTACATCTTAAGACAATTTTTCTGAAGCTTTATTTTTAGTAGAATTATGAATTTTGATATACTTGGTATAAATAAAACACAGATCACATATTAGCTGTGTTAAAATATGATTTTAAAATAATTAAAGCTTAAAATGGGAAGAATAGAGGATAAACTATACAGAGGTATACTAAAAAGCAATAGTATAAGTTATAAGAAACACAAAACATTAATTCACTTTTTGTGATTTTTTTTTTTTAATGATAAAGTTATGGTAGTAATATACCAGAAAATACATGGAAAACACTCTATACTTGTATACTTTAAAATTCGTGTGCATATGTCTTTAAAAAATAACAAATGTCTATTTTTTCCTGCCTTGGAAGAAATATCGCAATATATCACTAATATCGATATTAACTTGGTGATATATCGCGATATTTAATTTCTGATATCGTCCAGCACTACAAGGCATCTGCATTACCATGTAGAGTCCCTTTACGATGACGTATCTCGAAGTCATATTCCTGCAGGCGTTGTATCCACCTGGCAATCTGTCCTTCCGGGTTCTTGAACTGGAGCAACCACGTTAAAGATGCATGGTCAGTCCGAGCAGGAATCTTCTGCCATAGAGGTAATGATGAAAATGTTCTATGGCTTTTACGATGGCGAGTAGCTCTTTCCTGGTGGTACAGTAATTTCGCTCTGGTTTAGACAGGCATTTACTCCAATAGGCAATGACATGTTCTTGACCATCAATTTCCTGCGACAGAACAGCACCGACACTCTCATGGCTGGCATCTGTATCAAGTATAAACTGTCTGTCGGGCTGTGGATATGTCAAGATAGGCGATGATGTTAAGGCCTCTTTAAGTCGCTTGAACGCTTTTTCACATTCATCTGTCCACAGGAACTTCTGTTTGGCTTCCGTCAGCTTGTGCAGTGGTCTGGCAATATTTGAGAAACCCTTGACAAACTTCCTGTAGTAAGTGCATAACCCCAGGAAACTTCGTAGTTGGTGTACATTTTCAGGGCGACTCCAGTTCTCGACTGCAGAGATCTTCTCAGGATCAGTTCTCACACCTTCGGCAGAGATGATATGGCCGAGGTAGCTCACTTCACGACGGAACAAGTTACACTTGCCTGGATTCAATTTGAGGTTAGCCATTCTGAGTTTCTCCAGCACCTTTCGGATGTTTCGTAGATGGTCTTCAAAGGTGCGCCCCACAATGATAATATCATCCAAATACACCAGACAGGCTTCATAGGAAAGTCTTTTTAGCACTGTCTCCATCAGGCGTTCGAAGGTGGCAGGAGCATTACATAATCCGAATGGCATAACTTTAAATTGCCACAGTCCTTGTCCCGTGGTGAATGCAGTCTTCTCACGATCATCAGGATGTACTTCTACTTGCCAGTAACCACTCTTCAGATCCAAAGTCGAGAACCATTTATTGCCAGCAAGTGTGTCTAATGTGTCGTCAATTCTGGGAAGAGGGTAGCTGTCCTTCTTCGTGATGTCATTCAAACGACGATAATCCACACAGAATCTTGTTGAACCACCTTTTTTTCTCACCAGTACTATGGGAGAGGCCCAACGACTCGTTGATGGCTCGATGACGTCATTGTGCTGCATTTCATTTAAAAGTTCAGTGACCTCTTCCTGTTTAGCAAATGGAAGTCTTCTTGGATGTTGTTTGATTGGAGGATGATTTCCTGTATCAATTCTGTGCTGGGTGATGTTCGTTCTCCCGACGTCTTCAGGTGTTCGAGAAAAAAGGTCTTTAAATTCTTGGAGTAGCTTCTCCGCAGCACATCTCTGTTCCTTTCCTAACTCTGCATTCTTGAGTAATTCCGTTATTAATTGTTCAGAAGACTTGGATTCAGTTGATTGCGTGGGGCGGTTGATGCATGTTACAGGAGTGCAGGCTGCTAACACCTCATCCTTCTTCACTGTTCGGACCTTATCGCTGATGTTTGCGACTCTCACAGGAATAGTACTCTTTGAGAGATCAACTAGAGATGAAGCTACCAGAACTCCTCTTGGGCTATTGTCTGTATTCGGGTATTCAATCAGTCCATAGCGGAAGTATTGCTTTGTAGGTGGTGTTCCTGAAACTATTGTCTCTGTGTGTGGAGGGATGGAAATTTCAGACTTGGCTGTTATCTGGCAAATTGTCTGAATGTCTTGATTTTTAGTGTTGAACACAGCGATGTCTTCCGAACTCGAATGCAGTTCATTATTCTTGAAGTCCAATTGAAAGTTAAATTTTCTCAGGAAATCAATTCCAATGATTAAAGGATCTCTTATATCAGCCACATATGCCATATGATGGTAACTGGCATTCCCAAAAGTGATGGCCAAGTTCATTTTTCCATATATTTTGATTTCGTCTCCGGTCACAGTCTGGAGTTTAACGCAGGGCGGCGTCCAGATGATCTTCTCTTTTAGTTCTTGAGCCAAATCCGCTCTAATGATGGTCACGTTGGCTCCCGTGTCCAGAATCATCCGGCAGGCGGTGTTGTTAACTTGGCCATAGACGTAAAGTCCATTATCGCCGCCACTCGTCGATGAAACATGAAATACTGTAAATTGGGGCTCTTTAATTTTAGGCAACCTCCGCCCCGCGAGATGGCCTCCTCTTAGTTTCCCTGCTGTGATGGTGAAGCCGGGTGATTTCCTATAGTTGGTCGTACGGGGCAGTTCCTCTTCACATGACCATCCCCTCCACAGCCCCAGCACTTTATCTTCCGATCCTTTATTTCCATATTATTTTCCAGGCTGCGCAATCTCTTTAGGATCTCTGGGAAACTTCTCTTCATTTCATTCTCATCAGCAGGCGTATCATTTAATGAGACTGCTCTTATGGTATGGCGGTCTTTACGGGAGGCTTGTTGGGCTGCCTCTATCCTAAGTGCATAGCCTAAAGCTGATTCTACGTCTCTGATGTTGGAGATTCTCAGCGCTTTTTGAATTTCTGGATCCCGAACAGCATCGATAAAGTACTGAAGAGCTAAGTCGTTACGAGTGTCAGCTTGACAGTCTGAGAATGCTAGGTGTGACAATCTCTGAATGTCCGCTGCCAGCTCTTGCAAACTTTCGCCCGTTTTCTGGTAACGGGACTTTAGCTGGAGGCGACTATAGTCCTTAGAACACTTCTCTCCGAACCGTAGCTCCAATGCTCTAGTCAAAGCCTCGAAGTCGTTCCTTTCTTCTTTAGAAACATTCCTCAGTATCTCAGCTGCATCTCCCCGTAATGCTGCTGCTAAGTGGACTCACTTGGCGGTAGAGTCCCAGCCGTTAGCTTCAGCTACGATGGAAAACTGCGTCTTATATACATGCCAGGAGGAACTGCTATCGTAGGTAGATAGCTTAATAGATTCCTGATTCTGAATTCTTCTCTCTTTCTTTTCAGTTTCCTGGGGCATGGATTCTAACTTTTCTTCCACTTTTCTCTCCAGATCTTCTTCATATTCTCTTCAGTTTACCTTCTATCTCTGCAAACCTTCCTTTCAGTTCCTGATCAAAATTTTCTTTAACTTTCTCCTCGAAACTCCGTTCTATTTTCGTAACACTCTCTTCAACCTTCATAACATTTTCTTCTATCTTCATAGCTTTCTCTTCAACGTTCATAACATTTTCTTCTATCTTTATAGCTTTCTCTTTAAAACTTTCTTCCATTTTCAAAACTTTCTCTTCAAAATTTTCTTCTATCTTTATAACTTTCTCTTCTATTCCATCCATTCTATTTTCCATCACCGTTAATTTACCCTCGATTGATTCTTTCACAGTTGAAAGCTCTCTCTTCATCTCTTCTTGATTAGATTTAATTTCTTCCTGAACTTCACCCATAGTGTCTTTCAACTCTCTTTGCGATGTTTCCATTTTCTCTATCAATCCGGTTTCCATCTTTTCCTGTCCGGCTTTCATTTCATTCATCTCTTGACTCAGGCTATCTTTCATCTCTCTTTGCGATGCTTCCATACTCTCTTTCATCTCTCTTTGTCCTTCCTTCATTTCTCTTTGCCCTTCTTTCATTTCATTCATCTGGGTAGCTAAGCTTTCTAGAAGTTTCTTCATCTGTTCCTCCATAGCTCTAGTTATAACCATTCACAGACAATCCCACTTCTGACACCAGAAATGTTGCGTACTTAAGGGTTCGTGAGTTGTCCGGGAATGAAAGGCCAAACTTACAAAAATTCAGTAATTTATTCACAGAAAGTTCCAGAAAAATGCAGGTCAATAAACCAATTATCAGCTTCAATTCAAGCAGTAACTACAGCTTAAACAACAGCTGTCAATAGCAAATCCACAGTACAAACTGTATAGCAATAACACTTGAAGCAAGTCTCTCTCAAAGAGGCTCAAGAGCAATGCAAGCACTAGCGAAGCTGGCTGAGATCTGAACTGAACTGACTGCCTTGGCGAGGAAGCGCTCCTTATATGCTGTTCCATGGAACCCAGATTTTTTCGAGAAAACTCTAGAAAGTGGTTAACCAATCAACTTACAGCTTCCATATTTTGGTATATCCCATATAAGGATTTTCTCGCCAAGGTCGCCAAAAAAATCGCCAAGGTGGGAAAAAGTCGCTAAATTTGGCGCCAAATCCATTACCTGCATTACTGGGGCTTTTTAATGCGTTTGTAAGGGAAAATAAGGCTATTTCAACGCTAAAACGACTAGAAATGCACAAAATTAGCACTTTATCAACTTACTAAGCCTCTTTGAAAGAATTTATACAAAAATAAACACAATTATTTACAATTTCGTAACAATATTTTTAAATCCGAAAAATTTATTTTAATCATCTAGAATATGAATCCCAGACTTCGATAATAGTCTATTTAATAGCTCTAGGGCGATGAACACCAACTCAACCTTAACCTCAACTGGAATTGTAATATTAAAAAAAATATATGTATAAATATGTTCGGCTACATACACTAAATGCATTGTAAAATGATCAGATGTTTAAAATAATTTAGAATTTACAGAGAATACTTTAAAATCGGACATTACTTTGAATTATTTTTCCCATGAAAGAGGCATTTCTACCTCTGAAATTGTTCTTTATTCTTTAAAATACGCTATGTACATAAAATTAATAATTTTCATGGCTGTAAATGATTTAAGAAGCGGTTTAATACAAAACAAAATAATTATAAGATAAAAAACTTTTTATATACCATGTTTTTAAATTTTCTCTTGAATCTTAGCTTTAGAACTACATTTAGTACTTTATCAATGCGTATAAAATTTTTAAAGTGATAATGACGTCAATTTTTGTGAGATGCATAATTTAAATTTTTTTACAATTTTTTAACGTTCACGTTTAATTAAATGTATTTATTTTTATGTCGAAAGAAAACGACATCGTATTTTTTTTTTTTTTTTTTTTTTTTTTTTTGGCAACAATTAAATTTTAGCTAATATTTTAATGGCTTTTTTTAAAGATATTAGGAGGTTATTATTTTCCTATTTTAATTAATTAAAAGAAAACTAATCAAAAATTCGAAAATAAGGCTTCTAAGTATTGTGTTGTCATCAGGTTCCAAGCTATTCTGAAAGTTTCAAATGTCTAGCTAATAGAGAAGTTAGTTGAAATTCGATTACAAGATTTTTACCGGACAAACAAACAAACAAGCATACAAACAAAAAAACAAGAATATCAGTTAATAAAAACATGGTAAAAGTAATTGTAAGGTAAAAAACTTTTTATAAACCATGTTTTTAAATTTTCTGTTGAATCATAGCTATAGAACTAACTACATTAGCACTTTATCAATGCGTATGAAATCTTTAAACCGATAGAGACGTCAGTTTTTGTGAGATACATAATTTAAATTTACAATTTTTTAACGTTCACGTTTAATTAAATGTATTTATTTTTATGTCAAAAGAAAATGAACCCCCCCCCCTTTTTTTTGGCAACAATTAAATTATAGCTGATATTTTAATGGGTTTTTTTTTTTTTTTTTAAGCTATTAGGAGGTTATTATTTTCATATTTTAATTAATTAAAAGAAAACTAATCAAAAATTCGAAAATAGGGCTTCTAAGTATTGTGTTGTCATCGGGTTCAGAGCTATTCTGAAAGCTTTAAATGTCTAGCTAGTAGTGAAGTTAGTTAAAAATCGATTGCAAGATTTTTACCGGACAAACAAGAATAGAAGTTAATAAAAACATGGTAAATTAATTAATGTTAACGTCTTTCGACCCCATAACTAGTATCACTTTCCACATAAAACACAAACTTACGTATAAAAGGGAGAAAAAATCATTAACTTGATTAGTATTGTTTCCTTCGTAAGCAAAAACAATTTATTAGAATATATTTTCAAATAATTCTAGTATTTAGAGAAAAATATCCTGTTTCTACTAAATATATTCTTAGAAGTTACTGCTGCATCACCTAATTGTGGTAAAAGAAATGACCTTTCGCTTACCTTAGAAACTCCAGAAGCTACATAATCAAATTACATCACTGAAATTACACTTCACCAAGAAACACGGGACATTGTTTCTCTTCAGTGAATATATCACACGAAGCAATACATAAAACAGCTCCATTAAATCTTCGAAATGTGTTAGAAGAAGTAATTATTTTGTAAATTGGATAGCTAAACTCATTATCTTTTCTATACAAAGAAAGGATGATAAAAATAAATTCTTATATTATCAAAGATTGTATGTTGAAAAATATTATAAATTACACAGCGCTGCAAAAAAACAATTTTTTTTTTCGAGCTCTGATACCATTCTTGCTGATTCTTATGTAAAATGACCTCCTCAATCCGAATATGACTCCCATTTTGCCCAGTCACCTACCGTTTTCTAGGGACACCACCACCTACACCAATTTTTATCACTGTTCAGTAATTTTGTGGCCATGAATTTGATTTGGAGAAGGAAAAAGAATTAATTTAACGCCTAAAAACAAAAACAAAAAATATATAACGTTTAATAAATAACATTAATAATAGATTAAAAATATATAAGAAATGTAATACATAATTTCAGTGGCAAATCCCCCCCCCCTCCCTAAATTTTTCTGTTGCCGCAAATGTTCCTGTTTTAGAATTTTCCAACTCTGTAGCCCCTCAGAACATATTTAACAATTAAAATATCCCCCCCCCCCCCAAAAAAAAAAAAAAAAAAAAAAAATCAAATCAAATTCATAGCCATAAAATCACCGAAAAGTGATAAAAATAGGAGGCCTTCTCTAAAAAACGGAGGGTGATAGGGAAAAATGGATGTCATATTTGGAATCAAGAGGTCATTTTACATAAGAATTTGCAAAAATGGTGTTGGGGGGGGGGCAATTTTCATGCCGAGCAGTGTTATCAATGGTCTTAAAGTAGTTTAATATATAATTTTGTGTCGTTATTCAATGAAATAAATTTATTAAGAGTAAAAAAGAGGCACGCATTCGTATTCTTGAACAGTTTATTTTTCTGCTCGCACCATACGTGAATCAGTGGTACCAACTTGTGGGAAATATTGGATCCCCCCCCCCCCCCCAAATTAGCCACTATTTCTTAAAGGCGTTGTTTAATTACAGGTATTGTATATTAAGGGGAACAGCGAATGTTTTTTTTTTTTTTTTAATTATTGTCTTGGTGTTATGAAATTATGTGTACAACTGATTTAAAATAAAAAAAAAAGATTAAGTACATTAAATTTTTCTGAAAACTATTTAAATTATATATATATAATACAAATTTAATTATTAAAAATAATTTTTAAATGCTCCCTGCAAACTAATTTTAAATTTTCCCTTTCTACTTCACATTATTATAGTTTAACTGTACAGTTTAAATTTATTTTGTTATTTCTTTAATAATTCATTAATAAGCTAAATATTTTTTTAAATTATATTTTAAAACTGATATTTAAAGTAAACAAACCTTCATTTGCTTCAGATTAATATAAAATATACATGTACGCCACAGAATGAAATTGAAATCTTATTTTTTTTTTTTTTTTTTTAAGTATAACTGAGAACGTTCTAAACAAACAATTTTAGCTGACTAATATAAATTTTAACTCATATAAAATAATAAAAATACACCCACAAATTGTTCATTTTATTTTTAGAAGAATATTGAGCTTAAAAGAATTGTTATAAAATTTTAAGTAAAGAATTGCGACTTTATTTTTAATTTCTTGTTCTTCAAAACATAACTTCATAACACTTATTTTCTGAAAACTGATTAATAAGAGAGTTTTGCTTGTTTGTTTTATTTTCTGAAATATATACTGATACTACTTTGTTTATTAAGAATAAGATTACTAATTGCTTGTAATTAAATTCAAATAGCAAAAAAGAAAATGCAGTGAACAGAACATTTTGCTGAAATTTCTTAAGGTGTTATAATTAAATAATTAACATGCTAAAATGTCGTTTTTCCGTTAATTAAAAGGTCGCCATTTTACGAAATAAAAAGCAGATAAAGGTCGCCATTTTGCGAACTGAAAAGCAGAATTACCTAATTATATGTTACGTTATTATGTACTTATTTAATGTTTAAATATAATTTTACGATAAATACTTTAACTTACTGAGAAATAAAATGTTAAAATATCAAGTCAAGAAATAGTATTTTTCTTTGCATATCACATATTTTAGAATATTTTTCTTTAAAAAAAAAAAAGCAATTTTATTTATATTTTAAGAAAAGTGACCTTTAGAGTTTTCTTTTATTTGTAGGATGTGAAGTAGGTAATTAAAATTATTAAAGTTCATTTATACTTTTCTACGTTACTCGAAATATAAATTTTCCTGAATATAAATAAATATAAGTAGCATAGCATAGCATAGCAGTGAACAAACAATGTTATGACATTTATATTCTAAAAATTTATTAATGATGCAGTTTTGTTTATTCGTTTCTGAAATGTATGTTTATCAAAATTATTAATAGTTTGTAAATTCAAACGACAAAAAAGAAGCTCTAATAAATAGAACTTTTGTGTTCTTAGGCCTCTCAAGGTGTAATATATAATTAAAAAATAAACATGCTACAATAATATTGTCCCATTAACTACATTGTTTTCCTTTTACGAAGAGAAAAACGGAGTTAATTAAATATTTCATAACTACGTGTTTTTTTTTTTTTCTTTAATAGGATTTAAGCATATATTTGAGACAAACCGTAAAACTTTCTGTAAAATAAAGTGTTATAATGTAAAATCTCGAAGTATAATATTTCTATTTGCTTATCCAAATAATTAAGCATAGATTTCCAAATAATATGAAGTGATCGAACGATTAGTAGTCTAGCTTTCATCTGAAAGAGGCTGTATTCTAATCATACCCTCCGTGAAGGATAAAAAATATGATAACATATCGTGACTACCATGTCAAACTATCGAATGTGCAAAAATGCATTTTTCATATTCGATATCTTTAATTTGCTTTTACAATGATACGTACAATGCACAGAAAAATGCACCTAATCAACAACTTAGCAGTACAGAAAATATACAAAATTATTTTACTTGTGCCAGTCACTGATATTGAGTTCATGATTACAACATATTGAAAACTGTCTTGAAAAGTAACCTTTAGACATTTGATAGTTTGTTATGTTATAGAGATGATATCTCCGATTACCCTTAGGTATGAGTCCCAGACTATTGCCAATTGCCCATAGCGTTGCACTAGTGCGACTCAAAGACCATTCAACTTCAGTTTAAACCGGATTCGAGTCCTGATTTGGGTTTTGAACAGGATTTTCACTAAAGCACGAGAATGCGAGAACCTCGCATGTTCTTTTTATTTTCTCGCATAAAACGTTTAAATTTGAAAGAAATTTGTGCACTCTTCTAGAGCTATTTTAGTAAAATTTTTGGTTCAAAAATAGGTCATTCATAAAAATAAATTTTGATATGAAAAACTTTTCACAATAATATTATAGTTTTAAAAAATTAAAGAACACGCTTTTATAGAAATGTGAACTAAAAAGCACAAAATATCTATCTTAGTATTACAATGCAGTGTAAGAGAAAATCGTGTGAGTGACACACCATAATATTTACATACATTTAAATCTTTAATTAAAATAATTTAGAATTAAACAAGAACCATTTTTAAGAAATCTCCCCTGACTGGGCTCGAACGCTAGACCTTTAGGTTCGTAGCGCGGAGCTTTACCTCACAGCCACAGCGTTCACGTAGGGTAAGTCTTTTTTACAATACAGATTTTTGTTTGCTCCCAGAGCGGTTACAAACATACATTGATACATACATACAAACATACATACAGGTGAAGCTAATGAAAGCGTGTTAAAAATTAGCAAATTTATGCAAACTCTTCACAAAAGGTGATTTATTTTAAAAAGTTTTCCTAAAATCTGTATAAGAAAATTGTGCATTTTAATTATATTCGTATTTTAAGCCTATCATTTGATTTTGAGAGTAAAATCAATCTGCAAATCTTTAAAGAATCTGCAGCGCTCGCTGCCGTGCTGTACTGTTCCTGCTTCTGGATCGCTAAGTAATCTTCGTTTTATGTACCTTTTTGACGTGCATATTAGTTTGCTTTTACGGGGAAATTGATTGGTGTCTGATTGATTAGATAAATTTTATGTACTCTGATTACACTATTTCCAAAAAGTGTATACAGTATTGTGCAGTGATAGGTAATGGAAGTCATGTGGTTGTTATACACTAGATTTTTTAACTTCTTTATTTACTTTTTCGTTTTATTTTAAAAGAAACTTCAGATAGCTTCTAGTACATATTTTGTTGAAACTTTTAACAGTGTACTTGTACATTATCTTGAATGAAGTTGAAAAGCTTTTAATTTCAATTTAGACATTTTTCTACCAAAATGTTTAGGGATAAAATTATAATTTTCATCCAAAAAAAAAAAAAAAAAAAAAAAAAAAAATCACCACATTTAAATCAATATAAAGGAGAAAAATAAATGCTAGATGAAAATTTCTAAGAGTAAATTGAAATTTGCCAGAATTTATTTTAATTCAGTTTATTTTCTATTTATTTATTTATTTAAAATATTGCTAATGAAGAAGTTATTCAAGTAAAAGTAAAGTATTTTTAACTTCCCTTAAAATAAAACTTTTTTTTTTGACTGCCGCCAACGGATATATCCGCATCCGGTCATTGATCTGTACCCTTTTTTACAATACACTTGTAATTAAAAATTATATATTTATGTATATTTAGCTTGTTTTTCAAGCTTAAAAGTCTTAAAAGATAGTCATGAGTATTATAACCATGTGCATAGTTAAATTTTCAATCTCAAGTTGAAACAAGCATTATTTTAGTACACTGAAAAATATGTCCAGTCAAAACAACATTACAATTTTGCCTTTTTTCAAAGGCAGTCAGATGACACTTTTCAGCGATGTTAAAAAGTATTTATGACTTTGGTTTGTTTGTCTGTTTATCCGTGCTTTAACTCCCTAAAAGTTATTCATAGAAAATGGAGTAAATATATCCCCTCTGGATTGCGTACAGGTACAGGGACACTCCCAAAACATTGAGTACTACGAGCATCATTTCTATAAATCATGTTTTAATTAGAGCCCCTAAATAACATAATAGGCCGGCACATCACGGCCATTTTTTTGCCTCCGAAGAGGACAGCATTCCCGCTTGGCGTCCTTATCGCTTCCCTAGTCAAGCTTAGTGTGAGATGTGCAAGGGGCGTCCTGTTTAGGCGCCTCATAGATAGATGGCAGTGTCGTTGGGATGGCTCCACGAAGGGTAGATTCACGCATGAAGTGTTTCCGAAGGTGAGCAGTCGGAGAGTGCAGGGAGATTTCTTTGTTAATCAGGTCCTCACCGGACATGGTTCATTCGGAGTTCACCAGCACCGCTTCTTTCAGAAGAACCCTGCATGTATTTGCGGGGCCAGCGCAAGCTCAGTAAAGCACGTGATGCTAGAGTGCGCACGGTGGCGGTCGGTCAGGGAACGTTACTTCCCGCCGAACTACCACCTTCGAACGCGGCGGGATTTGTGCCTGGACTACTATTGTAGGAAAGGAATCGCAGTCATCATGACGGATCTCCTGGACTGGGCACTTAACCCGCTTGGTGGTGGACGACGGATTCTCGAAGCGTCTGAGCCTGACGCCCCAGAAGAGCCTCCTAGAAGGTCTCTTCGGTTGGTAAGTGCGACGGTGAGACGATGAGAGTTGGTGATGAAAAGGTGTGAGAGTGGTGGTGTAACGAAGTGTAGAGTGACGGCGAGATGGCGAGTGTGAGATGGTAAGTTGGCAAGATGGCGAGTGTGAGTTGGTAAGTTGGCAAGATGGCGAGTATGAGTTGGTAAGTTGGCAAGATGGTAAGTTGGCGTGTTGGTAAGTGTGTGGTGGTGTGACGGTGAGTTCGAGTTGGTGAGACGGTTGGCGTTGGTGTGGTGTGGAGAGAAGGGGGAGCATGTGCTCCCTGTCTACCGAAAGGTAGAAGCGCTGATTCAAAACAGCCAATTCGGACTGTCTAAAAGGGAACTTTTTGTTGGCATCGCACGAACTCGTAGCAGTGCTCTCCGCCTGTGCGTTTCGGGGAGAAGTATACCCACGTGGTGTGAGGAGGTCTGTCTTAACTGACTGGTGGTGCATGACCGGACGGCGGGACTACCCTGGCGGACATCGGTGCTCACATAGGGTTGTGATGGCCCGAGCAAACAGGGGCTGTCCAGGTGTCCTGGGTGGGGCCTTCCGAGTGGCAGTATAAGGAGGCTTAGCAAAACTGGGAAGCGGTGCTGATCTTACTAGTCGGCATGGATGTGCGTTATCGGCTAGGGGTGAACTCCGTTGGGAGAGCGGGCCTGGTGGACGGCCTTAGGTCGTCCTCAGAAGGCAAACAAGCCTTCTGGCCGCCAAACCGAGGTCGGCCAGTTACTAGGGCCCTCAGCCCCAACTTTGACCAACTCCGGTTGGTCCGGAGGGGCGATATGAGCCTTGCTATAGCTGATTGTCGAACCTTACCTGGGCCACTTCCCTGCTGTCGCGAAGTTGGTATGTTGCTGTCGTAGCGGCTAAGGCCTGCACGATGTTGGGTCGTCTTGAGACGGGACTGCATGGATACCCTCGTATCTGGGTCAGTCGATGATGGGGCGCGCTTGCGTGTCACCTGTCTTATCGCTTCCCTAATGATTTTAAGAAATCTTGATCTAAAGCTAATCCGGTCAAGGTAAGAGCAATAAGCAACAATATTATTCCTAAAAACACATTTTTTCACAGTACATTCTCAGGATGTCATACTATTCTGAGGATATCCTATGGATGTACTGGGGTAAGATATGTTGTTAGGGCGGTTTCTGTTTCTTTTACAAAATGTCGCCAAAACTCAAATACACAGTAATAGAAGGTCTGTGAACACTCTATATTCACTTCTTGAAAGATTACAGCAGTTTATCGCTAAACAAACTTCCATATCATAGTTTACTTAGCTAAAATTATGAAATATAATAAAACAAGCTACTCTAAAGTAACGTAAGACGATAAAAAAAATGTTTGTCGTTTGTTTATCAGAGAAACGCGCTGGATACATGTGGCAACCCTAAGGCAACAAAATGCCTGATGCGCCAGCTCGCATATATAGGAGCCTTAGTTTTAATAGGTTTATTCTGCATATGTCACAATGAAATTAACATTTATTATTCTTTTGTTAAAGAAAAAAAAATTATATGGAATAAAATATGATTTGCATTAAAATTTACAAGGCAGCACAAATTATTCAGATACATCGAGGGCTAATCAAAATAACTGGAATCGCATTTTGTACTTATTAAGTATTTTGTACTTCTAATAATGCTGAAGACGGATTATGGTTCAAATTAGTATCTGTCTGTCTTTCTGTTGAACTATTCGCCTCCAGCGTCTGTAAATATTTTCAGAATTTCTGCAAAATTTTATATGTTAACCACTTTCCCTGTGGCATATTTCAGTTTTAAAAGGGTATAAACAGCACATTTAATTTGCATACCAGAATACCCAGTAGAATGGCAATTTATTGTGTTTCATGACAGACATTTTTAAAAATCATATTTATATAACTTTGCATTTCCCAAATAATAATGAAATTGACATATATGCTAAACAACTGCTTTCTATAGAATAAGGTATGCTAAGCGTTAAAATTTACAGGATTACACTAAACTATTCATATACATTAAGGGCTACAACTGAAATTGCTAGAATTGCATTTCCGTTTGTATTAAGCGTTTATAACTATTTTCAACAAAGTTTAACCTTTATTATGAGTTCATTCAGTCTATTTTTTCCTCATTCTGTCTGTCCATCGTGTACACTTCTACAGGCAAAGTATATTGAAGGTTCAATGTGCAGTTGTAAAGTCTTTACCCAGCTAAATAAAAAATCTTCAAAAAAAAAACTATTAAAAAAAAAAAAGGGAAGGAGAAAAACTGCGGATAATCTGAAGGTATTTGGAACAATATTAAGTTTAAAGGGGAAAAAAGTATCTGCAAATTGTTTGCTTCCAAACTGCAGTTATTCTGCAAATTTTATGATATACCTTCAGAGTGTCAGCCTTTTTTTTTTTCTTTCTTTTTTAACTAGGGGGCTCTGCCCCCTGCTCGCTCCGCTCACCAACCCCCGAGGGAGGTTCGTGAGCCGCCCCCCCATCTCATTTTATTTATCAACACATGCAGAGCAGTACCCGCCTATGCTCTGCTTTCCTTTCACTGAATAGGAATATTAATAGTGCATAACATAAGACAAAAGTAGAAGATCATTATATAAATCCTATATTTAATGTCAAATTGAAATATATAATAATTAATAGCGCATTATTTAATTAATTTAATTTTATGAAAATTATGCTAAAAAATCAGTTTCTTTTTAATAGTAAGAAACTCGTAATATCTAGAAAATTTTGCATTACAGCTTTAGTATTTATTCCTTTTTTTACAACCTTTTTTTCCTTGCTTATTCCTTTATTTAAAACCATACAGTCGGCAGTAAAAGTATCCGAGCACTAGCCAATATATAATTCCGATATCAAAACTGTACACTTAAAACTATTTTGTTAAATAAATCCTTGTCGAATGATGTTTTTAGACTGACTAAGAACATGACTCGACAAGGATTTATTTAAAGAAGCAGTACTGAGTGTACTTTTTTTAGACTTGAATTATTGCTAGTGCTCGGATACTTTTGCTGCCGACTGTAGATCCGGACCGCGGTACCCCAGTCGGTAGAGCGTTGAGCTCGTAATTGGAAGATTGCGGATGCCCGTCGTGTACACTATTGGTAGCTGGTGCACGTAAAATCTGTCGTGACCGCAATGTCCTCCATGTTCCCATCAAAATTATATCTCTGAGGGTCACCGAAGCGGGGGAACCATCCCCTGCGTGTAGGATCGAAACTGTGGTGGCATGTCTCGGGAACATCCCTAGGGGTGCGTCCCAGACCGTCGGGAATTACCATACCGCAGTAATGGTGTGACTTCAAGCCCAACATACCTAACTACCAACCTGCCTACAACCATGGATCATACTTTAATTTCCTCGTTTAAGAAAATTAATTTTCGAATAGTGATAAACAAAATACTAATAGCAACATTGACATTTATTTTCTTTCTTTTTTACAACTCTGGTTCCAGGCCGCGGTACCCCAGTTGGTCAAGCGCCGAGCTCGTAATTGGAGAATTGCCAATTCGATGCTTGACCCGGTCAGAGACCGTCGTGTACACTAATGGTGGCTGGAGCACATAAAATCCGTCGTGGATGCAAAATCCTCCATATTCCCATCAAAGCTATACTTCAGGGAAACATCAAAGCGGAGGAGCCATCCCCATCGTGGAGTATGAAAAGTATGATGGCATGTCTCCGGAACATCCCCAGGTGTGCGTCCCAGACCGTCGCCAATTATCGATAGCGCAGTACTGGTGCGACGTTAAACTCTACCTATCTACAACCATGGATCATATTTTAATTTTCCCGTGTAAAATGACTTCATGACAGAAGAACAACGTCAGTGGGAGAAACTTTTTTCAAGGTGGCAAATAGAGTACCTTCATAAACCTGTCGTTTTTACCAAAGCTAAATTAAAAAACTGGCGTACAGTCAATAGAAAGATATTAAAGCTTCTTCACACACCATAAATTTTAAGTCAGCACAACCAGTTTCGAAAGGACGTAGCCTTTCTTCATCAGGTGAAAAAAAAAAAAAACACGTGCAACAGCCTTGGAGGCAAAAGCAAGACATTTTTGCACCTGATGAAGAAAGGCTACGTCCTTTCGAAACCGGTTGTGCTGACTTAAAATTTATGGTGTGTGAAGAAGTTTTAATATCTTTCTACTGTCGTTTTTAGTTAATAACTTCTTTAATTAAAATGATAGAAATTTTTAAGCAACTGAAATGTCTTCCTTGAAGTATTCGGAAGACATTGATACCTCTCATGACGCGAAGGACCCTGCCCTCCGCGAGAAGATGCTGTCGCAGACAAAAAAGTTTGACGCCAGCGACAGTAACTTTTTTTTAATATATAGAGATAGTTTTTCTGCAGTTTTTTATTTATTTATTATTCTTATTTTTTTTTTTTTTTTTTTTTTTTTTGTATCTGAGTAATAATTAATGCGAGCGAATGATTTTCCGTTCTTGTTTACCTTTGCTTTAGTAACAATTAAAATTATTCATTTATTTTAAAAAGACTCTCAATTATTTATTTCACAAGTATTGTCAATAAATCTTTTCGGTATAAAAGGAAAAAGTAAATTTTCAACTTTCTAATAATAATATATTTCTTTTTACTTTTCTTTGAGTCAAAGTTATAATCATTTATTTCTTTTTAGGTGATCGATATACTCAATATCTAACTTAACAAATACATAGTAAATAATGCTGCGTCATCTAATTGCAATGAATGGAATAAACTTTCCTTTGCTCTTATGTTTTCCAGAACAGGAAATTAGATATTTACTGTTTATTTACTCCGTATTTCGATACTGCAAATATCTCCGTTCTAAATGTAGCGAAGTATAGAAAGTAATATACAAAATGACATCATTTACTGGCTAAGAAAAGATATGCGCCATTCCACTAAATATTCGCCTGTATTTTTTTTTTTTTTTTGTGTGTGTGTTTACATAAATTGATCACAGCGTTTATAAGACCACAAATGAATTTAGATATTTTTAAGCTCTAATTCGAGACTGCTTCAAGCTTTGTATGCAATTTTCTAACATTCTCCATTCGTTCCAACGTTTCCAATGCTATACAATGCACTAGAAAAAAAATTCTCAGACTAACATCTAGAAAACAAATTGCGGCTCTAGTAAAAATACATTCCCATTGTGACAGATTGAGTAACATAGAAGGCAACTTGAATTACAACTTTAGTTAAAATTCAAACGTATTATTTTAGTGAAACTAAAAAAAATACTCTTGTTAAGTATCATAACAAAGTTTTAATAATATGAATAAATAGTATAAAAAAAAAATCTATCTAACATCCTGTTCATACAGGACAATCAGAAAAACATGCATCACATACATATGTGATTCCTAGCATGTGTCAAAATTACAGAGAAGTTCAGGAGAACGACTTCTCTCTACACAGAGCATCATCCAAGTCTCTAGAGATTTTTTCTGATTTTTCAGTCCTCCAAAATTTTGATGAGATGTAAAGGGGGGGGAACTGTTTTCCCCCAAGATGACTACAAATCGCAAAGTTTTTGGTCACGTGAGACACATAAGTTCACACCTAGTTTAATAGTTCATTGGTGTTTGCTAGGCGTCAAAATGTCTGGGTACAACCTTCGCCTGGGAGCGCAAGACGGCATTATCAAAGTGAAGCGTGAAATTGCGATGTCTTAGGAGCTGAGAGTGTGAATGGGTGCACAGAATGTCCGTTTCCATGATCCTGCAGACAGAGAGGCACCCGGACCTCACACTGGCAGTCGAGTACAAAAGAAGGATCTTGACGATGTCACACCATGTCATTCTTGTAAATTCTAGTTCCTTTGTTAGCGAGTTCGAAACACCCCTATTAGAATTCTAGAGCGATTTCGTATATTATTGCGGTCAACCTTATTTAAAAATCTCTCAAAATAAATGTGAACACAGCAAACGCGTTGTAATATCTATAATTTTTGTTCATGACCCAATTCTAGGAAATCAAACAAGAATTTAAAGGATTCAGAATTTTCATAAGATTGTCTCATTATCTAGAAAAGCATAGACTAGAAATTCTGGATCAGTTCGTCTATCCAGGATGTTTGCCTTAAACGCATAGTTCAGAAATATATATTTCTAGTTATGATAATCAAAAAATGACTACTTATTTGTTCTAGATGAAGGTGGTTTATATTACAGTGATTTCTCATTTATGCGAGTGCAGAACACAAAAACGCGCATAACTGAAAAAAGCGTATAAGTGACAAACAACAAAAGGGAGCTTAAAAGTGAAACATCAGCACAGTATACATAGTAATTGTTAATATTATGTACATATAGTATTATTGAAAAATATAAATGAGATTACATAGTTTCAAAAGGCAAAATTTTCAAGTTGCATGTATAACTTCCGTTGATTTATTTTTTTATAAACACACACACACAAAACAAAGAAAATGATTTTTTAACTAAATTTTCTTTTATTCCTATATATTTTCTTATAAAATAACTTATAGTCTAGGAATATTTTTGTTTTCGTAAGGCTTCAAAGAATTTTTCCAAGTTCTTGAAGACATGAAAAGTTCCTTCAGCTGGAATTGATCTGAAAATAGTCCCACAGCGTCTCTACCACTTTCAGTGCTCTATGGGAGTCGGGGGAACTTTTGCCACATCGTCGTCGTCTTCTTCATTTTTGTCACTACGATTTATTTCAACTGCTAAGTTCCCAATTTCTGGCAAGTCAGCTGTGATCAAATTCTTATCCTGAAGAACTTATAATTTGAACAAAAAAAGTTTCGGCGAAAGAAAAAATTCGTGCATAAGTGAAAGGTGTTTTTTTAGTTCCGCGCATAAATGAATAAGAGTTGTCATTGTTTTCCTATATCCCTGACCCGGACTAAGAACGAAACGCGTATAAAAGAGAGCGCGTAAAAGTGAGAGATCACTGTGTGTGTGTTTGTGAATTTCAGATATATTCGTGCTATAGTTTCAAATTGTTCATTCAAATCTATTCCAAGCTGTGTTATACATTTTTAATCTTTTTCTAAATTTAAGTAAACGATGTATTGTTATATACAATTTGTATTTAATATACTAAGTTACAGAATACGAAGAATAATAAGTGGAATGTGTGTCTATATTGGTCAAAAATGCTAAGACAAATTCCAAATAGGTATTCAAATTGTGTATAAATTTAAAATATTTTGCTAATGTAAGCTATAATATTCAAAAAGAAGGGGGAAGGAGATCATACAGTAATATGTGAGAAGTAAAACTATATTTAAAAAAGTTTTAGAAATGTTAAATTACAGTAACTGGAATTTAACATTTTAAAATGTAAAGATATGTTTTCTAGAAGTGCAAGGTAAGATAAAGTAATGTATGTGCTATACTTCATTATTTATTAAAGAGGGCTTCTCCAGAAGATCGATTTAAGATTTTTATGGAGTAGGATTAGATGAAACAACGGAAACACATTTAGTGAACACCTGCTTTTGTTTTCGACACGAAGAGCGAAAATGGAGCACAGATAAAAAGTTTTAAAACAAGGAAAATAATATAAAAAATTCAAGTTATTTATTTATTCTAATTTTGCCTTTATTATAAAAAAATATTTAAATCGTTTTATATGTTTGATAAGAAAAAGCTCAAATATAGAAATTTAATAAAGTTTAAGTCTTATGAAAGAGTTACAAAAACACTTATATTCTTTGCGTTACCCAGATTTAAGCCTAATTCAACCAACAGAACAAGAAAAGCCTAGAATCATTCCCATACAAACATCAGTAATTTAAAATCGGTAATAAAAAAATTCTCTTGTTGTATCAAATTTTATTAAACTACTAACCAAATAAAAAAATATATATATATGAAAGAAAAAATATATATATATATAATTTATGAAAAGTTTTTCGCGTATGCAGTGTTAATTTTTGATAAGCTTTTGTTTTAATTTTATTATCCATGTGTAAATAACTATGTTACATTTTTTATGTTTCTCTGGTTGTAGCAGAATTTAACAAAGTACTAACTAAATAAAAAAATATAGGGTAAGTGCACCAGTGATTGACACTTTTAGAACAATCTCTGATATTTTTAATGTTCTAGTCATCAGAAAATATTTTTAGAAATCTTAAATTAGTACATATGGTATGAAAGATATTCAGAATCACATATATGTTTGATAACAATTTTTATTATTATTTTTAAAATTTTTATTTGACACCTCAAATTTCAGTATTCAATATTTCAGTAATTGACACTGCCAGTTTTCCTTTTTATCAGTAATTGGCATCCTATGTTCCAATGTTTGACACTGCTAGTTATTCGTTTTACCAGTTATTAGCACCCTATGCTCCAGTGTTTGACATAAAATGTTAAAATTCTTATATGTAAAACATATGATTTTATTATTTTTATTATTTATTAATTATTTAGGGATAGATGTCAATTACTGGAGCATGCCAATCACTGGAGCACTTACCCTATACATATAAAAAAACGTGTTTTATTAAAAGTTTCTTGCATATTCAATGTTAAATTTTGGTAAGCTCTTATTTTTATTTTGTTATTCACGTATATATAAATGTATATTTATGTAAGGAAAAAGACGAAAAAAACTTCCTATCCATAGATTTTGTTGCCTAAATAAATGTGGCACTAAACATAAAATTATTTTAGCAATGGCTGAGATCAATTCGCTCTGAAGAAAATAAGAAGTGTGTTTGTGTTGCATTCAAAAAATATAAAAGTGTATTTATGTTGCATTCTGATACATTTTCCGAAATGTCTTATATGAAATTATTCTTTATTGTTTTAAACTATTAATGATGTACTTATCTTGAACTGTAGTTAAAAGGTTAATAATGCAACAAACGATCAATTGAATTTAAATATTTTTAGAATTTATAGCGTTTATATATAAAAAAAAAATTTTTTTTACAGTGGCACTTATTATATTATATAAAAAAAATAATCCTATAATTTTCATAAAAATGCGAATTATTTTCCTTTTTTTTTTCTTCTAAAAATGCTTTTTAAAGCTTTTTCTTTTTATTAATCATTTAATAAATGTAATCTGCAGCTTCAAAAGCAATAAATATTATAAATAATTCTTAAACCTAAAGTATAATTTTCTCATTTTATATAGTTAATACTTTAACTATATAACCATTCATTTCAACATGCCAGTGCAGATTAATATGAATATTGAAACAAATTTCCATTTTCGGAAAAAGAACTATAGTCTATTATGCAAATCTTAAGTATAGAATCAATTATAGGATTTTGGGTTACTAAATCACCCGTTCTCATGAAGTGTTTCTAAATTATGAATATATAATATTTTAAGCTCTAAATACATCTTATTATCCGACAATATAATTATAATAATTACATGGCTTTAAAAAATCTGTTTTTGAGGAAGATATGTTCGATGTATTTCTAATAAAAAATATGATATAAATACAGTAAGGGATTTAAGATAATGAATGCCGTAAAACATTATTAGTTTCTTAAATTAAATGCTTATTTTAAAATCCCTTTTTTTTTTTTTTTTATAAATTGATTTTTCGTTTCTAGATTCATTTTATCACAACCGCCAATAAAAAAAGAAATTCTCTAATCTCATGTTATGTATTTTATCCGCTTACATTTACTATCAATATTCTCCACTTTTCACTATCGCCGTCTATCCCATTTTAAACCCCGATTACTAAAACATTGTTAGTTTTTCAAGTTGAATATATATTTTAAAATCCATTTTCATTTTTTAAATATTTTAATTTATAAATTGATATTTCTTTTCTAGATCCCTTTTACCACAACTGACAATAAAATAAGAAATTCTCTAATCTCATGTTATGTATTTTATCCGCTTATATTTGCTATCAACATTCTCCACTTTTCACTATCACCGTCTATCCCATTTTAAACCCCGATTACTAAAACATTGTTAGTTTTTCAAGTTGAATGTGTATTTTAAAACCCATTTTATTTTTTTAAATATTTTAATTTATAAATTGATATTTCTTTTCTAGATTCCTTTTACCACAACTGACAATAAAATAAGAAATTCTCTAATCTCATGTTATGTATTTTATCCGCTTATATTTGCTATCAACATTCTCCACTTTTCACTATCACCGTCTATCCCATTTTAAACCCTGATTATTAAAACATTGTTAGTTTTTCAAGTTAAATGTTTATTTTAAAATACTTTTTTTTTTTAAATTAATTTTTCTTTTCTAGATTCATTTTATCACAACTGACAATAAAATAAGAAATTCTCTAATCACATGTTATGTATTTTTTCCGCTTACATTTACTATTAATATTCTCCCCTTTTCACTATCGCCGTCTATTCCATTTTAAACCCGGATTCAACTAATAATCTGTTATCATTATACTTTTCATTTTCTGAATGATATTTGGTAAAGAAAATATTAAAATCGTGTAAAAATTTGACTATGAGAATTTGTTGTGCGTCTATACATTCTGAGGTCACAAAAATTCATTTTTCTTTTTTATGGTGATGTGTTTAAGTCCGTATGTGTGCACATGTGTATGCATGTGAAAATACACGATAGAGTCTAGTAGGTATGTTATAGGTCCCTTTTGCAAAACCTGTATAGATCTTAATGAGTGTAGGGCTTGTAAGGATTGTATTTTACATAGACACAGAGAAAATATCTGTACTATTATGGCGAATGGATTTAAGTATTTAAAATGCGGTAGAGCGTGAACTCTAGATAGGATTACATAGTCATGTTATAGGTCATCGTCTCAGCAACTACATAAAATATTGTGAGTGCATGTCCCATTGGGGCAAGTATTATCAAGCAAATTAAATTATATAAGAGACTAAAACTGATATAGGTTTTAGAATTTTTCTATAGAATTGCCGTTATTAGAAATTGATAGATTAAAATTTAGCTTCTTTTAAAGGAATGCGCAAAAGAATTTGGATATATTACCGTTCATTCTACAAATACAAATTTAACCATCTCGACATGATTTCCCACTATTGAGTAAAGTATATATACCGCAAAAAAATATCGTTATTTCCCAAACAAACCAAGCTTTTAAAAATTTTCTCTTTTATAAAAGATTAAAGTATTTGCAAAAATTGTTCATTTATTTCGTAAAGGACTATTGCTGCGATTGTTCATTTTAAAATATTATGTGTAGAAGCTCTGCATCCCTAATAAGATGATTGAATATTTAAACAAGACAAGACAGACTCTTGCCTTTGCCTCCAAGGCACGTGTTTTTTGCACCTGAAGAAGAAAGGACTAGTCCTTTCGAAACCAGTTGTGCTGGCTTAAATTTTATAGTGTGTGAAGAAGTTTTAAAGTTTAAATATTGATTGTACACCAATTTTGAATTTAATTTTGTGAGATGCTTGAAGTCAAATAAAAAAATTGAGGGACACACTGCCTGTCGTCTCCCTTCAGTTACACCAATTTCGGAAAAAATCGTCTTCGTCGTTCAAACCAGCGTCCATCTAGTCCTCTCATATATCCAGCTTTGTTCGATTATGCACAAGAAAACCCTAGATATAAATTTCCATTAACTGAGAGAAATCTCAGAATAGTAGTACCACCTTTTGAGCGATTGGTACAGAAATGTTTAAGCACTAATTTATACCAAGATGCAACTACATATAAATTTATATGAAATTCTGAGCAGTAGTTTCTGAGATACAGTTACCACAGAATTTTCGTTGCATGCACATAAAGATACAAACATATAGGCAGACGTTTTCTAAAAATGATCAAATCATAAATAAGAAAGCACCACAGAGCTGGCGTTGCAAAATAATACTTATAAAACTTTGAATAAACACCATAAAATGCAAAAAACTCGCAATAATTGTTTCGGGTCGAAAGAACAAACGACCCTTCGTCAGGCGAACAAAGTAGGCACGAGTACAGCCTTCAAAGCGATAACCCGACACAATTATTGCGAGTTTTTTGCATTTTATGGTGTTTATTCAAAGTTTTGTAAGCATTATGGTCAAATCATGTTCTGCACCTCCTAAAACGTATAAATTCATTTAAAACTGGAACTCAAAATTTTTTACTAATCCTTCTATTCTTTCTTCTATTTAATGGAGAAGAAACTAAAATTAAAAGTCATTGGATTTAAAATAATAATCTGAGAAAAATAATTCAGAAAAAAAGTTAGATAACTCATTTTAGATCTTTCATTAACTGACATATTTAAAAAAAAAAAATCATTAATATTAACATTATAAACCTTAAATAAAAAAAATAAAAAAAATAAACTACAAGTGATATAATCCCTACAGTATTTTGTTCTGATTGACAGTCATTAAAAAAATTAGCTGTTTAATAAAAATTAGCTTAAAACATGAAATTCCTGTCCCATTATGTGCATCGATTTTTCACTTGAAACCCCTATCGCTTAAACGGAAGTAATTCTGAAAATTACAAGAGTAAATCGATACGGGCACAAATTATTGACGTTTGTATATCACTGTAATATTATGTTTTGCAAATGATTTCGAGTCATTAAATAATTCTTTATAAAGGATAATTTCACAGTAAATTTTTTTTATAATGGAACAGTTACTCCTTTAACGTTCACTACTTAATTTATTTTAAAAGTTACTAAACTAATTTTAATAATCTGGTGTGTCACTCACACGACTTTCTCTTACCCTGAAATTTAATACTATAAATACAGGTTGCAGATTAATAGGTAAGATAACGAGTACTGTTATGTAAGCCTGTGTTAAACAATTCAAATTAGGCTTCGAAAGAGTTTTATATGATAAATAGTTATGAGTGAGGGGGGGGGGGCTACTGCCTTCCTCAATACCCCGTTTCATTAATGAACCTATATTTATATAGAATTTAATTCGGTTATTAAAAAACAATTATGTTTATAAAAAATAATTTATTAAAATTATTATTTAAAAAATATATCTTTTTATGATAATGCAGGCGATTTCCATATTAGAGAAGTAGTATAATATTAAATATATATATAAAAAAAAGTTGAATATATTCTCAATATTACATTTAAAAAAATGAAAAAATTTGTTAAAAATGAAAAAAAATGTATAACTTTATTTTATATTATCGCAGATCGATGGTTAAACCAGTCGTTTTAAAGGTATATGCGAGCTCTTTTGAAAGATACTCATCATGAAAATTTACTCCCCTCGATGGGGGACTCCCCCCCCCCCCCCCAGAGGAGGTGGCGAGGCTCCTACATACACAATAATTTTTTTTTCCAGTTAACTATTTCTATTTCTATTACAATTAATATATATTCGTTTCATTTCGTTTAGTGCAGTCTATAGATGTTAAACTCTACTTACCTGCAATTTCTCCCATAGACGTAATGTATTTGAATACTTTTGAGTGCCCTTGTACACGAACCAGTTGCTTCATTTCAACGAAAAGCTTACTGTATCATCCCTATATGATACACATTTAGAATACCGAGTTTGGAATTTCTGTTACTATTTGTTCTTAAGATATGCTGATATCAGACACACAGACATCCAAACAGACAGACAGACATCCACACAGACAGACAGACACACAGACCATTCGTTAAAAACATGATTTTCGTATTCAGGGGACCTGAGAACATGTAAATATAACAAAAACTCCCGTTCAAAAATTTGACCCTAAAACAATACTTTCTCGACCCTATGGGTAAGAGAAATTAAAAATGGCTTTTTGGCACATAGCTGATCATAAATATTTAAAAGATAAAAAAAAAAATAGCATCGTTCTTTTTTGAGAAATTTTTGGTTTGATACATCTATATATTAACCTTATTAAATTAAAATAATATTTAATTTAATAAATAAAACACTTTGTAAGTATACATTATCGACTACAAAAACTGGTAAAGTTGTTTCAAGTGAAAATAATAGTCCAGCTCTTCATTAAATGAAAAAAACCAGGCATGAGTGCATCATCAAACCAGCAATTCTCACTCGCGCACACTAAGAAACTTTAAGTGACTTATGCATTTAGCTTCGTTTGAAGCATATTTGTTAAATTTTGGAATAGTGCTGCTATCTACTGCTAAAAAATGGTACACCTGACGCAACACGATTAGGCTTTCGGCTCTGAAAATTTATATCAGTGATGATTCGTTGAACAGATCATACGCTGACACTTTTTGATGCCCCAACATTCAAATCTGCAACAATTTGAGGAAGGGTTGCGCAATTGTCATGTTTAATGATTCTCGTTACTCGTCACTGGTCCTGTTCTTTCACGACCTTTCTCCGGCCATAGCGATGTCGGAGATTTGATGTTTTACTGTATTCCTGTTAGTCACGGTACACTCATAAAATGACCGTACTCAAAAATCGAAATTTCATAGCTAACTTGGAAATGATACATTGTGTCCTAAAAGTTTCAGTACTCCAACTTAAAGAATTCATTGTGTCCTTGATTTTTTTAAAATATTAAATTTTATCGGCGGCTTATTATTGCATTAATTCTTTAATTTTTATCGTTTGTTTCTTTTCTCGCTCAAGGTGTGTGGGAATAAAGTTTTATGCTGTTTTGTTCTTCATAGTGAAATGAGTTTATCACGCATTCAGAGAATTACGCTGTTTGAAGCTTATTTTGAATGTAAATCGTATGAAAGATGCAAAGATGATTAGCGATATAAATATCCAGATGATGCAATACCGAGTAAAAATATACTATATCAGCTCATTCGACAATTTCGAAATACAGGTTCTGTGCAGGTGTGTACAGGTTTCTCTACAAGAAGTCACTCCCAGCATGTTGAAACGCGTTTCTAAACACATGCGCAAACGAGTTCAGCTTTGCCTCCTAGAAAAATGTGGACATTTTGAACATTTATTATAAATGTAAGTTTAATGAAGAGCTGGGATGGAGATATCTAAAGTAGGAAGCGGCTATGACGTACAGGGAACCAGGTTCAATAAGTTCTATGAAGAATAGGAAAAGATCTCTTTTCTTAAGAAAATCCATTATTTGTTATTTCAAGCAACCGCATTAAGATATGCATAGTTCATTGTCTTATAAATACTTATTACGAAGGCAACAAAGATAAACATCTTTTGGCAAAGTTTATTTTATTAAACCACTTGAGGATACCAAATCTGAAGGAAGCCATTTCGATTTATTAGTAACTTTTTGAATCTTTCTTAAAACCACATGTTGTTGACAGCATGAAGAACAAGTGCTAAATTCATTTATTTCGCCAAATCTCCTTGGCATCAAAAATCAAGTTGGCTGAACACATTTTAAATTTTATATCTGGTAAACCTAAATAATAGTTAAAGGATTGGCTAAAAATTAAATTACGTCATAGGATGTGATTAAATTTTGTCAGGCATCCAGAATTTGGCTAAAAGTGCGAAATCAATTGATAAAAAATATTAGAAATTATTTTCAGCTATAATGATTCAACGGAATCTATAAACGTTTGATTGGAGACAGGAAGCTACAATAAAAAAAATCGTCTGCGGTTTTAACACGTTCGCTGCCGATCCCGCGCCAGCGCGGGATGTGACGTATTGCTTTACAGGTGAAAGTTTACTTTAAGCTGCCGCTTGGCGAAATTTCGAAAATCGCCAAGACGGCGCCATTTCGCATCGTGTTCCGAATAGCAACCTTACACCGGCGGCATACGAAAGCGAGCTTTTCGGCGATCTAACCTAAAAAGAAAACACGTCTTGAAAAAAAAATCCGAATAATAATAATACATAGGACAAAAGGAAAATTTTCATAAAATAGAATTAAAAGAAAAAAATAATTACGAATTTATAACTAATCACAAATACAAAAATAAAACTTAGATTATACAATCACACCAAATGTCCCTGAAAAGTGTGTTGCTTTAGTAATTGATGATAAGTGTTTAGATGATAGTGTTTTTATTTCCAATAATTTAACAGCTATAAGTAAAGTCGGTAACAAAAGTGTCCGAACACTAGCAAAAATTCCTATGTAAAAAAAGTACACTTCACAAGGTTTTGTTAAATAAATCCTTATCGAATCATGTTCTTACACTGACTAACTACAGGATTCGACAAGGATTTATTTAACAAAACCGCATGAAGTATACTTTTTTACTTAGGAATTTTAAATTTAAAAGTTTTCAAAAGTTTTATAAAGTAAATTATTTATCATTAATATTTTATTTATAGTCCTTATTCATTAGGAATGAAAAAATAAATCCGCAACTGGATAATTATAGGAAATTTTAACGATTCTCTATTATAATGGTACTCTGATCTGTTCACTATACCCCTATCTCAAAATGCATGAAATTAAAAAGTATACAAAATTTTGTACTGTAACTACCAGTATTGGCATGAAATTCAAAAATATGCCTCTAAAATTCAGGACCGTGGTTGCCCAGTCGGTAGAGCACCGGGCTCGGAATTGGAAGATTGCGGGTTCGGTACTCGAGCCTGCCAAAAACCATTGTGTATACTAATGGTGGCTGGTGCTCATAAAATCTGTCGTTCCCGAAATGTTTTCCATGTTCCCATATTAATTATACCTCTGGGTGTCTACGAAGCGTGAGAGTCATCCCATCCGTGGAGTATCAAAATTGTGATGGCATGTCCCTGGACCACTCTAGGGGTGAGACCCAGACCATCGCCAATTGTCCATTGCGCAGCACTAGTGTGACGTAAAACACAATAAACAAACCAACCTCTTAAATTCAAAAGTTCCTCTTAAATTCCAACTCTATTCAACCAGCCAAACAGTACTAACGCAAACATCACAAATATTCATATTTCAAAATAGATGGTTGGTTGGGTTTTACGTCACACTAGTGCTGCACAATGGGTGATTGGCAACGGTCGGGGACTCACCCCTAGAAGTGGTCCGGAAACATGCGATCAAAAATTTGATCCTCCATGAAAGGGTATTTCAAAATAGAATACTTTCTCTCTAATAAAACACGTATCATCAATATGCAACCGAAGTGATGGCGTCAGCGAGATATTTTATCTGCTCAGTACAAACGAAACTATTTGCTATGGAAATTTAGCTTATTACTCATTAACTCCAGAGTTTGCTTGTAACGAGCAGAGGGATTTTTACACGTTTGACGTAATACAGCGTATTGACGTAACACATGACCCAAACAAGCAAAGGTAAACACAAAGCCTATAACATTTGGCGATGTAGCGCTCTTGTGCAACACGTCAAACATATTCGGCGGGTTAAAGGAAAAAAACGTCATTTCAAATTTTAGTCACGTGAAACCGGCAGCGAACGAGTTAAAGCATAAAATGAATGGGTTTCTCTTTCGTTGATATTTTATTTAATTATTACTTGATGAGATTTAGAGAAGGAAAAAGAACAATAAATTATATGAAATTACAGATTAATGAAATAGAAATAAAAATAAAATAGCATAAGCGAAATAAACAAAATTGTATTAAATTCTTTTAGGATAAGAAATATAATGTTTGCTTGTATTATAAATAAATAAATAAAATATAATTTATATTATTATTATTATTTTATTTTAAAAAGGGATATGTGATGTTTTTCAACATCACAGTAAGTTCTGTATTTTTTCTTCCGTTAGTTTAAATGTGCTTTTTACCATTAGCATAAAAATAATCGTTCTAAGGTTTGTTGTTTTGTAAATAAAAAATACATCAGCGTCAGTACTGGAACTTTTAGGACACTCTGTATAACCCCTCTTTCGTGCAAAAATTGTAACGCTATGTTCAAAGTCGCTTAAATCTTGATAACCTGCCATTGTAGCAGCAGTAATCGATCTAACAACTTTGATACACCTGTTATCTTATATAATCACTACCGATTGCATCGCGTTACTTTGGTTGGTTCCATACCTCTGTTATTTGTATATGGACACCTACGCCTGTACCAGTTTTTTTTGGCTCTTCATTGTACATGCATATATGAATATACGGATATGAACACATAGAAAATTACCATTATTTACAGATATAAAAGAATAAAAATCAATGTAATTAATGAGCAGATAAAAATAAATCAAATTTAGACAAATTTAGACATTTTGTCATTATAATGCCTGTCAGAGAGTGATGATACTCTGCTATTTTTTTTCCATTTAATTGAAGGCTCTATCTCAAATTCTATAGTGTATAATTGCACAAAAATTGATATGTGGTTAGTTAAGGTTGATTAAAGTTGCCGAACTACAGTGATTTTCTTTTTTTTATCATTAAGGTACATTTGAGCAGAATTCACGGCTTTAAGTGGATTCCGAACCCCTCCTTCCCTGACCTGAGACAGATACAAATTTTATTTCGCAAATCATGACTATAATACTTTTCTTACATATAATATTCGGAAAATAAAAAATATATATATTAAATTATATTATTCCAAAATAAAGTTATCAGCAATTCCTTTATTAACACCCTTTTTTTTTTCAAATATAAAATATGAAGTTTTTTTCAAAAACAAAAAGCCCAATAACTAAGAGCTTTTTTTTAAAAAAAACAAAAAGCTGCCAAAAGCAACACTATTAGTGAGAAAAGTCAATAGATAACACAAGGAGAAAGTCTTTAGTTAAACTTTCGCTGACGGAGGGGGAAAAAATGGAAACTAACAGTGATCTTTGGGAAACAGCTGGGCGTTTTTCCAAAAAACTTTACTTTACTAAGAATAAAATACAGAATTAAAAGAAATAAAATGATAAAATATTATCTATTGTAGATAAAAGATCCCCCCCTCCCTACCTGCCGTTGCCTCTTAAATTATTAAATCTTCAAATATCTCTTTTGATTTTCTTTTGACGATTTTTTTTTTTTTTTTTTTTTTTCCTGAAAAACTTTTGACTTTCTTCTATATTTGTAAAGATAAGTATTGGATACCCAAGACTATTTGACTTCCGGTTTTTCATGGACTTGAACGTTTTGAGAGATCCTCAATTCTATTTAGCCATTTTTATAAAAAGTTCGCCTGTCTGTCTATTTATATGTGTGATTAAAGTTTTGTGGCCGCTTTGGATTCCGAACAAATGCATATAATTCCTTAAAAATTTACATTTAATTGTACGCTTACATAAATTTATGTCTTTCAACTTTTGATGCCTATCGCTCAACATATGGAACTGTAACGCTGCGATTTCCACATTTAAGGGAATGCTATATCTCAGCTTTTGTAGTGTACAATTACACAAAATTTTATATGTAAGAAAGCCATTTATAAAACCTATGCTGGTTCAATTTGGATACACATCGACCGACAGCTGGCATTTATATACTGTAGTTTCCTCTTTGTAAAGGATGGGAATATAAAAGCTTTCATAGAGTATATAGATGCCAAACTTGGTATAGAAAATGGCCAATAAGAAAAAAATGCTACGTTTATTTAGGCGCATATAGCCAGCTGGCGGCGCAGTTATAATTAATCTTCTGCTATTTTCAATGTGGCTGCATCAGCACCTGTTGTATAAAATTGAATAAAGCTGCTTATGCGAAGTTTTTCTTTTGAGAAATTATGCTATTTCAATTTTTACTTTCTTCTATCTTCAATAGAAGAAAGTATTGGATTCGTAAAAATTTTCGATTTCGGGTTTTTGATGGATTTACACGTTTTGAGAGATGTAGAACACGATTTTACCATTTTTAGAAAATGTCTGTCTGTCTGTCTGTCTGTCTGTCTGTGTGTGTGTGTGTGACAAAATTTTGTGGCAACTGTATCTCTGGAACCACTGCACAGAATTTCCTACAAATTGGTATGTAGTTGCACCTTGACATAAATTAGTGCCTATCAACTTTTGGTAAAAATCGTCTTACAGGTTGCGTTGCCATCCCGCTTTTTCTAAATTTTTAACAGGGTGATATAGGGCAAAATTTTCAAGATGGGTATCTTTCGAAAGGTCTTGTCAGTACCTTTAAAACGAATGGTTGAACTATAAATCTGTGATAATTTAAAACAAAGTTATCGATTTTTTTTACTTTTTACGAAAAAAAACTTAGAAAAAAAAACTTTTTTTTTTTTTTCTCTCCCCTTAATTTTATCAAACTCCCACGGTTTCCGTGTTCTGACAAACTTAAACTAGTTTTTGCTTTTTTCCCCTAATTTTGTCAAAGTCCTACGGTTTCCGTGTCTTGACAAACTTTAACATATTTTTGCATTTTTCCCCTAATTTTGTCAAAGTCCCACGGTTTCCGTGTTTTGACAAACTTTGACAAAATTTTGGGTAAAATGTGAAAATTATTCTAAGTTTGTCAAAACACGGAAACCGTGGGACTTTGACAAAATTGGGGGAAAAATGCAAAAATTTGTTTAAGTTTGTCAGAACACGGAAACCGTGGGAGTTTGATAGAATTAAGGGGAGAGGGAAAAAAAAAAGTGGGACATTGACAAAATTTTGGGTAAAATGTGAAAATTTGTTGATGTCCCACTTTTTTTTCCCCTCTCCCCTTAATTCTATCGAACTCCCACGGTTTCCGTGTTCTGACAAACTTAAACTAATTTTTGCTTTTTCCCCTAATTTTCTCAAAGTCCTACGGTTTCCGTGTTCTGACAAACTTAGAATAATTTTCACATTTTACCCAAAATTTTGTCAAAGTCCCACGTTTTTTTTTTTTTTTAAATTATTGTTACTGAGTGAATTTGTATAGGAAAAGATAGAAGAAAGTCATGTGGTGGCCACAACATACTAGTTTTTCTTGTGCTTGTATCAGCAGCATTGTTATACAGAATGATGCAGAAGAAAGTTTTGTTATACAATTTATTAAATTAAAATTTAAAAAAGTGATTTTTTATGTAGGCTGTGCTATTATTTATTATACTAATTTACCATTTTTCTATTTTCTGCTATATTTTATTTGCAAATTATTACTAGAAATAAATAAATATAATGTTTGCAGATGAACAAACAGTTTGAATTGGTGAAATGAGAACAATAATTTTGTATAAATTTAAAGTTCCTCTTTTGAATTTTATTTGAAAATATGTTGTAAAAATAAATTTATGTTTGGTTCTGTAAATCAAAATACAGTACAGCCACATATTCTAAAACTAGCAGTGAGGACGCGTCCAAAATGTTGGAGGGAAGCCAACTTGAAATTTGGAAAGCATCCGCGCTCTGTTATTGCTTATTTTCTCTGAGTCAGATGACTGTCACCCCTATTTTAGCATTGGACTCGATGAGTTAGCACTTGCGCAGATGCTACCATGGTTTCATGTAATGTGGTCGAAGAATACTGTATTGTAAAATATAAAAGTAAAACAAATAAATAAATAAAATAAAATTACTAATTAGAAATCAATTCTGATAAAGCAAATCAATTAATGTATTATAACAACACAAAGCCATAACAATTCCTGATTATAGAACTGCATTTCGATTTTTCTTTATAAATGAACTTCAGAAACAAATTTAAATTGCATTAAGAAAATCAAAAAATATTACATATCAGAAAAGAAATTAAGAAAAATTTACAACTTTAATAGCTTTAAAATAAAACGGAAAAATATGCGGTTTGCATAGATTTTATTTATACTTTCCATTTGTGCGTACTCGTTGCATATCGTTTAACCTTCAAAGTATTTTGCGTACGTCGCCACACAACGGACATACAAGAAGACAGAAAGACATATAGGTAGACTAATTGAATTAATAATCATTTTTAAAGATTGTTGGAAAGTTTTAGAAACTCTAGACACAAACGAAAAATTCTACATTGCAGAAAAGAAATTAAGAAAAATTTACAACTTTAATAGTTTAAAATTACAACTTTAAAAGATTAATAATAAAACGAAAAAATATGCGGTTTGTATAGATTTTATTTATTCTTTGCATTTGTGCGTACTCGTTGCATATCGTTTAACCTTCAAAGCATTTTGCGTACGTGACCATACAACGGACATACAAGAAGAGAGAAAGGCATATAGATAGACTAATTGAATTCATGATCATTTTTAAAGATTGTTGGAAAATTTTAGAAACTATAGACACAAACGAAAATGCAATTTCAACAATTTCCAAATATAGAGCTTAATGTATCGAAATATTTTTGTGTAGACCTGTAAATCTTAAAGTTTATCATACTTTATTCAAGAAAAAACTTTTGTTTTAGCGTGTGAATAATAAAATTCAATTTCACTATGACTTGTGAAAAATAAATTTGTTAAAATCTTGATTATAGAAATAACTCTTATAGAATGCAATGCTTTGGAATTATTTCAAATATCAATGACAACGAAAAAGTGGTGGTATTTATTCCATTTTTAACTGGAAACAACCGATAATAAACTTGAATAACATATATGGATATCAAGAAAATTTTTCAATATTTAGACGAGAAAGAACATAGACAGACAAACCGAGGTCATAAGCACTTTTTAATTTTAATATTGAAAAACTTAGAGTTACAGTGGCGGATCCAGAACTTAACTTTGGGGAGGGGGGGGGGGGTAAGATTTTTTAAGGTATTATTCCAGATTAATGAACAGTTTAGAATTGTAATATTCAATTGTGAATGTCAGTACTTTGGACGGGAGGGGGGGGGGGGTTCAGCCCCCTAGCCCAACCCTTAGATTCGCCACTGTGGAGTTAGATAAATAAACACAGGAATACCAATAAACAACGTCATGAACGCCGAATGAAATAATAAACTAGGAGATAGCTATTTTGATAGCACATGACAGTATTTTAAATGTTACCGAAACAGCTGTCTATTTTAATATGTTTTTATTAACTTCGATTCTTGTTTGTTTGTTTGTCCAGTACAAATCTTGCAATCGATTTAAAACTAACTTCCCGACTAGCTAGACATTTCAAACTTTGAGGATAGCTCAGAACACAGTGACAATACATTTTTTTAATATTTTTAGTCAACTGTTTCAGGTCCCTACTGCCTTCGGTAGCGTTTATATGATTCAACAGAAAATTTATTTAGCTAACTTTCCGACTAGCTAGACATTTGAAACTTTCAGAATAGTTCAGAACACAGTGAAAATGCATTTTTAAAATATTTTTAACCAATTGTTTCGTGTTCCTGCTGTCTTCAGCAGCGTTACCAGTACAAAGCTTGCAACTGAATTTTCCCTAACTTCCCGACTAGCTAGACATTTGAAACTTTCAGGATAACTCAGAGCACGGTGACAATACAATTTTTTAATACTTTTAGTCAACTGTTTCAGGTCTCTACTGCCTTCGGCAGCCTTTATATGATTCAACAGAAAATTTAAAACATGGTATATAAAAAGTTCTTTTTATCTTGTAATTATTTATTATTTCCTTCAGCGCTCCTGACATCGTCTATTATTAATCCTGCGTTTATATTTCAACTTTGTTGGAAAGTTTTGATAATTGTAAATACGCAATCACATACGAATTTGAAAAACTTATCATTTAATTTTTATTTCAAAATCTGCTTAATAAAATTAAGATTCGCTATTTCTTATCAGATACTGCATTTCGAAAAAGAGGGAGAAATTTTTGATGCAGCGGAAATAATTACGATAAAGACTTGTGAAAAACTTGCTTTCATTCAATGTTAGAAAGCATACTCTTAGATTTTTATTTCAAACCCTGTTTTCAGATTTTTATTTCAAATTTTGCTTTCGAGATTTTAGTTACAAAAATTAAATATAACTTTTGTGTTACTTTGAAAGTTATAGTTTTCTCGTTACACGTTTCATGATGATTAATTAAGTTATACCTTTTTATCCAGATACTATATTCTTGAGGAAATATTTAGAAAATCTGAGAAAATAACAGGCTTTTCGATATTCTTCAGTATTTCTGAAGTAAAAGACTTCATTTGCTGTGTGAAAATTTTGAGAAAGTTTATTTTACATGAACTAAGACAATCAGCATCGCAATTTCTTTATTTTTCGTCTGTTAGTTTTTTTTTTAAATCTTTAATGAAAGTTTTCTAATAATCGTGAATCTGTATTGTTGTTATCTGGGTATTTCAGAATGATTCTTTAATAAATGAATTTTAAATGTAAGCAAGTTATGATCGATAGGTAGAAAAAGATGTTATGTTGAGTTTTGTAATTATTACGTACTGTACTAGTGAAATTTCTTTCACTTTGTAATAAAAATAACTTTCTTTTGTAGCATTTCACGTATATCATAAAAAATACAGATATATAAACATCCTGTTAGATGACCTTCATATATATCAGTTCAGGAAATTTGATAGGCGGTACATATGAATTTTTATCAATTTGAGGTCTCGCCAGTGCGTTTCTTTAAAAGCGGCTGAGCGGATTTTCTTCAAACTCGACATTTTAACTCCCTTTTAGATATCATATCATATGTATTCGTTAGTTTCCAGTGAAGAGATGATTTTGTCCTGTTTTGGTGAAAACTAGCAGCGTGACCAAAAATCAGTATCTTAGAAATGGCTCAGCGATTTCCTTCAAATTTGCTACATGTATCCCTTTTTAGATGTCCTTTTGGTTACTACAAGGAAATTGACAGGTGACCTGATTAGGTAGGTCAGTGAAAGATCTCGGACATGAGTGTTTTAAAAAGACTCTAAGGATTTTTTAAAAACTCGCTATGTAAACTTTCTTTTATATGTATTTATGATGCATATATCAGTTTTCTCTTAGAGGAAAATTGTTTGGGGTCTGGTTTGTTGTGTCAATTTTATGTCTTCTGACCAACACTATTTTAAAAAAGAGTATATAATATGGATAGTGGTGGATAATGGAAATCGTGTGGTTTACACACAGGTTTTTATTTTATTTTATTTATTTATTTATTTATCTATATATTAATTTGAAACCTGTTTTTGTCTCTCTCCACTATATTGAGAGAACTACTTGGTGTAAAAATTTGGTTGAGGTGACTAAAAAAAGGTCTTGGTCTGTAGATGTGCTATGAGAAGAGAAAAATAAAAAAAAGTCGAACGTTTTCCCACCCGGGGGGGAAACCGTTTCTCCCCCGGGGGAAACGGATGGGAAACCGTTTCCCACCCGTTTGGGTTAAAAACACGTTTACGAGCTTAACTATGCTTCAAATTACTTCACGGTGAAGAAATTGTACATATGGGGACTAGAGTCGAATGCTAAAAAATCAATATCTGCGAATTTGGAATTTTCGATTTTGAAGGGGGGAAAAGGGGGAAAGTAGATTTGGAGGGGAGGGGAAAGGGGGGAAATTAGTTTGAGAGGGAAATCCGTTCTAGACCCACACATGTAGCACCTCATTTTAAAGGTCTTGAAATTTCATGTCGATTGGGGATGTTTGTATACAGCATAGTGCGACCCCTGGTGGTAAAAAATGGAACTAAATGATTTTGCTGTAGACCATATCATGTTGCACCTTATTTTAAAGGTCTTGGTATTTCCTGACGGTTGGTGATCTTCGTACAGAACACACTGTGCCCCCTGGTGGTGGGAAGTGCAACTAAAGGATTTTGCAGTTGACACCATCATGTGACACTTTATTTGAAAGGTCTTGGAAATTCAAGGCGATTGTTGATAGAGGTCTTGAAATTTCATGTTGATTGGGGATGTTTGTGTACAATATAGTGCGCCCCCTGGTGGTTTAAACTGGAACTAGGTGATTTTGCATTAGACCCTATCATGTTACAACTTATTTTAAAGGTCTTGATATTTCCTGACCGTCGGTGTTTATGTATAGAATACGCTGCACCCCCTGGCGGTGGAAAGTGTAACTAAAGGATTTTGCAGTTGACACCACCATGTGACATCTTATTTGAAAGGTCTTGGAAATTCAAGGCGATTGGTGATGTTCGTGTACAACATACTGCGCTCCCTGGTGGAAGAAAGTGGATTTTGCAGCGCGTGCGTAGCATGCCTGCTATACGGTGTCGCTGCCACAGGCAGCGGTAGCACGAGTCAGAGGTTTGTTCGGTTCAAGGTTAATTTTTGAGAATTTTTCCATGTTATTAGCGGCCTGCATATACGTGCCGCAGGCACTGGGTCACGAACCCGAGTTCCGTTCTGTTTGAGGTAATTTTTTTTTGTTTCAGATGATTATTTATTTTGTGATGTTTTCATTTAAAAATAGAAATTTAAAGAAAATCGAGTTAAAGATATAAAACCATACAAATTTAAGGTTCATTTAAGGTTATTATCAAGGGCCCGGGCATTGCCGGGCGGGTTCGTTCGGTTCCAGGTTAATTTTTGGGAATTTTTTTTATGTTGTTAGCGGCCCGCGTATGCACTGCCACAGACACCGGGGTCACAAGGCAGAGTTTCGTTCGGTTCGAGGTAATTATTTTTTGTTACAGCTGATTATTTTTTTTCGCAATGCTTTTATTTAAAAATAGAATTTCAAACAAATTCGAGTTAAAGATATAAAATCTAACAAATTTAAGGTTCATTTAAGGTTATTATCACGGGCCCAGGCATTGCCGGGCTGGTTCGTTCGGTTCCAGGTTAATTTTGGGGAATTTTTTTTATGTTGTTAGCGCCGTGTATACGCTGCTGCAAGCACCGAAGTCACAAGGCAGAGTTTCGTTCGGATCGAGGTAATTGTTTTGTCACAGATGATTATTTTTTTCGTGATGCTTTCATTTAAAAACAGAAATTCAAAACAAATCGAGTTAAAGGTATAAAATAATACAAATTTAAGGTTCATTTAAGGTATCGTGGGCCCGGGCAACGCCGGACGGGTCAGCTAACATATAGTCTTAGTATTAAACGAAATGGAGAATAAAAGATAGCATCTGTTTATTTGAAGTCAGTTTGACGTCACATTGAGAGTACTTTGTAGAAAGTGATGTCATACATAGTATTTCCATTTATAAGCATTTTTCCGACTTTCTTTTTTTAAGTGAAATGTCGTAAATTATATTAGATGTTTTAACATGAAATACATTTAAATAATGATGCGACGGTTTTTGAAACATTACGGTCAATAAAGTGATCATCGAATTCGACGGGTTCCAGCTAGTTATTATATTATTGTTAAGATAGTAATGTAATTTACAAACCAACTGTTAATCTTTTATTTAGACATTAAAAAAAAATAAAATAAAATAAATAAATAAATAAATAAAAATAAACCCTTCTATCTATAACAATAGAAAAACTCGGTAAGTAAGTTTTTCTGCAAATTAAATTTTGCCTTGCGTAATATTTAAGTATAAATTTTTGAGAATTTTCCTTCTAATCCTTTATCTCTATTCCATTACAGAATGTAAAGTGTCTTTTCGAATCTTACTGAAAATATTCAAAATAATTAAATAAATACACATTAAAATACATGTACTTCTATGTGTATTCAAAAATCTAATAGCTCTTGTTGAATATTTTTATTATAAAATAAAAACATCAAGAATAACATAAAACAACACTGAAAGAGATAAACTAGAAGTGTCTATTTGTCCATTTTATTTTCTAGTGAAAGTAAAAGCTAACTCTGAAACTTCAGTAAACAAAAAGGATTTGTCCCAAAAGAATTAGCTTTTGTTGGAAGGAATATATGAAAGGGATAAAAGAAAACATGCAAGAATTTTTCTTCGCCTGTTTTTAGTGATATAGATTAAACAAATATGCCTGCTAAACTTTAAAGAATTTCTATATACTCCTTAAAATTTAATAAAATTTTTGTTTTTCAGTTGTTCTCATGCATATATTTAATATTTTGTCTTATTAATGTATTTCTATTTTATATTTGTGCCTAAAGCTCTCAGAAAAACAAAATAAGAGTACAGAATGTGTTAGGAATTTTAGATTTATGATAATAGCAAATAGTTCTCTACGGTTTACTTTATTTTTATTCAACATAACTATAATTGATTTAAAACAATAAATAATGAAAAATCCTTAAAATAAACCACTTGTAAAATGTACTGTTGTACAATAATAATTAAAAAAACACAAATAAAATAAAACAATTTTAATTTATTCGAAAAATTTCTAGATTTTTTTAAAAGATTTTTAACTATAATTTTGAAGCATATTTTCAATTAATACAAAGTGTACTTGATATAAATATAGTCTTCTCAATTATATTATTTTTTTTCGGTAGTGGTTTTAGAAATCCCTTTTTCCTCATTCACTTTACTTGTACAGTAATTTTCTTCATTAAGTCCTTATGATTAAATAAGAAGAAAAATTCTCTTTAAAAGTAGTGGTGATGGGAAAAAGGCGTTACTAACACTTTTTCGGAATAAATTAGGATACTTGGAAGGTATATAAATATAATCTACAGACAAATAATAGTTGCTAGAATGCCGACTTAAAAGCTGTGCTTTTAAAAGTTACTACCTTAAATAGCAAACTACATTTTTGAAATTGTTTATTGTGATAAATATAAAAGAAAATCCGTGAATTTCAGCATTAAAATAAACTTTTAAAGTTGTCTGTCCTACTCAAACGACTGCAGAAAATATCGCTGAGCGAAATAAAATAAAAGCTTTCAAGTGTGTAACCTTTTCTTTGACAAAATACCTCGTAGCTATAACTTTTAAAAGACTAGAATGATTTGAAATAAAATAAAAAATTAAATAAAGAAATACGTAAAGAAATAGAAACACACATAAAAAAAAAAAAAAAAAAAAGAAAAAAAAAAAGAAACCTACTATTATCGACTGATTTTACTTCTATTACCCGACTACCGTAGGTATTGGAAGTATTGTATTCGATCCAAAAATTCGATATCGAGTTTTCACCTGATTTACACGTTTTTAGGTCTCCTGCAATTGGTCAGTGTGTGTATGTAGGTATGTATGTGTGTATGTAGGTATGTACGTGTGTATGTGTGGGAATGTTCTGGATATCATATATGCGGCATTAATAAAGATAGAACGATGAAACAGACTTAAGACAGGTCTGGTGTACAAAAGAATTTTCCAAATTCTGGTGAAAATTGGAAAACCGGAAGTGGGACTTCGGGAACCAGAAGTGGGACCGTAAGTCAGTGTCTCAAAAACGGCTTTAACATTTTCCTTCAAAGTTACTGCATAAACACTCTATTAGATGTCCTTTCGAATGATATAGTTGGTTAGTTCAAGAAAATTGATAGGTGTCCTATATAAATAGCTCAGTTTCAGGTCTCGCAAGTGCGTACCTTTAAAAACGACTGTAGGGATTTTTTTCAAACTCGCCATATTAACACCTGATTAAATATCCTTTTCTATGTAATTATTGTTTTCCGGTCAATAATTGAGCATACAGAGTTTTGGTAAAAGTTGGTATCTCAAAAACGGCTCTAACGATTTTCTTGTTACATAATCCATAAATTGTTACATAAATCCATTTTAGATATCTTTTCTCATGAATTACGTGTTTATTACAGGAAAATAAACACTCATCCTGCTTAGGTAGGTCAGTTTTAGATCTCGGAAATTGATGTTTAAAAAAATAACTCTATCTTTCTTTTCTTTCTTTCTTTTTTTTTTTTTTTTACATACCTTTTAACATGTAAACTTTATTTTATATGTCTTTACACGCAAGAAAAGAAAATCACAAGACACATTATTCACAAGAAAGGAAAATCATGCGTTTTGCACAGATTATGAAACACTTCCAATTGAATTTACTGATTTATTTACCTTAATTTTTAAATGTATTTTGTCTCTTTTATGATCACTTAAAAAATATTTTGTTTTTAATAGTGGTGGGAAGAACATGTACACAAGCTATTCTTATAGCTTTCCTTGGCAATATAGATTATTTTTGTGCAGACCCCTATATCGGGTAAATAATGCATTTTTAGTGTGCCAAATGTTTAGTGTGTCAAATGTTTAGTGTGTATGTTAAATGTATCTCATAAAATGACTAAAAATGCGCTTTCAGTAATTATTTCTTATACCCCATAACGTATCTGAAATATTTTATATCGTCATGTAAATAAATCATTTATGCTAATCTTACCAATATCGATAGACAGACTGCTTTTGTACAGAGTAATAACGTATTTTCTCTATGTTTTGAGCAATGCAAATATATCTTTAAAAAATACCTCTTAAAGGAGTAATGCACTCGAATTCCATTGTCAGTTTTTGTACAAAACACAGAAACACATTTTATACATTTTCGATAAGAGACATGTTATAATGAACTTTCGTTTCGTATATAACTTGTAATATAAAATATATTTTAGATATAATAATATTTTTAAATAATGTATATTAAAATTTTATTTTAATATAAATGGGTTGGGGACAAAATCTCGCGGGACAAAATATCGCGAGGACAAAATATCGCCGACGTAAAAGAATACAAAGCAAAAATGAGTTGGTAATTATTAGTAATGTTGTATAAAATTTCATGACAACATATACCTTAACGTTAGTCAGAGCACTGACATTCTGACAAACCTACAACAAACAATTTTATAAATTTTACTTAAAATAGTTTAAAGACTACATTTATTAACTTTTGTCGAGATTAGTCATAGTGAATTCAATCGTGCTTATCAATTTTAAAATTTTTAATTCAAGTGTGTGAACGTGGTTAGCTTTAATGTCAGCAGTGATATACACGATTTTTAAAATGTATTTTGAATAGTGAAAAGAAAATGATAAAATAACTTAAAAATAAACATACATAAAATAATGAAATTTAACTCTATGATTTAAATATTTAGTTATTTATTTATTTAATTTAATTAATTAATATTTATATGACCAGGTGACTCCCGCCAGAGATCACACGTGACACAAAATCAAATTTTCAAATAGATCATACTATTTTTTTGACGCGAGATTTTGTCCCGCGAGATTTTCTTCTGCGATATTATATCCGGATCACAATATAAATATCTTAAATATATTTTTTAACTTGAAATCGTGAATAGACGGCATATAGACGAACCGAAGTTGAAAACTCTTTTGAATTTAAAGGAAGAGTGTTAAAAATGACGAAGAAAGTTGAGTTATTAAATTTTAAAGAACATTTTCCCCAAATATTTTATTCAGAAAATGTACTTTAAAATGATCCTACGGGAAAAATTCCTTTTACGTTTGACTTCAGTAAGCCTAGTTCTAATCTTGAAGAAACGGAAAATGCATTCCACAATAAGATTTTACTTTATTCCATCGGAAAAAGTGCTAGGCAGAAAAAAATCCATATGTAACACGCCTTTTCTGACATCTTTATTTTTTATTATTCACTTCTTCTCTTTCAAACTTAGTATGAGGGGTGCACGTCTCGATTACATCTATATTACACGAATAAGGAAGATAAAAATTTCTTTTATATTTTATTCAATATTATTACTTTTAAAATCAATATTCATATTTAAATATTATGTCCATAAGAAAACAATTAATCTTAAAAAAAAAAAAAAAAAAAAAAAATAGAAATATTTGAAAAATACACATTAAAAATAATTAAAAGGAATCTTTAAATATTTTATTTTACCTTTTGGTTTCAATTGATAAACAAATAAATATATATCCGTTATTAAATGACATGCAAAGTATTTGTAAAAACTATATGGATTTTATATTATTAAAATCATGAAAGGAATATGTATAACTAAGCATTCTATCAAAAATCAAAAAGAAAAATAATTGTATACAACAATAATCGTGCCTTAGAAACACCTCATTGTATCACGTACCTTTCTATCTATTTGATTATCCCTCTTTCTATCCCTTCTTCTCTGGTAATCTGTATATATATTTATATATATATATATATATATATATATGAGGTGCGTATGTGTTAAATGTTAATTCTATTTAATCTAAATTCAGCATTCTTGAATAAATTAATTGGAAACATATAATTAATCTAAAATAATTTGCACAAAACTGAGTATTATGCAGTTATTAATATTATTATTATTTATTTATTTATTCATTTATTATTATTGTTTTTTTGTTTTTACTATAAGATTTGCTATTAATAGCAGTAAAAATTTATATTAATGATTTCAATATCTACGAAGTTAATTAATATTTTAACCAAAACCGTTTTTAAAACTGAATGAAGAGTACTTTCAATTTATAGTAACGGAAATATATTTCATTTTTATTGAAACTACTTAAAAAAAAAAAAAAAAAAAAAAAAAAAAAAAAAAAAACAGTTTATTAAATATAATCTTTAAAATACTGAGCTCAATTAATTTGTTTCAGTATCTAAATGTTTATTAGAAAAGTCTTCGTAGCTAATTATAATTGGTTGGTAAAATTCTTGTTAGACTTTCCCTTTTAGCTTTAAAGACATCATCTAAAAAAGTTTGCAAGAAAAATCTTCGATATATATCTTATTTTCAAAAATGAGAAAATGGAAAAGCCCGTCAAATAACTCTTTCAATCTCTAATTAAAGGAAATGAACTTCTCACTTCCGACTTGTCAGGATTTTGGAAAAAGGAAGAGGACGTGTGTTAATATTTCGTTAATGAATGGTTTTCTCTGTGTAAGGATTTAATGAAAGAATGTTATGGAGAGAAAAAATCGGAAAATAACTGAATGGAAATTTGAAATAATAAGAAAAATTTCATTAGCAGACTGTGAGGTTTGCGTTTTTGCTCTGAAATAACGAATAATAATAATAATAATAATAATAATAATAATAATAAAGCATTTATAACAATTAAAGTTCAAACATTATAACGTAATACTGATTTGCAGATATTTTTTATAATAATATATGGATTATAGATATTTAGGGGAAAGTTGTCCTAAAAGGGGACGTTAACATATCTCTGTCCGCAAAACAAAATCTATAAATAAGAAAAATTCGGCAAAACATTTCCTGATTAGAACATGTCTTGGACTATCGAATGGCAAAGTTATTTTTAAAAATATATCATTAGTATAGGCAGAAAACACATTTTTCTGAAAAATGTGCAAAGTCCCCATTTTGGACAGCCGGTTGGGTAAAATGGGGTACTCATAAGAAATAACGTAAATTCAATTCCTAATGCGAAATTTTATTAGAAAAACTTGGATTACAAGGAAAAGGTGAAGTTGATGCAAAATCAAGATGCAGATAAAGTATTTTGTTATCTTTTTCAACAGTTACTAGAATGACACAAAAAATAATCAAACACAGATCTCACATTTGAAATTGACATCGCTTTTTTCAACACTTGAACAGACTTCATGTGCCCAACTTTGACAGCTGCTATATTGCATCTACCCCTCTTTGTCTTTCGAGTCAATTTAAAGTTCATTATAAAAAATACAAGGGTCCTCATCAGATGGTAATATTGGGTCCTGATTTTTTTTATTTTCTTCTCTTTTTTAGCTTTTGGATACCTCGGATTAGGTTCGGTGGGTTTCTTGACCAATTTTCTTTTCTGTTTATTCTGCTTTGCATTTTCCTGCTGTTGTACAGCTTTCAATTCTGCTTTGTAAGGTGATGAAGTGAGTATGACAGTTTTACCTCTCCTCATGTCATTCACTTTTTTTTTTGCTAACGTTTAGTTTCTTGTGGTAGAGGCATTATTAGGCGAAGTGTTAAAAGCTGCACATTGCTGGGGTTCTATATCTGAAGGTATTCCAAATGATGAAGTGGAATGTTGGGGTGTGACGTTTTCACATCTTGATGCTAACTGAGGCTCTAAAGAGTTGTAAGCAGGTTTTTCAGCTGTTTCTGAAGGCGCAAATAAATGTTCAGGGAACATATCTCTGTTAAAGAGATATTCATCTGGGTTTTTTTTAAATCCATTCATAGCATTTTGCACAGTAGCTACTCTTGAAAATGCTGTTCCGAAAAGTTTTCCGACCTAGTAAATTGTCACGTAGCGTCCAGGGTGATGTATGAGCCATTTTCTTGTCTCTTATTCGTCCTCTCCACATATGTATTACACACATAAATAAGCACTTCTACTCTTTTAAAACCCTTTAAAAACGAAATAACAATTACAAATTTATCCTACTTCCATGGCGTCCAAAATGGGGACGACCCCGTTTTGGACTACCATCAATGTCCCCGTTTGAGCCGACCATGACATATGCTAAAAACGTGGCGTCCCTACGCATACGTGTCAAACAAAACTCTAAAAGAATATGTGAAAATGTAAATTAAATCTAGACGAATTCATAACGTACTTACCAAAATCGAACGTTCAACGGTCACTTGATAAGATCCAATACAGTGTCCGGTCACAATCGAAATGAAAATCGCAAAAAATTGAAAACTTTGTAGAAAATAACAGAACCGGCTAAATATGTCAACAACTAGATTCAAACTTGCATATAGCCGAATTAGAATTATCGTAGACTATTGGATTCAAAGAAAACAGCACTAATCAATGAGAAACTGAAAGTCCCCATTTGACCCGCCGTCCCCGTTTTAGACAACTCTCCCCTATAACCAGTTTTTATTTTTTCATAACACATTAAAAATTGTATAAATAAAACTACATAAAGCGTAGTTGCAATTTTTTTTTTTTTTTTTTTTTTTTTTTTTTTTCAATAAGAAAAAATAAACACTTCTTTTCAAAGTAAAAAATTTTCGTTAGTAAAAATAATAGCAATAATTATATTATTATTATATAAATAATATATTATTATTCAAACATGAAATTTGTCGCACGTTTTTAACTAAATAAATATAATTGTAAAAGTTTAAAAGTGGTAACTTTCGAACAGTAAGGTTAATGTGAGTTTGATAATATATATATTCTCTTGAAATGACAAAGAAAAACATTAAAAAAAAAAAAAAAAAGAAAAGATAACTTTATTTTTATACACTTTTTTACTTTATACACGTAATAATTTGCATTTAAAGTTCCTTTCACTCTGCGTTCATTAGAAACGGCTATTAACCATATATTAATACGCAAACATAACAATTTTGTACGTTTATTAGCCTATTACTTTTCGAACACTGTAGTGAGGGTACTGTAATCATGTCAAAAATCCGAATTTCAGATTTTGATGTTTCTAGACGTTTCGAGGTCCCCTGAGTCCGTTTTCACTATATTTGCGATGATGTATGCATGTGTGTGTATGTGTGTGTGTGTATGTCTGTGAGTGAACACGCTAGCGTCTAAACGCTTTGTTCGATTAAGCTGAAAGTTGGTACGTTTATTGTAAGTCACCATAGTACGAACCCTATTGATTTTGGTGAATCTAGCACTTATAGCTTTCTTACAGGGACACCAGGAAAAATTCTTTATCATTATGGTCTATGGGGCCAAATTTTTAAAAGTGTGATAGCGTCTAAACACCTTATTAATCTGAGCAAAAAAAATTGTACACATGTTATAGGTCACAGTTGCACGAACTGTATAGAATTTGGTGAATTTAGCACTGACAGTTTTTTTACAGGGGCACAAAGAAATTTTTTTTATCATTACGGTCTATGGGGCCAAATTTTTAAAAGTGCGATAGCATCTAAACGCCTTATTCAATTGAGCTGAAAATGTATGTGAATATTATAAATCACTGTTGCACTAACTATAAGCATTTTGGTGAATCTAGCATTTATAGGTTTTTACAGGGACACAACGAAAAATTCTTTATCATTATGATCCATGGGCTCAAGGTTCAGTAACGTTAAATAAAACATCGTGTAATATATGGAGAAAAATACTCAAACACTCTATTATGGTTTTCTCTCTCTCTCTCTCTCTCTCTCTCTTTTTTTTTTTTTTTTTTTTTTTTTTGTTTAACACTCCTCTTTCTTTACTTTATCTACAAAACTGTTGATTACTTAATGTTCGGAAAGTCGAGTGGAGTCACTCCAGATTATTTTTTGATAAGTGGAGGGACTTAAAAGTATATCGTTTAAAAGGTATGGCTATTCAGTATCGCCAGCTGAGAGGGACTTTCTTTATTCAATATACTTCACTTAATTTTTATTGTAATGTTTTGCTAATTGTATGTTTGTCTAATAGACTACCATATACATCAAACATCATTCTTCAAAATTAATGCGGACTATTAAATAAAAAAGCCTCTACAAGTTGCATTACTGCTGTTAATGTGGGTTGCAGAAAAAAATATTCTCACAAAATTTTTTATTTTTAAGATTTTAGAAAATAAATCCAGACAGTAAGCTAAATCACGAAGTTTTAAATAATTTTTTCTATAGGAATTTTAAATACAAAAGGGTTAATGTATAAAATGAAGAAAGATATAAAAATAAAGGTGTTTTTTTATATTGACATATAAGAATTATATATATATATATATATATTATATATATGTAGTTATATCACTATGGAAACAAAATTGAGCGTAATTTTACTTTTTTTCAAACTGTTGACTTTTATTTTTTTTTTTTTTCTCGAAATATACAGTATTTTTTCGTATTAAAATGCCCATAAGAAAAACTTTGATCGTATGATTGAGAGACAAATAAGTACAGAAATTAATAAAGATATGCGTCGTTCTGTACTTAAAAATGTTTAGTGATTTTTTTTTTTTTTTTTTAAGGATAGTTATTATGAAAAACATTGTTTCAACAGAAATTTAAAATTTCTATATATATTATTTAATGCTTGCATAAAGCATTTGGTCGAGTTTCAACCCCTGGAAAATACTAGTTCTTATTATTATCTGTTATTTAATGACCACACGATTTTTATACCAAATACTACAAATATTATAAACATTTTTTGGAGTTTGGGGGAGGTCAGAATATATACCATTTATTTAAATAATAAAAACAACAACCAACTTTCCTGAACTAGCCATACTCTAATACATACACCAGAACATCTAAAAAGAAGTTTTGTATAGCTAGTTTGAAAAAAATCGGTTGAGAATTTATTATTATTATTAATATTATTATTTTTGAAATGTCAACTTTATAGACAAATTAAGTTATCAAATCAATACGGCTAAAAATATTCCTGTAATAATCATCTAATATTCACGATAGGAAATCTAAAATAGGGTTTATTTGAGGAACTTTAAAAAAGTTGATTGAGCAATTTTTGAGATACGATTTTCAGTCCCATTTTCGATTTTTAATAAAAACTTCATAAACTTATTAGTAAAACGGAAATCAATTAATATGTATAAAAGGACATCTGAAAGGGAGTTAATATAGTAAGTTTAAAGAAAATTGGTACAGTTGGTGGGTTTTTTTTTTTTTTTTTTTTTTTCGTCACTCATTGCCAAAACCTAAAATTTTAAGGAAATCGTCCGATCCATTTTTATGATACCAATTTTCGGTCCTGCTTCGATTTTAAATGTTCCACTTCTGTTTTGTTTTTTTTAATTTTCCACGAAAGTTGGCAGACTTATAAGAAAAGCTACAAAATTGAAAGTTTTTATTTATTTATTTATTTATTCGTTGATGTAACTTTTTTCAATGTTTCTTTCTTTCTCTCTTTTTTTTTTTTATACTTTTACATTTCATTGTTAAAAACTTTCTATAAATTTTAACACATAAGCATGAAAATAAAAGTTATGAATTGAATACATCAGCGAATCCATAGAGTAATACCCAAATGTATTCAGAATATATTGTTAAACTTAGTTAATATAAAATCAAGGAGAGGAAAATGTTGGCAAGAATAATCTATTTTATTTTATTAATTTTTTTAATTATATCTTTTTTACTTTATTTAAATATCTTTCTAGAAATTTTAATATAGCTAATATCTTTATATTTCATCCCATATATATGCAAATTTTCGTAACTCTTAAAGAAAGTAATTTAGAAAAAAAAAATATGTGCAAGGTTTATCATCTTTTTAATTTTTTTCCTACACTGAGAAAAAAAAAAATATATACCGCCTTTCTCTAGAATGAATAAGTGGCCATTTTCTAAATCCCTTAACTAGAAATATAGACTTCCGAGCTATGCACATAAGGCACGCCAATAAACTGAATAGACGAAATTATCGAGAATTTCCAGTGTACATATTTCTTGATGGATAAACAATATTCTGAATACTCTAAATATTCTGAATCATTTATATTGCGAGAAATTCTCGCTTAATTTTCTAGAATTTGGTAATAAATCAAGATTATAGTTGCAGAAACCCGCCTCTTGTAGTCTCATTTATTTGCAGAGATTTTTAAATAACTTTGACCTCGAGAAAATAGGCAAACGCTCTAGAATTCTAATAGGGGCTTCTAGAACTCGCTTTCTAAGGGGACTAGAATTTATAAGGATGACATGGAACTATTTTTTCTAGAGCTACAATTTAGATTCTTGATGTCAGTTACAGACTTTTTTCGCAATGTATTCTTGTAAATTTGTTTAAAAAAAAAGTATTTGCAGCTAATTTTAAGTCACTATATAAAATTCTGCGAGATATTTCATTCTTTACTAAAAAAAAAAAAAAAAAAAAAAAAAATCTATATAAAAGCTTCCATTAATAATCTCGGATAATTTTTAACTTAAGAAATTAGGAAAAAAAAAAATAATAAATAACCTTTCAAGCTGCCTAATTATGCGAATTACAAAAAAAAAAAAAAAAAAAAAAAGTTTGAGGACTTGTTAATAATACTTCATTAATAATCACTTTTAAACATTGTTGAGAAGTTTGAAAAATGCACAACACAAATAAAAACACATTTCAAGCAATTTTGATTGGTATCGCCTTATGTATCTGAATATTTTTGTGCACTCTTCCGACATTTAAGAAAGAAATCAGGCTGGTTTAAAGCATGGTTTTATCTGTTTAATAATTTGTATAATAAAAAAATTCAAAAAATAACTAAATGGAAATTCGAAATAATAAGATAAATTTAATTTGCAGTCATGAAACTGGAGTTTTTCTTTAAATTATTACTGAAAAAAAGACAATATATTATTAACTATATTTTAATCGTTTTTAAATAATATTGAAGTTAGTTTGCTACAGTGGTGGACAAAAATGTAAGGTCAAGAGATAAACGCTATAAATAATAAAATAAATCTTTGCAAGTGTTTCTGGAATGAAAAAATGTGAAAAGCAGGATCGTACTTAGTAGTATAATTATGGAAAAGTACATAGAGTAAGTAAATGTTATTACCTTAGCTAGTTAAGTTGATCGTAAAGGAAATTGAGTCTGAGTTCATCATAAAAAAAGTTTATCATCTTTGAGTTGCACAGAAAGAAAATTTTGGACAAAATTATAAGGCCACATTATTATGATATCTGGACTCTTATCCGGCCAGTCCAAAACACATACTTCATTGGCCTGAAACCACACCTTTATGTTGCTTGAGGTGTGAACAGAGGCATCGTTTTGCTGAAATAAGTAGTCTCCGATTGTGATAAAGAATACTTCTAGCAGCAGATTATGAGCCAGAATATCTTAATAATCTTGTGAAATCGTTCTTAATTTTATAAACGCTATGAGAGTGATTCCACCAGCAGCAAAAACCGTCCACACCATTGCACTTCTCCTTCAAACGGACGTTTTGAATAGAACTGTTTTCGACTAGTGTCATAATAATAGCATTTGAATTCTTTTTTCTTCGTAAATTAATTTCTAACATTATTTCTATTGTTTTTTACAGAAGTCAGAATTTCAAAATTTCTAATAACATATTAAATTCATTGTGTCGAATGCAGTATAACCATATTAAAATGTATTTAATAGAATTGCCGTCCATAAATTGCAAAGGTACGAGATCTTTTTGTGTGTCTCTATAAGCCATAAACAAATAAAATAAATAAATACAGCTAATTTCCTGTAGCTCATCGTTGTATATATCCTACTCATAAACTCAAGAAACCAATTGGATTATTTCATAAGATATTGGAACTATTTTCTGTAGCCCACTAAATCAATTACTAAGTCTATTCACACAATCTTTGCCAGAAATGATGCTTTAAATCAACTTAATAATATATGTTATCTTCATTACGTTGAAGGCACTCTTTCCGTGTTATAATGCACTTAATCAAAATATCTTCATTTAGCTTCAATAATTCGAAATACTTTGCTACACAAAAATACATGCACTGAAGACTATACAGCTAATTCTGTGTAGCTCATAAATATTTGTTACAATTTATGAGTTAATCGGAGGATTTTTGTGCTTACTTTTGCGGTTCATACAAACACACAAACATACATTAAAATCTTTTTGAGTCTCAATGGAAAAGCCTCCAATAATTTCAGCAATAAAAATTGTTCGTTACATCGTCTTGCTTAATTTTTAAAAAATGAACATCTAGTAAAAATACATGCTGTTACACTTCTGCAGTGAAAATACTAGAAATCTAGAGATGGGTGGTAAAGAATAAAAACGTTTTAAAGAAAAATCATAAAATGCGAAAATACGCAACAGTATTTTCGAATTGGGAAAAAAAAAAAAAAACGTTTTCCATCACATTGAAACGTACGAAATTTGATTTCCATCGTAATAAATACGATCGTATTTATTACGATTAATCTTATTTATTACGATCGCATCGCAAAATTTATGATTCACAATGCAATTGATATTCGACACCATTGCAATGATTAACGATGAAACACAGCCGTTTCACCGCTGCGTTTACGCTACATTACACACATTCCTATTTATTTTTCGACTGATGATGGCTCGAACTTAATTATTTCGAATAAACGAAGGAGACTTAACCTTTAGGAAAGGGCTCTTTCAAATTTCCACAGTGCAGCGATACAATTACCGTCAGAGTCTTTCTCTAGAGGTTAAAATCGTTCAAAACTGCTGCACAGTGATGAGCAGTCTCCTTCTGTCTTTCAAATCTTTCAAATTGTTTCGAATAAAAACAATTATTGCGTGTTTCTGCAAGTGTAACAACATTTATGCATAGTTCAATTTTGACCACATTTTGCTCAGTTTCTATCCTTTTTATACTTCTGAAAAAATTTAAGCACAAACTAAAACAACTTGTTTTTTTATAAATATGAATTTTCATAGTTTAACACTGTGCCATTTGAAGTAAAAAATGCTGCAGATGTTGTGTATCGTGGTACCTCAGGTCTTGTGGTTCGGAGCCAGTGTAACCTCGGCCTACTTTATCTTTATACAGTACATTAAGATATACACAAGTCAAGTTTCCAGATAAAGAAAACCTTCATGAATATGGGACTCTTTTAAATTTTTTAATTATCTAAATTTATTACAGAGTCGTAAACTTTTAAGTGTAACCACGAGTGATATACCAAAAAGCTTAAGTAATACAACAAATCTAAAGTTATATTTAAAATCTACATATAAAACTTGGTTTCCTTACCAAACACTGTAAAGTTTACTTCATGTATACAGCAAATGCAAAAAGCCTTTAATTTTGAAAGGAATAGTTTGTCAGAGAAGAAATCGCAAGCAATTTTTGCAAACTTTTAAATTTATCTCTGTTTCATGTTTGATTTGGTTTCTTAAAGTAAAATATTATATAAAAAAAAAAAAAAAAAAAAAAAAGGTTTCGATCAAACAGATGTAATTATTATGCATAGCTGCCAATATTTTAATTTATTCCGGAGTATTTTTAGCCCCGCCTCTATTTCGTACCACTTTATTTATAGAAAAATGTTCTCCAATATATAACTTCGATAAAATAAGACAAAATTACTTTTAAAAAATAAGTGGTACGAAATAAAGGCGGAGCTAAAAATACTCCGGAATACATTAAAATATTGGCAGCTATAATTACGGCTAAATTCAGATTGTAAGATAAGTGATTAGCTGAGACTACAAGCAATTTTTGCAAACTTTTAAATTTATCTCTATTTCATGTTTGATTTGGTTTCTTAAAGTAAAGTATTATAAAAAATGGTTCGATCAAACAAATGTAATTATTATGTCTAAATTCAGTTTGCAAGTTAAGTTATAAGCTGAGACTACACATACAAATCTTCACCCTAAAAAGCTGTTATTCTTTATCGATATATTGTTTATCTAGCAAACACTTGCATAATATACCGGGTGTCCCATAAGTCTGTACACATTTTTAAAAAATCATAAAAAGTGAAGAAATTAATAGAATTGAACATGGTTTGTGAAAAAGTTATGAAAAAGGGAATATATATATATATATATATATATATATATATATATATATATATATATTTTTTTTTTTTTTTTTTTGAGGGGGGGACTTAAAGGAAAAAAAAAAGAGTTAATTTTTTGTCGATAGAGAATATGGGAATTTTTCTATATAAACACCTAAATTCTGCTTATCTAAAGAATGTATTAATTGCACTGCTCGGCATGTAAATTGCCTCTGACACCATTTCAGCATATTCTTATGTAAAATGACCTCCTGAATCGGAATATGATTCCCATTTTGCCCTATTACCCACTGTTTTTTAGGAATGGCCCCCTATTTTTATCATTTTTCGGTGATTTTACGGCTATAAATTTAATTTTTAGCAGGGGGAGGATTATTTTAACCGTTAAATATCTTCTGTGGGGATACAGAGTTGGAAAAGTCTAAAACATAGACATTTGCGACAAGGGAAAATTTATGGGGGGATTCGCCACTGAAATTATGCATTACATATCTTATATTTTTTTAATCTGTTATTGATGCTATTTTTTAAACTTAATGTGTATATATATATTTAGGTGTTAAATTAATTATTTTTCATTCTTAAAATCAAATTCATGGTCATAAAATTATCGAACAGGGAAAGAAATTGAGAGAGGCGGAAAACGGTGGGTGACTGGGCGAAATGGCAGACATATTCGGATTGAGGAGGTCATTTTACATAAGAATCAATAAGAATAGTATCACATCTCGATTTTTTTTTCCAGAGCAGTGTAATATTAATAATGCTTTATAAATTATATGTTCCATAAACTATTACCATAAATACATTAGGCTACTCGTCTGCATTTTTAAAAATATTGTTTAAATATTTTATTTAAAATAAAGCAGTTTATTTGATATTTAAACATGGGATATTTTATTAGCCTTCTGTAAGATATAACTAAATACTTTTTTCCGTTCATTGCATAAGGATTAGATGCTCAAAAACTAATAATAGAAAGGAATAAGTCATATTATTTCTCGAAAAGAGAAGAAATATTATTACGTAATTCAGTTGGAATAAGTGGAATAACCTTCAGCTTGATCCATAGCATTTCATCTTCATAAGGAATTGAATGTTAAAGCTTCATTTATTCTTGATATTGGTATTTAAGACTCACAGAAAATACATAAACTAAAGAAGATTACATTGAAATGCGCCGTTTACAGATAAAAATGACGATCGCTTTAGTATAAATTCTCTTTGCATTTTTACGAATCTGATTATTAGCGATGATGATAAAAATGTGTAAAAAAAAATATGCAATAATAGATTTTGTGTATTTTGTATAAGAAGATAATATATATAGTGCACTGGCGTACAAAGTTAAAAGAACAACCTGATTTCCCCTTATTTATTTATTTATATTTTGCGAAATTAAATATATATACACACAAAATTTGGATGATGTATTTGTTATCATATCATTTATCGACTTTTATATAAATATAGCATAATTGATAATTTTTAAACTAATAATTACTCAGATTTTCTCAAAAGTAAGCTTTGGAAAAAAGGAAAAATTTAACAACTTTAGAAAAGAAAATTAAATGAAAAATTATCATACGGATGCACTACAGATAGGTAAAACCGCACATGCATCCATATGTTAGATTAAAACCAGATTTTTCTTCCTTTATTCACTTTTCTGTTTCTTCCTTTTTTTCTTTGTTATTCCCATGTAAATAGCTTTTAAAAAAAATAAATATACAAACATTACAATTGGATAACATTTTCATTTTAAAATTACTTATCGACATTTTTCTTTATGATGATGTTCATAGTTTACAAATTAGTAATTACATTGTTTTCATAAAGCCCATTCGAAAAGTAACACCGCCCCCCCCCCCCCCAAAAAAAAAAAAAAAAAAAAAAAAAAAGAAAAGAAAATTGGGATTTAATTTAACATTTGAAGGCATGTGCGTTTTCACCTATCTGTAATGTATTATTAATACCATTTTTCATTAAGTTTTCTCTTCTAAAATTGTTAAATTTTTTCATTTTTTCCAAAGCTTAATTTTGAGAAAAAATGAATAATTATTAGTTTAAAAATAATTACTTTTTCTAAAGTTATATAAAATTTGATTAATGATATAATAACGAACATGCCATCCAAATGTTTTGTTGGATTGCTTTATTTATTTAAAAGTTATGTTCAAAAAAAGAAAATGGGAAAGCAGGTTGTTCTTTTAATTCTGTTCGTTAGTATATACATATGTATGTATATAATGTTACGAATTAATTTTCTCTATAAATTTTTATTAAAATCTAAAATATCAGCAATGTTGAAAGTGTATAATAACAATAAATTGCAACGTTTTATCTTTCACTGAAATTGACATTTATATGCAAAACATTTTTTTAGAAAAAAAAAGTGAATATATTTTTAAAATTAATTACTTACAAATCTGGTACACATAAAATAATAAAAATAAAAATAATTCTCAATATACAGTGAGAAAAAAAATATACCCCCTTCATCTAGAATGAATAAATGGTCATTTTCTAAATCCCTAAACTAGAAATATAGATTTTCGAGCTATGCGCATAAGGCACGCCAATGAACTGAATAGACGAAATGATCGAGAATTTCTAGATACACATTTCTAGATGGTGAAACAATATTCTGAATATTCTGAATCTTTTGTATTGCGAGAAATTCTCGCTTGATTTTCTAGAATCGGGTAATAAACTAAGATTAAATTTTCTGAAACCTGCCTCTTGTATTCGCATTTATTTGCAGAGATTTTTAAATAACTTTGCCCTCGAGAATATAGGCAAACGCTCTAGAATTCTAATAGGGGTTACTTTGGCATGAAATATTTCTTTTTTTTTTTTTTTTTCTTTTCTTTTCTTTTCTTTTCTTTCTTTCTTTCTTTCTTTTTTTTTTTTTTTAATTTTAAAGTTAAAATGGAGTTTTTATTTAATCGCTTTTGATCCATTTATCCGATTGAACTAAAAAATACGGCGTTAGATATATTTTAACCTGATTAATAAGCATACCATTTTTCGTAACGGTCCATTGAACGGTGTAGCTTTGTATAGTGAACTAAAAAGCCGGACAGATAAGCAATTAGCTTTATATATATAGATGAAAGGTTGTGATATAATTTTGACCTGAAAGAACTGCTGCAAGTTTTTACAATTCATAGTGTTCAGTTACAAAGTATTTAATTATTAAACTAATTATTATTTGAATTTAATCAAGTCAACATATAGTTTTTTTTTTTTTTTAATCAAAAATTTATTAAAAATTAAAAATGCTATTTATTTTCTTGTTACATATTTATGATCAGTTATGGGTCATTTTTCATAAATGACTCTTAGACAATATTATTGGAAAATATGTGAAGAATTTTAATTTGTTGAAAACAATATATACAAGCTGTTTTACTTTTTTTTCCGTAAAAACATTTTTTTTTTCCATCGAATTTCGTAATTATTTAAAAGTCATTTTGTTTCTTAAATATTTTATAAAAGAAAAAAAAGTATAGCGTAATAAAATTTTAATTTAGAACCTATTTTAATCCATGCGTTTAATAAAATGAAACAAAATAAAAATAGCAAAGAATTTCTAAGAACATTATTTTGCTAAAATTGAAAGAACGCAACCAAGTCTTTAGAAATTACAGATAACGTTCGATAGAAAAAAAAAAAAAAAAAACTTTAAAGTATTTAAAACACAATAAACAATACATCTTGGATACTTTACGGAAACAAAAAGGGAAAAGACGAACATAAGTATAAAACTTACGCTTTTTCTTAAATGTTTTATACCGCTGAAGTATTTTTGAAGAAATGTATCATTCCTTTTATCCCGATCGTCTTGAAGAAAGTCGGTTATAATCTTTAAAGATAGAAATCGGTATTTGACAAAAAAAAGACTTATCTGTAGTCTATCATGTATAAATGTCTCAAACATAAAAGAAAATATGTTTGATACTTTTTGTATTTTTGTATTTTTGTATTTTTTTTTTTTTCTTTTAATGTTGTGGAGCATATATCGACGCAATATTTTCCCTTTATACTGAAAAGAATCAGGTATTTTTGTAAATATCATAGCGTAGTAATTTTAGTTAATTTTATTAACTATTTTTGTTATATTTTATAAAAGGAAAATAAATAATGTTTGAATTTAGAATCTATTTTAATCAATTATTATAAAAAAGTATTACAGAACTGGCTTTCAAAAGTACTAAGTGTATAATTTTAATTAAACACCATAAAATGCAAGAACTCACAACAACTGTTTCAGGTCAAAAGAAAACATGACCAGTCGTCAGGCGAGCAAAGCACGCACGAGTGCTGTAAACAAAGCAGCAATATATACCTATTGGTGTATCTATTGGCTATTCCGTTCCGCATTGTAAAAATGGCCAAATCGTGCTCAAGAAAATATGTAGATCTATCGAAAATCGGAGACTGTAAATTGTCACGATTTCAGTACTTTCTTTTATATGTAGAAGAAAATACAAATAAAATTAAAATAAATAAATAAATAGATTACTGAAGAAAAGGAAGAAGCAAAAGTGACTTATACTAAGATATTTTATTCTTTTAACAAAAAAAAAAAAAAAAAAAAAAATTATCCGATCTTATATGAAGTTTTTTTTTTTTTTTTTTTTTTTTTTTTTTTTAAGAAAAGTTTTTAAAAAAGTACTCAAATTATTAAAAAGTTACAAATAATAATAATAATAATAGTAATAATAATAAAGTTTTTTAAGATTCTTTTTATTAAAATTATTCATACTATGTAAAAATGTTTTAAAGCGTTGTAATAAAAAGAAACATGGTACTGTAACTTTAAAAGTAAAAATTTATAAATATTTATAAAAAAAAAATAATAATAATAATGAATCACTGTATATCTACAACATTAGTTCTTTTAAATAATTATTCTCTTCACCAAAGTCTTTTAATTATTTATACCCTTTTCCAACTCCATTGTTTTTTGCTTACATATTTCTTTTCTTTCTTTTCTTTTCTTTCTTTCTTTCTTTCTTTTTAGTGCTAGAGGCCTATTTCAGTCGGTACAGTTGTCGAATTTTTATAATACACTCTTAATTACTGCTAAGGGCCTATTTCAGTCGGTTTATTGAATGGGGATTTATTGAATGATGTCCCCCCCCCAAGGCACAACTTTGACATGAGTCCCCCCCCCAGGCCCAACTTTGACATGAGTCCCCCCCAAGGTACAACTTTGACATGAGTCCCCCCAAGGCCCAACGTTGTCGAATTTTTATACGACACTCTTAATTAGTGCTAAGGGCCTATTTCAGTCGGTTTATTGAATGGGGATTTATTGAATGAAGTCCCCCCAAGGCACAACTTTGACATGAGTCCCCCCCCCCAGGCCCAACTTTGACATGATTCCCCCCTAAGGTACCCCTATTTCAGTCGGTACAGCGTTGTCGAATTTTTATAATACACTCTTAATAGTGCTAAATGCCTATTTCAGTCGGTTTATTGAATGGGGATTTTTTGAATGAAGTCCCCCCAAGGCCCAACTTTCACATGAGTCCCCCCCCCCAAGGCACACCTTTGACATGAGTCCCCCCCAAGGCACACCTCCCCCTCATTGGGAAAAAGAGAAAAAACGTTGTTTTGCGGCTATAAGACAGTTTGGACTTCCAACGTTATTTGTTACAATATCTGCAGCTGAAACACATTGGTTTGATTTAATGAAAACTTTATCATGGAATTTAGATCGTCACGAATTAACTAAAGAAGAATTTGTCGATATTAACAAGTTTAGCAGTAGGCCTCTGGCACTAAATTAAAATCTGTCAATGTCAGATTTTCATGTTTTAAATAATGAAATAATGTCGTGTCTGTATATTTTTTTTATTATTTTTTTTATTATTATTATTCTGTGTTTCTTGACAATTTCGAAAATCTGGTCGAACCATGATTATTGTTTCCACCCCTTGGGGTAAAAGATAAAAAGAATAAAACAATTTCTGCTGGTGAACAACATAAAATGTTAATAATAATAACAATAACAATAATAATAATCTAAAATCTTTTCTATGGAAATATTCTTCTTGTAACTCAGATAAAAATTACGATAGATAAAGTTAGTAGAGTTTATACTTCAGAAGCAGTGAAAAATTCTTATTACTGATAACTAGGAAAGGATCATTTTCAAAGTAATTAGAATATCATTAATCATTATTTTCTGCTGACTTAATTACTTTGAACATATAAAGAATCCCGAAAACGTAATTATTTTTTCAAGTGTCTGAAACTGAAATGCAGTGTCCCTTTCTCAACGAAAAACTAAAGAAGAAGAAAAAGAAAAAGAAATGTACTTTAAAGATAGTCAAAATATTTTTTTGTACTTTTAAGAGGTACATTTACATTTACATTTTCCCTTTCTAATTTATTTTTATAATAATATTAAAAGCATAATTCTGTAAATTATATAATACACATTTGGGCACCTCCATTTCCGACTTTTTTTTTTTTTTTTTTTTTTGTTCTTGTTGTTTCCGAAACCTTCCAGTTTCTAGATACAGTCGGTAACAAAAGTGTCCAAACACTAGCAAAAATTCCTATGTAAAAAAAGTATACTTCATACGGTTTTGTTTAATAAATCCTTGTCGAATCCTGTTCTTTGTCAGTGTAAGAACATGATTCGATAAGGATTTATTTTACAAAACCGTATGAAGTGTACATTTTTTACATAGGAATTTTTGCTAGTGTTCGGACACTTTTGTAACCGACTGTATATACTGGAAACGATATTTAAAAAAAAAAAAAAAAAAAAAAAAAAAAACTCCCTCAGCAGTTTATACCATAAAACAATAGATGAAATTCTTTCCATAAAATTTAAGTGAGGCTTTTGAAAATACCATTGCAATGATTTGACTATTGCAAATTGCTGAGCAATATATATGATCTAGACAAACGTGAAACAAATTTCTGAAGTGCGTAGATGGACAATTACCCTGATTTCGTATATAGGGGGATTCTAAAATTACATAATAATAAATAAATAAAATTCAATGAACGTGTAATTAAAATAAACATTTTTAATATGCGAAATTTTGTGTAGAAGTGACGTGTAGAAGTACAGACATACAAAAAGAAACACAGAATGATAAAAGAACGTGTACTCATAAAATGAACGTGAAGTACTTATTCACATATTTTTTATAAGAATTACTGAAGCAATAATGCGTGCTTAGCAGTGTTATAAGAGTGATTGGTGAACAGTCTGAAAGATGCCAGACACTTCTTGCACGCAGAGCCTGATTGGCGAAAAATTTTATTAAGCGCAAACTTTCCTTCTAGAATTAAAAATGACACGTAAAATGGTTAAAAAACAGTATCTTGAATTCCCAGTTTCAGTTTTTTACACTGTGGTTTAGTTTATTTCTGAAAACAAAATGGCCTAAAATACTATTTTAATAAATTTATGTAATTTAATCACAAAAATCGAAAAATTTCTGAATCAATACGTTATTAACCAATCATATATCATCTGGATGTTGGATTTTATTAACATTTAATTAATTTTTGACGTATGTTAAAAGAATTTAGACTCCACATCTAACAACTGTGAAATTTCGATATCAATAAATATTGTCTATAATATTTCTATATGGAAATATATAGTAGAGAAAGGAACTTTAATCTGAATTCTGCAAAGACACATTTTGAAATTAAAAGTGTCGCATTAAAAAACTTTTGTTTATATATTGTAGAAGTTAGAAAACTTTTTCCAAATCAAAGGAAGCCCCGAAACGATACAGAGCTTCCCCTAGTCTTAGAGGTTAATCTAGGCTGACCAGATCAAAGTACCTTTATAATAGAGAAGCATTAAAAATTGCTACAATTATCAAATTATGGATGCATTTTTTCATTCCTAGTAAATAAGGACTAAAAATAAAGTGTTATTGATTAATAATTTAGTTTCTACAATTTTTTAAAACTTAGAAAGACGCCTTTAAAAAAAAAAGGGGGGGGGGGCGTCCCCATTTGTCCCCAGAAAATGGGGACGTTTGGTCAGTATAGATTAATCTGACTCTACTTCTACGCATACTACAGTCGGTAACAAAAGTATCCGAACACTAGCAAAAATTCCTATACAAAAAAAGTAGAGTAAATCCTTGTCGAATCATGTTCTTAGACTGACTAAGAACATGATTCGACAAGGATTTATTTAACAAAACAGTATTAACTCTACTTTATTTATATAGAAATTTTCGCTAGTGTTCGGATACTTTTATATATGGATTTTAAAACTTCTTTACACACCATAAATTTTAAGCCAGCCCAACCGGTTTCGAAAGGACGTAGCCTTTCTTCATCAGGTGCAAAAGAACACGTGCTACTGCCTTGGAGGCAAAATCAAGACTCAAAGCATGTCTTGCAAAATCAAGACAAAAGCAATAATATATCTCTTGCAAGCAAAAGCGTGTCTAGCTTTTGCCTCCAAGGCAGTAGCACGTGTTCTTTTGCACCTAATGAAGAAAGACTACGTCCTTTCGAAACCGGTTGGGCTGGCTTAAAATTTATGATGTGTAAAGAAGTTTTAAAATCTATATATTGATTGTACACCAGTTTTGAATTTTGTTTCGGATCCTTTCGTTACCGTCTAAGAATATGATTCGACAAGGATTTATTTAACAAAACAGTATTAACTCTACCTTTTTATTTAGGAATTTTTGCTAGTGTTCGGATACTTTTGGTACCGACTGTACCAAGGATTGTCAAGAAACATTTTTAACCAGTTTGCCAATCATTCTCACAATATTTGTAACAGCCGTATTCACCCTTTACCTCAACCTGCAGTTGAACGTGAAAACCTTGGTTGTAATACTGTTGAGGGGGCCAATTTTGTGCATTTCTCGTAAAAATTTCTATAAAGAACAATTTGACTTCGATATTATAAGTAAATATTATTTTTTTGTATGTGGCGCTTGTGCCCTTTTCTTATATTTTCCTATATTAAAAGTATTCATTTTGAGTTTTGAGTTTCCTCAAAATTTATTCCACGATTTTAGAATCGAACTGCATAAAATATGGTTGCTTTTAAGAATGTTAACACATTTTATAGTTCTGCCTTCTTGACTGATAGCCGTAGTTCTCTTTACCATCTTAGTAATTGGATTCTTGTGGGCGACAAGATCAGCACCTCTATTCTGCTTAAATTAAAGTTCATTTCACTTAATCATGAAGTTCATTTGCAATGGATACCTTCACATGTGAATCTCCACGGGAATGAAATGGCTGATAATCTTGCTAAGGAGGGTTGCAGGATTTCTTCAACTCCCTCCTCCGCAGTTACTTTTCTGGAGTTATACTCCCGGGAAAATTCAAAAATGTCGGAGGAGTGGAAAACTCCCCCCACCCATAATTGGTACATGGGTTCAAAACCGGGTTTGTCCCTTTGACTTCCCGTGTGACAGACGTACCCGAACTGTACTCTCAAGACTCGCTAGCGGTCACATCAAGTGCCTCACTTTCAACGAGGGCAGGAAAACCTTCGCCACCTGCACCAAGTGCCAAAATCACCAGGCTTCTCCTGAGCACCTTTTAGAATGCATGGGACTCTCTAGGGAGGATCTTTTTACCAATCCTCTTCTGGTCTTTGACTTCCTAACAGTCAACGAACACGTGGATCTTGTCTGACTCCGTCAGACAAGGAGACTAATCAACAACAACAACAACAGCATAGTTCTGCCTGTCCGGTCGAAATCACTCTGTATATTTTGTTTTGTTATTATTAATATTGACAAAATTGTGAATAACAGTATGAACAATTAATGAAACAGTCACAAAAGCAAAGTGAATAAATAAATAAGATTAAATAAAAACCATCGTGTACTTGTGTTTAAAAAAATTGCAATACTTTAATTTTCTGGAAGTAATTGATTTTGTTGCAATTTACGAAATTAAATTTCGCTGTACCATATACATTATGTGCTTTTAACAATATATGGATTCCTAATATGTGCACTGTGTATTACAGATAAAATATTTTCAAAATGCTTTATTCTTACCTGTAAGTTGTTTCTCTGTACTTCTTAATAAATATCCTGAAAGTCGTTATACTTCAAGAAACCCAGAATCAAAGAAAGTTTTCAAATCAAAATTTTTTTAACAATCTTTGAAACATACCTAGAAAAAAAGTAAATTGTATTAATTTACGTATGTCTGTTACTAATAGGATTTAGTTCACAGAAAACATGATTTATTTTACTCACATATTTTGTGCTTTCACATTTACCTCAAAATTATAAATAATACATATTTCAATTAAAGCAAGAGATATTAAATCACAAATATAGTTTAAGTGGTACTTGTATATAAACAATAACTTTAAATGATTTTTTTTTTTCCTGTTTAGGTTTACTTAACTTTCATGTTTTAAAATTCTTAAGTTTTTACTTTTCTTTTCTTTTCTTTTTTTTTTTTTTTAGATAGAGATTTATAAAATATATATACTTTTTAATATTTATCTAAAAAACTGCGCATAAACTTAGCCTTTAGTTTTATATTTTTCAATTTGCAGATAAAATTATATGATGAAACCTTTGAATTCACTGTTTCATATGTTATATATATATATAACAATAAAAAATTATCTTAATTGTAGCATTAGACGTAAGTATAAACTCATACAAAATCTTATGTAATATGCTCTAGTAAATCTTTTTAAAAGAAAATAGGGCAAAAATGTAAATGTTAAAAAACAAAACAGTAATGCTTTTTAAAACATTCAAATATTTTAAATTAATTAATTAATTAATTATTATTATTATTATTATATATTTTAAAAACTGTGTAGTTTGAAATGAAATTTTTTCAAAACGTATTACTATTTCACATTGAATACATCAAGTTCACAAATTTTCGCATTTTTAAAAATGAAAAGAAAAATGCTGAAAGTTAAACTGTCACCTTTAAAAGTAAAGGAGGAAACGTCTTTAAGCTTATTAATGTTAACACATTTAAAATGGAATTTGTCAGAAAATCAAATTAAAGTCTCAAAAGTAAAGATAGATAAGAGTAGTCAAGATTTAATTTCAAGGATCAAGCCAATATGTGCGGTAGCAGAGATTGCGCACATAGGGGATCGGCGGGAAAGATTAGAGCGGGCGAGTTGTGATTCTACTAACTTAGACTAACTGTATGCTGTATGAACACCACGATTTTCTCTAAAAGCAAATAATTATTTAATGGAAGACTGCGCAATCTCTCCTACCAAAAGGAGAGAGTTTGCGCTTTTGCTATTTAGGAGAGATTGCGCATTGATTTTTATAAAATTCTATACTAATAGAGATTTCGCAGCTTATTGGTAATGACAAGCCAATGAGGATGAGTTTGTTGAATGTCTGGAACTGTACCAGGAAATAACTTCGACAACAGTTAGACTAGTTCAACCCATTTGAGACCGCGCATCTTTTAGGGAAGAATATCCCCAAAATCTAAAATTGAACATTATTCAGGAGTGGCATGATCGTCCTCTGGTGGGATCACAGATTATCACACAGTTAGGACAGTGAAGCTAAAACGCGAACCGGAAATATAGTAGCACCACTAGTGTCAACAGAGAGGAACTACATGTATTAAGTCTACATGAATAGCATCTTTGATCGAAAATTGTTTTTCTATTTCGCGAGCAGTTAGTAGCAGGTTAGTATGGGAAGTTAGTTGGCGACATTAGTTGGGGGTGCCTTTTTTTTTCTTTGATGACTGAACATAATTTTTATAATCAATGAGTATCACAATGAACTTGGTAGAGGAAATTTCAAACATTATTTTTTATCCATGTGCCTTTTGTTCATGTACATGCATCATTAAAACGGATGATCTTTGAAGTCTTTTTACAGTCGGTAGCAAAATTATTCGAACGCTAGCAATAATTCCTATAAAAAAAAGTACACTTAATACTACTTTGTTAAATAAATCCTTGTCGAATCATGTTCTTAGTCAGTCTAAGAACATGATTCGACAAGGATTTATTTAGCAAGACAGTATTAAGTGTACTCTTTTTTTTTTTTTTTTTTTTTTTTTTTTTTTACATAGGAATCATTGCTAGCGCTCGAATAAGTTTGTTGCCAGCTGTAATTCTTATGTTTCTGTGTACACGAACGCATCAGTACAGCATTTCTGACCGTGCATTTCTATACGATCATGAATCGATAGAATGCGCTCTGTATCTATCCTAGAATTTCTGAATCCAACCCTGCATTTCTATTCAATCCTAAATGGACAGGATATGCGCTCTACAGTCGATAACAAAAGTGTCCGAACACTAGCAAAAATTCCTATGTAAAAAAAGTACACTTCATACGGTTTTGTTAAATAAATCCTTGTCGAATTCTGTTCTTAGTCAGTCTAAAAACATGATTTGATAAAGATTTGTTTAACAAAACCGTATGAAGTGTACTTTTTTTACATAGGAATTTTTGCTTGTGTGCGGACACTTTTGTTACCGACTGTACTTCTCCTGGAATTTCTAAAATAATGTACTGAAACATCCTATACACTAAGAAAGATACGACTAAGATTTTTAAATACATAAATTTTAATAATACTGAAGAGAATTTTTATAAACAACATTAAGCTTGTTTAATATATTAAAGTACTTTGAAATTTTTGAAAAACAATCTAGATATCCTGTAATAATCTAATTTATTTCAATACCATATCATTGCACTGTGCAAAGTAATATTCGAAGCAAATATTTCAAAATTTTTGGGATAATAATTAAACTTTTGATTAATATTTTCGTAAATAATTTTGATGTCTATCAATTTTGATAGAGTTGTATTGTTTAAGCCCCTACCTTACTATTAGGAGTTAACACGGATTGGACATTTTTGTTTCAAATTATTATCACGAGCGAGCTATCTCGGTCTAGATTTTTTTTCCTTGTCCTGGCGAAGCATCACGAGTAAACTTATTCTAGTCGTTTCTAGAACCAATAAATGTCATAACTTGTCTTTTTTTACCAGAGCAAAGATATCTCAATTAGTTCTTTTTTTTTTTTTTTTTTTTTTTTTTTTTATTATTTCTCATTGTAAGTTCTTTGAATGTACATCTAAAATCAGTATTAAAAAATTAGGTTATTTTTGAAATGGTTATTGAAAATAAATAGGTAACGTAGATGGTTAATATATCATAGAAAAGACAAAACTACATGTTTTTCCTTTTGTTCAATTATATATATATATATATATATATATATTTTTTTTTTTGTATTAGATTCCGAAATGTATCTTTACTCTACTGAAACTAATTACAAATAAACAAACAACAATATTTATTTACTTTTTTTTTTTTTTTTTTTTGTTCCATAAATAAAATATCAAAGCATATTTACACGAATGTTTTGTGGCACTGGTGAATTGCACTGAGAAAAAATTCTGTAATTGGCATCTAGAATATAAATTGTGCCTCTAGTAAAAATAGTTCCATGTCATTCTTATAAATTCGAGTCCCCTTTGAAAGCAAGCTCTAGAAACCCCTATTAGAATTCTAGAGCGTTTGCCAATAGTATCGAGGTCAAACTTGTTGACAAATGTCTGCAAATAAATGCTAATACAAGAGGCGAATTTTAGCAACTATAATCTTGGTTTATGACCCCTTTCTAGAAAATCAAGCCAGAATTTCTCGCAATATAAAGAATTCATAATATTCAGAAAATTCAGAATATTGTTTCACCATCTAGAAATGTATAGACTAGAAATTGTAGATCATTTCGTCGATTCTGCTTATTGGCGTGCCTTATACGCATAGCCCGAAAATCTATATTTCTAGTTTAGGGATTTAGAAAGTGACTACTTATTCGTACTAGAGAAGGCGATATATATATATATATATATATATATATATATATATATATGTATATATCGCCTTCTCTAGTACGAATAAGTAGTCATTTTCTAAATCCCTAATTTAATTTCTTTACAACACTCAGCAAATGAAAGATAGATGAAAATACCAACAATGAAATTTTAAATGAGATGTATTTCGTATAAAATTATTGTCGCGATAATAATTTAATTACACTGAGTAGTAAAAACATGTTAAAGTACTTACGCAGAAGAGAAATGACACACATAACACTTAAGCCTAACGATGAGATAATTTGCATAATCCATTAAACCAGTAGAAACATTCATCAAATAATAGAAATGGAAAAGGATAAATTAACCAAAAGGATCTGTTGAAAGAAAAGAGAATTCATGAAATGAAAAATAGAATTTTAAATGCTGAAAACCAGAAATGATCTTCATCAGGAAACTTGCATCTCTGCCAGCATATGCAAGATTTCGGATCGTTGTATAGCTATTTCAAGCAATATACAACTCAAGTTTCTATCTTGCAAAAAAAAAAAAAAAAAAGGAAAAAAGGAAATTAGATTAAACAGTTACACAACCAGATTTGAAAAATGGAATAAGCATTATTGATAAGTCCACATGTAACCGATTCCAAACAGAAATAGTAGATATATATATATTTATATATTTCAATGTGAAAATTCGAATTACAGCGGTTTATTCTGAGCTGATATGGATATTTATGTGAGAAACACAGCTGCGTGTTTTTAGAAGAAAAGAAATGGCTCTTTACTTTTGATATAAAATTTCATTGAAAAAACTATAATACGTACTAAAAATATCCCATTAAATTACAATCAAGAAAAATCTGACTGTAAAGCAAAACAAGGAAATTACATCCTATTGGTATTCATTCTGCAATGCTTCATATATTGTAGTTAGAAATCTCAGTTAGACTCTATGTGTTACAAGCAAGTAGTGGTATGCGGATGGAAGTTGTGCAAAAACACACCCCAACGCATTTTTTACGGAATATACAACACCGTCTGTACCAGTGATGCCAGATGGTCGAAAATTATTTCTCCAAACATGTCATCAAATTTCCCCAAATGAGGGTTTTTTTTTTTTTTTTTTTCCGAAAAAATCCCCAACATGATTTCTACCAAAAAGGGAAAATAAAAATTAAAAAAAAAAAAAAAAATATATATATATATATATATATATATATATATCAAGCAGATTTAAGTGGATTTAAGTTCAGATTTTTCCCCAAATGAAGGCAATTTTTGAAAAAAAATCCCCAAATGACAATAAAGCTATTGAAAATCGCTGGTCGTAGGGATAAATCAATACGTTGCCAACATTGACAGAAAGTTGAAGAACTTCCCAGATTTGTCCCCAAAAGTTTTTGGAATTCCCCAAAAAAATCCCCACAAACATTTGGTCCCCAAAATTGTCCCCAGAAGCTTCAAAAATCCCCAAAATGGGGACAAAATCCCCAATCTGGCATCACTGGTCTGTGCATATCTATGTTTATTCCTTTATAATTATTCTTAAAATATGTAGCGATACTTCACGGACGTATATTAAAACCAAGTCAACCATATCGACCTTAATATGCAGTTTATTGTCATTGAATTTGTTAGAATTTGCGAATGATAATAATTTATTATAAATGCAGCATTGCTTAATCTTGAATAAACCAGTAATTATGTACTTTATGTAAAATTGCACATAATGCACTTCATGAAATTCTTGCTGACAAAAGTGAAAGCTAATGAATTATTAAGAAACAAAAATCGTTATCGTATGATTTTATTGAATTTTACTTGAAAATCCTATCATCCAAAAATTCCCCGCAAATATCTCCACTTAAATTTCAAGCGGAAATCTATGTAAAGATTAACGTCTGAATACGAAAGACTTCTGTATTATTAATCTTCTGTAAACGCTTTTCTCTTTGTTCAATGAATTGTCATAAAGTATTGTAGTGTAAGTTAAAGTGGAACCAAATATAATTCTGTAACAAACAATAGGAAAATCAACATTAACACAATTGATCATAAAGTAATATCAACTTTCGTTATGAAAGACAAAATGCATTTAAAATATTACGGATACATCATAAATTTATGCAAAATTCAAGAAATCACAATAAAAAATGTAATTCTTGTGACAAATTTTGGTTTTCGGGAAAATTATGACAGGGATATTGGATAATTTTTCAGTTTGTAAGGAAAAGGATTCCAAAAGTAATTGAAAGAGAACTCTCGCGGGTCATACCAACACCACCTATAATAATGCCTCCGAGCTGAGCTCTACGTCACGGAAGTCGGCCGATTTCATCCAATCCCCACGATCCAACATGTATCATATGAAGTGTTGATTGGATAAAATCGGCCGATCTTCCATGACGTAGAGCTTAGCTCGGAGGCATTGTTACAGGAGGTGTTGGTCATACCGACACGTTTTATACAAATCAGGTAAACATAAACAATCATTGGAACAGATCACAATAATATATGACATTATGCATTTACAATAGAACCCCGGCTATACGAGCCCCGATTAATCAATTTCCGGGTTAACCGAGGTAGTACCGAAAAACACACTCCCCTGAGGAGGCGTCGTTTTTGACAAATAGCATTGATAACTTTGACAAATTTCAATATACATAACTGTATTTTATAATTTACATATCTTTGTATTTTATCGCATTTTTAACTGACTACATTTAAATGTGTAATATATGTATATTTTACTTCATTGGCTACATTTCATCTATTTTAAACTTTGCCGTGTGTATCCCCTTCGATTTATAACAGAGTCCATGTTATCCGAGCTTTTGATTATCAGAGGTACTCTCGGTCCACATTACCTCGGATAAGAGAGGCTTTACTGTATTTTAAAGTAAATGATGTATTTTAAAGTAAATCATTAACCTTGTGGTGGGGGTCATGTTGAACATGACCCACAAGATATTAGGCCAGTGAGGCGCGTCACCACACCAATTACAGCTGATAGTAACATGTCTGCATGCAACTGTTATGGATTCCTTGCAGAAAAACGTATCCACCAATATTCGATCAGAAAATTATAAAGTAAATGAAACTTGAATTTTTTTTTTTTTTTTTTTTTTAAGTGAAAACTTCTTTAGGCGCTTTGAGCACTTTTGGGTGAACAAAAATCATGGAACTCGCGTCATCGTTACCGAACGCTTTCCATGAGCTACATGTATACTGTATATACATGCATATACTGTGTACATAGATATACCTCCGTGCGTTATTAGTATACATTATATATATACAAAGAGTATATCTCTCTACATATATATCCATATATGTAGAGCACGGCGCGGCATGCCTCATAGATATATATGTATAAAATGTATACTAATACGAGTAGTATACTGGCTACTGGCATCTGTCTCTTTCTAGTTCTATACTCTATGTATGTATGTACTTTTTCCACAGTATATATACATAGTTCACAAAGTACAAGCACGTGTTTTTATACAGACTGTTATATTCTTCATTTTGCTTTCAATATAAATTTTCAAATAAACAATTAAAAAAAAAAAAACTTATTTTAGTCATATTACAATATTTTTACCTAATATAAGGCTTAGTTCATTCAGTTTGGATAGCTACAAATATTGTGCCGAATCATATAATACAGATCATAAACATTTCTTTACAAACTAAAAATAATTCGAAAATAATAATCTAATAGTTCGACGATACAATTCACAAGTTACTTAGTTTTCATTTCTATCGGCAGTCCCTAAAGACTGTTTTAAGATTTTTTTTTTTTTTTATAAGAGAAACAGAAAAAATTTTCAAATAAAAAAAAATAATAATAAAATAACAAATTATATTGTTCTTTAATGTACCTTAGAAAAAATAAAATCGCAGGTTTTGCATTTTATCTATTTTTCCCTCTCTTCATGGACCAAATGTGCCTTAATGTGCAAAAAGTGACCATAGAGCAGCACAACCCAAAACAACAAAAACTTCTCTTCAAGCGTCATTCAAACCAATTTCTTAAGCCTTAAGTTTATAATCAAGATCATTGTAAAAATTTTCAAATGTTAATTTATTACACTACTTATCTTGCATAATTAAGTTAATTTCATTTTATATACTTTTATATGCACTCTATTCAATTCTTGCTGATAAAAGTAAAACCCAGAAATTTAGTTAAAATTGAAAACGCTTGTTCTATTATTTGACTTAATTAATTTTCTCTTAAAAATTTTATTATCAAAAAATGTTAATAAATTTTCTCATAGCTATTACTAATCTTCTTTTAATGCTGTTCCTTTTGTTCAGCTGACTATTACAAAATATTGATTTGTGATTTAAATAGGAACTAATTATAGTTTTGTAACAAGAAGATAGAACAATCAATATTTATAAAATTGATTGTAACGTGATATCAACTTTCTTGGCGAATATCAAAATTTGTGTTAAGCAAAACTGATATTCCTTGTTCCTAGTGATAGATTAAATTTGGATCTTAATGTTTAGACATACAGAAATTAAGTAATTCTATAAAATATTATCGAAATTAAACTTGCATTTTGGAATTGTCATTTATTATTCATATGCACACAGACACACCAATATATATATATATATGTATAGAAAATTGTATGATTAACTTCAAGATTTATAAAGCCACACAAAAATATTAGGATACGTTAAAGGCTATAATTGGAGATTGTTATGAAAGCATTTTTGTCTTTATTAAGCGTTTTCAACATTTTCTTACACTGTTAAAATGTGATTATTAATTGAATTAGTCTATTTGTTTGTCTTTCTGTACATCTGGCCGTCTCTAGCGTTCATAAATATTTTAAGAATTCCTTCAAAATGATATATGGTTTTCAAGTTCAGTATGTTATGCTCTCTATTTAAAATGGCATAAATACCAAAACTGGTTTGTGTAGAGGGATGCTCAAAAGAATGGCAATATGCTGCGTTCTATGAGAGGCATTTTTATAAATCATGTTTAAATAACTCTGTACTCTACAGATTATACTTAAATTGACACTTGTTATTCATATGCTAATGTTTATTTATTTATTTATTTATTTATAGAATATGATGTGTTTAGCTTTAAGGTTTACAGAGTCACATAAAGGTGTTCAGATACTTTAATGGCTAAAATTAAAAATTACTTTGACAGCATTTCCGTTTGTGTTAAGAGCTTTTAGAACTTTTTCAAGAATGTTTAACCATCTGACCGCCGCTGACGGATATATCCGGTCACTAATCCACATATTCTCCAAATGACTTCCTCGGGATATCATATGGATGAAAAAGATATCTGTGGATATCCTATAGACATCTTCAGGATGTATTATGGACAAGTGTGTTGTTAGGGAAGCTGTTCTTTTTTCTACAATACATTTATAATTTAAAATTATATAATAATGGATTTTTAACTTGTTTTTAACGTTTGATGGTCTTAAATAATAGTAATAAAGATTGTAACCATGTACGCAGTTACATTTTTTATCTAATGTTGAAATAAATATTAATTTAGTTCATTGAAAAAAATATGCGGCGAAAACAACATTACAATTTTGCCTTTTTCAAGGGCCGTCAGAGGGTTGAGAAATTTTATTAATTTTTAATTCATCTAACTGTCTGTCTTTCTGTCATTCTGTCTGTACGTTGTGCGATCCCGTAGGTAAAGTAAAGTACATTGAAGGATAAACGATGCAACAAAGTGTTCATAATCTATGCGAACTACATGTTTTTACATTCTTATATTATATTAAAAACAAAAGAAAATCTTTTAAATTCAGCAATTTAAAAACAATATGATACATTGTTTTTTAATGTATCATAGAGAAAGTAAAACAGCATGTCTTCGCTTTTATTCAATTTAATTTCCTTTATGCTATATTCAAGCCAAACCAACCATATCAACTTACGAACAAATGATTGCAGAGAGGTCGGACCAAATTTAAAATATTATTTATGACACTGGCGAGAACCCTATTCATTTGCAACATTCTAGTTAAAGAACTTCAGAAGTTATTCGAAATTTATGATTTTCTTAACATAGGAGAATAGGGCAAAATTTCACACAAACGGGCATGAAAAGAAATGTTTTTATCGTAAAAATGTAAGAACAGCTTTTAAGTATCAGGTTTCATTCCTGGATGAACATCATTAACTATAAACGTGCTACTTCGAAAATTTTGCAAGTTATTTGAAATTTACAAATTTTTTAACATGGCGGAATAGAACAAAATTTTGCATAAATGTCTCTTTTGAGGGACATTTTCATAGTAAAGATGCCAGACTATTTTTAAAATATCATTTAACATACTGGTAAGATACCCTATTTATTTGTAACCTTCTAATTTAAAAACTTCGTAATTTATTCGAAATTTACGATTTTCTTAACATGGGAGAATAAGGCAAAATTCAACTTGTATAATTAAAGTGTATGGAAACAAATGATGGGTGACTGCGCAGAGACTACCTATGCCAACTAGTTTCTCAAATTCCATACAAAAATTTGTGTAAGAATGAACAATTAGCTGCGAAATATTTAAAGATATTCTTAAAAAAAAAAAACAGAAAAGGTAAAAAACACACTCAGATTGTTAAAAAAGGATTTAAAAAGCACTTTAACACGTAAGGTTTAAAAATTGACTTTATATAAACGTTAATATTACATTTTAAGGGTTTTTTTTTTTTTTTTTTTTCCAATATAAAAACATTTATCTCTTTGCTAATTATAGATTAGCAACTATAATAAATTATGTAAAAATTTGTAAAAAAGTGAACAAAGAAATAGTTCTCAGTTCTCAGTTATTAATTCTCATGTATTGATTAGTACTTAGGGAAATTTCCGCAAATGTTGCCAATAACTATATTAAAAAATAAGATAAATCTTTAAGAAATTCCTACTAAATAATCAATTGCTGGTCTGTTCACCCAAGCACAGAGAAATTAAAACTTGTATGTACCCCTTTTTGTTTATTTTATTTTATTTTATTTTTAATATATATAAGTATTTCCAATCCAAATCAACTGTTTGAACATTAAATTTCAAGTTATAAATACTGTCACAATTTGCCAATATAAAAAATATGTTAACATAAAACTTTATGCAAGAAGTACATAAAACAGTAATTGGAATTTCTGCATTAATTGATAACAAAAGTGACACTATAGAGTTACCGAAAAAATAAAAACCGCATATTTTATTATTTCACGTTATTCATTTTAACTTTAAAATTTTCGCTAATACTTTGTCTTACATTTCATGCGGAAATCACTATAAGAATTAATATGTAAATGTGAAATGCTTCTGTATTAATAACCTTCTGTAAATGCCATTATCTTTATTCAATGAATTCCGGTAAAGGATTTCAGTGTAAATTGAAGAGGAACTAAATATAGTTTTGGTACAATCAGATTAAAACATCATTATTCACAGTATTGATCGCTATGCAATATCAATTTTCTTGATGAAAATCAAAATATCTCAGAAAGATTCATTGTATGATTTATACTTATGGATTAATTTTGTACATTAAATTTTAGATATATAGCACTTATTTAACTCTATAACTTATTATCAAAATGAAATTTATGGAATTCTTTTTTTTTTTTGAGGAATAACCTCTTCGCTCCAGAGGTCCACATATGTGAACCTCTATTCTTTCCTTTATAAAATCTATACCATTTAATATTTTTATATTTTGACTAAACTAAAAAAAAGCTTATTAAATTGGCTTTAAATAAATACCGGTATATGACAGCATGAAACTAAATTTATTTCTGTTATTTTATCGACTTTCGTAAAACGATTCTAAAACAGTAGTCGACCACACGGTCGAAGAAAAGTACGCAATTATTATAATTGTTTATTAAGTACTTAGACACTTGCCAGATTAAAAAGGAAACTAATATTAATGATTACTGAAAATTAATGTTTACTGAATGATTACTGAAATTATTAATGATTACTGAAAACTAATATTACTGATTTATTTAAGAGCATCAAATTTTTAATTGTGTTACAGTTAGGAAGATTTGTGTAACTTAATAATTTAGAGTTTAGTTGTTTAAAGCCATACATTTGTATCGTACACAACTAACCACCTAAATTATAAGTGTAAGAAAATTATACTTTTTTGTAATGTACAATGTGAACGTATATGTCTAAAACCCTTCAAATGTTACTTATGTTGTTATTACAGCTTCGGGTTCAAAGAGGATAAAACAAAATTACACAAAATCCTAAATTGCAATACAAATAAATATAATAAGCAAAAACATTATTAGATAACATTATTAAGCAAAAAAAATTATTAATAATCAAATCTTTAAATCCTTTTGTTCAAATTAATTTAGTACAGAACATGTTGCTACTTACAAGTAATATTGAAAACCGTTTTTTACAAAAGTAACTACACAATATATTTTTACTTTCCGAACACTATAGTGAGGAAAGTATTGTAATCATGTCAAAAATCCGAATTTGAGATTTTGATGTTTCTATACGTTTCGAGGTCCCGTGAGTCCGCTTTCACTATTTTTACGATGATGTATGTATGTGTGTGTGTATGTATGTGTGTATGTATGTGTGTATGTCTGTGAGTGAACACGCTAGCGTCTAAACGCTTTGTTCGAATAAGCTGAAAGTTGGTGCGTATATTGTAAGTCACCATAGTACGAAACCTATAGATTTTGGTGAATAGTTTTTTTTATATTTTTTTAATAGTTTATAGTTTTTTTACAAGGACACAAAGAAAAATTCTTTATCATTATGGCCTATGCGGCCAAATTTTTAAAAGTGTGATAGCGTCTAAACGCCTTATTAATCTGAGCAAAAAATTTGTACACATGTTATTGGTCCCAGTTGCACCAACTGTATAGATTTAGGTGAATATAGCACTTACAGTTTTTTTACAGGGACACAAAGAAAAATTCTTTATCATTAAGGCCTATGGGACCAAATTTTTTAAAGTGCGATAGCATCTAAACGCCTTATTCAATTGAGCTGAAAATTTATATGAATATTATAAATCACTGTTGCACTAACTATAAGCATTTTGGTGAATCTAGCATTTATAGGTTTTTACAGAGACACAACGAAATATTCTTTATCATTATGATCTATGGGCTCAAAGTTCAGTAGCGTTAAATAAAACACCGTGTAATGTATGGAGAAAAATACTCAAACACTCTATTATGGTTTTCTCTCTTTCGTTTGTTTAACAACTTCTCTTTCTTTACTTTATCTACAAAACTGTTAATTACTCAATGTTCGGAAAGTCGAGTGGAGTCACTCCAGATTTTTTTTTTTTTTTTTTTTTTTTTTTTTTTTTTTTTTTGAAAGATGCAAGATTATTGTATATAAAAGGTGAATGATTTTTATACCATATTCTAGAGACATTCTTCTATGCTTATAAAAAAATGTATGTTCATTTCATTTGGTGTAGTGCAGCCTACACATGTTAAACAGTTGTTAAAAACTAAAATTTCTCCCATAGGCGTAATATATTTGAATTTTCTTAAATGTCCCTGTATACGAACTATTTGCTTGATATCAACGAAAAGTGTAGTGTATCATCCCTACAAAATACAGCTTTAGAATTCAGAGATTGGACTTCTTGCTATAATTTTTTCATGAGATATGCTGATAATATACATGCAGACACTCACACAGACGAACGGCTAAAAACCTGTTTTTACTTTCCGAACATACAAATGTAAGGAAAGTATTGTAATCATGTCAAAAATATGACTTTGAGACTTTCGTGATTCTATACCTTTTGAGGTAACCTTGTCAGGTATTGCAAAGTGCTACAATTAAAACTCGCACTTTGCGGGTAAAACGTGAATCTGCTGTTTTAGGATTCGATTTGAGTGATGGAGTTAGTGCCGATCCTAACTTAAAATTGTAAATTGAAATATGCTAATATTTTGGAAACTGAATAGTATAAAAGTAGAAGGTCAGCTGGAGAGAAGTCAGTTGGAGGGGAGTTAAGGTTAGTTGGAAGGAAGATTGTTTTGGAGGGAGCTAGCTGTTAGCGGCTTAGGATATAGTTGGATGTAAGTCAAGTAGATAGCAGTGTCAGGGAATCCTCCTGCTAATCGAAAGATTACTCGGCTTTAGAAGCTAATTTAAATAAAGGTAGTTGAGATCCTTTGCGAGTAATTAAGTAAAGTAAAGTAATGGGGTTATTTATTAATATCAAAGTATTTAAGAGGACTGCCCATTTTAAGTCGTAAGTTACTAGATGTTATTATAGTCCAGCGTCCTCCTTCTTATTTAAGCTCAATTAAAGCTTATTTATGTTATATATTTGGACTCTGTCGTTTCATCATAGTTTAAGTATTTCATTTACAGCTACAAGTCAAAGTTAAATGAGCATGGAGAAGTCCCGTTCTCCACAACCTTGAGCTCATTTTTATTATTTTTACGATGATGTATGGATGAGTGTGTGTGTATATGTGTGTGAGTGAACACGACAGCGCCTAAAAGCTTAGCTCGAATGAGCTGAAAGTTGGTACATATGTCATAGGTCACCACAACATGAACCTATTTATTTTGGTGAATCTAGGACTTATAGTTTTCTTTACAGAGACACAAAGATTAATTATTTATCATCATGGCCTATGGCCCCAAATTTTTAAAACGCGATAGCGTCTAAACGCCTTATTCGTTTTAAGATGAAAATTTATACACCTGTTATAAGTCACCGCTGCACAAACTTTATAGATTTTAATGAATCTAGAATTTATAGTTTTTTTTACAGTGACATAAAGAAAAATTCTTTATCATTATATGAGCTGAAACTTTTTAAAGTGCGATAGCGTCTAAACGACTTATTCGATTGAACTGAAAATTTAAACACATTTTATAGGTCACCTTCGCACGAACTGAATAAATTTCATTGAATCTAGCTTCTATAAATTTTTACAGGGACAAAACGAAATATTCTGTATTATTAAACTCTATGGACTAAAATTATTTTAAATGCAATAGCGTAAATTTAAACAATGGAGAAAAATACTCAAACACCCTATTATACTTTTCACTTTTGTTTATTTAACGGCTCCTCTTACTTTAGTTATACAATCGGTAATTACTTAATGTTATGAAAGTCCGGTGAAGTTTTCATTCGGGGAGATCAACCTCAAAAAGCGTAAATATAACAAAAAATCTTTTGCCCCAAAAGTAACACTTTTTCTTCCATATTATAAGGATAAGACAAAGTTTAACACCTTAACGCGCGCTGTCTTCGCTGCGAGGACGCAAAATTTAAGATCCAGCTGAAAAAATTCATCCCGGAAAATTTTTAGCGAAAATTCACGTTTATAACACATCAGAAAAGGCCGGTTTTTTAAACCTTAAAATTTAAAATTTCTTTTAATTTAATTTAGTTCATGAATTTCGGTGGCAGTATAATTTAAATGATTCAAATTGTCTTGCGCCGCAAAGGGTTAAAAGGGTGAATAAAATAAAATGCATTGATAAATATCAAAGATAAACGAACTAAAAATAAAATATAATCGTTTGACGGCCTTTGAAAAAGAAATATATATATATATATATTATTGTACTGTTTTTACAATGCACCAAATTATTGCTTATAGGAACAGATTAAATTATACCTATGCACCAAGAAGTACATCTTTGTAACTACTAATTTTAATTTTTATATTTCGAAAACAAGCTATAAGTCCATATATATAATTTAAAATTATAAGCATTGGGCAATTATACATATCATGGAAAAACAGCAATTCTGTAAACGGATATATCTACCAGTAGTAAACTAATGGCTCTAATCTTTGGAAAAATCACTTAAACCTTAACTGAAATTTTATTTAGACTATCGAAAGCTAAACAGAATAAAATATGTTCTAATGGTACTAATCTTTTGAAAAGTCCTTTAATTCCTAACTGATATCTTCTGAGTCTGTCGAAAGTTAAATAATATAAAAACATGTTTAAAATAAGCATATGAATGAAAGAAATTTTATTATAAATAATAGCTGAAAATTTTTATAAATAGGAAAATTTCTTTTAATGTATCTGTTATAAATATGTGTCTGTAATTATATATAGAAACCTTTCTTTAGTTGTACACCTGTGGTTTCAGGAAAAAATGTCCGACTTAGACAGGCGTCCAACTTATGGTTGTACTTTACACTTTATGATTGAACTGTATCTATATGCATGCCTTTTAACTTTTTAATTACATCTAAGTATAAAACAATTAATTATTTTCAATTTATGCAAAAAAAAAATAATTAATTTGCTAGGTAAAAATCTAAATTTAAATTGGTATGTTTTAGCCATCACAAAATTTTCTTCTGTATCATTCTATATAACAGCAACAACTATGAGTTAATCTGCACAAAATTTAATCAACGCACTTTCTCAAGATAAAAATTTTACAAATGCATTTTGATGCAATTTACACAAATAAATGCTGAGATAGTCGTAAAAAAGAAAAAAAAAATCGAAGAATGTGATTAAAAGCAGCATCACCTGTCGGGTGATATACACCTAAATTAAGCTAACATTCATTTTCATAATGGCCATTTCCACTATGAAGTTTGGTGGATTTATTTGCTACAGAAACTGAGATATAATTTTCTAATGAATGGGGAAAAACTGCAGAATAAGTAGCGCCACCTATCTTTTGATATACACCGAAATTGAATCAGCAAATTTTTTTAACTATAGTCCTTTCACATATTAAGTTTAGTGGAATTATACACTCAGTTTAAAACTCAATAAAAAAAAAGTAAAAGGTGCAAATGAAAACGAACCCTAACAACCAAAATCTTTGGTCCAGTGTCTATTTTAAAGCTGTGAAAATCAAAATATGTCCATAGGCTCTCTGCTAAATATTTTTTGAAATCATGATAAAAGAAAATAAGTGCAATGGGTGCAAATCAATAAAAAGAAGACTCTTTCATTATGCGCTAAATTTCAGTAATTTGTGAATGTTTCACCAAATGAAAATTTTTTATTTCTCTTATAAGATAAAAGATGAATATATTGCCACAAGAAGCACTTCTTTTTAGATATTTACAGCTATTTCTGTGAGAAATATAAGTAAAATTTCTTAAAAAAGAGAGAGAGTGAGAAATTGAAGATTTATTTATTTATTTTTTTCCCTGTCTTACGAGTAGAGGTGTTTAACTTAGAGAAGTATTTGAATGCCCAACTTCCAAGTCCAAGGTGTGTCCAATTTATAGGGGGTGGTCATAACGTTAATCCTATGGATATATTCCATTCCGTGAAAAGTGTCCTACTTAGAGAGGTGTCTAACTTGACAGATTTCACTATATATACATAATATTTATAGATAGATAGATAGATAATCTGTCTGTAATAAGTATTCAACATTAGTTTTTAATATCTTTGTAAAAGTGTCATAATTCAAACGCCAAAAATTTTAAATATATATATATATATATATATATATATATAAGACAAAATATGTGCAAGTTATGGAACGAAAATTTCCTGCTCCAGTTCCAGCTATTTTCTTTTCTTATTACTTTCTCTTACCCATAAGGTAGAGAAAGTATTGTTTTTGGGTCAAATTTTCGAACGTGAGATTTTGTTCTATTTACACGTTTTGAGGTCCCCTGAATACGAAAATCATGTTTTTAGCAAATGGTCTGTGTGTATGTCTGTGTGTGTGTGTCTGTCTGTGTGTCTGTCTGTTATCAGCATATCTCAAAAACAAATTATGGCAGAAAGTTCAAACTTGGTATTCTAAATATGTATCATATAGGGATGCTACAGTAAGCTTTTCGTTAAGATCAAGCTAATGGTTTGTGTGCAAGGACAATCAAGAGAATTCTAATACATTACGTCTATGGGAGAAATTGCAGGAAAATAGAGTTTAACGTCTATAGACTGCACTAAACCAAATGAAACGAATATATATATTTTGTAATAGAGATAGTTAACTGGGAAAAAATTTTTGTGTATGTAGGAGCCTCGACACCCCCCCTGGGGAGGAAGTCCCCCCCTCGAGGGGAGTAAATTTTCATGATGTGTATATTTCAAAAGAGCTCGCCAATACCTTTAAAAAAAAATGGTTGAACCATCGATCTGCGATAATTTAAAACAAAGTTATCGATTTTTTTTATATTTAACAAATAAAAACTTAGAAAAAAAATCGTACTTTTTTTTTTTTTTTTTTTTTTTAATTTTGAGAATAAAATGGACTTTTTTTTTGGATTTTTGGTGTTATACTACTTCTCTAATATGGAAATCGTCTGCATTATCATGAAAGATAATTTTCTTAAATAATAATTTTAATAAATTATTTTTTAAAAATAGACTTATTTTTTAATAACCGAATTAAATTCTATATAAATGTAGGTGCATTAATGAAACGGGGGGTCGAGGGGGGCGGTAGCCCCCCTCACACAGAACTAATTATCATATAAAACTCTTCAGAAGCCTAATATGAATTGTTTAACATAGGTTTACATAACAGTACTCGTTATCTTACCTATTAATCTGCAACCTGTATTTACAGTATTAAATTTCAGGGTAAGAGAAAGTCGTATGAGTGACACACCAGATTATTTTTTCTTAATTTAATCAAAAAAAAAAAAAAAAAGGCAAAGTTATAGAATAGTTGTATACTTTCATTATTGGCATATATAAGCAATTACTATATGAAAGAAATAAAATTCAGTATGTACAAAACGTTCTTATCGCTAAATATCGTATTGCTGTAAGAATCGAATTATTTTTGCTTTAAACTAAACATTTCAAGTACTGCAAAAAGTCTCTCTAGAGTGGCAACAAAAAGAAACTTTTAAAGATTTCTAACTTTAATGCTTCGCTTAGAAAGAGCTAGTTCAGTTCCAATAGTTCTAATTTTTAAAAAAGTCATTTAAACCTTAACTTATATTTTCTTAGTCTATCGAAAGCTAAACAAAATAAGCTTATATGTATATATATATATATATATATATATATATATATGTATATATGTATACATATATACATTAAATATTTTGCATTGCTAGTTTCATGGTAAGTTTAGGTATACTGGATATTGAACTGCATAAATTTTGGCTGTATGTTTACTTACAAAGTTTTCAAATTCGAATGTTAAAGATGAATAGAGTTAAGGCCACTATTGTAACTGATGTTTTAAAACTGATCTCTGCTGTTAAAAAATCATCCGTACGATAGGGACGTACTAATCCTGGATGATAAGTCTAATGCCCCAGCCCTACCCACCCGCTCCTCGATTTCTTTTTCTAGTCAATTTTGTCCTTTTATTACTTCCAGTGTGAGCTCTTTTTTTTTCACACTTGACATTGGGAGTTTTTATGGTTTTCGTCCCATGCTATTTCTATGGGTTTTTAGCTTTTTCCCCCCTCGTTTTCTACTTTGTAAAGTGCGGTGGATTTTCTGCATAAATGGAAAAAAAAATCTAATAAATATTTGGCTAACGTACCCAATCGATTTTGTGATTTTTAGATTCACCTCAAAACGCATGAAAACATTAAAAACCCGACATCGAAAATTTTTATGTAAACTTAAGCTCTCCATAACTAACACCTCTTCAGACCAGAGGTTAATATTAGAACATAATTAAACCTTTGAGGTATTTTAGATACATACTCTGACATCATAGATTACAATAAATAAATAAATCAGAAACTGATATTTTCAGTTGCTAGTAATTAAAATTTCACACGAGTAGATCAAAATGTTCTAAACCCCAAATTAATGCACGAAAATCAGCCCCAACACAATTCCTGCAAATTTTTATGTAAAATGACCTCCTGAATCCGAATATGATGCTCCTTTTGCCCCATCCCAAACCTTTTTTTTCGGAGGGGGAAGAGGGGTTGCTCCCTATTTTTATCACTGTTTGGTAATTTTATGGCTATGGATTTAATTTGTAGGGGTGTACAGGATTATATTAACAGTTAAATATGTTCTGAGGGGCTACAGAGGCGAAAATTTCTACAGCATGAAAATTTGTAGCGAGTGGAAAATTTAGGGGGGGGGGAGTTGCCGCTGAAATTATGATTTACATTTATTATATTTTATTAGTTTATTATTATTATTATTATTAATATTTATTATACATTATATTTTATTTTTTTAAGTGTTCAAATAATTCTTTTCCAGGGTGTCGGCAGTCGAAATTTTTTCCCTGATTCTTCAACCAGTATATTTATATAATAATTTTTTATTTAATTATTCGCACAAACATACGAGAAGAAATTTCTGCAGAAAAATACTGGTGCAAGAATGAGTGGAAAAATATGGACAGTGGGCACCCTGTTTTCCAGCCTCCAAATCAAATTCATGGAAATAAAATTACCGAACAGTGATAAAAATTGGGGGAGGGGTGGTGTCCCGAGAAAACGGTGGGTGATTGGGCAAAATGAGGGCCATTTTACATAAGAAGGGTATTAGCACAAAAAAAAAAAAAAAAAAAAAAAAAAAATGCAGCGCAGTGTGATTACCTAAACTTTCCCCATGTATTTCACAATTTAAAATTTTATCATTTTTTTTTTTTAAATAAAAATTTACAGTGCTTAAAATTTTATTTCTTTACAGTGTATAACCATTTTTAATAATTATTAGAAGTACCTCTTTTTTCTACGATACTGTGATTTTTGTGAAAACAGACATAAAATCTTTTCATTTCATAACTCAATTCTGTTTTGTGCTTCCATAATATTGGTACTTTCTTTAAAAACAACATTATTCAACTTTCTAGAAATCGGTCCTAAAATCCTCCGTACAGTCAAAAGTCAGTGTTATTATTATTATTATTATTACTATTATTATTATCGCCTTACTCAATCGGGTACAGCTGGCATAAAGTGGTTAATATGATGGTGTACTAAAAATGAATATTTGAAGCTATTTAAGAATGCTTGTTTAAATTATTACTTGCATTAGTGATTGCAGTTATAATGATGGTCATAATAACATTTCTTCAATAATTAAAGATGCACGTCTGATTTCATATCTAATCATTATTATCAAAGACATTTGAAAACGTTTATTTTATTCGTTTACAAATCTTCCAAACTGTGGATTTAAAAAAAAAGTCTTGAAGAAAAGCTAATTTTTAAGTTTATAATTTTTTTTAATGTTTTTATCATCATCATCATCATCGTCATCATCATCACGGTATGTTCAGGAGTTTCTACGGCGATCGAAATCACCGCTTATTTCCACCCAGAGTTCCCAACTTTTATAATTTATTCACGAGAATTTTTAGCCCCGCCTTCTTTTCGCACCAGAAATTTTGTGGATTATTTCTCTTTAATATGTTACAACGATTAAATAAGAAGAAAGTCATTTTTCAAAATTTCCGGTGTGAAAAAGAGGCGGGGCTAAAAATGCTCATGAGTAAATTATAAAAGTTGGGAACTCAGCGTCCACCTGAAGATGTTGTTGCATGAAGAGGTGTTACGTGATTAAGGAATTCGATGCTGTTGAACTGGCTGAATTCTGGAAAAACTCGACGTAATATGATTTACAGGAAAAAAGAAAAGAAAAAAAAAACATGCTAGCCTGAGGAGAGGCGGAGAAATGAAGGGGGGTGGAACATATCTAAAAGCTATGAATTGCATAGTGGCAATTCCAGACATCCGCTCTGTCAAAAAAAAAGTATACTTTTTTCCCTTACAATTTTGGATCACACACAGCCTTGCCTCAGAGCTCCCTCGGCTGCCCCTTTATGTTTTTAAAAATGCAGTTCAGTAGTTTGTGTGTTAAAGGGCTCATTTGTAAAAACCGAATATGAAAAATCGTAATGCCAGAAAATCATGCTCATAAAACCTAGAAAAATAACACTTAATTTAATTTACAGTCGTACTGTATACAAATATTTAAAAAATGAATAATCAATTTTATAATTATAATGATTATATTATCATTGGTATCAACAAAAGATCTCACAAAAACATTCTAAGTAGTATTATGCGAGAAGTGTGAAACACACGTTAATATATACTCACAAACAAAATTTCCTTAACATAATTTATTAATTCAACTTATTTAATTTTACATTAAAAACATGCTTTTTTGTGAAAATGTATTTGATGTTGGGATTAAGGTCAATTAACTACACGAGGTCCTAGACCTGGGTGGTGTGGTCTCCGGAGGGGGGGGGATTTTGTGATTAAAAACATATACATATATATATATATATATATATATAATATCTGGTGTATATAAGGGCAAATGTAAACTAAAGTTGTGATGGGCGTTAAAAATTGAAGGAATTTTTACCATTTAATAATATATCTTTGTATGAAAGTTCTTCAAATTATTTTGTTGTTGCAACCACACCTAAAAGTATTAAACAAAAGATATAAATTGTTATGTTACATTCACCTTTCCAATTTCTTTTATTTCATTTTCCTTTTATCTTATAATCTTCAAGAAAAATATAGAAGAAATAATCTTGTTAGAAAGATATTATTGGTTGAACTAGAAGCAATAAAACTTTCAATAAATACTATATACATATATATATATATATATATGTATATATATAGCGCAACTCTGTACATCTTTATTAGATTGTGACATGTAAAAATAAATAAAATTTTAAAAGATTTAATATCGACGTAGGATTTGGGCACGCCATTTATCATTGTGTGTAATCGATATAAAAGACTCATTTACTCCTTGACTAGAATATTTGCGTGATAGATTCTTTATGGAATAAATAATTTAAAAATATATGAATTACAACCCAGAAAAAATAATTGCTGTTTTCATGCAACACTCGTTTTATTTCTCCTTGATTAATGAAGAGCCATACTTAATTATTTCGATCCAAAACAATAGCATCATGTATTTACAATCTTTAATATTCGCAAACAAAATTCAGCTTTTTTTTTTTTTTTTTTTTTTAATCATCTAAAGCTAGTTTTCAGATGCATTTTACAGTAAAGTCAAGGGCGGAGATGTTTTTATTTTTTTACGTGCGTTTTATTATTTTGTTACCACTAATTTCAGATGATGTTTGTTTTTTAGATATTATTATAGCATTAAAACCTTTAAAAAAAAATGAAAATTAATAGTAAAAATATAATAAAACGTTGGCAAAAATAAAGGAACACTGCTATCCCTGAATAAAACATCTTTATTATAAATCAAAACTCCAAAAATCAAATCGTTTATTAAGTGCCAGGTAAAAGTCAGATCTCAATGTTTTTAAATTTCCAAGCCAAAATTTTCTGTATAATTAATATGTGACGTTAATTTCCGTTATGGTAGCAGAATATGATAACATTGGCTTAAAAAGAGTAATTTTTTTTTTTCTGTATTTCATCACAAAAAAGCAAAATACTGTATAACAAAATGAAAGAATAATAATATGTTTACAATAAGCGTGGTCTATAACTTGACCTAATACTATATAAAATACCACTGAGTCTTCAAAAAGTTAAACCAGGGATTTGCTGAAGAGTAAATTGTTCTTATGATGTATCATCAGATTAAAATTATTTGACCTTAACTTCAAATTTACTTATGTTAGGAAGATAACACATTTTAAATTTATATTTAGAATAAATGTAAAATATTAATATTTTTGCGTAGCGTAAAAGACGAAAAAAAAAAAAACTATGGTTATTATTATTATTATTATTATTATTATTATTATTATTAAATAGTGCATAATCTTAAAATTCCTTCTTAGTTTTTTCCCCATAAACATAACCATCAAATTTAGTATAAAGAAAAATAAATAAATTATTCTGGCATAAAACTTTTTTTTTTTTTTTTTTTTTTCACTTGATGTATTTTTCTTTTATCCCTACTTTCTTATCTTATTATTTGATATTTCGCAGAGCAAATCTTGTTAGAAAAGCATTATTTAATAATTTGGAAGCGACGAAGGATTTCAGATCGAATACCTTTTTTAGGAAATATTTTTACATGGAAGATTTAAATTTTGCTTAGAATTTGAAAAATTGTGTTTCGTAAAATCATTATTATTATTGTTATTAAAAAAAAAAAAAAAAAAAGAAAGAAAGAAAGAAAGAAAGAAAGAAAAGAAAAGGACAGAAAAAAATAACACTTTTAAAACAACAGAAAAATTAATATAAACTAATAAGTAACTAGGATTTAGGAATTTATTCCCAGAAATAAATTCGTTTTGATATAATACAAAATATAAATAAATAAATAAACTTAATAGAAAATAAATAAACTAGACATTTACTGACATAAACCGAGATTTTGCAGCTTCTGTAATCATTTTTGAAAGTTAGGAGATGATAATAAGGGGTAACTAGAATTCAAATTTCTTTTAATCGTCGTCAATACCCCCCCAAATTATTGAATTTTAAAAGAAAACATACATTTATATTTATTATAAAGACATTTTCGGGTAAAGAATTAAATAAAGAACTAAATATGTAATGAGAGTTTCTATGTATTTCTATAAATTTATAAAGGATAAACTAATATAAAATACAAAAAACTTGGATTATTTATCAAAGAAAAAAATTTCATTTAAAATAATTATAAGATAAAAAACTTTTTATAAACTATGTTTTTAAATTTTCTGTTGAATCATAGCTATAGAACTAACTACATTAGCACTTTATCAATGCGTATTGTTACGAAATTGTAAATAATTGTATTTATTTTTGTATAAATTCTTTCAAAGCGGCTTAGTAAGTTGATCAAATGTCAATTTTCTGCATTTCCAGCTCTTTTTCGCGTTAAAATAGCTTCATTTTCCCTTTAAAGCGCATTAAAAAGCTCCAATAGGCAGGTAATGGATTTGGCGCCAAATTTGACAACTTTTTGCCCTTGGCGACTTTTTTGGCGACTTTTGGCGAGAAAATTCTTATTATCGATATTCCAAAGATGGACGTTCTAATGTGATTGGTTAAAGAGTTACCGGAAATTTGAATTAAAAAAAAAAAAAGTTTGTTTTAAAAATAAAATATTAATCCTTTCCGAACAAAATAGCACCGAGAAATTTTGTTTTTAAACCTGGTAGACGAAAAATACTGGGCGCAAATTCAAATCGTACTCGTAGGCCAGTCGTTTGGTGATTTCTATGGTCTTCTCTGAAACTTGCTTGAATACAAGCTAGAACCTCTTAGAATAACGCCCCATGGCTGGCATCCTTCCCAGGTTCAAGAATAGACAACCGGCCTTAAAGTGTACAACACAATACAACATTCAACAAAAAAAAAGTTCTGAATGTCACTTAAGAAATGCGAGCGTGCATATACATAATAAAAAAATTTAAATATTTTACTCGTTTCATTAAAATAATTTTAAAACATTAGTCGCCAACCGGTTGTCTATGAACCACTAGCAGTTCGCGACAAAATTTTGGTAGTTCGCAGAAAAATGTGTTCATTATTTGCTTTTTTAAACGGTTTATTAGATTTTTTTCTGATGTTAATTGTAACTTCATGGTTTTCTGAATCATTCATTCTCTTAGCACTGGCCTTCAGAATTTTTCGGATGAAAGTGAGAATAAATAGGATAATCTTTTGTTGCAAAAAATAAAATTGTAAGTGTCAAGAAGAGCTTGTAGCGACGCCACCAACGCCATTTCTCCGATAGAGTATCAAAGCTTACCGATGACAAATGGTTAACTTTTTGGCCAGAGGTATATCTTTGGACTCCTATCCCTCAGATCTCAGGTTCGAATACAATCCATTGCACGTACTTCTGCATTGGTGACCGAAGACGCTCAAACGGAACACGTAGCGACTTATCAATTTCATTGTACAGTAGAAGATGGTAGTACCACACCTTCCCAGCAAACATGACTGTGAAACAGCCTGCCACGATCCATGCCGTGCAACTTTTAAGACTGACAACTAACAGCACGATCTGGTTACTGCTACCGTCTACAGGAGTAATATCGCTCGTACGAAAGTGCACTCTCTAGGAGGTGGAGTACAGTAGCAACGCCATCAACGCCATTTCTCTGATGGAGTATTAAAGCTTACCGGTAAACAACGGGTTAACCTTTTGTCCAGAGATACAGTCGGTAACAAAAGTGTCCGAACACAAGCAAAAATTCCTATGTAAAAAATGTAGAGTTAAGACTGTTTTGTTAAATAAATCCTTGTCGAATCATGTTCTTAGAGCCTAAGAACATGATTCGACAAGGATTTATTTAACAAAACAGTATTAACTCTACTTTTTTTTACATAGGAATTTTTGCTAGTGTTTGTACACTTTTGTTAACGACTGTATGTCTTTGAAATCCCATCCCTGAGATCTCAGGTTCGAATACAACCTACCGCAAGCACTTCTGCAAGTTATCACTTGGAATTTCTTATCTACGTTTGATTCATATCTAAGAATTGTTCTAAATTGTTTTACTTTCCATGGTTTCTTCGAAACTCGCATGAAAACAACATAAGACCTCTTGAAAGATTTTCACATAAGGTAATCCGCCCCTTGTGCTCACAATTGACCTTAACAGACCTTGTTGGTGTCACTCTGAACTTTCTCCCACAATTTCATTTTACAGTTGTGGCCCTCATTCATTTTACCTTGGCAGTATCCTTTCTTATTTTTTTTTCCTTTAAAATTAATTTTGGACCATATAATCTTAATACCACTGTTGTCTATAAAAGCGAATTAAAAATAAATTATATTGACAATCATTATATATTTTTTTTTAATTCATGACTAATAGCTAAAATCTTATTTCAAGTATAACTAACACATTCAGCTAAGTCCTGTTCGTGTACGGAGTCATACAAAGTAGTGCGTCATACGCAGTGGATAAAATTCCTCTATAAACAGCATGCCTCAGCTGAAACGGAAATGCAAATCGCCCCAAATTAAATATATGGATAATTTAATAGTTTCATTCAAGGAATTAAAAAAATATATTTCCTTCAGGTGGTGTTTGACATAAAAAGATAATAAAAAAAAAGAAAAGGAACAACCTTGCATGCAATCAAAACTTATGTATAAGAGTTTAAATTGTTCGCATATTCCGTATTGTCCATACAGTCCTTTATTTTATTGCATTTACTGTTTATTTTCTGCGTTACTATTTTCCCTTTTCCTTTGCAAAACGTCATCTTATAAAAATTTTTGAAATTTTTCATTCCTTATGCGCATCTCAGGAATCGTCTCTATACCAAATTTGATTACAAACCGCTTACTAGTTTTAACTACAAGATATTGTCTATACTGGATTTATACCTACTATTTGCAAATTTATAACTTTTTACTACAGTTGCTTCTGTTTCTTACTGCCTTCCCTAATTTCGCTTCATTTAATGAACTTCTTTATTTTATTACTATATTTTCTTCTGTTTCTTACAGGTTTGTCTAATTTTGCTTCATATAATGAAGTTCTTTATTTTATTTTGAACTTTTAAACACGTTTGCTTCTATTGAGACAGACAATATGCACTAAAAATATACAATTTAAAACAATAAAAACACAAAACACAAATTTAAACGTTTCGAGCCTTTTACAGGCTCCACATCAGTAATAAACATCAAATGTAAATGCAGAGGAGAACATTAAGTGAGTACAACGTATTCATCGGGAACTGCGCCTCATTAAGGGGTGAAAAATGTTGATTTGTGTACCAGCCCTCCAGGAAAATTCTAGAATCATAATTTAAACAGTTCGATATGATTATTTTAGTACTGTTAAAATCAGGTAAATGGTCAGTTTCTATGGTTAAACAGTTAGATATGATTATTTTAGTACTGTTAAAATCAGGTAAATGGTCAGTTTCTATGGAATTCGCAGAATTCGCTGTGGAATTCAGTTCCCGATGAATACGTTATACTCACTTAATGGAAGTCTGTTGTTCTTCTCTGCATTTACATTTGATGTTTTTTACTGATGAGGAGCCTGTAAAAGGTTCGAAACGTTTAAATTTGTGTTTTGTGTTTTTATTGTTTTAAATTGTATATTTTTAGTGTATATTGTCTGTCTCAGTTTTTAATGTGATTAAAATTTAATTTAACTACGAGACGTAATGATTTTTAAATATTTGAAATATTTGCTTCTATTTCTTACTGGATTGCATAACTTTGCTTCATTTAATGTGTGTGTATATATATATATATATATATATATATATATATATATATATAATTGCATCTATGTCTTACTGACTTGCCTAATTTTGCTTTATTTAACAAACTTTTTTAAAAAATTTATTTTGAACTTTTTATTATATTTGCCTCTGTTTCTTAATAACTTGCCTAATTTTGCTTCGTTTAATGAACTTCTTTATTTTTTTGTTTTCTAAAAACTCCATTTCATTTTAATTTCTTTATTTTTTTTAAAATAAATAATTATAAAATTCCAAAATATATCAGACAGATTTTGTCCAGAAGATTTAATATCATTTATTTAAAATAAGAATTTTCAGTAAGCTTTATTTAAAGAGAAGTGAAGATCAGAACAGTATAGAAACTGATAACAATATTCTCGTGTGATAATATTTCAAAAGTCATAGGTTTCTTAATCTGTATCATTTTAAACATCAATGTGCTATGTCTTAGGCATAGTTTGATATGAAGACTCATGTATGAGATACTAAATCTGCTTTCAGTCTGTGTCCGCCTAACGCTCGATTTTTACACGTCTATTTCCAAACTTATTTTTACTTGCCAGTTTAAATTACTAAACATTATTACTTACAAACTTTGAATAAACACCATAAAATGCAATAAACTCGCAAAAATTGTTTCGGGTCGAAAAAACACACGACCCTTCTGTTGGTGAGAAATAAACTCAAAATGACATTCTTTCAATAATTACAAAAACTTTCATTTTCATATTATTCTAAAAACATTTCATTTGACTCTTTTATTTCTTCATGCATATATACATCTACATTGTGACGACGCTATGACGCATTTGTTTTTCTGATTGGCCGTCTGTGTTTCTATGTACATGTAATAATGTTTTTTTCGTTTTTTTTTTCTCCTTCTTCGATGTTCAGTTTTTCAAAATAAAAGATGTGATTAAAAGGATAATACGTGGGTTCATTTTTATTCCCACAAAAAGAATGCAACATAAAATAATATATAATTTCCTAATACACAAACCAAGCTAAATGAGGCTGGTTTAATTAAATTGAAACATCATTATTTATATATTTGAAATTATCTTTTGAATAGCTTAGCAGAAAAGATGTTTATAAAAGAAAATAGAAATTGGTTCTTCTTTTCATACATGGAATAAATTCATCTGGTTCTGCAAGCCTCATAGGATACTCATATACAGGGTAAGTGCATTTTACTTACCATATAAATCTTGAATTTAAATATTTGATAAAAGTTTCTTCTGTGAATTCTAAAAGATTATGAGACTGACGCGCTAAATCGAAACTTTGAATTTATTCTTGACAGTTTTTTTTTCTTTGCATATTTGAAGAAACATTTGCTTCATTTAAAATAATATTATTTTGCTAATAATAATGATAAAAAAATGTAAGCGAAAATAAATAAATATGTTTTCTTTTTGTTTCTTGAAAACGAAAGTATAGAAATAAAAGAATGATTAAAATAAACATATGAATGATTAAATATAAAATTGTAGTTATTATAAACTAGAAAGAAAACAAAATTGAAATATTAAAATGAGTATCCTCAAGGACACTATAATTGAAAAACTTAACGCACAAAATTATGATGTGTGGAAATTTAAATTAGAAATGTTTCTCCAAAAGGAAGATTTATATTCCGTGGTTCTTAACGATGCTCCGAATCCCATTACGGACACATGGAATAACAAAAATAGGAAAGCACGAGCCATTATAAACCTCTTAATAGAGGATAATCAAATAATCCATGTCAAAAATCTTGAGACCGCTAAAGAATGCTGGAACGCCTTAAAAGCTGTACATGAGCGTTCAACCCTCAGCAGTAAACTATTTTTGCTTAGAAAGCTTTACTCTACGAAATTAACTGAAGGTGGCGATATGATAGACCACTTAACTAACATCTATCAATTGCGAGATAAGTTAGTATCGCTCGGAGAAGAAATAAATGACAGGCACCTTTCAGCCCTGATGCTCTGTTCCTTACCTCCAAGTTATGATGTATTAATTACCGCTTTAGAATCGCGTGATGAAAAGGATCTTGTACCAGAGTTTATACGCTCGAAATTGATTGATGAATTTTCTAAAAGAAAAGAAAACAAATCTGAAAATAATTCAGTGTTAAAGGTTAAATTTAAACCGAAACCAGAAAATTCAAAGTTCTGCCGTTATTGTAAAAAAAAAAAATCGCATACTATTGAAGAATGCTGGCATCTTAAAAATAAAAATAAAGAAAAGACTCTGAAACAAACAAAAGCCAGCAATGCCAGATCAACTTTCAAATCTGGTATGTACTCTCAAGACAGACATAACGCGGATAGGGCTCTTATTACTGAGAGTGAAAATAAAAAACCTAACGATAAAATATTCACTCTATTTATCGGTGAGAAATCTAACAATTGGTATGTAGACTCAGGTTGTTCAACGCATGTATGCAATGATAGGAATAAATTTCATGAATTTAATCATAATAATTCACGCGTAACAATCGCGAATGGACAGGAGATAGAATCCCTGGGTCATGGGTCTGTGAAATTAAACACCATAAATTCCAATAACACACATAATACTATAATATTGAAAAATGTTTTATATGTACCAGAGATAGAGACAAACCTCATATCTGTAAAAGAAGCTACTCAAAATGGTTGTGTAGCAATATTTGAAAACAAATCATGCAAAATAATGCATGAAGGAGAAACATGCATTGAAGGTTACATTAACAACAATTTATACGAATGCAAAGTTAACTATGATACAACACACACTATAAACATGGTAAAAATATGTGAAAATACAAATTGCATTGATAAATGGCACATTAAATTAGGCCATAGAAACATTAGTCATATAAAACAATTGGTAAACAACAACATGGCAGTTGGGATAAAACTAGACAACTGCAAACATGATAATGCATGTGAAACTTGCATATTAACTAAATTAACGGACAATCCTTATCCCAAAAAGGCTCAGTTTAGGGCAACTAAAGCACTAGAGTTGGTACACACTGACTTGTGTGGACCAATGACAACCCCCACGGTCGGTGGAAAATACTATTTTTTAACTTTTATAGACGATTTTAGTCGATTTACAGTAATATACCTACTGAGAAAAAATGATGAAGTTTTTGCAAAATTGAGGGAATATATCGCAATGACATCAAATAAATTCGGACGAACTTTGCATGCAATCCGCTCCGACAACGGAGGAGAGTATACCGGGACAGAATTAAATGAATACTTAACAAAATTAGGTATAGACCACCAATTCACTGTTCCCTATTCAGCTTCTCAAAATGGAACTGCTGAACGTAAAAATCGTACCTTAGTTGAAATGGCACGTTGTTTATTAAAAGATGGCAATTTACCACATTCTTTCTGGGGGGAGGCAATAAATACCGCAGTTTACTTGCAAAATAGACTCCCAACATCTTCGTGTGAATTGACACCTTATGAATTATGGACAGGTCGAAAACCTGACTTATCAATGTTAAAACCATTTGGTTGTCGTGCCTATGCATACGTACAAAAGGTACACAGAGGAAAATTAGATAATACGGCACAGGAAGGTATATTCGTAGGGTACGACAATAGAAGTAAAGGATATAGGATCTGTACAAATGGCAAAAACATAATTATTAGTCGAACCGTAAAATTTGTAGAAAATGAAAAACAAGCGATACTTAAATATGACACATCACAAAACAATGATGAGAAAAGTGATAATAAAAATCCATCACCAAATTTGCAAATAATAGACTCAGAGATAGATGAAACTAATGATAGTGTTGTGTCAGATAATTCTCAAAATACTCCACGTAGATCACAAAGATCTAATAAAGGGGTACCACCAGATAGATTCGCATTCACATTACACAATGAAAGAATAAGTGAACCAAAATGCTGGGATGATATAATAAGTATGGAAAACCCTGTAGAAAAGGAAAATTGGATCAATGCTACATTAGATGAAATAAATTCACTCAAGCAGAATGACACCTGGGATTTAGTTGAGGTTTCACCAGGGATGAAAATAGTAGGGTGCAAATGGGCATTCAAAGCAAAATATAACAGTCAGGGCCGTGTTGAAAAATACAAAGCTAGGCTGGTTGCGAAGGGCTTTTCACAGAAATATGGAATAGACTACGATGAGACTTTCGCCCCAGTGGCGTCTCACACAACCTTGAGAAGTTTTTTGGCAATGAGTCTTTATAAGAATTTAAGTCTTAGACATATTGATATCAAGACTGCATTTTTACACGGTAAATTGAGTGAAGATGTTTATATGCATCAGCCAGAAGGATACGTGGTATCCGGGGAAGAACATAAGGTGTGTAAATTAAAAAAGGCAATATACGGGCTAAAGCAGGCCGCGAGAGCATGGAATTTAAAATTGAATGAGTCATTACTTAACTTAGGCTTTATTCAAAGTCAATTCGACAAGTGTCTTTATAAACGTAAACAAAACGATGTAACTACTTATGTACTTGTGTATGTCGATGATTTGTTAATAGCGGGGAATGATCAACAAATAAATGAAATTGTAAACAAACTAAAACAAGAATACCCGTTAACAGACTTGGGAGAAGCAAAACAATATCTTGGGATAAATATTAATCGTCCTAATGAAAATACAATGATCAAACACACAAAATACAAGAACTTATAGTCAAATACGGTTTAGAAAATTCAAAACCTACAGACACTCCTATGGACACAGGTTACATAAAATTAAATGACGAGGAAAACCTTTTACCAGAAAATACACAATATAGACAGGCTGTAGGCGCATTGTTATATATTTCAACCGTGTCACGTCCGGATATTAGCGCCGCGGTAAATATTTTGAGTAGAAGAAATGAGCGCCCAAGAGCAAAAGATTGGGAAGCGGTAAAAAGATTAATGAGATATTTAAAAAGTACAATTAATCTTAAATTGACATATAATAATATTGAAGAGCCTGTCTTGAGGGTATATGCAGATTCCGACTGGGCAAACGATCCCAGTGATCGTAAGTCTACAACAGGAAATTTGTTCTGCATAGGAGCAAATACTGTATACTGGACAAGCAAAAAACAAAAATCTGTATCAATGTCATCAGCAGAAGCGGAATATATTTCTGCAGCAAGTGCCGCGCAAGAAGTAAAATGGCTTATAAACCTTTTTGAAGAAATTGATATGCAACAAAATTGTCCTATTACACTCTATGAAGACAACCTTTCTTGCATTAAATTAGCGGAAAACGACAAGTTTCGACAGAAAACTAAGCATATCGAACTAAGGTATCATCTGATTCGAGACCTTGTTGAGCAGGGCACAATAAAGATTGAGTATGTAAGCACGGAAAATATGATCGCCGATGTGCTCACGAAGCCTCTGCCGAGACATTCTTTTCGAAAACTGCGAATTTCCTTGTTGAACTGTGATTAAATGTCATCGAGTTTACGCAGGGGTGTTGGTGAGAAATAAACTCAAAATGACATTCTTTCAATAATTACAAAAACTTTCATTTTCATATTATTCTAAAAACATTTCATTTGACTCTTTTATTTCTTCATGCATATATACATCTACATTGTGACGACGCTATGACGCATTTGTTTTTCTGATTGGCCGTCTGTGTTTCTATGTACATGTAATAATGTTTTTTTCGTTTTTTTTTTCTCCTTCTTCGATGTTCAGTTTTTCAAAATAAAAGATGTGATTAAAAGGATAATACGTGGGTTCATTTTTATTCCCACAAAAAGAATGCAACATAAAATAATATATAATTTCCTAATACACAAACCAAGCTAAATGAGGCTGGTTTAATTAAATTGAAACATCATTATTTATATATTTGAAATTATCTTTTGAATAGCTTAGCAGAAAAGATGTTTATAAAAGAAAATAGAAATTGGTTCTTCTTTTCATACATGGAATAAATTCATCTGGTTCTGCAAGCCTCATAGGATACTCATATACAGGGTAAGTGCATTTTACTTACCATATAAATCTTGAATTTAAATATTTGATAAAAGTTTCTTCTGTGAATTCTAAAACCTTCATCAGGCGAACAAAGTAAGCACGAGTGCTGCAGTCAAAGCGTCAGTGCGTTGCCGCTTTGACTGCAGCACTCGTGCTTACTTTGTTCGCCTGATGAAGGGTCGTGTGTTTTTTCGACCCGAAACAATTGTTGCGAGTTTATTGCATTTTATGGTGTTTATTCAAAGTTTGTAAGTAATAATTTTTACAACGCCAGTTTTGTGATGCTTCTTTATTAAATACTAAACATTAGTTTACATGATATTTAAACAAACAGCTTCATCTTTTACATCATGATATTTATGTGTTTTGAAGCACAAAAAATTAAAAATCACATCGCAATCCTTTGATTCAAATTTTATAACATTATTTATGTTATTAATTTATTGTGACTTTCTTTAATTTTGCATATTTGATTTATTATTAATTTTATTCTCTGGTGTACCAAAATTTATTAATAGAACTAATGAATACATCTTCCAAAAACATGCAAACCATAGACAAAAAATAAAATAAAATAAATATTTGAATACATAGTTGCGATTATGATATAAATTTTCATGTTAAATTATCCTTTTTAATTATTTTTTCCGGTTAAAATATACGCATGAAAACCAAGAGTAAAATTTCGCTCTGTTTATTCCAGTATATTGTTTTAATTATATCATTTTCAGTCAGTTTTGGAAACCTTTGGCTTCTATTATTAACGCTTAAATGCATGAAATTCAGTTTCAATAAATAACATTTGAAATCAACCGGGAAATGGGAGTAGTTAATGGGAAAAAAAAAAAAAAAAAAAAAAAGCTGCTTTTTTCTTTTATAAATTTATCAGTATATGCAAAAATATAAATATTATTCGTTACTTTTATCTTGTTTCTATCCGAAAACAAATTTTCCTCTGTGTTTTTATTACTTTTCATATAAATAATCCTAATTCGTAAAACCCGTGACGAAATGAAATTGTACTCAGATACCGCGCCAACAATGAAAATTGTCACAGATAAATGAATAAATTGTCAAAGATTCTTGTAGCGTTCGGAAACGATAACATAGTTTTGGTAAAATAAGAAAATAAAAACTATGCAAAGGTTGCTACAATGAGAAAAAATTATGTGACTGACATCTAGAATCTAAATTGTATCTCTAGAAAAAATAGTTCCATTTCATCCATTTAAATTCTAGTCCCCTTGGAAAGCGAGTTCTAGAAGCCCCTATTAGAATTCTGGAGCGTTTGCCTATATTATCGAGGGGAAATTTATTTAAAAACCTCTGCAAATAAATGAGACTACAAGAGGCGGGTTTTAGCAACTATAATCTTGGTTTATTACACAATTCCAGAAAATCAAGCGAGAATTTCTCACAATACAAAAGATTCAGAATATTGTTTCACCATCTAGAAATGTGTAAACTAGAAATTCTCGATGCGCATAGCTCGGAAATCTATATTTCTAGTTAAGGGATTTAGAAATGGCCACTTATTCATTCTAGGGGAAGGAAGTATATTTTATTTGTCAATGTTCATAAAGAGATATGAGGCTTTAAACATACGATGCAGATCCATGGTTGTCAACATTTTAATTTATTTCGGAGAATTTTTAGCCCCGCCTTTAATCCGCACCACTTTATTTATTGAATATTTTTCTCCAATATGTAACTACGATAGAATAAGAAAAAAATTACTCTTAAGAAAAAAGTGGTATTAAATAAAGGCGGAGCTAAAAATGCTCCGGAATAAAATTAAAATGTTGGCATCTTTGCAGATCTACATCGCTATGCATTTAAGGGTTAAGAAGATATATTATCTTTACTTACATTTATTATTTTTATTAAAGATAATAACTGCTAACTCAAATGTATGATTATTTTCAATAACGTTCAAGTTTAGTCGAAATTAATAATCCATTTATTGATTAAATTCTTATTTTTAATAAATTCTAATTAGAAATTAAAATTTGCTTGAAAATCATTAAATTTTGCTTCTTTTCCAATAAATCAAAGAAATGATGTCTTCAAAGTTACATGTTTGTTAAACACTTCATCCTATTACTGAACGGAAATTTAAACATTTTGGCAGATTATGAAAAGAAATAAAATCCTTGCTTCATGAAATCAATCAATAATAAGAAAAATCATCTTCTTTCACCGTGTAGAAGAATCAATACGAGAGAAAAAAAAAATTAAGGCGTCATTTTTCTCTCCTTAAATACGTTAGGTTGTAAAAAATGATTATCAAAAACGAACAGTTGAAAATAAATCACAAATCAGTTTACCTTTTGGATTTCATGAAAGGTTGTTGTTAATTTTCACAGATTGTTTTTTAAACCTCAAACTTTCCGATATGCTCTATTTCTCCAGTTTTATACTCGCATACCTGCCAATATTTTAATTTATTCCGGAGAATTTTTAGCCCCGCCTTTATTTCGTACCACTTATTTTTTAAAAGAAATTGTTTCTCATTTTATCGGTGTTACATATATATATATACACACACACACACACATATATATATATATATATATTGAAAACCTTTTCAAACATTGAATAGATGAAAACAAGAAACATTGAAAAAGATAAAACAGAAAAATTCAAAAAGAGATATAAAGTGGTGTGAAATATAGGCGGGGCTAAAAGTATTCCGGAATAAATTAAAATATTGGCATCTATGTACTAGCACACTGAGAAAAAAAATCTCTAACTGACATCTAGAATCTAGATTGTGGCTCTAGTAAAAATAGTTCCATGTCATCCTTACAAATTCTAGTCCCCTTTGAAAGCGAGTTCTAGAAACCCCTATTAGAATTCTAGAGCGTTTGTCTATATTATAGAAGTCAAACTTATTTAAAAATCTCAGGAAATAAATGTGAATACAAAAGGCATGTTTTAGAAACTATAATCTTCGTTTATGACCCAATTCTAGAAAATCAAGCGATAATTTCTCGCAACACAAAGGATTCTGAATATTCAAAATATTCAGAATATTGTTTCACCATCTAGAAATGTATATAGACTAGAAATTCTCGATCATTTCGTCCATTTAGCTTATTGGCGTGTCTTATATGCATAGATAGGAAATCTATATTTCTAGTTTAAGAATTTAGAAAATGACCACTTATTCGTACTAGATGAAAGCGGTATATATTTTTTTTCTCAGTGCATTTGAAGACACATTTTGAAATTTAAAATATTAAAATACATATTAATAAACATGCAAACATGAATATGAAAAATGCAATGACATATTGTGAAGTGAAAGTTTTAAAATAATTTAATTTAAATTAAATTAAAATTTTTAATTAAAATTTTGTCCTATAATGAGTTTAGTTTCAGGTTAGAAACCAATTACCTTCTCTTACCGATATACATGGTAGAGTAAGTATTGTTTCTGGGTCAAATTTTCGAAATTGAGTTTGTGTTATATTTCGTTTTCAGGTCTCCTGAATCCGAAAAACATGTTTTTAGCTGTTGAAGTCTGTGTGTGTGTGTGTCTGTTATCAGTATATCTCAAGAACAAATAACTGCAGGAAGTTCAAAGTCGGTACCCTAAATCTCAATAATATAGGGATTCCACACTAAACTTGTCATTAAGATCAAACAAATGGTTCTCTTAAGAGAATTCAAATACATGACGAATATGGGAAAATTGCAGGTATGTAGAATTTAAACCCTTAACGCGCGCTGTCCTCGCTGCGAGGACGAAAAATTTAAGATCCAGCTGCAAAAATTCATCCCGGAAATTTTTTTGCAAAAATTCACGTTTATAACATATCAGAAAAGGCCAGGTTTGCAAACCTTAAAATTTAAAACTTCTTTTAGTTTAATTTAGTTCATAAATTCCGGTGGCAGTATAATTTAAATGTTTCAAATTGTCTTGCGCCGCAAAGGGTTAAAATCTATAGGCTACACTGAATCAAATGAAACGAATATATATATTTTTATATGCGTAAAAGCAGGTTTCATGTGGAATATGGAAGGAGAATCAATCACCGTTCATTTATTTCTACACACACACACATAAAAAAAAAAAAAAAAAAAAAAAAAAAAAACTGGAATATAATGGGAAAATACTTGAAAATTGATGGAAGTGTATTTCAGGCTGTGTTGTGTGCTATTAGTATTATATTTATGTGCACCATGTAGTGTGTACATAATTTTTAAAAGCCTATGCAAGGCTGCCAATAATTAAGCAAAAACATTCTTTTTTTATTGAATGTAATAAGTCAAGTGCTTTACTTTATTATTTTACCAGTCTATGAAAACTGCTCAGGTGTATAAATTAATACCTCATACACATACGGTAAATGAAGGATTCTTTTAAGTTAAATATTCATCACTTGTTTTTTTTTTTTATTATTTACACGTTTTGGGGTTTCCTGAATACCGAAGTCAAGTTTTTAGTGTTTCATCTTTGTCTCTGTCTCTTATCTTAATAACTTATAATCAAGTAACTTCAGACAATTGAAATGTTGTATTCTGAAGTTGTGAAAAGTTTGTCACTTGAAATGTTTAGCCAACATTGATAAGTTTCGAGGAATGGTGCGTGTGAAAGTTATCTGAATAATTTTAAATAGTCTGAATAATTTCTAAAAATTTTAATTTTAACCTTTAAATCTAATAACAAATTTTAATTCTATATAAATTTAGGTACAATATTGAAATGGGATATTGAAGGTAGCGGTAGCCCTCCTCACACAGAATTATTTGCCAAATAAAGTTGTTCCGAAGCCCAATTTGAATGGTTGTTAATGTAGGTTTGTATAGTAGCATTCGTTGTTCTTACCCTTTAATCTGTATTTATAGTATTAAATTTCAGGGTAAAAGAAAGTCGTGTGAGTGACACACCAGATTATTTACTTTCTCTTACCCATATATATGGCAAGGAAAATACTCTTTATCGATCAAATTTTCGTAATTGAGTTTTTGTTATGTTTACACGTTTTGAGGTTCTCTCGGTGTCTGTATGTGTGTATGTATCTCAAGACCATATAGTAACAGAAAGTCCAAACTCAGTATTCTAAATGTGTATTATATAAGAATGCAGTACTAAACTATTCGTTGAGATAAAAAAAAAAAAAGATTCATGTACAATGGCATCCAAAAGAATTCGAATACTTTATGTCTATGAGGAAAATTCTGATAAATAAGGTTTATATCTATAGGCTGCCTTAAATAAAATTAATTGATTGATCGATTGCACCCACTGGCCACTGCCAAACAGTGTGGTTTATGGTAGTAATGTGGCCATGGTGGAAACATCTAAGGCACCCGAGGGATCTCCTAACCAGCTACTCCTTCGTGGGGACAGGCTGAGAAGGCCTCAGGGAGGATCGAGGTCTGTTGAACTTTAAATTATTTAGAAGTATAAAGATCTCTTTAAACCCATTTTAGACCTTTTCAATGAAAATATTTTTTATATGTATGGAGGATTAAAAGTGTGATTTTATGTCTCCGGTCATTTCTTAGGAATGTGTACATGACCGTCTACAATGGCTCATTGCGTAGCACTAGTGCGACGTAAAACTTATCATCCCCCGCATTCCCCCCACCAAGTAGCAAATAAAATAGCAGATTTAAAAATTGACAATATTATAATTTTGCATACTTTTTAAGGGGTTGAGATTCAAGTTTAGTGGGTTTAATATTACCCTAGAGCTACGCAATTAACGACTGGCGACGGTCTGGGATTAGACCCTAGTGGTTGCAGAATTAAGAATATTTGTAATTTATTTATTCTGCAGAATGCTTAGCCCAGACTTTAATTCCAACTGCTTTATTTGTAAAAAATGAAGTAAAATTCTGAAGTATAATTACGATCAGCGTTGCGAACCGTATGAAAATACTTGCCAACATTCATAATTTTTAAATTAGATTTCACACCAGTATTTTTACTGACAGAAATATTTCATATTAATTTTTCACTATTAATAAAGTGAAATTTACTATAGAAAATCTCTAGTATGATGTTTCCCGCGTAAGCGAAAGACTTGACAATTATGTGTAGGATAATTATCGAGCGCTTGGCAACGTTGACTACGATACTCACACGATAAAATAATTTTTAGAATTACGATAAAAAAAAATAGTATGAAAAAAGGCGGGACTAACAATACGCCGGAATTAAATTATAAAAGTTGGCAACTCTATGGTTGTCTGGAGACATGCCAAATCACAATCTCGTTCTCCTTTTTGGTAACACCCAGAGGCATTAATTCTACGGAACATATATTTTATAGGAATAACATTCAAGAGTGCTTGACAATATTCCAACAGCTTATGACGTAATTCTGAGATTAATTTCTATAAAGTCCTGAACAATTTAAATATTAGAATACTTATAATCTGCATTAATATATTTTAACAAATGATTTCACATGTAATGTTACAAAAAATGGTTTAATCTTTACGAAAACGTGCAATGATAAGAAAATGTCAATCATGTTCTTTTCCCAGCGACCTACGATCAATAAAGAAAAAAGTATGTGATATTATTTGAAAGATAATTATGAATTAAAAAAAATAAAATGTAGAAAATTATGTATAAGGATGATATATGGGGCACGAACGTTTTGGGTTAAAAAAAAATTAGGTGATCGTAAAAGTATTATCAGATTTTATTCCGTGATTCTTCAAATCTTACATAATCAGAAAGCCAGCAATTCGTGCACAGTTAAATTTGAACTTTTTTTTTTGTCAGTCGCAGCTAAGTTTTATATAAAATATTTTTTCATGCATCTAAATGATTTAATTTTTAGTAACTAAGTTAGTTAAATGGTTTATTAAAAAGTTAGTTAAGTGCATAGTGTTAGATAAATGCATCATTATAGTCAGAGCCCGATTAAGGCCTGCTGAGGCCCAAGGCCCAAGACGATTTTGATGCCCCCCACCCCTCCAAGCAAATTAAAGCATTTTTTTTACCCCAAAAAGTTAAAATAAAAAGGTTAAGAAAATGTAACTGGATACAAACTTTAAGTTTAGATTCAGTGGGTTCAGCGTTGCATTAGAGATAGGCAGTACGAAAATGGTGAAGATTTGGGATCTACCCTATGCGAGTTCCGTAGACATGCCATACAATTTTTATTCTCCATGGATGGGAATGGATTTTAATTAAAAATTGTTATCATTGGATAACTTTCTGTTAATTTTCTAAAGGAAATCTTTGCCAAAAAAAGCACTTTAATATTATTTTGGTGCCCCTAGATAGAGGTGCCCTAGGCCAAGACCTAGTCGGCCTGTGCGATAATCAGGCCCTGACTATAGTTTACATAGAAAGCATCCAAACTGCGTATTTCATTAATAACGGTTGTATTCACCAATAACTTGAACTCCCGGTTGAGCACGAAAACTTGAAAAGCGTATGAAATCAGGTTGCAACTTGTCAGCAGAGTTTGATGCGCTGCTTCTGCCACCTAGCGGCATTGTTATTTTCAGATTTTTTTAGTTGAAAATAACCAATCAAAGATTGTATGAAATCTTCGACATTAGATGGCAGAAGCAGCATGCGAAATTTTGTAAGCAAGCTGCACTGTGACTTTAGGCGCTTTTCAAGTTTTACGTTGAACCGGTAGTTGAAGTTAATGGAGAATAAGGCCATTAGATATTATTCTTAAAATTTGCATTAGAATTTCTTTTAAAAAGCCATTAGTCCGTGAGACTAGTGAACGTTTGAATATGCTATTGCATAAGTATGATTACTAGTTAGCTACCAAAAATTCACAATAAATGATAAAGTATTTATTTTATGTAATTATTCCATTTTTTTTTCCTGCTATTATTTTGATCATTATACTTCTTTTGTTGCTATAATTTAAATGTTAATAAAATGGCTAAAATTAAGCCAGAGTTATTCTAATATAACATTTCCTTCTCAGAGTTAAAAAATGCTCCATGAATTACTTGATTTTTTTTTTTTTTTTTTTTTTTTTTTTTTTTTTTTATGAACTTTTTCTAAAATTTTATTTTGTTTAAGTAAGTTTGTTTTGTACACACTGTAAAAAATAGTTTCTTAAAAATGAGCTAAATTGTCTCAAAATAGCCTCGAAACAATATATACTTAAATTTGAAAACCCTTGTACTCATTTTTGAGTGTAATGACTTGCTCAAAAATGGGATTGACCACTAAGAATCCCAATATCCCCATGTTTGACACGTCAATATACTCAAAAATGAGTACATGGATTTTCAAATTTTAGTATATATTGTTTCGGAGATATTTTGAGACAATTTTGCTCATTTTTAAGAAACCATTTTTAACAGTGCAGTAACTAATCAAAACCAAAATTTCCATTCATATTCTTAAACCCAAAACAAAAATCTTACCTTCTGTAAATAGAAGTAAGCCAATTACATTTCTGATCAATAATGTTTAATTTTCTTTTTTTAATACAAAAATATAAATTTTATTCACGTTAATATTATGAAAAGTCTTTTTCTTTTTCTTTTCCTTTTTTAATTTTTTGGAATATTCTGTCTGACATGCTGTAATTAAAAAAAAAAAAAAAATGTAAAAAGAGATAATTAAAACCACATTATCTTCTTTACTAAATAATGTGATTTCAATCACAGTATCTCACGCTACCTGTGGACAAAATATAATTTTGAAATATTATTATTCAATAACGCAGAATGTATTGAAATTCACTTTTAAAATAATTATCTTTTAAGAAATTAGATGAGGAGAAGAAAAGAATTCAATTAAACGTTATTTTGTAGGGAAGAAGGTACGATTTTAATTGTGTGATTTTTATGTTTTTTACAGAAATTAGCAAATAAAAGTTATAAAATTAGAATTCCTATTACCCCAAAGCAATTTGGATTTTAAGATAGCTAATAGTTATTTTCTGAAATATATTTGTGTCTGGCCCCATTCGCTGGTAAAAATAATATCAGTTGTAAAAGAAAAGAATATTTTTTAATATAAGTTACTCAGATTGATTATATTGCTTAATATAAAGAGAAAGACTTTATAAAAACTTTAATTATATAATTTTTATTAAAATCACACAATCAACTGTAGAAGAAAATCGTATTTACTGAAATTTTATTTTTCCGAATGAGTAAAAATAATGTCTGCACTGGGAGTCGAACCCCGGATCTTTGACTTACAAGGTCAAGGCTCTACCTATTGAGCTATCCAACCCAACACCCCGGTCAGTATTACTCACTCAGAAAACCTTTAGGCAGAAACATCTCTGGTCTATCATGTAGATAGCTCGACAGAAATAAGCCGCAGGAAATGGAAAACACCATTAGATAATGGGAGAAAGAAATACAATTTTTATTAAAATCACACAATCAACTGTCGAAGAAAATCATATTTACTGAAACTTTATTTCAGTAGTTTTTTTATCAAAGATTCGGGGTTCGACTCCTGATGCAGGCATTATTTTCACTCAGTCGGAAAAATAAAATTTCAGTAAATTTAATTATATACTTTTTTCTTAAATGGTATTATTAGTTTTAAAGGAATTAAATATGTTCGTCAGGTAATTTGTCAATCTTTTTATTTTTCGCCAAGTACGATAGATATCAAATCTATTCCATTGTAACATCATCATCATGTCCAACACGGTTGAAGGCTATAAGCCTGTTCCGGCCTCAATCCATCTTTTACGGGGTCTTCCTGTATCTCTTCTCCCCTTTGGCCTGTATTTTAGAGCTGCCCTTGGTATACGGTCATTTGGCATTCGTTCTAAATGTTCTCTCCACTTATTTCTAGAGTTTATTATAGTATGTATTATTGTAACATACAAGTACCTTATACTACCCTGATGGCTTACCTTAGATGCTTTATTTAGACATTTGAAAACTAGTATGGGGGAAGTACCCCCCTCCCCGGGGGGTTTACTTCCCCCCAAGTGGGGTGGGAACCGATGCCCCCGCATGCACAAAATTTTTTTCCAGTTACCTATAGCTATTATCAACGAGACCTTTCGAAAAATACCCATCGTGAAAATTTACTTCCCCGGGGCGGTACTGCCCCCCAGGGGGGGGAACCGGTGCCCCCACATGCACAAAATTTTTTTCCTAGTTACCTACTACTATTATCAATAATTCATATTAATTTTACAATCACAAGTTTAAAATAACTCTCATTATGCCCATTTATACGAAATTTTGTCCTATGCTGCCATGTTAAAAATTTGCATAAAATGCGATCACAGCGCCACCTCTTGATCTATTGATCCCCAAATCTAATCAGCACCAATTCATGTCAGGGTGCAACTGAATACCAAATTTGGTTAAATTTCATTCATAGGTTCGTGAGATACAACGTCCACAAAAAAATGATACAGACAGACAGACAGACATTTTCTAAAAACTATCATTTCGTGTTCATGTAAATCCATCAAAAAACGGAGGTCGAAAATTTTCGCGAATCCAATACTTTCTCTATATTACATATAGAACTAGTATGTTGTAGCCACCACAAGACTTTCTTCTATATTTACCTATACATATTCAATCAGTAACAATATTAAAAAAAAAAAAAGTACGATTTTTTTTTTCTAAGTTTTTTTTTTTTTTTTTGTTAAAAGTGAAAAAAATCGATAACTTTGTTTTAAATTATCACAGATTTATAGTTCAACCATTCGTTTTAAAGGTATTGACGAGACCTTTCGAAAGATACCCATCTTGAAAATTAATTCATATTAATTTTACAATCACAAGTTTAAAACAACTCTAATTATGCACATTTATACGAATTTTTGTCCTATGCTGCCATGTTAAAAATTTAGATAAAATGCTATCACAGCGCCACCTGTTGAGCTATTGATCCCCAAACATAATCAGCACCAGTTTATGTCGGGGACCAACTAAATACCAAGTTTGGTTAAATTTCGTTAAAAAAAAAAAAAAAAAAAAAAAAAAAAAAAAATTGAGATATTTTTCTGTTTTTTTTTGTTAAAAGTTAAAAAAATCGATAACTTTGGTTTAAATTATCACAGATTTATCGTTCAACCATTCGTTTTAAAGGTATTGACGAGATCTTTCGAAAGATACCCATCTTGAAACTTTGCCCCCCCGGGTGGGAACTTCCCCCCCGGTGGGGGGGAACCGATGCCCCCACATGCACAAAATTTTTTTCCTAGTTAACTACTACTATTATCAACCTGATCTTTCGAAAGATACCCAATGTGAAAATTTACCCCCCCTGGGGGGGTATTTCCCCCCTAGGGGGGGAAGCGATGCCCTCCCATGCAAAAAAATTTTTTCCTAGTTACATACTACTATTAATTTTACAATCACAAGTTTAAAACAACTCTAATTATGCACATTTATACGAATTTTTGTCCTATGCTGCCATGTTAAAAATTTAGAGAAAATGCTATCACAGCGCCACCTGTTGAGCTATTGATCCCCAAACATAATCAGCACCAGTTTATGTCGGGGACCAACTAAATACCAAGTTTGGTTAAATTTCGTTAAAAAAAAAAAAAATTGCGATATTTTTGTTTTTTTTTTGTTAAAAGTTAAAAAAATCGATAACTTTGGTTTAAGTTATCACAGATTTATCGTTCAACCATTCGTTTTAAAGGTATTGACGAGATCTTTCGAAAGATACCCATCTTGAAACTTTGCCCCCCCCCGGGTGGGAACTTCCCCCCCCTCCCCCCCCGGTGGGGGGGCAACCGATGCCTCCACATGCACAAAAATTTTTTCCAAGTTAACTATTACTATTATCAACGAGACCTTTCGAAAGATACCCATCTTGAAAATTTACTTCCCCGGGGGGGGAACCGATGCCCCCCATGCACAAAATTTTTTTCCTAGCTAACTACTACTATTATCAATAATTCCTATTAATTTTACAATCACAAGTGTAAAATAACTCTCTTTATGTCCATTTATACGGAATTTTGTCCTATGCTGCCATGTTAAAAATTTGCATAAAATGCGATCACAACGCCACCTATTGAGCGATTGATCCCAAAATCTAATCAGCACCAGTTTATGTCAGGGTGCAACTAAATACCAAGTTTGGTTAAATTTCATTCATTGGTTCGTGAGATACAGCGTCCACAAGAAAAATGATACAGACAGACAGACAGACAGACATTTTCTAAAAACTATTAATTCGTGTTCTCCATATCCCAAAACATGTAAATCCATCAAAAAGTGGACTTCGAAAATTTTCGCGAATCCAGTACTTTCTCTATATTACATATAGAAGAAAGTAAAAAAGTAAAAAAGTAAAAAAAAAAAAAAAAAAAAAAAAGACTTCAAATTATGATAGAATATTATCATTTTTCTTTTAATTGGTATAATTGTTGGATATTTATTGTGTAAATATCACAATTTGAAATGAAATGAACGGAAGTTTGCCATTTTTAGGACTGAGGGCCTATTAGTCTCAGACAGCGATTTTTGCGTTGTCGTTTTCGATAGTTGGACATTTGTCGAAATCATTTTTCGATAGTTGGACATTTATCGAAATCTAAAATTTATCGAAAATATAACTGAATAATTTGAAAGCGATGTTATAATTGGGAAGAAAAAAAAAAACTAATAGTCCTCCGTCCTAAACTAAATTCTGCTTTTGCCAGAATTTCATCAAAATCTTTTTTTTTTTTTTTTGAAAAAAAAAAAGAAAAGAAAATTAATAATAATCAGTATCGTTACAAGAGATATCGAAAACGTTTTTTTTTTTTTTTTTTTTTTTTTATAATTTTGAATTAGGAAATAAATAGTGCGCGTGCAATAATATGAAATAAAAATAAGTAAAAATATGAATTTAATGATTTGATTTTTATATAAAACACGATCGCGTGCTATCTTAAAAAGTAGATGTAAAATTTAAAGTTTAATTTTCTTGGCAACAATTATAAATTAAAATAAATAATTTAATGATAGTTTAGAAGTTAGAATTTCTAATTTTTATTATTTTATTATTTTTATTTATTTTTCTTTCTTTCTTTATTTTAATTTTCATTCAGTGACTCAAATTCCTTTTAACGCCTTAAACTTAATAAAGATTCGTAATGTAAAGTGTAGGCATGCCAGTCATTTTTGTTTATCTTCGATAAAACTATTTCTATTATGGTTATTCAAAAATTCATCATAAAATCACAATATAGAAATAAAATTTAAATATTTTGGAACAAAATTTCATTTTTAGTTTAAATTTTAGAAAATATTTGAAATTGCCTCCGTTTTACAACAATGTTTCTGCATCAATTAAGAAGACACACACAACGACAATATAAATAACTTTATAACCATTGTTACTAATTTATGAAACATTTATAACAATATTATGATAAACGTTAACAATGAACCAAACGAAAAATTACACATTGGTTTTCTCAACAATAATTTCTTTGCAGTCATTGAGCAAACGAGTAGCGTGTAATTTGAGACTGTCCCTTATTAAAAAGCGAATTTTGAGATATTTCGTGATTTAAGTGAGCTTATTTTGTTTTGAAAATGGAAGAATTACGTAAAAAGTATCGTCGAGGTGAAATAAGTAAAGGAATATACAAATTTAAACTCTCAGAACTGACTCTTATGAATCTGGAAAGAATCAATTATATCTATGCGGGAAAAACAGAGGATGGATTTCATAGCTTCACCGTCGAACTCAAAAGTAGTAGAACACAGTTGAATGTGACCGTGAAAGTTTTATTGGACGACCAAACTATAAAAAATAAAGCCAACTGGGCTAAAATCATCTCAGAAAAAGTTAATCCACTCCTCACATATGAAAATATTCTTGGCCCTAAAATAAGAACTTATTGTACAGATAAAAATGTCTTTGGAATGAAAAAATGGGTAAAAGGTAAAGCACGCCATACTTTTGCAAAAGAAAATCATCCAGTTAGTAAATATGTATTTGAAGAAAATCGATTTAGCAAAAAACCTCAAGATAATGTCACTGAAGGAAAAAATCCTATTGTGAAACCATGTGACATCGCCAAAGCAACACATGCAAATGTTAAAGACCATCCTCTTAAGTTTGAAACACCCGCTGAATATAAAAACATTCACAGCTTGATTGACTACATCATGCTTAAAAGACACGAACTTATGAAAGCAGAAAATACATGTGATTGTGACACTTCCTTAAGAAAAATGAGCAGAAATGAAACAGAACAAGTTCGTGATGAAAATTACTTTGAAAAAAAGACTTACAAAGAAAACATACAAAAAAACCCAAAGTTTAAAATTTGTTTCAAGAGTAATTCTGTTAATGAGAACAACATCAAAACGAATAAACATGAAACTAAACCAGTTCGAGAAATTGTCCTTCATGAGAAAAACATTTCCTATAAGCAAAATACCAATATTCCATCAACTAAAAATAAGGTTCACAATAATGTCAGAACTATCAATTTAGATTCGAATGTAATGGAAAATTACGAAATTGAGCTTATATCATATTTCAACGAAGAAAATTCTCTTGAAAACTGTAAAACAGAAAATGAAACAGAAAACAAATCACCTCAGTGTGTTGTTCCAGAGAAAAAGTCAAAACTACTACTAGCTTGCTTTCCATTCTGCAAGAAAAAGACTCGAAAAAGACAGTCGTCATAAATTACTGCCTCTATTTTTTCTGATATATTTAAAGCATAATAAACAATATAAATGACATCAGGATTGTTCTTCAAAAATCTTCAATCCATAGCCTTGTTTTACAATATCCTAAAAACTGGACCCTCCAAAACTCAACCCGCCCGAAGCAGTTCTGTCTGCATGTCATCGGCAGGAAATGTTATCTAAATGGATTTTGTACTGTATGTTTTTAAGTTAAAATAAACACTGCTTCGGGTAAATTGCCTTGTGTGTTATGGTTTTTAATTTCATTTCTGAACATATACTACACTCAGAGAAGCGTTTTCTTGATATATATATATATATATACAGGATGATCAATTTAAAAGTGTGCCCGTTGGTTTTTCTCATTACCCTTAAATATGACGGATGTGGCAACTATTCTAACAGTAAACTATAACTGTTTGAACTTTGTTTAAGTGTGGAGATAATTTCCAACACTGTTGGACAGTTACAAATTTATTTGTGAGGTAAAACAGAAATGGAGACGCACAATATTTTTAATCCTGTAATAATTTTATTTATGAAAAACAAAATTTAATTAATTTTTTTTACATTATCATTCCTACATTACATTTACATTTACATTATCATTTTTACATTATCATTTCATAGGCTTTTCCAGAGAAGTCCTGCAAACATCGGTGAATTAAAACAAATCATAACTGAAGAAATCTCGTCAATAACGCCAACAATGCTGCGAAGTGTGTCAAAAAGTTATTTCGACGTGTTCATGTTTGCATTCAAAATGGTGGCGAACATTTTTAACATTTTCTGTGAGGAATGATAATGTAAAAAAAAAAAAATGTTTTACAAAAACAAAATTATTACAGAATTTAAAAAAATGTGCCTCTCCATTTCTGTTTTACCTCACAAATAAAGTTGTAATTGTCCAACAGTGTTAGAAATTGTCTCACAAACTTAAACAAGGCTCAAATAATCATACTTTAATGTTAGAATAGTTGCCACATCCGTCAGATTTAAGGGTTATAAGAAAAACCCACAGGTACTCTTTCAAACTGATCACCTTGTATATGGTACATGAAAAATTTCAGCCGACTAGAAAGTACATAAATAACCTAATATCGCCGACAGTTAAGGCCCATGATTCCGTTTTCACATTCAGAATATTCGCAACCGTAATATCGTGAAAATATACATTTCGTAATGAGTGATTCTCGAAACAAATATTATTATAAAGTAAAAGGGGCCTTGGCTGTCAGCAGAATTAGGTATTGTCTGCTCCACCCGTCTTAAAGCTGTAGTGGAAGTTATTATTATTATTATTTTTTTTTTTTTTTTTTTTTTCGAGAGTTTTCAAATTTCAAATTAAAATTTAATCAATTTTACAGTAAAAATAACTCAATCTAATACATGTAGACAATAGCTTGTATATAACTACACCCAAATATGGGGATTAAAATCGGGAGATAATTTCCCTTAATTTTTAATAATTTTTTGCAAAAAATCCACTGGACTATTAATATGGGAATTTTTTTGCATGGCCCCACGAACGGCCAATCACGTCTTCACTTCGCTTGCGTGTAAAGTTTCGATTAAAATCGAATGAACAAAGAATTGACTTCTGGAACGAAAGGGTTTAGGTTAGAATCCAGGAAAATGGAGGTTTGTAAAACATATGTATACAGGATACTGGATATTGTTATTGTGAATTAATGTAGTATGGATTATTCCAGACAAAAGTCGTTGTAACTATACGTCTTAAACCTGTCAAATAAATAATGTTCTACTAAAAAGAATTTTAGAGCTCGCCACTTTTTTTTCTACCATTACTCTATTAAGCATCTCTATACAATAAAAAATGTGTTTTTGCTGTAATTAAAACATATATTAAAACAAAGAACAGTGAAGTCATTGCACATTTAAAAAATAGCCGCATTTTTTTTTTTTAATTATCATTATTATTATCATTATTATTATCAAACCCAAACTGATATGTTATGGTCACCACAAAATTTTCTTCGAGATTTTTTCTTATTACTTTCTTCTATATGTAATATAGAGAAAGTATTGGATTTGTGAAAAATTTTCGACCTCCATTTTTTGACGTATTTACACGTTTTGGGAAGTCCTGAACACGAATTGATTGTTTTTAGAAAATGTCTGTCTGTGTGTATCACGTTTTTTGTGGCCGTTGTATCTCACGAACTCATGAATGAAATTTAACCAAACTTGGTATTTAGTTGCACCCTGACATAAACTGGTGCTGGTTAGATGGCAGCATAGGACAAAATTTCGTATAAATGTGCATAATGAGAGTTATTTTAAACTTGTGATTGTAAAATTAATATGAATTTTTGATAATAGTAGTAGTTAACTAGGAAAAAATTTTTGTGCATGTGGGAGCATCAGTTCCCCCCTGGGGGGAAGTACTCCCCCCTCCACACTCGGGGGTTAAAGTTTCAAGATGGCTACCTTTCGAAAGGTCTCGTCAATACCTTTAAAAGGAATTGTTGAACTATAAATCTGTGATAATTTAAAACAAAGTTATCGATTTTTTTTTACTTTTGACAAACTTAGAAAAAAAAAAACGTATTTTTTTTTTTTTTTAAATATTGTTACTGGGTAAATATGTATAGGAAAATATAGAAGAAAGTCTTGTGGTGGCCATAACATACTAGTTTTATTTCTTTTTGGCACACAGTACTTACATCGTGACGTCATTTTTTTCAAAGTATAAATAACAGGAATGTGATTTTCGATTATTTGTGATACCATTACTTTCTTTCTATTAACATCAACTAAATTAATCTGAGATTTTTTGTTGAAATACAATAAAGATTTATGTATGAAAATAGAAGAAAATGGGTATGCTTAAGACTGCAAAACTGTAGCATATACTTCTATAATGATATATAAGTATGATATTAATTTAAAAATCATTCTAACAATTACACGAAACAGAAAGCAATAAATTCGATTGAATTTAAGTATGTGCTATTATTGTTTAGTAAATACAATTCTCAATGCATAAAATAAAAGTAAAAGAAAAGAAATTCATATGAATGAAATTCATTTCATTTGTATTTAATGAAAATATTTTTCGACGACTGATAAAAGACGTTCTTTAATTTTTCTAAAGAATTGCAAGAATTTATTTAAAGCGTTGCCCAGAGAATGTAAAGAGTAAAATATAACTTAAAATTACAAACGCAATATTCGCTATTTTCATCTTAATAAATCAAAACCTATATGTCGAATGCATTTTATGAAAAAAAGGAAAAACAGAAAGAAAAGAAAGAAAGAAACTCGTGTTACGTATATTATTGACTTAATTTCAGCATTATGATGAGAATGTAAGCCTATATTTGGTGGTGTCACATTTTCAGGCGGTGATGCATTATGCATGATAACAAAAATGAGGAGAATATGTCTTTTTATGCAGTACAAAAAATACAATAAATCAAACGAATGATTGGTGTAATGACTGTTGATAATATCATAAAAGTTTTCGTCGTATAATGTTAGTTTCGGTATTTCTTAAGTATAAATATTTGACTAACCCATTAAGCGTCGAATCTTCCGTTGTGGGAACATTTAATTAAGATTTTTTTTTTCTCTACCGGTAATTAAAATAAATATAATTACTTGTAAGGTACAGGTAATTAAAATAAATACACAGGTAATTAAATTAAACACTACAGGTAATTGAAATAAATATAATTAATAAATATAAATACAATGCTTTCAAGCATTGTATTTGGTCCAAAAATTCGAAATCGAGTTTTTACCTGATTTACACATTCACCTAAGTCCAGAAAAGTATTTTTTGGCAAATTGTCAGTGTGTGTGTGTATATATGTGTGTATGTATGCATATGCGGAATCTTCTTGCTATCATATCTCCGAAACTAATAAAAATAGAACTACGAAATTTCGGAATTGTGACAAGTCTGATGCACAGATCAATTTTCAAAATTTTGGTGAAAATTGGAAAACCGGAAGAGGGACCGTAAGTCGTATCTCAAAAACATTTTTAACGATTTTCTTCAAAATAGCTATGTAAACACTCTATTAGATGTTCTTTCGAATGATATAGTTGGTTAGTTCAAAAAAATTTGTAGGCGTCCTGTATAAATAGCTCAATTTCAGGTCTCGTAGGTGCGTTCCTTTAAAAACGGCTGTAGGGATTTTTTTTCGAACTCGACATACGAGGTCTGTCCAATACGCGAAATGGGGCCATCTGTCGGCGATGACGCGGACTATAGCCTCGCTCACTAGCGGTGCTAGTTGCCTAAGACCCAATGAACGACGCCAGTTTCTGGCAAAAAAATCAATCGCCACCTTGATCATTCTCCTTATTCATCAGATCTCGCCCCACGCGACTTTTTTTTAATTCCCAAAATGCAAAAATGTGATGAGGGGACATCACTCGGAAGATGTGAACACAATAAGGCAAGAAACGATGAGAAAACTGAAAGGCCTGACTGCCGAGGACTTCCAAGGGTGCTTTGAACAGTGGAAAAGAAGATAGAAATATCCGCAATCGATTTGTAAGTATCAAAAACCTCATGCACCAGTTTTGAACGATTTATCACTATTTTTATTTTTTTGCCCCTCCGCTACCCCCTCCCTTCCCGCCCTTCCCAATAATTTTAAAAATTCGAAAATATCCGCAAACGATTTGTAGGTATCGAAAATCTCTATGTACCAATTTTGAATGATCTAACTCTATTTTATTTTTTACCCCCTCCCCCCTTCCTGGCCCTCGTAATAACTTTACACTTTCGAAAATATCCCCATTCGACTTGCAGGCCTCTAAAACCTATCTGTACCAATTTTGAAAGGCCTAACTGTATTTCTATTTGTTTTTGCCCATAGCCCCCTCTTACCGCCCCACCCCCCTCTTACCGCCCCACCCCCTTCCCGCCCCACCTAATAATTTTACAAATTCGAAAATACTCGCAATCGATTTGTAAGTATCGAAAACCTCTTTTACAAATTTTGAACGATCTAACTCTATTTTTATTTTTTGTCCCCCCTCTCCCCTCCCCCCTCCCTGCCCCTCCTAATAACTTTACACAATCGAAAATATCCTCATTCTACTTGCAGGCCTCTAAAACTTATCTGTATCAATTTTGAACGCCCTAACTGTATTTGTATTTGTTTTTGCCCCACACCCCCCCCCCCCTGCTGCCCCACCCGGGGGCTCAATTTCTAAAATTCCAGAAACTGGTTTTTAGATTTTTGCATTAGCTATATTTTAGAGCAAAAATTTCACGTATATCTATTTTTTTGTTTGAGATATATAGGATTATGCGAAATCACGTTTTGCCCCCCTCCCCCCCTTAGGGGGCGAATTTTGTAAAATCGCTTCGTAGTGGATGCCTACGTCATAGAACGAACATTGTCAGAAAATTTCATGCTTCTAAGTCCAGGGGTTTGGTCTGTGCGATAAATGAATCACCCCCTCACTCAGTCAGGAAGTACTCTTTTATATATATATAGATATGTATGTATGTATGAATTCAAATGTCTTCTTTAGGGCACAAAATTGACTTTCTTAGGACATTTAGTATTATACTTGAGCTCATTTGTTCGTACAGAAATGAGCTGATGTGTTCGTAAAGTGCTACCTTGTGTGCATTTTTGTTTTTTGATTTTTTTTTTTTTTTTTTTTTTTTTTTTTTAAGAAATTCCCTGAACGTATATTCTGAAATATGTAGAAATGGTTTTTGGTGTCTATCCGGTGCTCGTTTTGGCTACAGAAGGTCGTTTATAGAAAAGTACAATAATAACCACTCGCTAAAATGTTTCACAGAGCTATTTGTTTATATGTACTTTTATTCTTTAATAAATTTTTGTCAATGTTGTTTGGGAACAGCATCTGTGCTAATTCTTAAGTATAATTATTAAAACCCATTTTATCCCATTGTCCTATTTAAAGGACAGCTGAAAAATAGCATATAGGAATCAGAATTTGCTTGGTGCGAATATTTTGTCAGCTCGAATATATAATGGTATATATAAGCTTCTGCTAGCGTGTTATGTGTCTCACCTCCTCCTCCTCCATCTGGAATCTTTGTTTAATCATTACATTAGGGGGCGTGGTCTATCTTCTCTTTGCGGTTGAAAATTCTTTCTGGAGAACTATCATGTAAATAAGAAAGTATTATGCAGATAAAGCAAAACTTTATTCACGGAAAGCACTTTTCACTATTGAAGAGAACACTAAAACATATAAGTACAAATTTCATCCTCTTTATTTCAATGTCCTGCGTACAAGGTGAATAAGATTTCTTATACAGAATATAATTTTTTTTCTCTCAAATTTTGTTGTATTTAGTTTATTTAGGTTTAATTAACATTAAACAATATAATTTTTCTCAAATTTGAGCAAAATAAATAAATTTGGATAAAATGAGTTAACTCCAAATGAATAAATATGTAATCAGTGATCGCTGCAAAAGTCACTGCTTTTGACTATACCACTACACAGTATATATATACAGTCGGTAACAAAAGTGTCCGAACACTAGCAAAAATTCCTATACAAAAAAAGTACACTTAATACTGTTTTGTTAAATAAATCCTTCTCGAATCCTGTTCTTAGTCAGTCTAAGAACAGGATTCGACTAGGATTTATTTAGCAAAACTTTTTTTATATAGGAATTTTTGCTAGTGTTCGGACACTTTTGTTACCGACTGTATATATTCATTAAAAATATTTCACAGAGCTATTTGTTTTTAATTAATTTTATTCTTTAATAATTTTTTATCATTGTTACTTGGGAACAGGATATTTGGTATTTCTTAAGTATAATTATTTACTCACAATGAATAAATCTGTGAGGAGTAACAGCTGCAAAATTATTGCCTTCGGCTAAATTGTTAAAAAGAAAAATAAAGTAGCTGAGGAACAAAAAAATTCTGAACTTAAACGAAATATTGAGTTAATATAAATCTCATCTTCATTTATTAACATTTTGCAGAATAATTAGAATATTAATAAAAAAGATTGATGCTACCCATAAATATTAAAAATCTATGAATAATAATCCAATATTTTATGAGTATTAGATAGATTTATTGAATCTCATTATCCATTTTCTTATGTGCACATTTTGACTGTCGTCATATTCAAAATTTATTACTCCTAAAATTCCCATTTAATTTAAAATGTTTCTAAATGCATAAATTTTATTTCTCGCTCTCTCTAAAATAAAAAATGGGCGTTAAAAATTCTCTTTAGTGTCCCTTTTCAAATAATCGGAGGGAAAAATATTTCAACAGCCAATTATCCGTCTTTCAATTTGAAATCCTTATATATTCCTCATTTTTGAAAAAAAAAAAAAAAAAAAAAAATAGCACGTTTTGGTCATCACAAATATTTTTTTTTTTTATATCATTTTATAAAACACTGCTACCTATCGGATAACATGTAAAAAGTATAATCAACATACTTTCTCAGAATAAATACCGAGTTTGGTGTAATTTTTACCAACGAATGACGAAATGTAGCATCTAGTATTATTTCGCATAATACAGTTTTACCTATCGGCTGATATACTCTTAACCCTACAAGGCTCAATTTTTTTTTAGTACCCGACAAAAATATATAGGTTTTAACTAGTGATCAGAAGATAGGGAAAACTTATAAAAATAAAACCATATTTTACGGAAAAATCAACTTTTTAGCTCAATGTACCGTATGTGGAACATACATAAAAATATGATTTACTAGTACGCTTACCATTGTAATATAAACAAAACAACTTACCTCTGCAAAATATACGTTTCGTTATAACACACAGTATTTTTTTCGAGTCAAAACTGTTCAATAACTATTCTTTTTTATTTTTGAATTCAGACAAACGACTAACGTATCACTTTCATTCAAATTTCACACTGAGTGCACTATAACAAAAACACGAACAACTTCTTTAGGTAAAGATTCGTATTACTGCATTGCTAAATGTCAGTAGCTTCTATCAAGATGTCAAGAGATGTAGCTACTAATAGTTTTATAGCTATAGGAACGATTAAAGTCGGTGTTCCACATATGGAACTGGGTGCCTTGAAGGGTTAAATTAAATCAGTATATTTCGTTATGGACATATCGAAATTAAGTTTGGTGCATTTATACGCTATAGTATCTGAAACAAAGCTTTTCCGTGCGCGAATATTTTTTAGTGCAGCAGTGTTACATATCAACCGATATATAATCAAATTGAATCAAAAAATATTTTCATAATGGTTTTCTTTTGTAATAATACACAATACAGAGGCTTGTTTCTAAATTGGGGAAATCGCAGAATAACGTCACCATCTGTTAAATTATATCTACAAAAACTTCTCAGAAAACAATTTATGTTAAGGTACGACTAAATACATTATATGCCTACATAATTCTATGTATTAGTTCTTGATCTAGAACAGCTAATAATTCTTGTTACACACAGGTGAAAAGAAAAGCGGACATTTTCTAAAATTGATTAAATCGTTTTCTTCTAAACAAGTAAATCCATTGAAAACTAAAAAATTTTTGCAAATCCAATACTTCCTTCTATGAAAGGAGGAGATATTGAAAATAAGATATTAACTTTATTTAGTTATTTTTATGTTTATTTTTATCAAGAGTAGAATTTTATAAATATTTTTTTTCTTCAGTAGTTTAGTGTCTTGAAGAGTTATTTTTTGAAAAAAATTCCCGATTGAATCCGATATTGATAACAGGGAATCACTTATTATATATGCATCATAAAATACAGAAAATAACTATATTTTGGAAAAGTTTTAGCAGCTCCACTTGATGAAATTTGAAATTTGGCCGCAAAGTAACTCGGTCGTTTCTCGCCAAAGACTTTTCTAACGTAACGGTAGCCATTTTAATTCATCGCCAAAATGGAACAAAAAGTTAAGGGTCAGCAAGAGGGTACTGTACTAATGCTTTGCGTAAGTCTTTTAAAGAAAACAGTTCTTTCTGATAAATTAATATTACTTTACTTACAAATTGCTTTAAAATTAGCAAAAAATACATTTCTTTTTTGTTTTGGAAAGCGGAAACTAATGTATACTATTTATTAACTTTTATGCTAGACCTACTATTACATTGGACGAAGCATTGATTTATTAGGGGAATAAAAGAAAGAATATCAAAGATGAGTCCAATAACTGTCGGGAAAACGTTTTGTGAATTATCGCATTATTGGCGATTATTTTTTTTTTTTCTATTTCATACAATAATCTTGACCTAAGTATAATTCCCATTAATGATCGTTAATTATTATAAAATAACAATTGCTTTCTTTTTTCTTTTCCTATCTTTTTTTTTTTCTTTTTAAGTACGAAAGGACTATTTCTTTCAATCTGTGATTTTACTTGGTCGCCATTTGTAGTGTTCCATCTTGAATTTTATATTACTTTTTATGTCGAAAAAAAAAGAAAAGAAAAAGAAAAAGAAATGAACTTGCCAACGTATTATTACTGAAAATAACGTTTCTAAAATAATGATGACAATTTCTAATAAATTAAAAAAATGGAAAAGGCCGAAAAAGATCTAAATGCAATAAAAGAAATGGAAATTTCTGAAAGTAAACAAAAATTGTGAAATAAGTTTGATAATTGAAAACCAATTACAATTATTAAAACTATATATCGAGAAAGACTATTATTTATGAACCAAAAATTAATAAATAAGTAAATACCTTTCTTTTTATGTAAAAAAAAAAGAACGTGCAGACTTTTTTTTTAAATAATTGAAATAAAATTGAGAAAAATCATTCTAAAGAAATAGAACAGCTTTTTTATAGAACCCCTTGGCGAAATTTGAAATTTGGCACCGAAATAGCTCGAACGCTTCTCTCAAAGACCTTTACTTACGCAATTCCAATAGCCATTTTAATTCATCGTTAAAATGACTACAAAAAGTTAAAAGAGGCCAAGGGAATCCTATGCACAACTGTACAAAAGTAATTTTAAAATTTGAATATAGTTACTGATGCTAGGGAATAAAACACAGTTACTGCATGCCTTTATATGGAAGAATAGATTTAAATAAGTCCTGTCACACTAAATTAAATTCTGTTTACAATGAATGTAAGCAGAATTTCCTGTTTTTTTTTTTTTTTTCCTCTTTCTTTAATAATACATGTAATTATCAAATTTTTAAAGAAATAAATATAGCAGTTATAAGCACTTTACAAAAACAGTACTTTAAGGGAACGAAATATGTTTTATATACAAACCAATCTAACTTCTAAAATGAAATATAAATTTAAAAAAGAACTCTCACAAATGGGAAAAGTTATCGTCTACTTAAAAGAACGCCGAGTTTACATTAAAAAACAAAATAACAACGAACAGAAAATCGAGTTTTTTGTCAAACATAGTCATTTTAAAGTATCTAAATACCTACGAAAAAAATTTAATTGGTTACAGAAGCATTTTTGCTCATATATATGTAAATCTAATTAACATTTTGAAAGATTAGGTGTATATAATTTTAAGTTTGGTACAGAACTAAACCTATGTCATTGCACCCTGTACAGCCTTTTTCCGGTGAAACCCCGTAGAATAAAAAACTTTCTATATGCCTCGAAAATATTCTGAAATCATTTTGGTGTTCTTTGATGTTTAAAAACGTAAAAAACGCAATATTTTCCCTATTTAATGCATGTTACTGTCAAAAGCCTTATTGCGCATGAGAAGGCGTTCTTTACCCATATCTCTAAATCTAATTAATTTTTTTTAATTTTCGATATATATAATTTTAAGTTGGTAAAGACCAAAATTTCTGTTATGTGTCGTTGAATTCCGTCCAGGCGTTCTCGCGTAATACCCGAGCAAAAATAGCGTTACAGACATACAGACAGAACAACACACACACACAGAAAATTTTCTGAAGTCATTTTCAGTTTTTATGGTGTAAGAAACGTCAAGATATCCTAAAACTTTTTGATTCTGACAAATTTACAGACAAAAGTCTGGTTTTATTAATATAGATAAATATTATATAAAAATATTATAAATACAAATACATAAAAACTTTGTAACAAATGTCAGCAGAAGGAAATTATTAATTAAAAAATATCAAATTCGTTTTAAATATTTAAATCTTGCTTATCATGAGTCCTGATAATTTTCATTCAGAATTATCATTCTTTTATCAGGAAGATAATCTATCCTGCAATAATGAAATTTTAATAAACAAATAATTTCAAATCCGTAGTAAAATTGATACAATAGCAAGAAATTAGAAGAAAAAAAAACAGTTAAGTATAAATCTGAATATGTTTTTTAACACAAAAAATATATTGTAAAAATGATGATGGCAGATATATTTTTCCTTTGCTATTTGCTAGAAATATTTTATTCTAGGTGAGGACACTTCTATTCGCGGACACTTCTTCTTAAATATAATAATAAAGGACGACATAAATCTCTTGCATGGAACTAAAGAAGGCCATAAAAATGACAAAAAGATTGATATTCTCTTTTACTACAAACACAAAGTAAAAACATTTAAGTGGTAATTCTCTGATTTTTGCAATTACCCAGGGAAATGTAATAATTAAAAAAAAAGTAATTAAATATTTCTGCAATATCTGTTATAATTCATACAATTGATTTTGTTATTAAAAGTTTTAATTAGTCAAACTCTTAAAAGAAAAAAAAATATCTATATATTTCTGTATATTCTAGGCGCTGTAACACGGGTAAAAACCTATTGATTTACAACATTCTAAGTTAAAAACTTCGTAAGCTATTTGAAATTTATGATTTTCTTAACATGGAGAAAATGACACATTTTAGCTTAAATGTGCATTAAAAGGGATCCTTTAGCTGTGAAAATTTTAGAACAGCTTTAAAATATCAGTTATTCTACTGGAATGAACCTACTTAACTAGAAAAATTCAGCTTTGAATACTTCGTAAGTATTCGAAATTTACGAAATTTTTAACATGGCAGAGTAAGCAATTGCAAAAATAGGGAGAAAATTTCGCATAAATGTCAATTTCAAGAGATATTTTCGTCATAAAGATGTTCTGACCACATTTAAAATGTCATTTATGACACTGACTTAGATACTACTGACTACAAATATTTAAATTTGAATATTTTGTAAGTTTTATTCGAAATTTAATATTTTATCAACATAGCATCATAATAGAACAATGTTTTATAGAAATTTGCATTTTGAGGATTGTTACATTGGAAACAGTGTGTAATTGCATGAAAACTAAACTACGAAACTAACCCCCCCCCCCCCCAAAAAAAAAAAAAAAAAAAAAAAAAATTATATATATATATATTATTATTATTATTATTATTATTATTATTATAACAAATTAGGAAAGGGTAAATATATTGAACTGAATGGTAGAAAGCCTATTAGATGGGAAATTTAAGACACTGTGTCGAACTATCTGTCAAATTCATTTCCCTTAACGTAAGTAAAGTGTGTCTTGTATTAGAAAATACATAAATATAGTATGTCCTGTACTGATGACAACATATATATATATATATCATGGCGAACTGAGCAGAGTCCACCTATACCAACTAGTTTCTTAAAAATAATAATTTGTAACTTTTTATAAATATGAAATAACTCAATAAAAATTTTAAATTTTTAAAGTAAAAATGCTATAACATGTTAATATAATTTTGCAATATTGTATTCTATCGTAGAATAAATTAAAATTTTAACAACATCGATAAAAGAAAATATTAAATATCCAGAAAATCTTTTAAGGCATTTGAAATATATTTTCAGAAAAATCCAATACCAAATATTTCCGTATGGCTATCTACATCCGTGAAATGTTCCGATAAAAACACGTAATTTTGCTTTCAAATGCACATCCCTCTCTTTCATCACAATTTATCGCAAAGATGAAACAGAAAAAAAAAAAAAAAACATCAGAAACAGGAAATGATTTCGAATGCAAAAAGTTTCTTTGTAAAATACAAGAAAGTATACACAAGAGTATTTTGGTAAAATCTGGAAGAAAAATTATCGACTGTGTATTGATTATGCTAAAATTTCTGATATTTTCAACATGATTAAATGTTTTCTTATTCTGTTGTTTTCCCATCCTGTATTTTAATATTGACTGGAAAGATTTTTTTTTTTTTTTTTCCCGACTGCGTATACTCCAAAACAGCATCAATAAATATACATTTTACTGCGAATTATTATGGATAACTTGTTATTTTTATTTGTTATCAGTATTTTAAGGGTTGGATAGGTTTTACGTCGCACTAGTGCTGCGCAGATGGGCAATTGGCGACCGTCTGGGACTCACCCCTAGAGGTGGTCCGGATACATGCCATCGCAATTTTGATCCTCCTCGGAAGGGATGGCTCTCCCGCTTCGGTGACCCCCAGAGGAATAATTTTTGATGGGAACATGGAGGACATTGCGGCCACGACAGATTTTACGTGCACCAGCCACCATTAGTCTACACGGCGATCTTTGGCCGACTCGAATACCGAACCCGCAATCTTCCAATTACGAGGCCGACGCTCTACCGACTGGGCTACCACGGCCCCAGTATTTTAAGGGATCTACTTGATTACTGTCACCTAAAATCTAGATTGATTTTTTGTTTGTTTTATTGATAACATATACATCAGATTTGTATGCTTGACTTATAGTCCGCTTGTAAATCTTCGTCAGATAACGACAGATAGCACATGACAGAATTACAATACGAAGAATTGGAGAAAACACCCAGGGCCAGCGCGGGAATCGAACCCGCTCTCCTACGCTGACATATCCACTCGGCCACGGAGGGCCCAGATTGATTGTTTAAATTATTGCATTAGAAAAATGAAAGCAAATGAAAGCCAGTATACAGAGTGATTAAAATTGGAGTTGTCAAATGCTGTGACTATAAAACTACCGATCAGAATGATTTGATATTTTACCAGTACAACCATAAGGCAATGGAATTTCGTTTAGGGAAGGCAAAAATATTTCAAAAATGTCCGATAGAGGGCGCTGTCAGGGAAATGTCAAGGAAAGGTTTAAATGGATACGTTAAACACAGGAATGTTATTAGCCGAAAGGAAATAATAGACTTAAAAGAATTACGACGAATTTATTAGCAAAAAGACAAGAATATGTGTTTACAGCGAAAACAGTGATAGTGACCAGAGAAAAGTTGGAGTTTAATGAAACATTCACCTTATGGATGATTAACACATATGTTGTTCGATATGCCCGCTTCTATTAGTTAGAAGCAAAAACGGCATGCTCCACAACAGATCGGAGGGTATCTCTGCAGGTCTTACGAATGTGGTGCGTAATTCTTGTCTTCAAGTCAACAGTATTCTTCTGGTATTCCCAGTGTCATAAATCACAAGGGTTTAAGTCGGGGAAGTATGTCTGCAGTGCACATGTCACATCTTAGTAATTTGCATACCTCCACAACAGCAATGCGAATCCTGAAAGTGCCATCTATCGACAAATTTTGGAACTATTGTTTTCTTTTGTCGAACAAAATTCCATTACCTCACGACTGTTCTAATGAAATATCAAGTCAATTTGACAGGTTGTTTTAAAGTTAGAGGCGTTTTGAAATCGCAATTTTAATTATAATCACCCGGTAATCCCCTTGTAGAGCTCGAGGGTGTTAACCATGCAGCAAAAGGTGGGATTGGCCATAATTATTTTTAAATATTCTGTTAAAAACTATGCTAAACAGAATGGTTAATTATTTTATTATGCAAAGACTATAACTTTTTAACACCATATGTATATTTAACACCAATTTTTTTATAGTATTTTTTTTCCCAATATGTATAGAAGTTTCGTTTACTCATGGAGAGGAAACACCCTACCATTGGGGTGAAAATTTTTAGTATTTTACAAAAGAACTCGTAAATACATTTAAAACGAATGGATGAACCATACATCAGTAATAATTTAGAATAAAGTTATAGATTTAAAAAAAAAAAAAAAAAGGAAACGAAATCTTAAGAATTTGTTGACTTTATCATGGAAAATGATTTTTATAACTTATAATTTTAATAAATAACATATAAGGCATAATGGATTTGTATAGGAGAATACCGAAAAAATGTTGAAGTGGTCACAACATATTAGATTTTTTTTAAATGAAAAAATGAAAATATTTGTATAATTATTGTTTATAAAAAAAAAATTATAATTAATAAAAAGTATATTTATTTAACAAATAATTTTTAGTGTATTATTCAAATTGAAAAATCTAATGGCCTTATACTTATATAAACTTATATACGAGAATAAGTCCAAATATATTTCTAAAAACATAAAATATGTCATAAAATAAACGATGAGAGATTTATTTTTCCGTTATTATTTCTAGAAATATATCATTCGAAGTGAGGTCATATTTCTGGACTCTTCTTACTGTATATATAAACATATCTGTCAATATTTCTAATTTCATTGTTAGTTCTCGACTTTTTTTTTTTTAACAGCAATTTTTTTATAGAATATTTTTTTCCAATATATAATTTCGATTTATAAAAAGAAAATTACTCCTCAAATAAACTGGTGTGAAGAAAGGGGAGTATTAACAATGTTACAAAACAAATTAGAAATGTTAGCAAGTCTGTATATAATAATAAATGGTGACATAAATATGAGCTGTTGAACTTAAGAAGGCCCTTAAAAAGACAAAAAAGGTAGGATTTACATATCTGACTAGAAGCAGAAAGAGGCAAGAGAGAAAAATCATGTGGTATGCATTGGATATTAACTCTTTCCAACTGTACTTATTCGTTGCATCGTTTAAATTTCAGTGTTCTTTGCCTACGTTATGAAACAACATACAGAAGGAATGAAAGGCAGACGTATAGACTAATTTAATTCATAATCACTTTTAAACATTGTTGGAAAGTGTTAGAAATGCTTAACATAAATGGAAATGCAATTTCAGCAATTTGCATTGGTCATTTCTTAATGCATCTAAATATTTCACGGTAGCCCTGTAAATTTGAAAGCTAAGCACACTATATTCTATATAAAACATTATTTTAGCTAATTAATAATAAATGTCAATCACATTAGGATTTTTGCAATAGAAAGTTATTTAAATATCATTTATAAAAATGTCTCTCCTAAAACTTAATCCAATGACATTTTTCTTTTGTGTGTGTGTGTTTTCTTGTACACAAAACATTTGCGCAGATACTACTAATGTTATTTTAAATAGGGAACATTTCATATTGAACTTGAATAATATACATCATCTTTCCGAAAATATTAACAGAGACTATGCACGCGGGCAGATAGACAGATTGACAGATAAACTAATTAAAATCCTATTTAGTCTTAAAAATCGTTAGAAAGTTTTGATAAACGCTTAAAGGTAAACGAAAATGCAATTACAGAAAATTTCCAATAATTGTCCTTATTGTAACTGAATATTTATTTTTGTGTAATCCTGTAAATATTAATACTAATCATACTATATTCTGTAGAAAGCATTCTTTTTTGCATATGTTTCAATTCCATTAACATTTGTGCAAAGTAAAGTTATTAAAATATGGTTTATAGAAATACCTCTGATAGAATGCAACGTTTTGGCATACATTTGGGTGTCCTTATACACAAACCAGTAGTGGTATTCTTCGACCATATTTCTTGAAACCATGGAAGCCTCTGCGCAAGCGCTGGCACAACGAGTCCAGTGTTAAAATAAGGGAGATAGTCATCTGATTCAAAGAAAATAAGCGATAAGAGAGAGCGTTGAATTACTAGATTTTTTCCAAATCCCAAGCTGCCGATCAATATGGCACCCCGACGAACTTCTGGACTGTTCCTTACTGCTAGTTTTAAGAAACGTGATTACACTATATTTATTCCATTTTCAATGGGGAACATCCGATAGTATAATCAGAGGTCTGTTCAGAGGCAAATCTGGGTCCGTTAAAGGACCTTTCACAAAATTTTATATCTTAAAAAAGGACCCTTCACAAAATTATTTATCCTAAAACAGGACCCTTCACAAAATTATTTATCACAAAACAGGACCCTTCACAAAATTTTTATCACAACCCTTCACAAAATTTTAATCGCAAAACAGAACACTTCACAAAATTTTTTATCCTAAAAAAGAGCCCTTCACAACTCCTCAGACGATTTGATAAATCTCTCATTTTCAAAATAAATCTTCAGTGGAACAAACCCAGACTACCTGAATAATTGGACGTTTTTATTGTATTTCTCTCGAAAAGCTAATATTCAATTTCTAATTTATAAAGGACTTCTATGCATATGTGTGAGTTTAGTTCTATAAAACTGAACTGTCATTGTCAAAAATGAAACCTTAATTGTAATTTTATTTTGCAAAATTACATTTTTCACAAATTCACCAAAAGAGGACCCTAGCCGAAAAGTTTAGAAGAATTTTATTTTCACACTAAATTTAGATTCCAAAATTACGTGTAGAAATTTTCACAATTTCACAAAAACAGGACCCTGTGTGAAAAGTATGGACAGACCCCTGATAATGAATAACTTATATTAGTTTCAAGAAATTCCATTAATACTTACGGGAGTTAAAGCAAGAACAGACTCAGAAACTGAAATTATAAATACTCTAACTTTGTTAGAAAGTGTCAAAAACACATGAGAAGTAATATTTAGATTTCTGCAATTACGTGGAAAATTTAATAATAATTAAAATAATCTAGTATGTCGCTGCACATGACTTTCTCTTACCCTGCATTTCAGTACTATTAAGTAGGAGGATAAATAAGGTGAGATAATAAAGTTAAATCTACCATTAAAATAACCAAAAATAGGTTTACAACAATTTCATTTGATTTATAATTCACCCCCCCCCCCCCCGTTTAATTATAATGCCTACATTTATTTTATTTATTTATTTATATTATTTTTTATATTATTTTTTAAGAAATATTCAAAGATGTTATTAACTTGCCTTCAAACTTGCCAATCTTGATTAAATTTTTCTAGTGGAAACCTATTAAGATGCCAGATTTAAATTTCTTGCAATTTTTAAGTTATGCTGAGAACACATATACATACAGATCAACCGCTAAAAATTTAACTTTCGTATTCGAGGCACTCTAAACGTAATATTAAACAAAAAAGCAGAGTTCAAAATAGAAAATCAAAATATACTTTGTTTATAATATGGGTATGAAAAATTAATACTCCTTCCTGAGCAGTATTTGTCGACATAGTAAAATGTAATAAAGCACTTCCATCAATTACATTCAATAGAAAAGAACATTTTGCTTCATTTTGGATAGTCCTGTATAACCTTATAAACTATATGCGCATGATATTGAGCAATTAAATGTAGTCTTATATCAAAAATCCTAACACAAAATGAAATGCATTTCCAGCTATTTCCAAGTATATCCCCAATATATCCAAATACTTTAGGTAGCCTTATAAACAAATGTTAAATGATTTCTATACCACACTCTACACAAAACATCCTTTTATGCATATAAAGAAGTATGTTCGTTTCATTTTGTTTAGAGTAGCCTATAAGAATTGACATTATACCAACCAGAAATTTCCCCAATCGACGTAATGTATTTGAATTCTCTTGGAGGGCCCTGTACACGAACCAGTTGAATGATCTCAACGAAAAGTATAGCTTCACTATATGAAACAGATATACACGATCGAGTTTAGATTTCCTGCTATTATTTATTTTTGAGATTTGCTGATAACCAGGGTTGGGTTAATTCCGGAAGAAACCAGTTTCTTCCAGGACAGTGGAAGAAACCGGAAGAAATGGAAGAAACCAACCAAAGGACAAAACAGATGTTCAAAATTAAAATTTATGAACTATATAAACTCAAAGCATAAATCTGTACTGATAAGTATAAAAGATTTAAGTCTATATTCTTGATTTTTCAGGAAGCGAAAAATAAAATTAAACTGTCTAAAAACAAATCAGAAGAATCGATTAGGGAAAAGGGATTATGTTGATTTATACCCTTTATGCCATTCAGTGTTTATCAACCTTCATTTAATAAGGGGGAAAAATTGAATTAAATATTTTATACCATACAGGAATGCTAAATTTCTGATTTGAACCTTTTTTTACCAATCGATTTTCTCAAAGACTAAATGACATAGACTTAAATCCTTTATACCAATCGATTGAGAATTTTTTTCTGAGTCTGACTATGTACTTAATTCAAAATCGACAATTTTGGACTTAAACCCTTTATACTTATCAGTACAGAAATATAATGTCAAATCTAAACTATAATCTAATTAATATTAAAAATATTTTTAGAAAAACAAGTTATTTGATAACAAATACTAAATATGTACAGGTGATGGGTTTTACTTTTCAATGCTAATATTTTTAGAACTTTTTGCATAGATACTATCTCATATTGTTATATACGTTCAAACAGTACAAGTGATAATAATTACGGAACTTTTAGCCATAATATTTGCACTTTTTTTTTTTTTTTTTTTTTTTTTTTAAGGATACAATTTTTTGTATAAACAAGAAGCTGGTACCCAATAAACTGTAAAAATATGTAATTAAATTTTTATAGATATAATTAAAGTTACTTAAAGTTGTTTATAATATAAGTGTATCCATTGTATCTTACAAATCTGCAATTTATAGGATAAATTTTTAAGAAAAACAGTTTCTTCCATTTCTTCCACTTTCCATGTTTATTTTCCGCCTTGGAAGAAACTTGCCAACCCTGCAGATACACAGTCAGACACACACACAGACATATAGATACACAGACACACATACATGCAGACCACCTGGAAAAAATATTATTTTCAGTTTTAAGGGAACTCAAAACATGTAAACATATCAGAAACTCAATTTCGAAACTTTGGCTCAGAAGCAATAATACGTTCCCTACCATATATATGGGTAAGAGACAGTAAACATATTTTAAAATAATTTTCAGAAATCTGATGAAACTTATCGAATTTACTTCATTATTAAAAGTATTTATTATTATTATTTTTACTTTCTCTTAACCAAAAATATGGTAGAAAAAGTATTGTTTTTCTAAAAATTGAATTTTTGTGATATTTACACGCTCTGAAGTCACCTGAATCCAAAAATCATGTTTTGAGCGGTTGGTCTATATGTATGTCAGTGTGTCTATACGTCTGTTATTAGCATGTCTCAAAAACAAATAGTAACAGAAAGTTCCTACTGGGTATTCTAAGTCTGCATCATAAATTGATAATAAACTTTTATTTGAGATCAAACAAAAAGTTTGTATACAGGGCCGTTTAAGAGAATTCAAATACATTACGTGCATGGATCAAACAAAATGAAATGAGAACATTTTCTTATGCGCATAAAAACATATTTTGTGTAACTTGCGGTATGGAAATCATTCATCATTCGATTACAGGGCTATCTAAAGTATTTGAATATATTGGATCTATACTTGGAAATTGCTGGCAGTGTATTTCGCTTTAAGTTATGTGTTTTTCCTATGAGACTAAATTTATGTTCACAATTCGATTAGTACATAGATTTTTTACGATATACAGGGTACCCAAAATTAAACTAAAAGTTCGTCTCTACTGAATGTAATTTCGCGAAGTCCTTTTTTACATTTTACTATGAAACTTTACTGTACACTTTTTACATTTTACTACTTTTACTATTTACATTTACAATTCACTACTCACACAAGAAAGTAAAAGTAATTTCTTATATTCGTACTGTAAACAAAGTATTTTTTGAAGATCGATTTCCAGCTCTCGTTTTATGTATAATATCACGTTTTCAGTTTTCCTGAACACAAAATTCAAATTTTTAGCAGTTAATCTGTATATATATTATATATCTTTTATCAGGTTAAATTAAAAACAAATAACTGCAATAAATTCAAATTCGATATTTTAAAGTTGGTATACTGAGAAAAAAAAATATACCGCCTTCATCTAGAATGAATAAATGGTCGTTTTCTAAATAATTAAACTAGAAATATAGATTTCCGAGCTATGCGCATAAGGCACGCCAATAAACTGAATAGATGAAATGGTCGAGAATTTCTAGTCTACACATTTCTAGATGGTGAAACAATATTCTGAATATTCTGAATATTTTGTATTATGAGAAATTCTTGCTTGATTTTCTAGAATTGGGTCATAAACCAAGATTATAGCTGCTGAAACCCGCCTCTTGTATTCACATTTATTTGGAGATATTTTCAAATAGGTTTGTCCTCGATAGTATAGGCAAACGCTCAAGAATTCTAATTGAGATCTCTAGAATTCGGTTTCAAAGGGGACTAGAAATTTTTTTATAAGAAATTTATAAGGATGACATGGAACTTTTTTTCTAGAGCCACAATTTAGATTCTAGATGTCAGTTATAGAATTTTTCCCCAGTGTGTTGGCGTGCTTTATACTCAGAGCTTGGAAATCTATATTTCTATTTTAGGGATTTAAAAAAGCACCTCCTATCCGTTCTAGATGAAAGCGGTATATTTTTTTTCTCAGTGTATGTAATTGCTACTCGAGAGAATTTATCAACATTCGTAGGTTTAAAGGCATATTAATAACAGCCTTTGAATTTTTAAAAAATAAATGTAGGAACTATACCTGAATGGGGGTTGAGGGGGCAGTAGCACACCTCCCACACAATAATATGTCAAATAAAAATATTCTTAAACCTATTTTAGATTAATTTTAAAATAGTTTGAACATCATTATATTATCTTATTGGTCTTATGACTTAATCTGCAATCTGCACGTTTTCAAGAATTATACTGTATATTTATTTTTAACACTTATTAATAATTCTTGTCTCACTTTTACTTTTTTATTTTACTAGAAACACTCGTAAACTTTGACAAATGTTGTATTTATTAGATGAAAAGAAGTGTTTGAAAGACGCATAATGTAGATAATACACAATTTTTATTTCTGGTTTCGAATTCTTGTACATTCTTCTTACATAAGTATATTGAGATTTTATAGAATTTTTGGAATGTTGTGTCCTATGAAATGGGTATAATTTTAATTTATTTCACTTCAGAGCAAATTCTTCTTTCTTTTCTGATCCCATTCTTCTCTCTTTTTCTAGCCTTTTTTTTTTTTTTTTTTTTTTCATGTGTGCTTGTGTGTGTTATTTACAGTGTATGTACAGTCGGTAACAAAAGTGTCCGAACACTAGTAAAAATTCCTATGTAAAAAAAGTAGAGTTAATACTGTTTTGTTGAATAAATCCTTGACGAATCATGTTCTTAGTCAGTCTAAGAACATGATTCGACAAGGATTTAGTTAACAAAACAGTATTAACTCTACTTTTTTTACATAGGAATTTTTACTAGTGTTCGGACACTTTTGTTACCGACTGTAACAGAGAAACACAAAATAATAATATTGTCTTAAAAATTATCTTTCATATGATGTATTATTTTATATTTTGTTCTACTTTATTTTATTTCATTTATTTTTTATTTATTTATTTATTTATTTTGTATGTACAGTCGGTAACAAAAGTGTCCGAACACTAGCAAAAGTTCTTAATGTAAAAAAAGTACACTTAATACAGTTTTGTTAAATAAATCCTTGTCTAATCCTCTTCTCAGTCAGTCTGAAAACAGGATTCGACAAAGGTTTATTTAACAAAACTGTATTAAGTGTCCTTTTTTTTTTTCATAGGAATTTTTACTAGTGTTCGGAGACTTTTGTTACCGACTGTACTTAAAAATATATTATATATACAATAAATAGTGGACATTTATAAAATAAGAACTTACAGGCACATAAAATGTAATAGACTAACGCAAAAAATTAATTTTCGCAACTGAAGAAATAATATATAAATAAATAAATAACATATTATTGATGGGAAAAAAAAGACTTTTCAAAGCATTTTAAAAATATTTTCAGAAAAATTGGACGTCAGATATTTTTGAATGTCTATAATGCATAAAAATGTCTTCATACATAAAACGTATCGACAGAAACATTTTCTTTCCTTTTAGACGCACATTTCTCTTTTTTTCACAATTTATGAAGATGTTTAGGCAGTAAAAAACAGGAAAAACACGAAATATGTAAAAACAGTTTTTCTATCGATTGAACACATCAAGAAAATACATATTAGAATATTTACAATTTTATATAACATTTCAACACAGGAACGTTGTTAAAACTTTTTGAAATTTTAAATTTTTGTTAAAATAGCATGGAAAACATCGCACACTCACAAATATGTGACAAAAAAAAAAAAAAAAAAAAAAAATCTAACCGTATTGAAAGGATGCAGGCAAAATAGAAAAGGAAAAGGAACCGAAACGTAGGAAAGTAGGTCACGGAGCCTTAAAGCTATCGACGTCTGGCCTAATATTTGCAATTTTATGTAACATTTCTATACAGAAACACTGTTAAAAGTTTTACTAAAAAATTACTCTATAAAAAAAGTAGTGTGAAACAAGGTAGGTTCTAAGAGTCCTGCAGAATAAATTAGAATTATCGGCAACTATGAATGCAGCTACAATATTTAAACGAGAGGTTAAAAGGAACAGTAAATCCCCCCCTCCCCCCACATAAAAAATATATTTCAAATTAATCTTTACTAAAATTATTTTTAAATATTTTTAAGTACGCTAGAAATGTTTAAATGTACTATAACTTGTATTACACACTTTTAAATATAACTACATGAAAATAGTAATGAAGGTTTAGAGAAAATAGTGTTAGTGCCAAACTTTTTATTTAGAAAAGTAGCTAAGTTTTAGTCTGTAAAATATATCGAATTCATAAGATGCTGCCTACTTTCAGATTATATCTTTAGCTTGTATTAAATGATTGAAACACATAACTTCTTATGCATATATTTGTCTTGGATTTCTCGGAAAAGGCTCTAAAAATCTTGATGAAAGTTTGAGATTAGAGGTTTTATGGGGTGAAATATCGATTGGACAAAATCTACAATTACCTGGCGTTTTCTAATATTATGATTTCTGAATTATTTATGCAAGAGACATACTTGCCAACCAAATAAAAAAGGGAAGATTTTTGTTGAAAAACCAGAAGATTTCATAAAAAAAGAGAAGATTTTTTTTTCTCTTTGACGTAATAAACAATACAGTTTTACAATTTTAATATTTAGAAGCAATCTGTAAAAACGCTTTACTATAGATTGATTATACTAAATATATAAAAGTTTCAAAGTATAACTAATTTTTTAAATAAATAGAATATGATTTTTGTGTATGTACATTAATCATACATATAAAAAAATGTAGCAGAAGCTAATTATCAGTTTCAAACGTGCATAAAACCAACTGAGTATTAATTTTCTTAAATTGATTTGGAAAAAAATTTCCTACCTGAAAAATTTCTTCATTTTTTTCCCCATGTTTACACATTTGGTATAAATATGACATACAAATATTTAATTTAATTGAGGAAAAATAAACAGATTCACTAAATTCAGCAATAAAGATATAAAAATAATTACGTGAGAAATATTGAGCACTTCCATTGTTTTATTGTTTCTAGAATTGATCATTGATCACAATCCGGGGAAGGGGGGGGGGATACAAAAATAATTACAGAGTAAGAAATATTAAACTCTTTCAACTCTACTTCTAGAATATAATGAAAGAAGTTTCAAATTAATATTATCATTTATGTTGCAGATGGATAAAGATTAGGAAACAAAAGACTTCTGCAGAACATTTGATTGCTGATCACTAGTTGAAGATAAATGAAAAGGTGGGGGGGACAAAAAATAATTACATCAGCAAGAAATATTTAATAATTCTATTTCTTTACATGTTCTAGAATCTCATAAAGCAAGTTTGAATTGAATACTGACATTTATGTTATGGATGGAGAAAGATTGGGAATCAGGAGTTTTCGTAGAACATTTGGGTTTTCTTTTTAAAACGAACGATATCCGCGACATTTTTAAAAACGGAAGATTTCATCATCTGTCCGGAAAACCGGAAGATACGTTAAAAAACCGGAAGTCTTCCAGGAAAACCGGAAAAGTTGGCAAGTATGAAGAGATGAAAGTAATAAATGATTTTTTGTAAATAAAAATTCTTTATTCCATCAAAAATTTATTTGTTATCTTAGAGTAGAAAGTTTACGTTCATTTGAAAATTTATTTATTTTTCCAATGCACAGTAACATGAAAAAATAGATTTTAAAACATTAGTTTTTAAATTCATCTCACTTAAATTTCGACTGAAAATGATGGAAAGGAAGTACATTAAAATCTCAGAAGTTTGTAAAATTCTTTTTAAAATTTTAATTTTATGTAACATAAAATAATTAAAAACAGATTTTATGATGTCATATTCTCTCATCATTTTCAATTTTAGTTTTGAATTATTTTGAATATTAAACCTTTGTTGTTTTATACAGACCTGCAACTTTTTTCAAAGAGAAAAATTTATTGTCTGTGAAAAGAAGAGAAAGATGAATTGCAGACGTCCTGACAAATGCAATATTTTAACTTTAGATATCAAAAAAAGCCTTTTATTTGCAAATGTCAGCAAACATTTTCCCGTCGCGCTATTTTCATATGCTGACAAGAATAAAATGGATTATAAACGAAACTTTAGAATTCGATGCACGTTTATACCATTTTTCAGGAAAAACCAGAGAAAAAAAGCGTTTTGAATTAAATAAATAAATAAATAAATAAATCCAATTTCTCTCAAAATTTAATATTAAAAAATTTGAATTATTTAAATTTGAATACAATTTTGAAACACTTTTTTTTTTTTTTTTTTTTTTTTTTTTTTTTTTTAACTAATATTATATGCAACTTACATATAATATACTAAGTAAATGTTTTGAAAACTAATTTCTTGATATTTAAGTGCTTTTGGAATTTTCTGAATATTATTTTAAAAACTAAAAATCATCAAAATCATCATTTCTTTCCAGTTATATTTCTAGTTAAAAAATAAATAAATATTTGTAAAGCTATTTTGCTGCCTAAGTGTGTATTCTCGTTAATTACACTTTATGATTTATTTGTAATTAATAAAAATGTAAATGAGGTATTTGTTAATTTGTTCAAACTAACACTATTATTATTTATATTGCATAATTATTTATTATATAAATATGTTCTAATCATTTTAATCATTTTTAGAGTTGCCACCAATTTAGCTAAATATTTTAAATATAATTAAGCGGTTCAACGTATAGGCAGCCGAAAATGATACATAAAGGCTAAAACATCATGTATATGGTCATACAAAAAGAATTGCAATACATTGTAGTCAATGGGCACAATATTCAAAAGTGCATATTACCATACCTATACTATACTAAATATAGGAAAGTGGGTGAATATGAAATGCCATTTCTATTTGAATTGTTCTTAATGTATTTTGACAGTTTTAAGTTACAAAAAATAGAGTTTAATTGCAAAATTTTTAATAAGGAAAAATTAATAAGTAAATAAATAAACAATGGATGAAATTCTGTCTATGACAGAATTTAATTTAGTATAAGACTACTTATATTTCTATTTTAACACCCTTTCAAAAATAAATAAATAAATAATAGAGGGCGCTCAGTAAAATTCTTAAAAACATATTCAAATAATGTACTGATTTTTAATTCCAAATAAATTAATAAAATTAGAATGCATTAATTGTATAGTCTCTTCCCCTACATGCTTAATACTCATTTACTAAATATTTTAATTAGTAAAGTAATATTAATAACAATTTCGTATTTATTATTAATAATTAACAGTTTCAATTTCTACAGAACAAAACATAATATTAAAAAAAAAAAAAAAAAACTATAAACCAATTATTCGACATTTAAATTATATTCAAAATTCCTCACAGATTAATTGATATTAATCGATTAATTTCTCAAAAACAAAATTAATATCAATTTACTCATCGTATAAATCGGAAAATAACACACATTTTAATTAAATTTCGCAGTTCTAGTCTAAAAATATCTGAAAACACTAGTCTAAATAATCAGGGAACGTTCAGCCAAGACCCGTTGGCTCTGTGGTCAAAATACACAACTTCGAACCCGAAGGTTGTGAGTTCGATCCTCACCAGTGGGAAGTGAAAAATAGTATATATAAAAGAATTTACGGATTTCACAAAATATTTTAAGATAGTGTAAGAAATTAAATGGTAAAATTGGCAGGCATTTTTGAAATGGAACACTATAAATTAGTAACGACGCAAAATGGCAGATTGAAAGAAATAGTCCTGTCTTACTAATAAATAAAAGCTATTTCTGGGTAATACCGACCCAAGCGGGTAATATGGAATAGTTGGAAAGGGAAATATGGAATACCCATTTCCCTTAAGGATAATATGGAAAAGGAAATATTTTTACTGAAATTTATGAATAATTGCAATACAAGCATTTTATTTTGAAATTCTTATTGAAAATAAACAGTACTGAAAAAACTATCTGCATTCAAGTTTTACAAAAATTGCAAAATATATAGAATAGTTGATATTCTATATCACCCGAATCACCCTCTTGGAGAATAAATCAACCTCAACCACCGGTTTTTAGAAATAAGTTCACGGGAATCATACTACTAACTCAACTTCCCTACCGGAAATGACACTAGGGTTTTCACTCATTTACACTGAGAAAAAATATATACTGCCTTCCTCTAGAAAAAATTAGTCGCAATTTTCTAAATCTCTTAACTAGAAATATAGATTACCGAGCTATGCGCATAAGGTGCGCTAATAAATGGAGTAGACCAAATGATCGAGAATTTCTAGTGTACGCATTTCTAAATGGGGAAAAGATATTCTGAATCTTTTGTATCGAGAATTCTCGCTTGATTTTCTAGAATTGGCCCTATTTTAAAGTTGTAGTTGTCTACAGATGAAACGTTTGCTGAGAAAGTTATGAAATTTTGTGCAGAACATGAAGGCAGTTTGAGCAAATAATAATAATAATAATAATAATAATAAAAATCCAAATTTTTGTAAGCTGGAGGCATTTTTTAATGAATTACACATTTAGCGTACATATTTATGATAGTTAAGAAATTTTACAACAAGACATATTCAACATGACGGTCACCATTGTCAGCTACTATCTTGAATCGTAAGATACCATGTTCCACAGATGACGACAGTGTGTTCGGAGAAATATCACGAACATGTTGTGGAATACTGTCTTTAACATCAGGAAAAGTTCTTGGATTAACACGATGTTTCAAATTTCTCCAAAGTCAAAAGTCGCGTGGATTTATCTGGGAACCGGAGAGGCCATGGATCAGGAATTGTGAAACTCAATAAAAAACGTCCCTTGGTAACGAAAATTTTAAGAATTTTCTTTTTACTCATTCAGACAAATTCTCATACTTTCATTATGTCCTACACAAAATTCCACAACTTTCTCAACAATAGTTTCGTCTGTAGACGGCTTTAAAATAGGGTTGTTTAGTTCGGACAGCCTGTATATATATATATATATATATATATAATGGGTGTTCTTTGATCACTATTTCTAGAAATGTGTTTTTCTTAATAAATATTAGTGGTAAATGAGATTTTATATAAAAAATTTCGTTTACCGCGGGATGTAATATTATGAATTTAATGGTCAAAAAGGTCACAAGGTCACAAGGTTTCAAGTCAAAAAGGTTGGTGACCTCTGCAATAGAGTATGTTTATAATCATATTTTTACAAAAACGTGTTTATAATCATATTTTCACAAAAACGTAACTCCACAATCGAAACTGAACATCTAACAAGAGTTCATCAAAATGCAGGCCATGTTTCTTGCAAAGAGAAGAGAATTTTATTGAAAGAGAAAACATTCTGTATTGCACTTATGGAACTTAAGTATTATGTAATGAAGTCTAATGTTATCTTAAAGGTAGAACGTGAAGAGATATTTAATGATTAAATGTATTTTGAATGAAATATTCTTACCGATATCGTCTTTTTTATATTTTACGAATGGTTACTTGTTATATTTTGTATAATGAGGTGTTAAGATAAAAATACTGTGATATGTTTACCTGTTATAATACCTATTTTAGATTATATTAATAAATTACGCTACAAAAAGAATTCAACATTTTAACACATTTTTGTACGTATATTTTCTTGTTTTAAACAGTAAGTTACACCTTTTGACATTTCTTCAAAAAATTGCATTGTTTAACAAAATTATTCATGATTATGATTAGATACAAGGTCTGTCCCGAAAGTAATGCGCCCAATTTTCTTCTGCCGCGACTATCCATCGCACAGGGTTGCCGCTTGCACGGAAGGATGGGTGGAGTCTTGGAAACACAGCGCCACCAGCGCCAGTCGGATCCGAGCTCCTGCAGAGTCACAGTGTCTGTTTCAGTGAAACCTTGTGTGAGTGCTCGGTCGAAATGAAGATGAAAAAAACTTTTGAGCAGAATTGTTGCAGTGATGTGAGGACGATCCGACTTTTTGGATAATGTGGTAAGTGGTGACGAATCTTGGATCTTCTTGTACGACCCAGAAACAAAAAGACAGAGCGCCCCTAAAAATGGCAAGAATGAGCGAATCGCAGATCAAAGCGATGCTCATTGTTTTTTTTCGATTCCAAGGGAGTGATCCATTTTAAATTTGTTCCACCTGGCCAAGCAGTCACGCCAAATTCTACGTCGAAGTACTGAAAAGGCTAAAGCAACGGGTCAACCGCGTCAGGCGCAAGATCAAGAATTCCAGGAAGCTGCACCAGGACAATGCTTCCAGCCACATCGCCTTTATGACGACCGATTACCTGACCAAGGCCGGCATCTCAACGCTCCCCCAGCCGCCTTACAGTCCTGATTTGTCCCCGCCCGACTTCTTTTTGTCCCCAAGGCGGCTACGACGAGGTCACTAAAGGACATCCCTGTGACGTATTTCCAGGACGCATATAAAGCATGGAAATCGCAATGGAACATGTGTGTTGAAGCAGGAAGGATGTATTTCGAAGAATATTGAGAACTGTACGAATCGGTTCAATAAATTTCTTAAAATAAAAATGGGCTCATTACTTTCAGGACAGACCTTGTAATTCATGTTTTATCCTCAGCAACTGAAATTTTAAATTCAATCTAGTACATATATATATATACATATATAAATATAATTTGAATTGTTTAGTACCATTGTAACACTCAGCAGACAAAAGATAGATGAAGATACCAACATAAATTAAATTTTAATTGAGATTTATTTCGATTAAAATTAGTCACGGTATTAATTTAATTTGAGTACCAATGATAGTAAAAACAAGTTAAAATACTTACACAGAAGAGAAATGACACTAACATAACACATAAGCTTAACGATAAGAGAATTTGCAATTACCATGAATTATTAGTAACTGTCAACATTTCAGAGAGAAGAGAAAGGATAAAATCATCAAAGAGTTCTGTTAAAAGGGGAAAAAAATGGAATTCATGAATTCAAAATTGGAATTTTACATGCTGAAAAATAGAAATGTACTCATCAGGAAACTTGCATTTCTATCAGCTTATGCAAGATTTCGTAAAACTGTATAGCTAATTCCAGCAATATCAGCTCAAGTCTCTATCTTGCAACAAAAAAAAAAAAAGAAAAAGAAAAAAAAGAAACAAAAAAAAATTGAATTAAAATAAAAAAGGAAATTAAACAAATCAATAACAAAAACCAAAATTTATACAAGGAATAAGTAATTTAAGCAATCCACATGTTAAACGTTACTTACGGAGATAGTAGAAATAAACTGGTTGGCAAACGAACATTAGTAAAAAGAAAAGATTAAAAGTTTAGAAACGATTAATCGATTTAGGAACTACAGAAATACTTTAATTGGTTGCATTATTTGTTAGTTATTAATCTCTAAAAACTTTTACAATTTTTAAAAAGGGGATTTTTAATCTTAACGTTAACCTTTTTAAAGTTCAGTTTATTTTTAACTTTCAGCGAAGCGTGAGCAAGCGCCATCTCTCGTGAAAAAAGAGAATTACTTTTATGTAAATACATATAATGTACGGTGTAACTTAGAATTTGTACGTCGTTGAGTTAAATTTTTTATTCTTAAGCAATTTCATCGAAAGGCCAACATGTCATGATAAAGACATTATGATTAATGGTGAATTAATTATTATTTAATTCTGATTTTGTGTTTATTTATTTAAATTTTTAGTGTGTATTTTTTTTTTTTTTTTTTTTTTTTTTTTTTAAATAAAGAAACCACCAAATTTGATTATTCATTTAATGAAATCTGAAGTGTGAATAATTAAACAAATTTTAAGTAGGATTTTTTTTTTTTTATCTTTCATAATATCAACCAGAAAAGAATATGTAACCTACAATTGCAATAATACTATGCTTCCCTCTTTTTTTTTTAATTCATCATACCTCCCAACCATACAACAACACCCTTTCTCCCTAATCAAACTTCTTCCCTCCCAACCTCCACATTTTTTATTTTATTTTTAATATATATATATATATATATATATATATATATTTAATAAACATTATACTTTTTTTTTTTTTTTTTTTTTTTGTGTGTGTAGAGAGTGACATTCATTGATAGATAATAGAATAAATAAATCTCTTGGGATTATAAACCGGAGGCCCATTAATTGTTCAAGAAGAATGTGCATAATTGTTTTTTAAGTAAAATATTGTTTTAAAGGAACACCTAAAGGCAGGGCTCATTCTTCTTTTTAAAATGTTGCTTTTAGTGACCCGCAAACAATGTCTTAATTACATTATATACAAACATTTTTTTCTGCAGTAATACTTTTCCTGTGCGGCTTGAAAAGAATCCTAATTATGTAACGTTTCTTTACCGCGTTTTAATTAGTTTCATTAAATATTTCGATAAAAATTTACTATTGATAATAAATAATTATACTTATCAGATTTCAACTATCGTAATTTCGTGTATATAACCCGCGGGTAATCCATAAAAAAAATTCTGACTTTGTATGTCCTGCGGGCTATCATCCGGTTCGGGGTATCTATCGCGAACAACGAGAAAATCAACACGAATTTCATTTTTATTTCGGTAGTCTCGATTATTAATGTATAATTAATGACGATTAAATTGAGGACAGTGAAAAGGAACTTGATGAGGAGGATAATATGGATGATGAAGACGAACTGTCCCAAACAATATTGCGACATTTTAATTCTGATACGGAAGAATCCGATTTCGATGGATTTGAATGAATTTTGTAAACAAATTTATTATTAATCTATAATTTTCTTGTAAACTGAATAAAGCTGTTAATCATTAGAAGTTACTCCAATTTATATTAATTTATATAGAGAGAAAGATTAATACTATGTTATGATTATTTGCTTTTTTATTATAGGTAAGTAAATTTATTTGTTTATTATTTAAATTTAGTCGTAAATTTGTTTATTATTTGTATCTTTTCCTTCTTATTATTAAAACAATAGCAATTAGTATTGAAATTATAAACGGCGATTGCCGATCATGTGATTTTAGAAGTGCGGGGTATATTTCGGTTATAATTATTTTTAAATAAATTTTTTATGCTGCAGGTTACCTTCCGCCGCGGGTTATATACGCGAAATTACGGTATATCTTTTATTACCTATTTTTAAATTTAACATCATAAAGTACTCTGTCATCTTCCCATTTTTTTGCCCAGTGATTTGTAATAAGTTTCAATTTGTTTAAAAGTATTATAAGTATTTGATAAAACTTGCATATGTAGATAACCTGTGTAATAATAACTACAAACTTACTTTTATCGCATCGAAAAAAAAAAAAGAATATATATATATGCATTTGACCATTAAATATATTGTAATATAAGCCGCATTTCACTGAAGCACTTACTTTGTTCGTAAAAGACAGAGGATTAAACAGTTAAAACTTAAATTTCCCTTTTAAAATAATTTTCTTAAAAATCAAGTTTCATTTAAAAAAAAAAAAAATCTGCATTTTTTTTAAATATCTTAAATGTTACAAAAAAATGAGTGAGATCTGTATGTTACGTTGTGTTATGTTATAGGATTTGTAGCCTCATAGCATATATATGCGTATATATATACATTAAAGAATTATATATATATATATATATATATTTATATATATATATATATTAAATATACAAAGGAATGTCATTTTAATACACAATTTTTTTAAACTTTTTTTTTACCATCTTCTTTTTTTACCATCATTCGTGTGCTCATAAGGTGTTTTAAACTTACTATGTGGATTTTTATTTATTTATTTATTTTATTTATTTATTTTTATTTTATTTTATTATTTTATTACTTTATTTTATTTATTTATTTATGTTGTGGAGCCTTTAGTTTAGTCAGGCGTAGTTTTACACTTTTACTCAAGCTTTCTAATGAAAGAGATATTAAATCTTATGTATATTCTATCAATTAATTAAAAAAGAAAAGAAAAGAAAAGAAAGAAAAAAGCCGATGTTCTACACTTATTACGGAGACCTGTAAAGGACGTCTTCCATGGGGTCTTTCTAATATGTCCTAGTCCGTAATCAGGGTCACAGCTGCAATAGCAATATATGCAAAACATTCTCAGAAACATTTTTAACTTCTTCTAGCAATTAAAGATGCCTGCTTCTAACGATAACATCATTCTATATCTAATGTTTAAAGAAATGATTCATGAAAATAAACCAAATTTTAAATTTATTTCTTTTAATCGTTGAACTATAAGCTATTTCTATGAACTATAAAACTCTGTCTGTATTATCACATAAAACTAAAATCTTACGCAACAATGTCTAATATTACAGTTGAGTTAAACGAGACAACAATATTAACTGACTAAAAGTATTTGAATGGATGCTATTAAATTGTATATCCAATTGTTGTAACTTTTTAGTTATTTATTTTAAACAATAAGTTAAAATAATAACGTATTGTTGTGAAAAAATAAATAAATAAATAAATAAATAAAAATCAAGTATTCAATTGTATTAAATTCAAATTTATCGAATAATAGTTATTGTAACAATAGGTTAATTGTTAGCAACAATATGTTGTTAGCAAGTTGTAAAAAAAAGGTTGTTTTCACAATAATAAATTTGATTTGGAAGTAAAATGTGATATGTAAATTAATAATAATAATAAAATATAAAATTTGTAATTAATAGTTTTGTAATTATAATATTAAGTATGTTGTAATAATACAACTATAAAACTTACAATAATAAATACTGTTCCTTTAAGGAATTTGCTATAATAATAAGTTGTAAAATTGTTAGTTGACGGAATAATGATTTTTGTATTTATACGTTGACTAAGATGTTTAAAAAAGTTACAAAATGAATTGCTTTCAAATGCTGTATTATCACGTAAAACTTAAATTTTACGCAACAAAGTCTAATATTATAATTATGTTAAACGAGGTAACAATATTAACTGACTAAAAGTATTTGAATGGATGCTATTAAATTGCATATCCAACTGTTGTAACTTTTTAGTTATTTATTTATTTACTAGCAGGCTACGCCCGCTTCGCTGGTCACTATTTTTAAATAAATCATTATAATTAATGAATTCTCAAAATTGCATTAATTTTTATCAAGTGAAACAAAAAAAGAAGAAAAAACTCTCATCGGGAAAAATGTCGCGCCGGGTCCCCACTTCATTCTTAAGAAAAGGAATTTTAGAAAAAGTCATTAATCATCGGGTAAAAACTCGCATTGGCTCCCCACTGCCTTCAGCAGTGCAGACCCATGCGCGCGCACGTGTAAAGATATACGTGCGCTGCTCGCACATATTCCTTCTAAAATCAAGCATTTATTCTTAACAAAAGAAAATTTAAAAAATAAGTTCTTATCGGATAAAAAGTCGGACCGGGTCCCCACTGCCTTCGGCAGCGCTGTCCCGTGCTCGCTGTTAGCGCCTATTCCTTCCCCGCCCTTCCAGCCCCTCCTAATTAACCTACATATACCAATTTTGAACGGTCTAACTCAATTAGCTGAGATACAAAAGAAAATCTAATCAGGACACCCTAAAACGTGTAAATCAGGTGAAATCTCGAATTTCACTTTCGATAATATAAAAGAACTTTAAAATATCTTTCGAATGATGTATTAAAAACAATTTAATTGTAATTAGAATTTGAAATATTGAAATTTTAAAATATTACAGCGCCATCTGGCGGTAAAAATTTCTGTAATCTACTGTTCGATTCCAAATCAACAAAGCTTTCAAATGATGTATTGCTTATGAAATTATTTTAATTAGTAGCTGAGATACAAAAGAAAACCTAAACAGGAGACCTGAAAACGTGTAAATCGGGTGAAAACTCGAATTCCACTTTCGATAATATAAAAGTACTTTAAAATATCTTTCGAATGATGCATTAAAAATAATTTAATCATAATTAGAATTTGAAATATTGAAATTTTAAAATATTACAGCGCCATCTGGCGGTAGAAAATTCTGTAATCTACTGTCCAATTCCAAATCAATAAAGCTTTCAAATAATGTATTACTTATAAAATTATTTTAATTAGTAGCTGAGATACAAAAGAAAACGAATTCAGGAGACCTTAAAACGTGTAAATCACGTGAAATCTCGAATTCCATTACTTGCGGTAGTCGGCTAATGGAATGTGACAGAAATTTTTGGCGTCTGCTCTTGAAATTCAATTCAGATAAGTTTTAAAATGACATATTACTTTTGGAATTATTCTAATTAGAAGCTGAGATACAAAAATGATATAAACAGTATTATAAAACGATTTATGTCTGACTTTTTCGTGGTTTTCTCCGAAACTTGCATAATTCCGGGCTAAATACTGTTAAAAATCCATAGTATGAAATGTGAAAGGAGTATCAGAATTCGAAACTCTGCAAAATATAAAAGAATAAAGGCTTTCTGTGGGTTTTCCGTTGTTTTCTCCGAAACAACCGTTCCTTTCATAAATTTTTGCCCCCCCCCCCCTTTCCGTCCCTTCTAATAATTTTACACTTGAAAATATCCTCCATCGATTTATCTTGCCTTAAAATCTAATAATACCAATTCCAATCTCTGTAACTCTTTTTTTTTTCTGCCCCCCCCCTTCCTCAAGCCCTTCCTAATAATTCTACACTTTCAAAAATATTCACAATCGAATTATCGGGCGTTAAAACCAAATATTACGAAATTTCAACGGCATATCTCATTTTAAAATAGAGCAAAATATAATACAAAACTTAATCTTACATTGTGTTTTGGTCATATGAGTCGTGATAAATATCCCAATAAAAACGTAATTTTTTTGTTTATCCAGATATTTTCATGAAAATTGAACAGTAGCTTTATAATATGCTGTCTAGGCCGAATATTAATTAAAATGTAACGTGAATGAAAATTTGAAAAAATTTGAAAATTGCAATTTTTCTCCCCACTATAAATAATGTGACATCTTAATCGGTTACAATCATTTCCCTTTTCATCTCAGACAGTAGTCTGGCGTTTGAAATGATGTTGCCACAAAAAATTCATACTTTAGTTAATTTTAAAAAATCTAATTGTTGTACCGATAAGCCGCTTGCACTCTCCGATTCAGAAAATTTGCCTCTTTCATTTGGTACCAAATTCGTAACGATCGGACTAATATTTCTAATTTATTTTCCACTTTTTCTGCTTTTAACTCCGTTAAAATATCTATTTTTATGCAATCGCGGTGAATTTTCAGTGATTGAGATCGCTTTCTGATTAGGCATGATTCTACATTTTAATTAATATCTCCGCAACTAATTAAAATTTTTAAATTCTGTTTTGAGGAGGACCTCGGAAAGGCTCCAGAGCATCCGTATGTCAATTCTTGTACTTCTGCGTTCAATAGGGGCTGAACGTATAAAAGAACAGACTGACAGGCAGACAGACAGACAGACAAACCTTTCCATTTATTATTATAGATTTTAAACAATAAATTAAAATAATAAAGTATTGTTGAAAAAAAAAAAAGGTTGACGTAATTAATTGTATTAAATTCAAACTTATCTAATAATAATTATTGTAACAATTTTAATAAATAATAATAATAATAATAATAATAATAGGTTAATTGTTAGCAACAATATGTTGTAAGCAAGTTGTAAAAAAAAAGTGTTGTTTTCACAACAATAAATTTGATATGAAAGTAAAATGTGATATGTAAATTAATAATAATAAAATAAAATGTAAATTTTGTAATTAATATTATTGTTAATATAATGCTGAGTATGTTGTAATTATACAACTATACAACTTACAATAATAAATGCTGTTCTTTTAAGGAATTTGCTATAAGAAAAAGTTGTAAAATTGCTAGTTGACGCAATAATGATTGTTGTATTTATACGTTGACTATTAAGATGTTTAAAAAAAGTTACATAATAAATTGCTTTCAAATGCAGTATTATCACGTAAAACTTGAATTTTACGCAACAAAGTCTAATATTGTAATTAGGTTAAACAAATAACAATATTAACTGACTAAACGTATTTGAATGGATGCTGTTAAATTGCATTATCCAACTATTGTAACATTTTATTTATTTATTTATTTTAAAAAATAGGTTCAAATAATAACGTATTGTTGCAAAGAAAAATGGTTGAAGTAATCAACTGATTTATCAAATTTATCTAATAATAATTACTGTAACAATAGGTTAATTGTTAGCAACAATATGCTGTAAGCAAATTGTTAAAAAAAAAAAAAAAAAAAAAAAAAAAAAATGTTGCTTTCACAACAATAAATTTGATTTGAAAGTAAAATGTAATGATTTTGTAAATTTTGTAATTAATATTATTGTAATTATAATGTTGAGTATGTTGTAATAATACAACTATATAACTTACAATAATAAATGCTGCTCCGTTAAGGAATTTGCTATAGCAATAAGTTGTAAAATTGCACGTTGACGCAATAATTAGTGGTACTTATACGTTGACTATTAAGATATTTAGAAAAGTTACATAATAAATTGCTTTCAAGTGTTGTAAAATTTAAAATAACTATTTCTTATATATGCTTAAACAATTCCAAAATAGTTTGATATATTTCTTTTCAAAAATAAAGATTTCATGTTTAAGAACAAAAAATATGCAAAATAGATTTTTACCAGGAAAATTTATTAATCCCAGAACAGCAAACACGCGAGCGCTTCATTTGCAAACACTTTCAAAACATTTTATTTTCCGCATATTTTTTGAATAGTGACATAAAAAAAAAAAAATGTTTAAAATGGTAATTTTAGAATTCTGACTAGGTTTTATACCTTTGGAGACTAGCAATAAAGCAATTAGTATTTTAAATGGTAAAAAACGAAATCACACATTTTTTTATTATTTTATTTTTACAAAATGTAGAATATTATTTTTATTCTTGACAGTTTTAAGAAAATTAATTTATGAAAGAGTTTTAAGAGTTTTTCAGTGCGCAAAATAATATAAACTATTTAATGTAAACGATAAATTTTGAAATAAATAATTTTGTTATTATGAAAACAATTCGAAAAGAAACTCAAAAAATGTTAATCTTAAAGTTTATTTTTAAAGAAATCACTTTAAAATTAACACTTCAAAAAACATAATCCTATATCAAAAAAGTGTACGATATTTTTCATATATTTTGTAAATTCTTCTATTTGGTTATTTATTTATATAGTTACGCATATTTTAATTTAGAAATATATTTTTAACACGCTTTTATTCGCTTCACCTGTATGTATGTTTGTATGTATAATGTATGTATGTAACCGCTCTGGGAGCAAACAAAAAATCTGTATTGTAAAAAAAGACTTTCCCTACGTGAAAGCTGTGGCTGTGATGTAAAGCTCCGCGCTACGAACCTAAAGGTCTAGTGTTCGAGCCCAGTCAGGAGAGATTTTTTAAAAATGGTTTTTGTTTAATTCTAAATTGTTTTAATTAAAGATTTAAATGTATGTAAATATTATGGTGTGTCACTCACACGATTTTCTCTTACCCTGCATTTTAATACTAAGATAGATATTTTGTGCTTTTTTAGTTCACATTTCTATAAAAGCGTGTTCTTTAACTTTTTAAAACTATAGCATTATTTATATTTAAGACTAAAAGATAAACGAAATGTACTTTATTATGAAAATGCATTAGTTCCAGAACAATCAAATCCCGAATGCTTCATTTATTTTAAACGCATTCAAACTCAAAACGCTATATTTCACCATATATTTTAACTAGAGACACCAAAAAAATATATTTAAAATGGTAAAATTAAAACTCTGACCACGTTTTATTCCTTTGGAGAATAATAGAAAAGCAATTATTTTGAATGATAAAAAAAAAGTCACATATATTTTAAAATTTTAGTTTTACATAATATCGAATGTTATTTTTTTACTTTCTGAATATACATATGTAAGGAAAATATTGTAATCATGTCAAAAATCCGACTTTGAGACTTTGGTATTTCTATACGTTTTGAGGTCCCCTGAGTTTATTTTTACTAATTTTGAGGTGATGTATGCATGCGTGTGCATGTGTATGTAAAAACGATAGCGCCTAAACCCTTTATTCAAATGATTTGAAAACTGGCGTGCATGTTACAGATCATTATAACACGAACCCTATTGATTTTGTTGAATCTAGGACTTACAGTTTTTTACAGGGACGCAAAGAGAAATTCTTTATCATTACGCCTATGACCCAAGTTTTTTAAAGTGTGATAATATCTAAACGTCTTATTTGTCTGAGCTGAAAATGTATACACATGTTAAAAGTCACTGTCGTGCGGACTGTATAGACTTCGGCGAATCTAGCACATATAGTTTTTTTACAGGGATACAAAGACAAATTCTTTATCAACATAGTCTATTGCCCCAAATATTTTTAGGAGCGATAGCGTTTAAACGCCTTTCTCGATTGAGCTAAAACTTCATACACATATTATAAGCCACCATCGCACAAACTGTATAAATTTTCGTGAATTTAGCACTTTTAGTGTTCTAAATTTACGTTTTTTTAATGAACACAGAGAAATATTCTTTATCATTATGGCCTATGAGCCAAAATGTTTAAAGTGCAATAGCGTCTAAACGCATATTTCGATTGAGCTGAAAATTTATACACATGTTATAGGTCACCGTCGTACAAATTGTATAAATTTTGGTGAATGTAGCCCTTATAGATTTCTACAGGGACGCAACCAAAAGTTCTTTATCATAATGACCTATGGGCTCAAGTTATTTTAAGTGCAATAGCGTAAATTTAAACAATGAAGAAAAATACTCAAACACACTATTATAATTTTCAATTTTCACTTTTGTTTATTTAACGACTCCTCTTACTTTAATTTATTTATACAACCGTTAATTAATTAATTTTCGAAAAGTCCAGAGGATTTACTCGAGATTTTTTTTTTTTTTTATCTTGGAAGATTTAAAGATTTTTTTTTTTTTTTCATTGCCGAATGTAAAGATTTTTTAGCGCTAAATATAACATAAACTAAGAAATGTAAACAATAAATCTAGAAATATATATAATATTGTTACGAAAATAAATGAGAAAAATCTAAAAAACAAAACTATTATACATAAAAATAAATTTTTAAAAATTAGGTCTATCCTGTAACATTTTTCAAACGACACAACTTAATCAAAAAATAAGTAGCATATGTCTTTGCAAAAGTTCGTGCGGTTTTTTATTGTTTCATTTCATAAAAATACATCAAATCAAATGACGATTTTTAATCAAAATACTCTCCATTACTTTCTACAACCTTTGCCCATTTTTCGGGTATCGAATGTATACCATGGCGATAGAAGCTCTCGTCTTTGGAGGCAATAAAATGATCCGCGTCCGCACGAACTTTTGCAACGGCCTAATATATATATATATTTTCATTCTTTTATTATATTCCATTCAAATTAACCGGTTGATTACGTGTATGTATTACCAGTGTAATATTATGAATCTCACACTGTTTCAGAGAATATTTACATCATATAAAAACAAATAACTGAGTTACGATACAGTGATTTCTACTGCAATGTTTTCCACGGCGATTTTTTTTTTTTTTTTTTTAAGAAAAAAAAGATTTAGTTAAAATGTTTGCTAATAGATGGTACTGTTCATTAGAAAACAGCAAGAAGCATTAAAAATGCAGGGAAAACAAAGATCATTTACTTTAAAAAATTCACAATTGGATTTAAATATGTGCCTCTTTATACACTATCTACCAATAAGTGTTTGGTCACTTTCAAATTTAGACGTTTTGTCAAATATCTAGAAAAGGTCTTTAGGAATAATCTTCGGTAGTGTAGAGAACATGTTATATCACATATATTTCAGCAAAAGGTTTGTCCTATAGAGGAAAAGGAGGTATAACTTCAGTATATCCCTACAGCTGAATTTGGCGATTTTCCTTTGGCGCCGTTTTGAACCATAACGATGTCGTACTGGACTGTTTGCGATATAATATGGCAGCCTAAATGTTGTTTATTTTGGATTTATGATTTTATGATTTATGATTTATGATTTAGATTATGATTTTATCATTTATCATTTATGAATTTTAGATTTATCATTTAGCTATAATCGCCAACAAAAAATCGCCAAATATCGTTGTCGGGATATACTGAAGTTGTTCCGAAAAGGACACTAATAAAAAAATAAACAAAATTCAAAATGTTTTGGAGGTTTAAAAGGATTTTTCTCATTATCTGTATAAATTGTTATGAGGTTACCACATATATTCAAGGCGATATAACAGTATATATTTTTTTTAAATGGCAAAACAATTTGTATTTTCTTTTTTTAATATAACACGTAGGGTATTAAAGCCTGGGCAAAGACATTTTTAGAAAATTTGGCGTTCTGTATTAGACACAGAATACTAGAATCACAATGCAAAAATGTTAAATATCTTATGAAATATGAGCATTTTTACTAAATGATTTTTAACTACGGATGCCCTATCTTTTCAAAAATTCCATTTGCGTAATTTAATAGCCAAAAGCAGTGAGCAACGTATATCAAAACCGCAAACAAATATCGTGTAAATCCAAAAAGTTATGAGAGATAGAATGAACAGAATTTCAGTGCTCTCAAAATAAAAGCTAAACTATAAGGGGTTTTACTCACATTTTTATTTTGATTCAATAGTTGCAGAATTGATAATACAGTGTTCTCTGATTGGAAATAAATACTGTTAAAAACCCTTATCACCTTCTTCCTCTTTTTTTTTTTTTTTTTTTTTTGAGAAAAACGGAAAATCTGATTATTCTATCTCTCACAACTTTTTGAATTTGCCCGATATTAGTTTGGAGTTTTCATATAAGTTGCTCAATGCTTTTGGCTATTAAATTATGCAAATTAAATTTTTTAAAAGTCAGAGCATGCGTAGTTAAAAATTATTTAGTAAAAATACTCATATTTCGCAAGATAATTAACATTGTTGCATTCTAATTGCAGTATGCGGTGTCTAATGTAGTAGGCCAAATTTCATAAAAATGGCTTTGCACTGGGTCATACATACACTTTGCAAATCATACCCTATGTGTTATGATAAAAAAAACTTTTTTTTTTTTTTTTTTTTTTTTTGAAGGGGGGGGGATATCTTTATGAATGTATGGTAGCCTCATAAGACTTTATACAAATAATAAGCAAAATTCTCATAATCACATGCTACATCCAAAACGCATCTAAAGCATTACTTTTTACAGGGTAATCTAAAACATTTTTATTTTTGATTAATTTTTTACTGCCCCCCTTTTCCTCTTCAGGACAGAACTTTTACTGAAATATATATGAGGTATAATATTTTCTTTACACTACCAAACTTTGGGGATGATTTCTGAAGAACTTTTCTAGTTATTTGACAAAACGTCTCAATTCGAAAGTATCCAAATACTTATTGGTAAATGGTGCAGCTAAAAGCTAAAACCATATATAAACGGTAATCCAATTCAATCCAATAAATGCTCATTAATTCCTTGCTATGCATTTTTTCTGCTGAATCTTGCTGTTTCTAAAGTTCAGAACCATGTATGAGCAAAATTTGAAACTAAAATTTATATGTCTTACACAAAACTTTTAATCGTGAAGAACATTGTATACAAGCCTTACTTTCGTGAGTCAACTATTAAACATTATATTAAAGTTTGAAATGTGCCAATTAATTTTGGCCACATAAAGTTTAAAATGTATCAATTACTTTTGACCCTATATTATCTATAAAACTCTATGTTTCCCTGATAGTTTAAATTAATTCAAATTTAGTTCAAATTTTGCATTATTTATTCTTATGTATATATGTATATTAATTTTTCTATTTGGGATTTATTTTTATAAAATTGAGTTAAATAAATATTCTGTGTGACTTTTCTGAATTATATCCTTGTTGTAAACTATTTATTTTTAAAATATTATATTACATAGAGAAAAAGAGAATGAGGATGAGATAAAGAAATTTCAGGAGATGTTTTTTATTTACTCGATCAGAATGAAGGAAATAGCGAATAAAAATTGTTCGGAATGCGATCTGTATTTCTTACAACTTATGAATCGAAAAACAATATCCATATGCTACAGAAAATCTTTACTGTGTTATGATATAAACTTAAGTGTTTTGTAATGAAGTCTAATATTATGTTAAGATTGAACGGGATATGACTAAAAGTTCATAAAGCGAATGTATTTTATTAAACTTTATATTTAATTGTTGCAATTAATAATCTTTAATAATATACACATTGTAATAATGAATGTTGTTTTAACAACACGTCTGCTGTAATAATTGATTGTAATAGTTTCAAATTATTATAACAACAATTTCTGCAATAATATATTACTTTTTATATTATTTTGCAAAAATAAAATTCTTGTAATTTATATTATTCTTATAAAACTGATTTAAATAATTATTCTGTGTGACTTTTCTGAATTCTGTCCTTATTCTAAACTATTTATTTTTAAAATGTTATATTATATAGACAAAAAGAGAATGAGAATAAGATAAAGAAATTCTTGGAGACATTTTTTTATTTACTCGATCAGAATAAAGGAAATAGTGAATAAAAATTCTTCGGAATGCGATCTGCGTTTCTTACAACTTATGTATCGAAAAAAAATTTCCATGTTAAAGAAATTCTTTACTGTGTTATGGTATAAACTTAAGTGTTTTGTAATGAAGTCTAATATTATGTTAAGCTTGAATGGGACAAAGTAATTAAATGACTAAAAGTTCATAAAGCGAATGTATTTTATTAACCTTTATATTTAATTGTTGCAATGAATAATCTTTTATAATATGCACGTTGCAATAATGAATGTTGTTTTAACAACAAGTCTGCTGTAATAATTGATTGTAATAGTTTCAAATTATTGTAACAAAAATTTCTGCAATAATGTATTACTTTTTATATTCTTCTGCGAAAATAAAATTCTGTTTGCCTATATTATTCTTATAAAACTGGGTTAAATAAATATTCTGTGTAACTTTTCTGAATTCTGTCCTTCTTGTAAACTATTTACTTTTAAAATGTTATATTATATAGATAAAAAGATAATGAGAATAAGATAAAAAAAATTTCTGGAAATTTTTTTTATTTACTTTATCAGAATAAAGAAAATAGAGAATAAAAATTCTTCGAAATGCGAGCTGCGTTTCTTACAACTTATGAATCGGAAAACAATTTCCATGCAACAGAAATTCTTTACTGTGTTATGATATAAACTTAAGTGTTTTGCAATGAAGTCTAATATTATGTTAAGCTTGAACGGGACAAAGTAATTAAATGACTAAAAGTTCATAAAGCGAATGTATTTTATTAAGCTTTATATTTAATTGTTGCAATGAATAATCTTTTATAATATACACGTTGTAATAATGAATGTTGTTTTAACAACACGTCTGCTGTAATAATTGATTGTAATAGTTTCAAATTATTATAACAACAATTTCTGCAATAATATATTACTTTTTATATTATTTTGCAAAAATAAAATTCTTGTAATTTATATTATTCTTATAAAACTGATTTAAATAATTATTCTGTGTGACTTTTCTGAATTCTGTCCTTGTTCTAAACTATTTATTTTTAAAATGTTATATTATGTAGACAAAAAGAGAATGAGAATAAGATAAAGAAATTCTTGGAGACATTTTTTTATTTACTCGATCAGAATAAAGGAAATAGTGAATAAAAATTCTTCGGAATGCGATCTGCGTTTCTTACAACTTATGTATCGAAAAAAAATTTCCATGTTAAAGAAATTCTTTACTGTGTTATGGTATAAACTTAAGTGTTTTGTAATGAAGTCTAATATTATGTTAAGCTTGAATGGGACAAAGTAATTAAATGACTAAAAGTTCATAAAGCGAATGTATTTTATTAACCTTTAGATTTAATTGTTGCAATGAATAATCTTTTATAATATACACGTTGTAATAATGAATGTTGTTTTAACAACAAGTCTGCTGTAATAATTGATTGTAATAGTTTCAAATTATTGTAACAAAAATTTCTGCAATAATGTATTACTTTTTATATTCTTCTGCGAAAATAAAATTCTGTTTGTCTATATTATTCTTATAAAACTGGGTTAAATAAATATTCTGTGTGACTTTTCTGAATTCTGTCCTTCTTGTAAACTATTTACTTTTAAAATGTTGTATTATATAGATAAAAAGATAATGAGAATAAGATAAAAAAAATTTCTGGAAATGTTTTTTATTTATTTTATCAGAATAAAGAAAATAGAGAATAAAAATTCTTCGAAATGCGAGCTGCGTTTCTTACAACTTATGAATCGGAAAACAATTTCCATGCAACAGAAATTCTTTACTGTGTTATGATATAAACTTAAGTGTTTTGCAATGAAGTCTAATATTATGTTAAGCTTGAACGGGACAAAGTAATTAAATGACTAAAAGTTCATAAAGCGAATGTATTTTATTAAGCTTTATCTTTAATTGTTGCAATGAATAATCTTTTATAATATACACGTTGTAATAATGAATATTGTTTTAACAACAAGTCTGCTGTAATAATTGATTGTAATAGTTTCAAATTACTGTAACAAAAATTTCTGCAAAAATGTATTACTTTTTATATTCTTCTGCAAAAATAAAATTCTGGTTGTCTATATTATTCTTATAAAACTGGGTTAAATAAATATTCTGTGTGACTTTTCTGAATTCTGTCCTTCTTGTAAACTATTTACTTTTAAAATGTTATATTATATAGATAAAAAGATAATGAGAATAAGATAAAAAAATTTCTGGAAATGTTTTTTATTTACTTTATCAGAATAAAGAAAATAGAGAATAAAAATTCTTCGAAATGCGAGCTGCGTTAATCTTACAACTTATGAATCGGAAAACAATTTCCTTGCTACAGAAATTCTTTACTGTGTTATGATATAAACTTAAGTGTTTTGCAATGAAGTCTAATATTATGTTAAGCTTGAACGGGACAAAGTAATTAAATGACTAAAAGTTCATAAAGCGAATGTATTTTATTAAGCTTTATATTTAATTGTTGCAATGAATAATCTTTTATAATATACACGTTGTAATAATGAATGTTGTTTTAACAACAAGTCTGCTGTAATAATTGATTGTAATAGTTTCAAATTATTGTAACAAAAATTTCTGCAATAATGTATTACTTTTTATATTCTTCTGCAAAAATAAAATTCTGGTTGTCTATATTATTCTTATAAAACTGGGTTAAATAAATATTCTGTGTGACTTTTCTGAATTCTGTCCTTCTTGTAAACTATTTACTTTTAAAATGTTTTATTATATAGATAAAAAGATAATGAGAATAAGATAAAAAAATTTCTGGAAATGTTTTTTATTTGCTTTATCAGAATAAAGAAAATAGAGAATAAAAATTCTTCGAAATGCGAGCTGCGTTTCTTACAACTTATGAATCGGAAAACAATTTTCATGCTACAGAAATTCTTTATTGTGTTATGATATAAACTTAAGTGTTTTGCAATGAAGTCTAATAATATGTTAAGCTTGAAGGGGACAAAGTAATTAAATGACTAAAAGTTCATAAAGCGAATGTATTTTATTAAACTTTATATTTAATTGTTGCAATGAATAATCTTTAATAATAAACACGTTGTAATAATGAATGTTGTTTGAACAACATATCTGCTGTAATAATTGATTGAAATAGTTTCAAATTATTGTAACAACAATTTCTGTAATAATATATTACTTTTTATATTCTTTTGCAAAAATAAAATTCTGGTTGTCTATATTATTCTTATAAAACTGAGTTAAATAAGTATTCTGTGTGACTTTTCTGAATTCTGTCCTTTTTGTAAACTATTTATTTTTAATATGTTATATTCAATAGACAAAAAGATAATGAGAATAAGATAAAGAAATTCTTGGAGACATTTTTTATTTACTCGATCAGAGTAAAGGAAATAGTGAATAAAAATTCTTCGGAATGCGATCTGTATTTTTTACAACTTATGAATCGGAAAACAATTTCCATGCTACAGAAAATCTTTACTGTGTTATGATATAAACTTAACTGTTTTGTAATGAAGTCTAATATTATGTTAAGCTTGAACGGAACAAAGTTATTAAATGACTAAAAGTTCATAAAGCGAATGTATTTTATTAAACTTTATATTTAATTTTTGAAATTTATAATCTTTAATAATATACATGTTGTAATAATAAATGTTGTTTTAACAATGAGTCTGTTGCAATAATTAATTGTAATAGTTTCAAATTATAACAATAATTTCTGCAATAATATATTACTTTTTATATTCTTTTGTAAATATAAGTTTCTTGTAATTTATAGTAAGAAGATACCTTCGCAATAATGCATTTGATGCAAAAAATAACTTCCAGTGTCTGTAAGTTGTTTTAATATTTATTGTTTTTTATTTAAGATTGTTTATTTAATGCTTTATGGTTTATATAATTTGCAAATTAAATAAAAAGTTGTAATAATGAGGACTTTTTTTTTTTTAACGAAAAATATAAAATAGGTACAGTTGGTAACAAAAGTGTCCGAACACTAGCAAAAATTCCTATGTAAATAAAGTAGAGTTAATACTGTTTTGTTAAATAAATCCTTGTCGAATCATGTTCTTAGACTGACTAAATACATGGTTCGACAAGGATTTATTTAACAAAACAGTATTAACTCTACTTTTTTTTATATAGGAATTTTTGCTAGTGTCCGGACACTTTTGTTACCGACTGTACTTGAGGTCTCAATGATTACTGTAATCATACATTGATTATTAAATAATACGTTGCAAAATGTGATTGTATAAAAAAGCTTTCTTTTCTTTTCTTTTCTGAATTTCGTTGTTATATATATAATTGTTTAAAACGTTGTAATAATGCCATACAAAATGTAAAAATAACCTTATAAATACATTTCTTTCAATTTTTGTAATAGTTAACATGAAAATTTCTCAGATTTTTAAATACTGTTAAATAATATAACTTCCTACGTAAGAAGTATTTCTAAATGCATGTTTAAATGAAAAAATAAATAAAAATAAATAAATAAATATGATTTATCTTGGAAATCCTACAGTCTTAAAACAGCAAAATTCGTTCGCTATTTCTAAACTTATTCAAATACTTTATTTTCGTCATATTTCTTGAATGTCAGCATCGAGGAAATGCATTTAGACTTATGATTTTAGAATTCAGACCACGTTTTATTTCTTTGAGGAGTAGTAGTAAAGAATTATTTTAAATTATGATATGTGTCATATCTCTGAAGGTGTCCGTTTTATATAATGTTTGATATTGGGGGTTTCTTTTTTGAAAATTTAGGAATGAACTACTTTTCTTTTTAAATTAAAAATTTTTCTAAAATTAAAGAAATTAAACCATAATTCGATAAATGCAAAATTTTAATATTAAAAATACAAGTGAAAACTGGTTAAAGACATTTTAATATTTTTGAAATGCATTCATTATTACAAATTGAACATATTAGGCGAGGCATAGCTAACCTTCGATGATAGCCACAGGGCTCTTAAGCCCGACCCCCCAGTCACTTTTTCTTGGGACGTTAGAACTTAAATTTCTTCTGGTGTTGACTTTTTTTTTTTTTTTTTTTTTTTTTTTACATACTTGTGATTGTGAGTTTTTTCGTTTTCGTCCCATGCTGCTTTCTGTTGATTTTTGACTTCGTTTTACCGTTTCTTTCAATCTAAAGGGCAGTGGTTGTTAAAAATAAAAATGAAGTATTCGTCTGTCATCCCTTGCTCTTGCGTTGTACAGGAGTCTATTGTACTAAGTTAAGAAAACGATTGATGTAAGAAATCTTTTTACAGCCGATTGATTTATCATAATTTCTAAATTAATCAAGATTTTTTTTTCTTTTTTATATATTAAATTTTATTTAATACAATTGTTTGATTTGGTAAACGTATTTATGGTTCATAATGTTTTCTTATTTTCGTGTATTTTTGCTCAAAACCGCTATCAGACAAAGAGCAATATGAAAGTCATTAGCACATACTACCTCATAAACAGGTTTTTCATGAGAAACACGGACGAAATATCTCCGTTTGATACTCCGTTATATCCGTTATATCTCCGAAATATCTCCATTAATTTGCCTCATGTAAGTCCGTTAATCACGCATTTTCGACTGTTTGAATCACATACAGTAAACTAAATCGGAGACTTGGCAATTATGCGTATGATAACACTACGCTGCAAAAAAAAAAAATAAATAAATAAATAAATAAAATAAATCGATGCCTGATACAATTTGTGCTGATTCTTATGTAAAATGACCTCCTGAATCCGAATGTAACCCCCATTCTGCCCCATCACCCACTGTTTTCTCGGGACGTCACCTCCTCCCCCAATTTTTATCACTTTTCGATAATTTTATGGTATGAATTTGATTTGGAGAATGGAAAATAATTGTTTGAATTCTTAAAAATACAAAAATATATAATGTATAATAAGTGATAATAATAATTAATTAATAAAACATAGTAAATGTAACTTATAATTTCAGTGGCACATCCCCCCCCCATATCTTTCCCTTACTGCAAATGCTCATGTTATAGAATTTTTCACCTTTTTAGGCCCTCTGAAGATATTTAACAGTTAAAATATTTCTTTTCTCCACTATAAACCAAATTTTATAACCATAAAATTACCAAGAAGAGGCAAAAGTAGGGGGGCGTCCCCCAAACACGGTGGATGATAGGGCAAAATGCCCGTCATATTTGGATTGAGGAGGTCACTTTACATAAGAACTTGCAAAACTGGTTTTGGGTGCAATTTTCGAGCCGAGCAGTGTAATTTTCGTACGGTTGGCAACGCTGCTGAGCCACATGAAATCTTCTAAAATGCATGCTCCATAGGAACAGATCAACTCTTTCACGCAACTTATACCCGAGAACAAATCGAGTATTTTATCTAAACAATTGTACTTTTTTAACGGTTGTTGAAAATTCAGTTCAGTAATTCGTTAATTGATTAACTGTAATTCGTTAATCAGTTAACAGCGTTGCCTATTATCGTACGGTTGTTAAAAATTCAGTCCAGTAATTCGTTAACTGATTAAATGTAATTACTATAATTCGTTAATCATTTAATAGTGTCGCCGATTGTCGTATGTTTAGCAACGCTGCTGCGCCAAATGAAATCTTCTAAAATCCATACTCCATAGTAACACATCATCTCTTAAACCCAATTTATACCTGAGAATATATCGAGTATTTTTCTAAACAACTGTAATTATTTTAACCTAAATCAAATCTAGTTCATGTAAGACAAAATAGCAATTAACATTTTAATGTTCTGTGTTTTTGTAGCGTGTGAAAATATCTACGTCGGTATTTTGCTCAGGCCAATTTTGGCACAAAAAGAATTTTAATTTGTATTAATTAGAAAAATAACGCTTGTTTTTAATGAATATTCTGATGAAGACACTATCATCTGCTTAAAATGTGAACATCCAATAGATTTTTCATTAATCTTACACTATTAAGTGAGCAATATTTGTATATATATATGTATATTTCACTGTTCTCGAAAACGGTAGCTCGGACAGTCACGTGATTTAACACAAAGGTGCCCTCCGTAGGGTCATTGTGCACATCGAAGTCAGATTTTCGAATTTTTGATTAGTTTTCTTTTAATTAATAAAAATTTGAAAATAAAACTTCCCATTTCTATACTGACGCAGAATGGAGAATCTTAGGAGAGATTTGATTGGTTTATTTGATTTTCATTGATTTGAGTGTATTTTACATTGAACTACAGCTACGTTATGAGGAATTACAAGAGATTTTAATGGTTTATTTTATTTTTATTGATTTGAGTGTATTTTACGTTGAACTAGAGCTATGTTATGAGGAATTACAGGAGATTTGATTAGTTTATTTGATTTTCATTGATTTGAGTGTATTTTACATTGAACTACAGCTATGTTATGAAGAATTACAAGAGATTTGAATGGTTTATTTATTTTCATTGATTTGAGTGTATTTTACGTTGAACTAGACCTACGTTATGAAGAATTACGAGAGATTTGATTGGTTTATTTGATTTTCATTGGTTTGAGCGTATTTTACGTTGAACTAGAGCTACGTTATGAGGAATTACGAGGGATTTGATTGGTTTATTTGATTTTCATTGGTTTGAGTGCGTTTTACTATGAACTAGACACTAGAGCTGCGTTATGAGGAATTACGTGAGATTTGATTGGTTTATTTGATTTTCATTGATTTGAGTATATTTTACGTTGAAATAGAGCTACATTACGAGGAGTTAAGAGAGATTTGATTGGTTTACTTGGTTTTCATTGATTTAAGTGTATTTTACGTTGAACTAGAGCTACGTTATGAGGAATTACGAGAGATTTGATTGATTTCTTTGATTTTCATTGGTTTGAGTGTATTTTACGTTGAACTAGAGCTACGTTTAGATTTCATTAAAAAATATCTGAATTTTTAATATTTTAATATTATGCGACTTTTACAGAGAAGAAATTACGATTGGCGCCGCAGGCGCCTGAGAGCATGGTTTTTTGGTAAACATTTTCATGGGTCTCTGGCCAGCTAGCTGGTGAAGCCAGCTAGTATATAGTTAATTTAGCAATTTTTAGACTGTGTACACGATGGATATCTTAAGAATACATCGTCGTAAATAGGTCGGATCAGTTTCAAAAAATGACTTATGACAAAGACAGGACCTTTATTTGATTTAAACTTACTAATTTTTTTTCCAACTTCCTGTTTTTCAATTTTAACCAAAAGTTTGCAAATTTATCTCTACGCGGTACTTGCCTTAATTCTGAAGTTTCGTCGTTCTTTTTTTTTTTTTTTTTTTTTTTTTAATCGTTTTACACGATAGTTAAAAGATTTCTCCTCTCCACGCTCCATCCCCCCCTCACCTCATACACAGACACTGACAATTTTACAAAAATCACTTTTTTTATTTTAATTTTGGAAATTTCAACAATTCCTGACCGAATATAATACGTTTCTTATTTATGGTTGCCGGAAAATTGAAGTAAAAAAAAATAGTGTGTAAATGTCACACCAGATTATTTTTTAAACGTTTCCGAAAGAAAAAATTAAAAATAATAGCATTAAATATTAAACGAAAATTCAAAACCCGTTGTCCCAAGAGACATTTTTTTACGATCTGAATTATTACTATTAATTTAACAGCTAGAACTGTCTTTAAAATGCAGAGTGAATTTTTCATAATCCATTAATTAATAGAGAAGTTAATTGAAAGAGAAAACATATTTTACAACTCCTGAAGGATTTATTTTGCATTTAATGTACTCGAAAGTTGTCTTAAGGTTAAACGGAAATCAAATATCGATATATTAAGTAAAGATTCAGCGTAACAGACTTTATTTAACTTTGTCTTATGAATATTGTATTAGAAGGATGGTAATGAAGTTTCATTTTATAAAATTACATTTCGCAATGGTTAGTTAAAGTAACATTTACTTTACTTTTACAATATGTTTTAAGGTGTTTTACAATAGTTTAACTGTAAACAGCTTTAACAATTTGATAATAGTTCTTTTTAACTTGTTTATGATTTCTGAAGGATCGTAAAGAATTTTCATTTTATAAAATTACATTTCGTAATGCTTAGTTAAAGTAACATTTACTGTCTTTTTACAATATGTTTTAAGGTTTTTTACAATAGTTTAACCGTAAACAGCTTTAACAATTTGATAATAATCCCTTTTAACTTGTTTATGATTTCTCAAGGATCGTAAAGGAGTTTCCTTTTATAAAATTACATTTCGCAATGTTAAAGTAACGTTTACTTTCTTTTTACAATATGTTTTAAGGTATTTTACAATAGTTTTAACGTAAACATCTTTAACAAATTGATAATAGTCCCTTTTAACTTGTTTATGATTTCTGAAGGATCGTAAAGGAGTTTCCTTTTATAAAATTACATTTCGCAATGCTTAGTTAAAGTAACATTTACTGTCTTTTTACAATATGTTTTCAGGTATTTTACAATAGTTTAACTGTAAACAGCTTTAACAATTTGATAATAGTTTCTTTTAATTTGTTTATAATTTCTCAAGGATCGTAAAGAAGTTTCATTTTATAAAATTGCATTTCACAATGCTTAGTTAAAGTAACATTTACTGTCTTTTTACAATATGTTTTCAGGTATTTTACAACAGTTTAACCGTAAACAGCTTTAACAATTTGATAATAGCTCCTTTTAACTTGTTTATGATTTCTGAAGGATCGTAAAAAAGTTTCATTTTATAAAATTACATTTCTCAATGCTTAGTTAAAGTAACATTTACTTTCTTTTTAAAAAAAAATTTAAGGTATTTTACATTAGTTTAACCGTAAACAACTTTAACAATTTGATAATAGTTCCTTTTAACTTGTTTATGATTTCTGAAGGATCGTAAAGTAGTTTCATTTTATAAAATTACATTTCGCAATGGTTAGTTAAAGTAACATTTACTTTCTTTTTACAAAAATTTTTACGGTATATTACAGTAGTTTAACCGTAAACATCTTTAACAGTTTGATAATAGTTCCTTTTAACTTGTTTATGATTTCAAGCATTTTATTAATTTTTTAATGTTTTGACGCATTTATTTATTATTTATTTTAAATTTAGTTTAGTTTAGTTTTTGCTGCAATTTCTAACTCTGTTTATCAATTTATTTTTAAAATTTGTAAATGTTAAAATTTGATAAATACAAAATGTAAAAAATTCCAATTAATATATTTCCAAAATAAGTATTGTAATTTTTTGTTTTTAAGACTTCGCTTAAGGGTACTTGGCTCCATTGAAGATTACATATAACAGCTTATATTTCCATATAATATTCATAAATTGAACTATATTAGGTTTGTTAATTAAAATATACACAGCTAAAAAAAAATAGGGGAGAAAGGAAAAAAGTAATGAAACCATTGCGAGATAGCCATGCATGGGCAGAAAATGCAGAATGAACTTGTAACAAATGCAATACAGAAAAAAAGAAGCAAAAAACTGTTAAATGAGAACTTTAATTCTTTGGAATGGCAGAAAGAACGTGAAATGATGCTTCAAAGCAACAACTTGGTTACATGTAAATGATAAAAAACTTATTGTTTGGAAATGATACAGAATGTTTAATTTGCCGTATGGTTCCCCCGAATTGCTAAGACTGTCGCACACCTGTTTGGCATGGATGCGATGAGGTTATTGATAAGACTTTAGGTAATACCATTCCACTCTTGAAGAAGTGCCCATCTCCAAGACTTGAACAGTAAAAGGAGGGCTTGCTCTTGCTGTAACGTGTCGTTCGAGTGTGTCCCAAACATGCTCGATAGGATTCAGATCAGGAGATCACGCTGGCTAGTCCATACATTATATTGTTTAAACTTCAAGAAAGTTCTCCACAAGACAAGCTGTATGAAGTCTGACAATTTCATGCATTAAAATAAAAGAAGCGGTTATTGGTGCAGCGTAAGGTACGACATGAGGTCACAGAATCTCGTCTGCATACTTTTGGACTATCATATTGCCATTCTGAACGCTATGCAGGTATGTACGTCCGTCTATGCTGATTTCAGTCCATACCATCAAATCCCCTCATCTGTAATGTGATCTTTCCCGAAAAAATATCGGATTATTTCATATGCTCCTATCTCGCCATACCAAAACACGTCTGACATCACACTCTAAACTGAATTGGGACTCGTCAGTAAACCGCACTTGACGTCAATCACTTTGCATCTAATCTCGATGTTCACTAAATCAAAAACTAATTAATGACTGGCAGAGTCTCTGGAGTATGTCTCCAAAAGGGAGATACACTCACGAGCTAATACCAAATGTCTCACTCAATATTTGGGACCTCTCCCCGGAAATCTCTGCCTTTCTGTCAGGTCATGGCCCCTTCCCCAAATACCTTCACAGATTTCATTGCCGACGATCACCCTTATGCTCATGCGGTGAGGAGGCGACTGCACAACATTACTACTTTAACTGTCAACTTACAATACCTTACCATTTAAGGAACCCTAACCCTAGACCAGCAACCTGGCTGTACAATATAATAACTAGAAAGCCCCTACGGCTCAAATTAAAGCGCATCTATGCCTTCCTTCAAGATTTATCAAATTCAACAAACTAAATTCCTTCTCTATCTTTCCTTAATTTTTCCTCCTCTCCTACATGGCGAATACCGGTCATGTCTGATGCTACAGAATTCTACTGAAGTGCTCTCGGAAAGAAATCAGCCTGCGCATGATGTTGCTAACCAACATTGTTCTTAGGGTGTTTGGGCTTGATATAAAGACTGCGAGAACATTGTATAAAGACTGTGAAATTTGTACATTACCTGAATGAACTTTGTAAATAGACTTCAACTTGGCTCCGGTCCTCTTCACTTTCATGCAACTTTGTTGCCTTTTGTCGCGAGAGAGCTCTGCTCTGGCGACCTTTGTAATTTTTTTTTTGTTATTTGCTATGCAATAAACAACGGGGGAGGCTTAACCTTTGGAGACGGGCTCTTCTAAATCTCCACAGTGGCTTTGGAGCCCCTCTCTAAAGGTTAAAAACGCTCAAAACCGCTGCATACTGGTGAGCGGCCTCTTTCAGTCTTAGAATCTCGATGTTCAACAGCCCACCTACTTCGGTTCGCATGGTGTCTTGCTATCAACAGAATACACACCATTGGCCTACGTGCATAGAGACCACCCTGATGAAGCTTATTTCAGATTGTTTGGCCTGAAACGTTTCGTCCTGTTGCCAAAAAAAATTGTCTTGGCAGCTGAGTAGAATTGGTTGTTCTGTTTTGACAATATTTTAACAAGATATATCTATCATTATTTACTCTGATAGCACGTGTACTACTTTATTCTGGTCAACAGCTAACATTCTCTGTTTCTTGGAATCAATTTCAAACTCTGGAAATGGTACTTCTTGCCTCTCCAACATTGACCGCTTCAGTTCTTTAAATTTGGCTGAATTCAAGTTTCCTCATAGTATCCCAAGCCACGGATTCCTGTAGATAACATTGTCGCAACATTTTCAAGTAACTTTTTCTCAAAACAAAAGCCGATCGGTTGAGTTTCACCACTGAGCCAGTGAAAAATAGAAGTTTCTGTGAAATCACAATTTCTGCACTCATATCCATTTTCTTGTTTTTGACGTCATGAAAGTTAATTTGCATATGAAATTTTCTTCTCCTGTTTTCTGCCGTGCTTTAAATTCTGGATGTTTTGTTTGACATTAGTTATTGGTATAAGTATTTGCGTAATTTCGTAAAAACCAATTGTTCTCCAAAATTTTTTGAGCAGTGTATATTCAGGCAACAATGCTTATGGTTTTTATACTTTTTGTTTTCTTCTTTCTTAAAAAGAAAAAAAAATAGTTTGTAATTTTCATGAATTTATGATATTTAAAATGCTAAAATCTGTACAGATGTTTAAGAAACGCGAAAATGATAAACATACATATATATATATATATATATATATATATATATATTAATATCAGAATACCGAATGTGCCAGTGCTGCCTATACTTAAAAAAAATATCTCATACAACATTTGCATCAACCTTGCGATGTTTTACTTGTAGGAGCGTTTTAAAATCGTAGTGTAGACTATAAAGGACCTTTTCTGACATAACTTTAGAATTTAACGAAAACGCCGTGTACAGTATATAGTTACTAAAACACCATTGTGGTCATGTTGAGCCAAATTTGTAATAAAAAATGAGCAGAAATTGTTAATTACTGTTTTAATTAGATATTACGAAATCATTTACCACATACATTACATTTGCAGAGCAAAAATTTTCCCTGGCGATGTCTTTTAGCACTAATATTTATTTATCTATATTAATCGAAAACGCATACTCTGTTGTGCATGCATGTACGTTTTTATTACACTTGGTTCATTACACTATGTGCCATAGGGTGCTAAACTCCTTAGGTAATTTTATTATCACCCTGTATATTTATGTACACAGATTCATACATAAATTTTTACTTATATCAAAATATATCTCGTAAATTTACATATATTTAACAATATCTGCATTTATAAGCCGTGCAGTATAAAATTTTAAGTTCAACACATTATAGTTTATTATATATCTATACAACACGTTTACAATACATACAATGTACACACACATATTTTGTATAATTCACGCATATTTTCATACAAGATCTTATTATTTATACATTATACATGATATCTTTATAATAGAGGAATTAAAAAAAAAAAAAAAAAAAAAAAAAAAAAAACACGCTTTTTTCCAATAAACAAAATTTTATATAAATACAAATACTGCTTCGATTGTTAAAAAATACTAGTGTCTAAGCATTATATTTTAAAAGTAAATTAAATTTGTACTGTACAGAACATTGCTTCGGCTGTTAAATAATATTAGTGTGTTTAAACATTATATTTTAAAATTAAGATATTATCCCTAAATATGATTTAGTGTGCGATATATTTGATATATTCTAATTTAATTTTATGTATTTAAATTTTATTTCAAGTATTTTACGATTTCAAATCCTCTGTTAAATTATTACGAAATAGTTTAATTATTGGTGTTATTAAATCTTTCTTTTTCATGTAAATAATTTTCAATAAATTCCTTTATTTTTCCTTCTTATTTTATATAATTTTTAAATTGTGCATTTAGCAAGGGATATATTTTTTTTTTTTACTTAAAATTTCTTTTTAAAAAATCAAAAAACTACTTTAAAGTTTAAGAAAATAAATGAGCGGAAAAACATATCGTTACTCATTTTCCATTCCTTTATACCCATTAAAGTAAATTATGATGATGGGAAAAAGTCATTTATCCTATTGCCCTTTTTTAATGTATACTTTAATTAGAACCATACAAATATTCATTTACCTAATTAATAATCGAAGATTTAATTAAATAAATTTTTCCATTGAATCTCATTTTTGATTTAGTACAATTTGCTGCTATATAAATAGAATGCTTCTAAAAAATACGTCATATTTTTAATTATAAATCATTTGTTTTGATTTAAAAAAAAAAAAAAAATTATATTTCGTTTTATTTAATGTTATGCTTGAATAAATACTTTTTGTTTTTTCAAAAAAATCCTTATTACTTAACAGATTTCTTTTTTTTTTTTTTTTTTTTTTTTCCCTGAAATTTTTCATTAAATCTTCGTATTTTTATTAAATGGTAAAATATGTATTAATGCTTTTATTTTAAACTGTGCATACTAAGGGAAAGGAGGGTAAGAGTACGCAGTCGGTTAAGAGTACGCAGGGTTTTTTTTCCCTGTTGGCAACACTGCAAGCAGAAGCCAAGTCAAGTCAACGATGTGCTTCGGAGTACCTGCATTTGGTCGCAACCAATGCTTACCTCCAACGAAAAATGCGAAAAACATAAAAATAATTTTCCATAAAATAATTAAGAGCCAAATGGGTGAATTTAGAATTTTGATCTCTGAATAAATCTCCGCGTGAGCAGAGACCAATCAGAGCGAAGCACCAGGAGTTAAAAAAAATAAATAAATAAATAAATAAAAAATAAAAAATAAAGATAAATAATAAAATAAATAATAAATAAATAACTCCTTGAAAAAACCTAAGTGAAACAGTGAAACTGTTACGTGCGTTGACGAGACGGTCTGGACGGCGAAAAGGAATTAAGAGTTGAGCAGGGCGTCCCAAGGGGCACAGGAAACCACTAATAATAATCAGAGTCCCGCAATTAATAAAAAAAAAGGGGGCCATACAATTTTTTTTTTCCTATCATAATTAAAATTCAGGAGGATTAAAGTGAAGTGCATGCATGAATCCTACGAAAGTCTCAGTATCCAGCCAGAAACTAAGTTCTGAGCTGGATCTGCGGACCTCTCAGAGACACACATAGCACTCACAATCCTCACTGAAAGTAAAACGAGCAAAATCGCAGAGGATTTTGTCCTGAAACTGAAAGCCAATCAGAGGTCAGGAAATCGGCCAATGAGAGGAGACCTCAGATCCCTACACTACAAGACAATAAAATTAATAAAAAATTAAAAAATAAGCCAAATAATAAAAAAAAAAATACAGCAATTAGGAAATTTTGATAAAAAATTAATTAAAAAAGAAGTAACATTTTCAAGCAGAAGCGAGTGTGATCATATCAACACGTTTGTTTTCAGCTCGCTCAAGAGACCGCCATTATTATTTTCACCCTTGCTGTCATTTATTTATCAGGTAAGATATGGTTTCGTTATGTTAGCATGTAATTTTTCTGTGAAGAAATCTTAATTTTTTTGTAAATAAAGAACTGATGCTTGCTTTCTAAGTAAATATCATTATGAGGTTTGTTCCCTTCCGAACAACGTGGGCACGTTAGAATTTACATGTTGTGAATGCTACTGCCATCTATGGACGATTTAGAGAAGCAATACATCGGCGGGTAAGAGTACGCACAGACCAGATATGCGTCATACTCATCTGAAGCTGAATAATGGCTCGTACAAAATCTAGGAAAAGTTATAACCCTGTACGAACTTTCAGGGATTTTTCATAAAGCTTATAGCGCCACAGCCAGGGTTCAACTGGCAGAAAAAGCGTTCGGTGTTACAGGTATTGAGCCATACAACCCTGACATTATAAGTGAAGATTGCTATTCTCCTTCACTAGTAACTTTAGCACCTTTGGATAACGATTGTACAGTTGCAGTAGCACCTGAAGAGAACGAAGTCTCACTCACCACTTCTCAGATAGATATCAGTATCCAGTCAATCGTGCCACTTCCTAGACATGAACAACGAAGAACTAAAAGGAAAAGAAAATCTCCAAAATCTGAGATCATGACTTCGTCTCCAGTCAAAAATGCGTTAAAGGAAAAGGTAGAGAGAGAGAGAGAATTAGAAGAAGCAAAGGCTAACCGAGCTGCTATGAAAAATAAAAATGGAGCCAAAACTAAAAAAGGACAAACTCTGAAAGCAAAGAAAAAACTTATTCTGAATTGTATCGACTACCCAGTTCCCTCAACAAGTTCAGCAAACAATGAGGCGACAATATGCCCAGGCTGCGAACAATCATATGATGAAGATTGGATCCAGTGTGGATTATGTAAGGAGTGGTGGCATGAGGACTGTTCAAGTTAGGAAGGCACTGGAGCATTTGTATGTGACTACTGCTAAACTTTCTGGGTGCGTACTCTTGGACTCACGCCCTGCGTACTCTTACCCGCCATGTCGGGTAAGAGTACGCATTTGGTATTTTTTTCCCTTGCAATCTTTAATATATATATTTTTTAAGATAAAACTTTCATTTTGTGTACCCTTCTTTCTAAGTTAATAAACTATGATTCAGTCTATTTTCGAAGTTCTCTCTTTTCAATTCTCATTTTTATAACGAAAAATCCACTAGGTGCGTACTCTTACCCTCCTTTCCCTTATTCATTTGCAGTTACGGACTCATTATTCGTCGTGTATCTTCAAGAACATCCTCCCTAGAGCATGCCATACATATTTCATATGATTTAGTTGCAGGGATCTACCTAGCAGGCCAGTTTATATCTTAAATATATTCATTCTCCAAGCACTTTGCGACTACTACTGTACGATGAAGTATAATTTAGTGGTCCATAAAGAGAAAGTTCGAACCAATAGCATTCATAAGCATACCCTTGGAAGACGAATCTTGATACAATTAAGTAATTTAATCAGTGAAACTCTATGATAAAATGATGAATAATGTTATCAAGCATAATACAGCTTCACGAAAGCTATGAAACATTCAAAATGGCAAAAATGGCTTATTATATGCTTATTATTATATGCTTATTATTATTATGCTTATTATTATATGCTTATTATTATTATATGCTTATTATTATATGTTTATGATTTATTTTAAAGATTTTGTATTTTTTTTTTTTTTTCATCATTTATTAAATATATTTTAATTTTAAGTACAGTAACATTCAAGGGAAAAAAAGTTTTTCAATATTGTTAAAGTTTAAGAAGAAATGAAATAGGGATAGAGAAAATAATCTGAAAACTAAAATATTTATTCTTTTCGACTCAAAAGAATTCAATATAGGTCGTATTTTTTAGAAATCAGATTTTGTTTCTACGTATCAAAATTTATGGCAAGCAAACTCTGTCTTTCATTTTGGAGGTGTCATATGTCGGAAGTGTACGTCGATGATTTATTCATTCATATATTTGGCTATTTATATTTTAAAATAAAAGAAAGAAAAGAAAATACACTGTTAAAAATTTCAACAGAAAACTCTGTGTAATCTATTATCTTAAGTCTTACGTAAAATTACAAAGAAAAATAAACGGAGATGGTAAAAAACTTATTTTATACATTCATTTTAATAACTAATATTAATTTAATTAATTATTGGTGAGAATATATTTCGAACTTGGAATGCTTTTTCTAAAGTAGAAACAGTCATTTTTTATTTTAATTAAAAATTTAAACAGTAAAAATACGTAAAAATACAGAATAAAGATTGAGAATCTCGATTATTCACTTTTGACTAAGAATTACTGTAAATTTACAGAGACTCTGGATGAATATTTACATTAAATTTACAGAAATTTTTAACAGTGTAATTAATATTATACATTTAGCACGAAACATATTAATCGTATTTAAAGATAAAAGCGTAACTTATATTCTGAATTTTAAATTTTAGGAAAGAAAACACATACGTATTAAAGCAAAACATATATTACCCTAACTATGAGTAGATCGATATAATTACTATCATATATTTCAAAAACATTGAGATCGAATAAGATTTTCTTTAAAGCGAAACACTCTTACATGAATTTGACCATGAATTTGATTTGAAGAATGAAAAAAGAATTAATTTAACATCTAAAAACAAAAAAATATAAAGTTTAAAAAAATAACATTAATAACAGATTAAAAAGAATATAAGAAATGTAATACATAATTTCAGTGGCAAATTCCCCCCCCCCCCCCCAAAAAAAAAAAAAAAAAAAAAAAAAAAATCCTCGTCGCAAATGTCTATGATTTAGAATTTTCCAATTCTGTATCCCCTCAGAAGATATTTAACGGTTAAAATAATACTCCCTCCTCCTAAAAATCAAATTTATAGCTATAAAATCTCCGAAAAATGATAAAAAATAGGGGGCTGTTTTTAAAAACCGGTGGGTTATAGAGCAAAATAGGCACCATATTCGGATTCAGGAAGTCATTTTACATAAGTATATGCTGAAATGGTGTCAGCAGCAATTTTCATGCCGAGCAGTGTAATTTATTCCGGAGCATTTTTAGCCCCGCCTTCTTTTCGCATCAAAATTTTTGTTAAAATATTTCTCTCTAATACGACGACGATTAAAAATGAAAAAAAAATATTCTTAAAAATTTCTGGTATAAAAAAGGCGGGGTTAACATTACTCCGGAATAAATTGTAAAAGTTGGCAACTCTGCATACAGCACTCAGGGCAAATAAAGCTAACCGTTGTCTACTGGAGGTGGCTGCCGCAATAGCAGGCCAAAGCTACCGCAGAAGCCATGTGTTATTTAATTTGAGAGTTTTAAGACCTAAAGTTATAATGCCTTTCGTCTCGAATTATCTTTATTACATAGTTTAACAATAACATAGCAGAATATCTTAATGGCTTCTGCGGTAACGGTTATGGCTTCACGTTTTTCTTTTCTTACCATCTCTTCTTAATATCATATCATTCTCCAAGATTTGTAAGGTTAATAATTTAACTTAACTCTACATTTATTAATTAATTTATACAAATGGAAACCTCCGAGCGGATGATACGTATTTTTCTGTACATTGAGCAGTAGGTTTTCCTTTAATGCATTTATGATTAAAAAAATACATAATCTATATAAAATTTCTCTAACGCGGTCCAGTTACGATCATATTTTGTCTAAACGATACGATAATAATTTAATTAATAAAATACGCGAGAGAAAAAATAGTATTTATAAATGGATAATATTTAAGCACGCGCAATCAGCTCAATGATCTAATAAGAAATAACGACGATATTAATCGATGAGATTCTTTTACGCAAAAATATATTTTTAAAAGTTGCTTTTTCAGTATCTTTGCAAGCATAATTTTAAACATGGCAATGCTTTAAAAATATAGACATAATGTGAATTATTATCATAAATTGACTAAGAAAAGGAATGGTAAAAAATATAATCAAAATAGAAAGTAGTTTTTTTTTTTTTTTTTTTTTTTTTTTAGACAAAAAATTATACTAAAATAATTAAATAAAAATGCATCGCGAACATGATGACAAAAATTTAAAAGGTGCCATGGGGGTCTTATAATAAAACTGCACTGACGGCGGTAGTATGAAAACTGGGTCGTCAATCATAAATTTTATTTTGAAACCTTTCTTTGAATTATTTTAGTTTCATTATTGCACTCTATTATTTTGATTCTAATAATAATTTGGCTTCTGTTAAATTAAATTTCAATTAAGTGGTGAAATTGTTATAATATTTATGAACTTTAAATTTTAAAGTAATTAACAATAAATAAAGAGCGAAAAATTTGCACAGGTTTTCTAGTTATAGATATTTATCTGATTTTTAAAGTATGAAAGTCACATATAATAGTCATGAGGTTTACCTTTTAATGCATAATCATATTTTTAATTTCAACTGAAATAAGTACATTTTTTGGATATTTTAAAAACCATACAGTGAAAACAACATTACAATTTTGCCCTTTATAGATTCTTATCTTGTTTTTAAAGTATAAAAGTCCCATTTAATAGCCATGAGGTTTACCTTTAAACGCATAATCATATTTTTTAATTGAAACTGAAATAACTACTGTGTTAGGATATTTTAAAACCCTTGCAGTGAAAATAACGTTAAAATTTTGCCCTTTTAGAAGACACTCTGGGTTGAATGAATTAAAACGATTTCTATGTGCTTATTTTTATTTTAAACATGTTTAACACAAAATACAGCAGAATACTCTTTTCTAAAATTTTAGTATTTATATAAACTATGTTTGGCTATTTTTAATTGAATTTCATGAGAGAAAAAATATCTATAACGTTTATATGATAAAATACTGGCCAAAATGTATAGAAATTTGCTACAATATCTTCCTGAAATGCCGAAGATATTACCAAAAATCAGCGCCAAAATCTATATCAATAATTACATGATATTTCTTTCAGGGAAATTGTAGCAAAGCCAATTCACCGTACCAAAACAATGTGCATGTGTACATGATTTTTGACTTTTGAGTAATAAATAAAATTTCATCGAATTTAAATTATGATATTGCAAAAAAAATAACACTGCTCTGAAAAAAAAAATCGAGCCTTGATACCATTTCTGCTGATTCTTATTTAAAATGACCTCTTGAATCCGAGTATGACCTCCCTTTTGCCTAATCACCACCGTTTTCTCGGGACACGCACCCCCCCCCCCCCCTCAATTTTTATCACTGTTCGGTACTTTTATAGCCATGAATTTGATTTGGAGAATGGAAAATGTATTAACACTTAAATACAGAAAAATATAATGTATAATAAATAATAATATTAATTGATTAATAATATATAATAAATGTAATTTATTTACCCCCCCCCCCTCCCCTCCAAAATTTTCCTCTTGGTGCAAATGTTCATATTTTAGAATTTTTTTACTTCTGTAGCTCCTCAGATGATATTTAACAGTTAAAATAATCCTTTTTTCCCTTACAAGTGCAATTTATAGCCATAAAATTACCGACAAATGATAAAAATAGGGGGCGTCCCCAAAAAACGGTGGGTTATAGAGCAAAATAGGCGTCATATATTCAGGAGGTCATTTTACATAAGAATTTGCAAGTTGGAGCCGATTTTCATGCAGAGCAGTGCAATTACTCATTATAGGTAATATAACATCCCATAGTTATTTGAAATTGCAATATATATATAAATAAATTATTGTAATGAGATGCAAGGTATGCAGTATATGTATGCGATTCAATTCTTTTTTGTATGTCATGCATGAATATTAAAAAAAAAATAAAATAAAATAAACAAAATAAAAATACATTTGTAAAAAGTGACGTAAAAGAAACATATTTCAGCTTTTTTTTTTTCCTCATGAAAAGAAATTTCTTAGTAGTAATTAAACGTACATTTAAACGTAAGTTATAAGTAAAAGAAATTCCAGAAACTCACATAATGGAAGAATTGTTCAAATGAAACAGAATTTTATTTTTCACATAATTATTAAAGGTATATTTAAACGAAAGTAAATAAATTTTTTCGCATTAATTTACAATGTAAAACAATTTTTTTTTTTTTTTCTGAAAGAAAAATATAATTTTTAGTTATATGTCTACGATCTTTTTTTTTTTTTTTTTTTTTTTACATAACTGGAAATAAAAACTTTGCAGTTTTTTCTGTTAACTAAAAGGGGAAAAAACATGCTTTAAAACGATTTTTTCAAAAATTTAAAATAAATTATTTACTGCAATTCATGATGCCTATAAAACTGTAAAACTGCTCTTTATAATATGAGAAAGACAAGGTCAGGAACTATAAAAAATATTCACATGTATATATACAAGAATACTTTCATTTGCATTAATTATGTACTGAAGAAAAAATTATATGTTTAGAATTAACATACACGCAACTGCTCTAGGTTTTTTTCTCCTAAAATGAAATGTATTAAATGTATTCTGAAAAAAGCTTTATCTTATTAATTAAGGCGATGATATACATTCTAAAGCTATTTGCAAATTTCAGTTTTTAAATTAAGAAATTTTGCATACATGTTCATTAAAATATAAAAATATTAAGTAAATTAAATCTTTTTTTAAAACTCTTTCTTTTAAACAATTATATTTAAAAAATATGTAATGCTTCATCTTCGGTAACTTTAAATTTTTTATTTAAAATCTTATTTTAATTAAATTATTTTGTTCATTTCAACTTGTCATGTATTGTAACTGCAAACTATTTTTTTTTTCTATCGCTGCAACTATTTAGCATATTTTTTGTAACAAAGATTTTTTTCATATATATATATATTTTTTTTAATAATAACGGCAACTCGTATCCGTAAATTGAAAGGAATAGCATTTGTCGTCTAATAATCGCAAATTGAAAAATAGATCAAATCTAGATTAATAATTACAATTTTTTAATGCGTCAGAAAAACAAGTGAAATATTACGTAGAATATTTTCTGTTAATACAGTCGAACCTCGTTATCGTGAATCTCAAAGCGGGCCAAAAAAATTGTTCATGTAATCAGTAGTCCATGTTATCAGTAACTTATTTTCATATAACTAAATTAATTTTAATATTGATAGTTATTCTAGAAACAGTTCATGTTAAAAGTAATTCATGTTAACAGTGTTCACGTTAACGAGGTTCTACTGTATTTCTTTCTACAAAGATAGAATCAGATAAAGACAGTAAATGAAAGCTTTAGAATTTTGATTCTATTCAATACAGATTCCGAAACTGCAGATTACACAATTAAATAATAAATATACCTTATAATTATTATAATATTGAAATTTAATATAAATAAATACAATATTGCTCGTTCTACATTATTTTCTTTTTTTTTTTTTTTTTCTTTCTTTCTTTCTTTCTTTTTTTTTTTTTTTTTTTTTTTTACATATAATTTAAATCTAATCTACATCTACACAGGTCTATTTCTAAAATTTTGATTTGATAATTTTGGCTAATTTTTAAATTTTTTGGTGTGGTGAAACCGAAACTGAAGCCAATTTTTTATATCCCGTATAGAAATTTTACAATACAGGGTGTCTACCGCCACAATATTTTCTGTGACACTTCTACAAATTTAATTAGATGGTAGCTTTTATACTATGTTTCCATGATTAATTAATTAACTATGAGAACGTACTACATTGTTAAAAATGTCTTTTTGAAAATGAGCTAAATTGTCTCAAAATAGCTCTAAAACAATATAAATTTGAAAACCCATGTAGTCATTTTTAAGTATATTGACATGGGAAACATGGGGATATTGGGATTCTTATTGGTCAACCCCATCTTTGAGCAAGTAAATACACTCAAAAACTGGTTTTCAAATTTAAGTATTTATTGTTTCGGAGCTATTTTGAGACATTTTAGCTCATTTTAAGAATCTATTTTTTACGGTGTAGAAACTACGAAAATGAATAAATTTTGTCAGTAGATACCCTGTACTGAAATTACAGTATTATATGTATTGTATATATTATATTTATAGTGTTATATACAGGGACTCTTATTTCAGGACACTCTCATGAATGAGAAATTTGCAAATTTATTGCTACCACTATTTTTTTTTTTAAATAGTTTCTACTTTGTATAATCATGGCACATTACTATGAATATTCCAGAGGTATTTCTGCATGAAATTAGTGGTGACAAAATAGGCAGAAATTTCTCATTTCTGAGAGTGTCCTGAAAAAAGGGAGGAGAGTACGATCCTTGTCTATATATTAAAAAAAATTATACGTGATAGAGAAAAAATTGCTTTATTTTCGGTTTTAGCTCACCAAAAATTACATATATCAGATAAAATTACAAAATCAAATTTTGATAACATTATATTTGTAGACCTGTGCAATTGGTAAATGTTACTTACAAACTTTGAATAAACATTATAAAATGTAATAAACTCGCAACAATTGTTTCGGGTCGATAAAACACACGACCCTTCATCAGGCGAATAAAGTAAGCACGAGTGCTGCAGTCAACGCGGCAACACCCGAAACAATTGTTGCGAGTTGCCGCTTTGACTGCAGCACTCGTGCTTACTTTATTCGCCTGATGAAGGGTCGTGTGTTTTTTCGACCCGAAACAATTGTTGCGAGTTTATTGCATTTTATGGTGTTTATTCAAAGTTTGTAAGTAATATTTTTTACAACGCCAGTTTTGTGGTGCTTTTTTATTAAAATTGGTAAATGTCTAAAATATAATTATAAATATTTACACTCATCATGCGGTACAAAAAAAAAAATCCTCAAAAAGACTTTTAGTTAATATTCTTTCTTTAAACCCCTTTCAGCGTTAGCCGTTTTTCGGTATATCTGTTTAATTATTTATAAAATTAATACTATGCACAGTATACGTATGAGAATTTAATACTGTATACTAACCAAAACTAAATTCAAAACTGGTGTACAATCAATATATAGATTATGAAACTTCTTTACACACCATAAATTTTAAGCCAGTACAACCGGTTTCGAAAGGACGTCGACTTTCTTCATCAGGTGCAAAAAAACGCGTGCTACTCCCTTAGAGGCAAAAGCAAGACTCTTTTGCCTCCAAGGCAGTTTTTTTGCAGCTGATGAAGAAAGGCGACGTCCTTTCGAAACCGGTTGTACTGGCTTAAAATTTATGGTGTGTAAAGAAGTTTTATAATCTATATACTGTATACTAGATATGTTTATTAATCTTATTTTCTTGAAAAAAGCAAAATATATTTCAAAATTTAGCTACACCAGCCTTTTATTTTGACTATGCATACCGGAAAAAGTTTGGCTTAACGCTTATAGGGTTAAAGAGAAAGAGAACAAACAAATAAGCAATAAATACAACGCTCAGAAAAGTTGTAACATTATTACAGCTTCAGAATCAGCATAGAATATAATCAAATAAAAAAACATTTCATGTTACTCTTATTAAATTCAAATTTAATGTTAAAAAATATAATGTCGTTCTAGGTGTTACATTTTCAGATAGACAAATGCAGAATAGAAATAATCCTTACTCGAAAATGTTTACAATGATTTTTTTTTTAAGTTTGTTTATACAAAGCTGGCATCAAATGAAGATTATTCAGTGTGATCTTCAGGAGTACAAAAACATTTATTGCATTTTTCGTGTTAGAGAAGAATGCATAATGAAATGGAAAAACATTCCATAGGGCTCTTCTGGGATTAAGGTTTAGTGAAATGGAACCTAATACTTTTACACATTTGCACGTAAACTAAAAATTTTACTTAAATTGCATTTATAATAAGGTTCATTTAGTTTCATGTTGCGAATATTGTGCTTATTTTAGAAAAGAAGACATTGTTATTTTGGATTAGAAAATTTCATTTTTCTTTACAGTCAGCGTTTTCGGTATATTTAAAGTCACATTTTAACATAAAAAGTTATTATTAACCGTCCCAATATACGTATCGATTTTAATATGATTAGGAAAATGTGGCATATTTACAAACTGCTTAATATAATTTTTCTTAAATACAGAGGGAAACTATCTAAATTTAAAGACGAAAATTTTCTTTTCGTATGTATACTCCAATAATAATTTACAACTAGCGAATCCGTACGAAAGTTTCGAACTTTTTTTTTCATTTCTTATTTACCATTAAAATCTGAAACTCATAAATATTATACCAATTTCACCACCCAATTTAAATTTTAATTCATTAGAGGCTAAGCTATTATTAGAAACAAATTAATAATGTGCGATTATGAAACCAAAATCATTCAGTAAAAGGTTTCAAAATAAAATTCATGTTTAACGACCTAGTTTACACTACCCCAAGTAGGATAGCTTTAGTATAGGACACCTATGGCGACTTTTAAATTTTGGTCGCCATGTTGGTGATGCCTTTTTATATATTCTTTTACTTATATCATTTGTATAATTTTTTTGTTAAAAAAACCTAGTACTTATTTTGATTATACTTTTTATTGTTTTTTTTTTTTTGTTTTGTTTTTTTTTAATCCATTTATGACAATAGTTCATATTCTGTCTTTTTCTTTCGTTCATATATGTCTTTTAAATATAGTTAGGTCTAAAATAACGCTTGCAAACATTTAAAAATATTTTTTTCTGTAAAGAGACATTAGACAAATTAGACAAATGCCGTCATTGTTCTGATTAGATCATTGAACTAAGTCTTCGTGCTTATATATTTCCCATGTATAAATATAAATTTTTATTCTCACGTATTTATTAATTAGGTCTTTATCGTATCGTTTCAATAAAATTTAAACGTAACTGCTTCACGTTAGAAAAATATTATATACATAGTTTAGAGGTAATTAAGCTACAATTAATTATTTTTAATGTAATTATCAAAAAATCATATATATATATATATATGTATATCAAAAGATGGCGCTACTTACTTACTAGTTTGATTTTGTGTTTCAACAAAATGACACTCTTGAGTTTCCGAATTTTCGTAACTCAAATTAATCTCAATTTTTAATCAAAATTTTAATTTAAACTATTTTAATTAAACAAAATTTTAATTTAAACTTTTAGATTAATTATTAAAAATCAAACAGTACAGTCAATTTTATCGTTTAGTTGACAAAAACAATTCCAAAAATCAATTAATCGTTCAGTTATTTAATATGATTCCAAAATTAACTGAGACTTTAACTGTATACAGCCACATGTTTGCTTAGTGATCAAGCTACTTATACTAGTTTTTCATGCGTAATGTAAGTTAAACAATAGTTTTATTAATTATTACTAGTAATGCATTTAACTATTATTATTAGTATTTCAATTAATAATTTTGAAATTACTGCTTGAATTTAAATAAGTTTCATTCCCATTTGGTTTTTCACATATTCTTTCTGTTTGAACTTTTCCTTTTTTGGGGGTATTATTGGGTATAGCTAGTTGTAAATGTTAAGCAATTTGCAAACAACAAGACAGAAATAACACCTATTTTACATGCAATATTCATTCTATATCCTTGAAAACGTAATGAATTTGCATGTTTCAATTTAAGGTTGCTTGATATTCGTAATCTTTTTTTGTATTTTATGTATTTTTTCTCTTTCATCTTATTCAATGTTTCTTGTTTTCATCTATTCAATGTTTGAAAAGGTTTTCAATATTTATATATATATATATATATATTATCAGTAGTAAAAAATTACAAATGTTTAACAGCCTTGTTGCTTTATTAGGAAAGAACAAAAAAAAAAAAATCCTATTAATTCTTTATTTTCTTGAATAAAATAATCAGATAAAAACAATAAATAATATATTCAGAAATTTGTGCCTATTCATTACAACTCTAGATATAAAAAAGTGTGCTGTTAAATGAACAAACGTATCATGTAACCCTTGTGAAATTTCAATACATTGTTATGAAATATAATACTGTTTTGCATCATTTTCAAATGGATAAAAAGAACAGAGACATACTCTTCGCTAAAACATAGTTCAAAAAGCTTTTCTACAAATATTTTCTTTTACAAAGCTGGCATCAAATAAGGGTTTGCCAAATAACCTTTGGGAAGAAAACCATTTGTTGCATCTTCTGCATTAGAGAAGAGTGTATAATGAAATGAGAAAACATTCCATATTGCTCTTTTGGGGTTCAAGTTTAGTGAAATGAAACCTAATGTTTCCATACATTTGTAATGTTTTTATACATTTTTGTAAATACATGTGTACAAGCATTACATTTTCTGTTTCAATATCTTTCTATAAGTACTCTTTTAAAGATGAGAAATTTAAAAACACGTTGATTTTATGAAAAAATTTTTGCCATCAGACGTTCTAATACCAAACTTCAGTTATAAAATGCATAAACAAAAGAGTGCATTTTTCTTTTCAATTACATTTTTCCCCCTTTTTGTATTCTGTTTTATCATGAAAGTAGCATCAAATTTTATGAAATACATACAGAAAAAAAAAAAAAAAAAATTCTACTGCTACATTCAAGGATAACATAAGTCTTTTTTTTTTTTTTTTTTTTTTTTTTTTAGAAAAGTAAAATATACTACACTGAGAAAGATTTCTGAAACTGACATCTAGAATCTAAATTGTGGCTCTAGTAAAAATAGTTCCATGTCATCTTTATAAATTCCAGTCCCCTTTGCTAACGAGTTCTAGAAAACCCTATTTGAATTCTAGAGCGTTTGTCTGTATTATCGAGGTCAAACCTATTTAAAAATATCTCCAAATAAATACGAACACAAGAGGCGAACTTTAGTAACTATAATTTTAGTTAATGACCCAATTCTAAAAAATACAGCGAGAATTTCTTGCACTACAAAGGATTCATGATAGTCATAATATACATAATATTGATTAACCGTCTAAAATTCTACAGACTAGAAATTCTCGATCATTTCGTCTATTCAGATTATTTGTTTACCTTATACGCATAACTCGGAAATCTATATTTCTAGTTTAGGGATTGAGAAAATGACCACTTATTCGTTCTAGATGAATGCGGTATATATTTTTTTCTCAGTGTACTTGACAGAGGTTGCAAATTCTTGAAAATATATAGTACGCCTATATTTACTTTTTAACTTTATATATTGTCTTTGTATAAAATTATATACTTTTAAGCAATTTTCCTGGCAATAGCCCAGAAACCGGGTTACTTAGATCTTGGGATTACTTGAATATTAACGATAAAAAAAATCTTAAATTGCCCTTACTACTTGTTTATTGAAGTAACAGATGTAATTCGTAATTTTCACACAAAAAGTACGAACTATTCCATTAACCACTTAAGAGTTCCCAGTAGTCAGATACCTTCCTTTCTCCTTCCCCATGTAATCCAACGGGATTTTTGTTGCTTTGTAATTTCCGGATATCTCGCTCAAAAATAAAGTTTTTCGAATCCTCTTTTTTTAATTCCATTCTTTGAACATGTCACTTTCTTTCTTACTAATCAATTAAAAAAAAAAAAAAAAATCAATATTTTATTTCATTAAGCAAACTTAAGGATATAATTTTCAATCTTAAAAAGAAATATTTAAATTGTATTTTTAAAAAAAATTGCTTAGTAAGAAAAAAAGTGTCATGTTTAAAGAGTGGAATTCAAAAAACAGAATTTGAAAAACTTTATTTTTGAAAGAGATATCTGAAAAATACAAAGCAACAAAAAACCCATTGGATTACACGGGGAAGGAGAAAGGAAGGTACCTGACTACTGGGGACTCTTAACTGCCCCGGGCGTATATATACGTTTCTCCAAAGGACGATCTTCTGTATTGTACAGCTATCAATGAAACTACTGACACGGCTTGACAATGCAACAAAATAACATTGAAAGTGATCTTGACAATGGTTTCGAAAGATTTACTCATTTTACAGTTGAGAGAGAACGGTGACACTGGGAAACGAATCTCGAAAATTTTCTTCGGCAGGTTAAAGGTTAATTCAGTAAACCAGTGTCAGAGACGATTTCATTCATTTCAAGTAACTCAGTTTTATGTTAGTATTTATTCGTTTTATTTTACAGACGCAAAATTATACAAAACTCGCCCAAGCATAGATTTATTATTATTATTATTATTATTATTATTATTATTATTATTATTAAAAAAAAGTATCAATATAAACAATATAGGTTTACATATGAAGAAAAAACATTCAAACCATGTTTTCTCCTTCAGATTACGATTTTACAGAAAACACAAAAGACTAATAAATTAAAAAATAACTAAACTTAAACCCTAATTATCGTTTGTTTAGATGCATTACTAGTTCCTAGGAAGATGTGTTAGGCATATATGTAGATATTCTACTTTATGTTCAATTCAAAGAAAATTCACTAAATCTTTTTTTTTTTCTTTGGAGAAAAAACGGTTTAATTGTTTGCTCCTCATATGTTGCTCATAGAAACAATTCAAAAACAATTATCTAAAGTTAAATTAATTGGCATTTTATTAATCCGACCTTCCCTGTTGATAAATATTCTGTGAAAGCTGGTATATAAACACAAAAATAAAATTTAAAAAATGATTAAATAATTTTAATTTTACTGTTTAAGTTCTTATAATAATAATAATAATAATAATAATATTTATAATACGAAAAATAATTAAAAATTTGGGGGTTAACAACCACATGACTTTTATTATCAACTAATACTCGCATATTTTTATTTTTATTTTTTTTAAAACAATGAGAGCAGTAGCTATAAAATTGATTTAAACAATTAGACACTTAACAATTTTCCTTTAAGAGCAAATTGATATAAAAAAGAGTTTGCGTAGTGAATTAAAAGAAAAAAAAACCTTTAGAGACATTTTTTTAAAACACCCATTTCCAAGATCTATAAGTGACCTACCAAATCAGAACACTTGTTAGTTTTCCTGCAGTAACCAAGCAATACGTGTTACAGGACATCTAAAAAGGGGCTTATGTAGCAATTTCGAGGAAATCAATAGAGCCTCTTTTTGAAATTACGATTTTCAATTCTACTGCCGATTTTCACCAAAACATGAAAGACTCATCTGCTCACCGGAAACTAACAATCACATACAAAAGGATATATATATATATGGCGAGTTTGAAGAAAATCCATACAGCCGTTTTTAAAGAAACGCACTTGTGAGACTATAAAATCGACCTATTTATATAGTACGTCTATCAATCTTGCTGAACTAACCAACTAATACATAATAAAGGACATTTAAAAATGTGTTTAGATACCAACTTTGTGAGGTTGAGACTATAAAACGTCACCACGGTTGGTTTGAAATTAAGCTGTATCCAGCAAAGTATAAAGTTGGGACGGTTAAATCTCTTCGACGCCAGTGACTCGGCGAAAGTTTTGGTCAAATTAGTTTTGTGTCGATATGGTGCTGCAACGAAAGAATTAGGTTCTGAGAGTTAGATGAATTGGAAGTGATTTTGAAAGCTTGATTGAAATGAAGAGAAAGGAAGTTTGTAGAAAGTAGTATAAGATGGAGATTGTTTTTGAAAGTGGTGTGAAGGGGAGTGTGCGTGAAGAGGAGTGTAGGAGAGTAATGTTGATGATGATAGTTCTTATGCGAGTGATGGTAGAGGTGCGTAGCGTTGTACAATAAAGTAAGGTTTGAGGAAGAATCTGTCGCGCCAAGGGAATCCTGCTGACGGTTCTTGTGTGAGAATAGTTCAGTGGTCGACAGAGAGCAGTCGTCAAGATCAGTATTGGTGAGCTTTAATTTACCTTTATTTTATGCTTTGTTGAAGTAATCCCCTGAGGTCATTTGAGAGTTAAAACTGAGTTAGCCCAACACCCGCCTTTATGGTGTATTGAACCTTAAATAAACTTTGTTATTTTGTATTTAACCTTGTCTCGAGCTCTTCTTATTATCTAATTAATTAAGTTAATCTTTAAGATTCAGATTGAGGAATTGAGATTATGGCAGACACTTATTCCTCACAACTTTGAAGAAAATCGTTAGAGTCGCCTAAGGTCCCACTTTGTTACACGAGACTAGTCTCAATTCTAAAGTTTCGTCGTTCATCTTTGATATTTTTGCACAAATGATAGACAGAAGATTTCACAATATACATACATAAACAGATACACACATACACACTGACAAATTGTCAAAAACTGCATTTTAGAATTCAGGAGACCTTAAAGCATGTAAATCAGGTGAAAATTTGATATCGAAATTTTTTGCCGAATGCAATACTTCCATTTCCTACAGAAGTCGGGTAATGGAAATAACAATAAGTATTATTAAGAACATTTAATGATTGAAAAAGTAAATAATTATAGTAAGTATCAAGAGAATTGTGCTCTATTCAAACAATTAATGAATAATTAAATGAAATTCCTGAAGATATCATATTTGAAAATAAAATGCGGTAATGTACTTTTAGGTTTATGTGTTATTAGAAAACTTTTTTTTTTTTTTTTTTTTTTTTTTTTAATAAAAACAAATAACAAGTCTTTAAAATGCATTAAAAATGATAAATTATAACTCAAAAATAATAGAAATAAAATATTCTTTGAAGATCAAAGAGTATGGAAAACATTTATATTTCCAGAATATATTAGTTTCTAAAAAGTAAAAAAAAAAAAAAAAAAAAAAAAAAAAATCCCATTTATTTTGAATAATTTTTCGCAGACGATTTATCAAATAAATTGTCAGGAATTTAAAATAACGATTCTTAAACTTAGTTTAAGTTTATTTCAAATTCCAGCAGAAATTTTTTATTCAATGACAAAATGTTAAACCTTTTTTTAATACAGTTTAACAACAAGTTTTAAAAATATTGCAAATTTCTTTTTAAAAATTACTCATAATGAAAATTTAACCCCAGAGAAAGTACTTTAGCCAAAGGTATGTGAGGGAGTACTTTAAACTAGGGGGGGGGGGGAGGTGAGTTATATCCTCCTACATATACAAGAAATTCGATGTTTTATTATTGCTGATGAAAAAAAATTATTTAATTTTTCAAAAATTAGTTAAAAATACCAAAATAAAATTCAAAACTGATGTACAATCAATGTAAAGATTTTAAAACTTCTTTACACACCATAAATTTTAAGCCAGCACAACCGGTTTCGAAAGGACGTAGCCTTTCTTTATCAGGTGCAAAAGAACACGTGCTACTGCCTTGGAGGCAAAAGCAAAGCACAACCGGTTTCGAACGGACGTAGCCTTTCTTCATCAGGTGCAAAAGAACACGGGCTACTGCCTTAGAGGCAAAAGCAGTCTTGCTTTTGCCTCCAAAGCAGTAGCACGTGTTCTTTTGCACCTGATGAAGAAAGGCTACGTCCTTTCGAAACCGGTTGTGCTGGCTTAAAATTTATGGTGTGTAAAGAAGTTTTAAAATCTTTATAGTTAAAAATAATCACAAAAAATAACATTTTGTTGACTGATACGAAATTTTGTTCATGCCATTACATTTAAAATTAGTAAAACACCACACAACTACGCCAACTGTTAAACAACATGCACCAAAAATTTTATATACATCAATTTGAGTAAAGATGTAACAAAATATAAAACTAAGTGAAATTCTGTATATTAGTTCTTGGTCTAAATTTCCCACAAATTTTGTGTTACACAGACACATACACAAACAGAGAAGTGTCGTTCCAAAATTATCAATAAACATTCGGAATCTCTAATAAGTATAAAACAATCGAAAACTGAAAATCGAAAGTTTTTACAAATTCGACACTTATTTTATGAGTATAAAAGAGATTCAAAATAAAATTCAAAATGATTAATTGATTTGAATTGGCTTTCTAAATTCATATAATGACAATATTATTCATATTACGTAAGCTTGTACGTTCTGGTCACCATGAAATTTTCTTCTATATTTTCCTAAACAAATTCGAGCAGTGTAAATTATTTATTATTTTCCATAATAAATGCAGGCGATTTTCATCTCATAGTTTTACAACACTAAAAATGTCCAAAGAAAATCAATTTTGTGTGCTAAATATAACGTCCAATTATTATTTTATTATTTATTATTTATTTTAATGAAAATTTGATAAATTTGTTTTAAATTATCAGAGATATATGGTTCAACCATTCATTTTAAAGATATTGATTAAATTCTTTTGAAAAAATATTCATAATGAAAACACTCCGGGAGAAAGCGAGGCGTCTATATATACAAAATTCTTTCCAAGATGATTTATATATATATATATATATCTTAATATATATAAATCTCGTGTCACAATGTTTGTCCTCAATGGACTCCTAAACCACTTAACCGATTATAATAAAATTCGCACACCATGTGCAGTTCGATCCAACTTGAGAGATAGGATAGTTTAAATCTCAAATTATAGTCGCAATTTTAATTTATTGCTAATTATTTGTCTGTTATTATTTGACAGTCACAATTATCTGTTAACTCCAAATGATTCTAACAGATGTCGATACCTTTCGACTGGGTTGAAATGAAAGCTGAAATATATTTGGTGCTGCCATCTACACAAAGAATCTTCAACTTTTTAACCTATTAATAAATTTCGTATAATTCAATTATTTCCACTTTTTAAATTTTTGGAGTGTAAATTGAATTCATATTATAATGAAGATAATACAGTGAAATTAATCCTGTTTTTTACTTATTTGTGCTTCATTGATCAAAACTTTATAATTTAATCTGTATATATATATAAATTACGTGTCACGATGTTTGTCCGGGGTAAACTCCTAAACTAAGGAACTGATTTTGATGAAATTTTGCACACTGTGTGCAGTTTGATCCAACTTGAGAGATAGGATAGTTTTTATCTCAATTTATTGTCACAATATTGTTTTATTGCAATTATTTGTTAATTATAGACCTTTATTAAAGTTGCTCCAAAATATCTGTGAGTTCCATTAATTTAATTGTTGCCAAAAAAAAAAAAAAATACGAGTTCATTTTCTTTCGACATAAAAATAAATACATTTAATCAAACGTGAACGTTAAAAAATTATAAAAAGTTAAATTATGCATCTCACGAAAATTGACGTCATAATCAATTTAAAGATTTTATACACATTGATAAAGTGCTAATGTAGTTCTATCATAGATATAGTAATATATATAGATCTCTCATCCCCATGTTATCGTAGAAAGATTTTTGATGCCGAAAAAAGATAAAAAATAAAAGCTTTGGAAACAGCCATTAAGTGGTATTGAAAAAAAAAAAAAAAAAAAAAAAAGAAAAAGAAAAGAAAGAAAGAAATATGAATTTGAAACTGTATCTGGAGTCTTCCATTCCCCTTTAGCAAATAAATTATTCATAAATTTTATTTGCTAAAATATTAGTATGTATTCCCGTGTGTATTCACTCTGGGAAAGACGGCCATATTTTGGTAAAAACGTCGTCTTTTCCCAAATGAAAAGGAATAACTTTTTTCTCCCCAATGATCACTCTATTCTATATATGCTATACTATATCTATGAGTTCTATACGCAAGCGAAGTGTGACTCACTGACCGTCTGTGCAGCCAAGAAAAAGATTTCCTATGTTAATTGCCCACTGGATTTTTTGTAAGAAATTATTAAAAATCGAGGAAATTTATTTCCCGATTTTAATCCTTATATTTGGGTATAGATATGTATTAGTTATCGCGGGTGTTAGATTGAATTATTTTGCTGTCAAATTGACAAAATTTTAATTTAAAATTTTTAAACTCTGTCGCCCTTGGCTTTTTTTATTATTATTATTATTATTTGGCGATCAAAAGCGTAACACGAAAATATACATGCCAGATGTATGCATTGTACGAAATGTAATATGTATTATTCATTGTACGTATGTATGACATGTAATATGTATTGTACGAAATATTGTTTCATATTATTCATTACTCTTTTAATATAAGTTGTTAAAATAACCATGATTTTTGAAAGGAATTAAATATTTTCGCCAGATAATTTGGCGATATTCTTTTTTTTTCGCCAAGGATGACAGAAATGAAATCTATTCCGCTGCAAAATATTAGTATCTTACATCAGATATTTTATTTAGACATTTGAAAACAAATTTGACTTCAAACTATGATAGAATATTTATCATTTTCCTTTTAATTTGTATATTATTAGTATATTAAAATTTAAAAGCATGGTATATAAAAAGTTTTTTTTTTTTTTTTTAAATCTTATAATTATTCTTATCTTAATCCTCAATGTTTCCCATCTTTATTGACTTGAATTTACTATTAAAATTTTAACATACTCAAAAACTTCTCATCACTTCGTTAAAATACACTAAACTTTTCCAAAATCTTTTTGTATTTAAAATGATACATGTATTTACTTTAAATGTCCAATATTTCATAAGATTTCCAATTTTAAAGTTTTAAAATATTTATCAAATTTACTTATTTTTCTGGTTTAGCCTTATTGTTTTCCCTTTTATAACTACAGCTGTTGCCCTCTTTAAAATATTTAAAATGATGAGGTCATTTAATAGTAAAATTATCCATTATAGCATATATTATATTTCACTCCTCCATAAAAATTTATTTTAAAATCGTCTGTTTCTTTTATACTTTTATTTTAATAGAATTTTAATAGAATTTAATTTATATATTAGTCATTTTAGCAATTTTATCCAAAGTAGCATTAGAAATAATATATATCACTTCTCCATTAAAATTTATAGGACCCTACAATAAAATTAATTTGTGCTTAATATCAACACTACGAAAATTTTTATCAATCGCTTCCAAATTTTGACCTAAGTTTCAAATCTCAACCCTGTGGGTTTTTACATCGGCTACAACGTTTTCGTCTTTGTTCGTAAATAATAATTTAACTGTACTAAATAGTTTACAGCCGTATAATTCAACGTATAACTTAGTCACAGCAACGCGTGGCCGGGTCTGCTAGTATATATATATATATTACACAATAGTTGGTTAAAAATAAATCTCATTATTTTATACGAATATTTTTCTTGCACTGCTATATAAAAATTAAATAATAATAATAATAATAAAAAGGATCACAATATCACTTTTTGGGCGATTTTCACGAAATGTTAATATGTTCTAGCTTATGTGAAGGTAAAGAGCTGCATAGAAATTTGTAAGAAATTCTGTGCTTTAGTTCCTGTGAAAAAGATATAACCTTTTTGTAACATACACACAGTAACAGACATGTTGGCAGAGATACATTTTCTAAAAATGGTCAAATCATTTTCTGCACTTCTGAAAACGTTTAAATCGATCGAAAACTGGAAGACAAAAATTAATACGTATTCAATCAGATTTTCTGTTGAATATAAAAGAAAACAGAAGAAAATAGATAAATATTCTTTAGAAAATGTTAGGCGGAAAAAACAAATTTGTGCATTGTACGTGCAAAGATAAACATGCTCTATTCTTTTAGTTCGGGGGTATTTAGAGGAAATCCCTACAGACATTGTTTTCAAAAAAAAAAAAAATAGTGCTAAATTCTACTGTTAAGTTTGTTTTATGGTTTTATTTATTTATTTATGTATGAAAACAAATAACAAATCTTTAAAATAGTTTATGGAATGATAAATTATCCCACGAAAACAATAAAACTAAATAATATTCTCTAAAGATTTTTTTTTTTTTTTTTTTTTTTTTTAGTATAGAAATCTTTTACATTTCAAAAATGTATTACTTTTGAAAAGTAAAAAGAATCTTTAATTTGCATTTATTTTAAATAATTTTTCGCAGACGATTTTTCAAATATAAGCTGGAATTTAAAAAAGAGATCCTTAAATTTTTATTTATTTAATTTAAAATTCCATCAGAAATGTTTAATTTAATAATTTAATAACACAAAAATATCTTATTTATTCAGAAGGAAAAATTATTCTATAAAGTTTAATAAAGTATGCTGAAAAATAGTAAATATTCCACGCAAAAAAAAAAAAAAAAAAAATAGAACAATAAAATATTTTGATGATTATTTATTAATAAATCTTAAAGCATTTATCAAACAAATTTCGAAATTGTCTTTCAAAAGTATATTCTCAGAATGAAAAATAAGAGCAATGTATTTAATTCTAAATATTCATTATTTTTATAAAATTAAATAATCTGGTGTGTCACTCACACGACTTTCTCTTACCCTGAAATTGAATGCTATAAATACAGGTTGGAGATTAAGAGGTAAGATAACGATTACTGTTATGTAAACCTATGTTAAACAATTCAAATTAGGCTTCGGAAGAGTTTTATGTAATAATTAGTTCTGTGTGAGGGGGGATACCGCCCCTCAACCCTCCGTTTCATTAATGCACCTACATTTATATAGAATTTAATTCGGTTAAAAAAAAATAATTCTGTTTTTAAAAAATAATTTATTAAAATTATTATTTAAAAAAATTATCTTTTATGATAATGCAGACGATTTCCATATTAAAGAAGTAGTATAACACTACATATCCAAAAAAAAAAAAAAAAAAAAAAAAAAAAGTTGAATTTATTCTCAATATTACATTTAAAAAAATTGATAACTTTATTTTAAATTATCGCAGACCGATGGTTCAACCATTCGTTTTAAAGGTATTGGCGAGCTCTTTTTAAAGATATCCATCATGAAAATTTACTCCCCTCGAGGGGGGGGGCGAACTTCCCCTCATGGGGGAGGCGAGGCTCCTACATACACAATTTTTTTTCAAAGTTGACTATATTACAAAAAATATATATTCGTTTCATTTGGTTTAGTGCAGTCTATAGATGTTAAACTCTACTTACCTGCAATTTCCACCATAGATGTAATGTATTTGAATACTTTTGAGTGTCTCTGTACACGAACCATTTGCTTCATCTCAACGAAAAGCTTACTGTAGCATCCCTATATGATACGCATTTAGAAGACCGAGTTTGGAATTTCTGCTATTATTTGTTCTTGAGATATGCTGATAACAGACACACAGACAGACACACAGACTATTCGCTAAAAACATGATTTTCGTATTCAGGGGACCTCAGAACATGTTAATATAACGAAAACTCACGTTCGAAAATTTGACCCTAAAACAATACTTTCTCGACCCTATGGGTAAGAGAAAGTAAAAAGAGTCATTTGAAATATTCACTTGCTTGTATATTCATAGAAGAAAGTACTGGTTTCGTAAAAATTTTTGACTGTCTGTTTCCGATATAATTACACTTTTTGAAATGTCCTGAACATGATTCTGTCTGTTCGCGTGCGTATAAAAATTTTGTGGGAGTTCTAGGTCAAGAATAAATAAACAAAATTTCATAATAAATTATATTTAGTTGCACCTAGTAATAAATTGGTGTCTATACACTTTTGGCCATATCGCCTTGTACATGTCGCTACTATACTGAAATTTTCCCTATTAATGGGATGGCTATATCTCAGTTTCTATAGCGTACATTTGCACAAAAAATTATATTACAAAATTCCATCATCAAAAAGATGCTGACTCAATTTGAGTACATTTCGGCCGACGGGTAGCACTGCTATGTTAAAATTTTCACCATGAACAGAAAAGATATATCTCAGCTTCTATGGTGGCTAAAGGCACTGAGCTTTATATGTGAGATGGCCATTACGAAACATTAGGCTGATTAATTTCGTTGCATATACGCCGACAGGTGGCTTTAGTATATTGATTTTTCTCCGTTCACGGGGAGTATATATCTCCGATTCTGTGATATATAAATGCTTCTGTTATATTTATATTTTTTCCATTATGAAAAAGAATGCTAACTTAATTTGGGTGTTATTATCCGATAGAGGGTGTGCTGCTGTTACTCATAGAGAAAAATTGATTGCAATTATGTTACAAATAAACACGTGTAAATGTTTTGAAATGGTTACTAGAGAGTTATAATTCAAACGGTTCATAATGAAAGCCAACCCTCACCATGGGGACAAGAAAAATTTAAGCAAATTAATGAACCACATTGTGAAACTAGGAATGCAATACATGGCGGCGAACTGCGTTTATTTGCAAGATGAAAGAAAACCGAATTATCAAAAATACATAACATGTTATTGTAGATCTGCATTATGTTAAATAAAGAATGGTACATTATCAGAGATTTCGAGAGTGTTGCAATTAGGATGGACGGATGAATGGATGGACGGATGGATGGATGGTTGGGTTTTACGTCGCACTAGTGCTGCGCAGATGGGCAATTAGCGACGGTCTGGGACACACGGAGACATGCCATCACAATTTTGATCCTCCACGAAAGGAATGTGTTGCAATTAGGAAAAGACACATATGTGGGAAAAAATTTAAAGGACACGCTGTATGTGAATTTAAGTTGTAATTTAGAGGTCTTAAAAATCTTTCGTTACATTAATTTTTTTTTTTTTTTTTTTGTAAGCGATTATATATTTTTTTAGAATATGTAATAATTGACATCACAACACTTTTTTTTTCTTTAATTTTATATGCATGCAGACGTACATTTTCTAAATTTATTAATATGCGATAAGACCATATTTGGACGTGTAAATTCATGAAAAACTGGATATTAAGAAATTTTAAAAGACCAAACACTTTCCTTTATTTTACTTTTTTTTAAAAATAGAAAAAAAAAAAAAAAAAAAAGGCGTAAATTCCCATATTACACAAATCTCAAAGTTTTCAAACTGATTTCAGTTTTCTTATGTTCATTCATAAGATAACAGTAATTTATATTCAATGAATTTTATTTTTCATTCTCGCAGAAATTTTGAATTGCAAATAATGGGAAATCCTTTAAAATCTCAAAAAAATTTTAGAATTTGTTTCTCATTCATTCTTGAATATTTAATAGAATTTTTTATAGGCATTATTTTCCAATTTTGAACCATAATTTCCCTTTCATCTTTATTTTTTCCACGGAGAAATTTTTCTTTATCAAAACGAATGTTTAAAAAGTTTTATAGAATATCATGCTGCGTGAGAAAAGAAAATTGAGTGTTTATAGAAGAATAAAAACTATTTTCACTTCAAAATTTATGGTTTAAAAAAAACAAAGAAAGTTCGTTTATTCAAGTTTACTCAGACTGAATTTTACTATAAATGTTTTTCAAATATGGTGGCACCAAATAAGTGAAAGTCGAAAATTTCATTTTAGAATTCAGACTATTTATATCTTTTATTTCTATTTTGAAAATAATAACGGGATTTTAGCATTTGAGATATAGACGTATATCATTTTAGAAATATTGGAAATTTAAGTAATAATAAAGTGTAATATATTGCCTCAAGCGAATATTAAGACAATATTAAAAGTTAAATTTCGGAAACTTTATATTGGAAGAAATGTATTTTAACAAGAAGATCTATATTTTTTTAAAACATAAATATTTAATAAAATTACTTTTTTTTTTTTGGTTACATTTGTTTCTAATAATACACCATTCTACAATCACAAATATAATCATTTTGACATAATATATTAATAAAATTTTCGAAAATTTCTGGACAAGTTTAGTTTGAATTTATTAATTCTTACTTTAAAGTTAAATTTGAAATTAGCATTAAAAAAAAAAGTTTAATAATATGCATTTCTTGAGACTTTGAAACTCATTATTTTATCTAAATGGATGGATGAATGGTTGGGTTTTACGTCGCACTAGTGCTGCGCAGATGGGCAATTGGCGACGGTTTGGGACACACCCCTAGAGGTGGTCCGGAGACATGCCATCACAATTTTGATCCTCCACGGTAGGGATGGCTCTCCCGCTTCGGTGACCCTCCAGAGGTATAATTTTTAATGGGAACATGGAGGACATTGCGGCCACGACAGATTTTACGCGTACCAGCCACCATTATAGTCCATTTCCCCATCAGAGTCGCTTCAAGGCCAGGTTATGTGAAGAGGGAGATCACGTGTTCAATTCCATCCAGTGAGATGTCGTTGTTTCTTCAGTAACCTAGCAACGGACTGAGAAAATTAAATCACAGTTCATCTGAGCGTGGCCTTGAGGTGACTGCGTAAAGGAAATAGAGTATAGTTTACACGACGGTCTTTGGCCGGCTCGGGTACCGAACCCGCAATCTTCCAATTGCGAGGCCGGCGCTCTACCGACTGGGCTACCGCGGCCCTTTATCTAAATGAAAAATTAACATTGGAAGTATCTGCAAAATTTTAGTAAGGTAGCAAGGTAGAGAAATAGTAGTTCTATTAAATGATGAGTTTTGGAGCATCAGAAATGCTTCAAATCTATATTTGTTTCATTGGGTTCGACTGTAGGGTTCGCCAGGAACATAAAAATTACTGTGCAAGTACAGACAAAAACTCTGCATCGTATTGCATCCTATTATTTTAACCGAAACCATTCCTAGACTATGGTGACCAAACCAGAGTACCTATATAAATTAAAAGCATTAATAAATACTACAATTCCCAAATTAAGAATATAATTTTATATTCTTTATAAATGGAAACTAAAATGCCAATAATTATTATGAATAATTTTCCTGCAAAAATGTTTAAAACTTAGAAAAACGGCTCACAAAAACGTTTACTAAAAGTTGAAAAACATCCTAACATATTAATTAACAGGGAAGAGGTGCCACTCACCGCTCTAGGAGCAGTGTCGAGCGATTCCAGCTATGCTAGGCCCCTCTTCCGGAGTTTATTTAAACTCAAAAAAAAAAAAAAAAATTACAAAAGCCGCTAGAGACAGGTCTCCCACACGACAAGGATATCCTAACATATATAATGCAAAAGGTTTCACCTCTGTGTGCCCACTTCCTCAAGATATTTAGTTACAAAGTTTATTTTTATTGCCTACATTTTTTCGGCCTTCATAAAATGGTCGGTTAAAAATCCTTAATAATGCCTCGATCGGTTAAAAGTTCTTAATAAAATTAAGTTTTCAAAATTTAAGCATGCCACATCATAAAGGCTTTTAATTGGAATTATTTGTTTGCGACCAATGGTTGCGGAGATAAATGCATCCTCGCGACTTTATTTTGTACACCACATACGAACAAAAATACGGTAAATAAGTTTTTAGAAAGTTAATATTACAAATCAAAATTATGTGGTGGAACCCAAAATTTCATGTACAAGCTAATTTCTTTAGTAAAATGAAAAAAATATACACCGGAATGCTTCCAAAGTTTTACTGTATCCAAGCAATTGGATTACAAATTTATATTTCGAATTCGGAAAAAATTAATTGAAGGAAAATAATAAATTATTAAAAAATCAAAATAGTGATGTCGCAAAAGTTTGAGCACAAATGAGGTTTTATGAAAATATCTCTTTAAACGTGATTGGTGTAGGATCGGTGAGTCTTATTTGCTAAACTATAAAGAGTAGCAATCGCTGCATAGTCGGTAACAAAAATATCGGAACACTAGCAAAAATTCCTATATAAAAAAAAGTAGAGTTATACTGTTATGTTAAATAACATGATTCAACAAGGATTTATTTAACAAAACAGTATTAATTCTACATTTTTTATATAGGAATTTTTGCTAGTGTTCGAATACTTTTGTTACCGACAATACGAGTTATCAAATTGCTGAAATCGTTGCAGTTCTCGCCAGAAGAAGTTACGAAAGTATGGAAGCTGAAAGCGGAAGGTAAATCCGTTTTGTAGCTGTCACTTATTTTAAATTGGTCCATATGTGCTATTTATAGTGTTTTGAAACTTGGAGAACAATTCAAAAATGGGTATCGCTCAGGAAGGCCGAGAAAAAACACATCTCGTGAGGATAGAAGAATTAAAAGAACTGACGATTCGTCTCTTAATCAGATAAAAGTCGACTTGGATCAAACATATCACGTGACACCATACGTAGACGAATAACCGAATTAGGATTCATCAAAAAGCAAAAGTTAGCTCGTAAGCCTTTTCTGAAACAGTGTCACAAACAAGCAAGACTTCAATGGCCAAAACAGCCCGTGTATTATCGAGACGAATGGGTTAATGTTATTTTCTTTGATGGGGAAAAAAAAATTGGAAGGTCCAGATAAATTCTCCTTTTGTTGGCATAACTTGGGGAAAGATCCGAAGAATAATATTTAGCAGTGAACAAGGTGATGGATCACTCACGGTATGGGGCACTTTGTCTAGAATGGATAAACGTCTCTTTGCTTCCTAAATGGCAGACAAAATTCAAAGAACTATTAGGAAAATCTAAGTGAGCATTTGTTACCTTTTGGTGAATTCTTAAGGACCCTTCAGACACTGGCAACATACAGAGCTTCAAAACTCATAAATTATCTGTTGTCCGAAAGTGACACTTGAAATTTTGCACACATTTACAATGAAGGACATTACTTTTTATTGCTCTTTTACAAAAGAGCAATTATCGCATGCAATTATCGCACTAGAAGGTTTGTGAGCTTCGATTGCAGCGAGCATCGATCTCCTAAACCCCATCACAGAAATATCAATAGAGCCGACTTGCAGCTTTCTAAGTTGCCAGTGTCTGAAGGGTCCTTTAGGTGATTCCAACTAGATCTTTCAGCAGGACAACGCATCTGTATACACTTCCCGTCGTATAAAAGAATGGCTTAGATCTCAGCATATCACTGTGATGAACTGGCCAGCACTCAATCCAGATCTAAATCGGATAAAGAATATCTAGGGAATCCTCTCACGTGATGTCTACAAGAATGGGAAGTAGTATTATTCAGTGCAAGAGCTCAAAGCAGCGATCGAAGAAGCCTAGTACAGACTCGCTCCCGGAACCTTCCAAAATCTCCTGTTATCAATGAAAAATCGCGTATTTGATGTCATCATTGGAAACACCATAGATTACTAAAGGACTTTTATGCTTTGTGAAATGTAAATATTTCGGTTTAGTGCATAGAATTTTGCGACATCATATTTTTGATATTTTTATAATCTATTATTGTTATATTTTTTCCCCTTTCAATTAAATGTTTCTGAATTTGAAACTTGCATAATTAATCTAGTTGTTTAAATACAGTAAAACTTTCGAGTATTCCGGTTAATATTTTTCGCCGCACTGTACTTCTGCAAAAATATTCAAATAATTTCACGAATAATAGTAATAATTTCAATTAAAAAAATTGCCAAAATATCGAATAATTATTACATTATTCATTCTACATTTGAAAAAATAAAAAAGTTTTTTTCTTCTCCTACCAATGAAATAAAACGATTCTAAATTCAAATGAGATTTCTAAATGACATTTCCAAAAGAAGAATCAGTTTTTCACTTTTCATTTACATTTCCTTGAGAAAACATTTCGTAATCAAAACAAATAACGGATATTTAAAAGTTATTAACATGCATTCTTTCTCTAAAACAAGCAGATCCATTTGTAAAAGATTGAAACCCATTTTCACTCTCTGAATTTATTGCATTTTAAACGCAAAGAAGAATCGTTTATTGAGAAACACTTGATGAGATATTTCAGAAGTAAATTAGCTTCTTCTAGAAGAATTTAACATGGCGATATCGAAATTCAAACTATCCGTTATTTCATTTTCAATTAAAATCTGGAGAAAATTTATTAATTTATATGCTTATCTTCGAAACTTTTCTTTTAAATAATTTTGGTAATATTCTTCATATATTTTTTTTTATTATTATTAAATATATAATAACAAATTTATAAATAGTAGTAGTCGCTCAAAAGTGCAAAAAATTAAATTTAAATTTATAAGATTAACGTAATGCAAATGTATTCTATTTACTGAGTAAAAATCTTTTAGATTTTTATAAATATATGTTTTATGTTTAATAGATTACTTATTTAAAAAGACCTCACTGATGACCACGTGGTTCTGCGCTCAAAGTTGGAAGACAGTAGGTGCTGGGTTCGATCTCAGGTCGCGCTCATCTTCCTAACCATTTGTAATTTTTTGTGATTGTCTCGCGTAAATACGAGCTAGGACCCTTTAGAAAAACCCGCATTCCACCCAGGCCAAGAACCAAAGCATAATCAATTCATCGTAATACACATAACCACTACCTAATTCAAAAATTAATTAATTAATATATTTCATTATCCCTATGAAATTATAATTATTAACGGTGGGTTAACACGCCATATATTAATAAAGGACGAAGTATCTATTTATAGAGGAACAATTATCAAACATTTGCCCAAAGAAATCCTCTTTGATTTAGTCTAAAAATCTGCGAAATTGAGGATCTTATCCTCGCTCGCATGACAAAGAGACATAACTAACAAAAATCGCGATTATAAGATCAGCTGTTTCTAAAAAGTCCCAGGTTGGTGTCTATGATCTGTCAAAGTAGCATAACTCGATTCTTATTGGTAGCCCAGTCATAAACATTTTATGGTTTGTATTACAGTTATACTTGTTCCCCGAGTTTACAATTAATTTATTTTTACAGATTTTTTTAGACCTACAGTTATAATAACTTTCGTCTCGATTGATCTTTATTATATGAATTAACAATTACAATGCACAATATCTTGTATATTTTTCCTAAGCGCATTATTTGTTTCTGCTCTCCTGAAAAGTTAGCAATAGATAATTTTGTTTAGTTTAATTTTCTGTTTATAGAGCGACGCCACATAGGTTTCTTAATGACAGAAAACAACGTACAATATCCCAACGTCATTCAAAGTCATCCTTGATTGGGCTACTAGGGATTTCATCTGGCCTACTAAGGATTTCATAACATGAATATAACTTATTCTTTCTCTTATTTTCCCTTCATTTGGTCTTAATCAAACGCAAATTTTATATGGGATTTTCGAAACTAAGAATAAATGAATCATATGACATTGTGATAATATTTCAAATGTCTATCATTAAGAAACATCATAAAAAGGATTTCCGATTTATTGAGCAATTGCCCATTTCGTAGCTCTAGTGAAACGTGAAAAACCCTCAACCTCAACTTCAACCGATTAAATCAAGTCCAGACCACGCATAGGGGCTGAATCCCAGGCCGTCGCCAATTGCCTACTGCGGCACTCAATCTTAATTTCAACTGACTAATTTAGATGCATTCATTGTAAGTCTCTGAAGAAAAATAATGTTTAGATTCAGGCTATGTTCAGCTTCATGTCGATGGAAAAACGGTGAAACGAATCTACAGAATAATACAATATTTATTTCGAAAAGTACTGAAATAAGGAAAGGGCACGTGACGTCACTCGCAGTCAAATTATGGGTAAAGTGGCAAAACATTGGCATTTCCACCAATAAAGATTGATCTTTTGCCCCTCGAGAGTGGCAAAGATTGATTGACGGAGCGTTTGTTTGTAAACATGCCCTTTCCTTATTACAAAAGCAAATAAATACAGTCGGCAGCAAAAGTATCCGAGCACTAGCAAAAATTCCTATGTAAAAGAAAAGTACCCTTAATTCTATTTTGTTAAATAAATTCTTGTCGAATCATGTTCGAGACTGACTAAAAATAGGATTCGACAAGGATTTATTTAACAAAACAATATTAAGGGTACTTTTCTTTTATATAGGAATTTTTGCTAGTGCTCAGACACTTTTGCTGCCGACTGTATATTGCCTATGTCTTACTGCTTAATGTAAGCAAAATTACAAGAACAATAATTCCGAATGAGAACTTTCAAATGTTTGCAAAGTTAACAACAATGCGATTGTTAAAGCAGAAATATTCAACTGATAGTCCGACAAACTGAATTCGACAATAACTTCGGAATAATGATGATATTAATAACAATATAATGTCTTTGTGGGGCGACCATGCAATGTCTAGCGGGGAAGACAATACAAAAGAGAAAAAATACAAAAGTAATACAACAAAGTTCAATAAAATTGACCAAAGTCATTGCCTTAGTATAATAGTTCTCTAACTTGCCAGTACCACGTCCTCTCGGAATCGTCTTAAGTGCCAAGTAATGATGAAGATGAGCTCAGTTCGTTGATTCTGCTAAATCACAAAAAAGGCAGTTTGTTTGGTTGAAAATCCCATCATGATGTAGATGCTCACCCAGGCAGCCGTGACCTGTTAAAAGGCGGAATTGAACAGCAGCTACACGACATAAACTGTTGGTAATTGTGAGGAGATCCTCAAAATTCCGTTGCTTTGTCTGTATTCGGTCAAGTAGCTGTAATTTACAAATTCGAGACATCTTTAAGTTTCGTCGCACTTAAAAAGTCTTCAAACAAACATAGGCACACTATATACAAAATTCTGTTAAATAAGTTATAATAACTAAGTGAAATACTTGAAAAAAAAACTGACATTGCTTCATGAATGCATACGAGAATTCTTCTCTTTTTACATTTAATTGTAATGAGAGTGGCAAACCCTAATTCATACAAATATGATCATGCAATGTCTAGCGGGGAAGAACTTTGGGAACACTCCACGAAGAACACGGCCCAATAAATGCTTCTCTCGCGAGGATGCATGTTGTCGCATGCTTTTTTTTTTTCATTCGGTCACTCTAAATACTGCTTCGGATAACTTACATCTGGAGCACTTTAGTAGAAATTCAAAATGAGGAATAATATTTTAACTTTTGCTGCATAAGGTCACAAATTACTGAAATTTTTGTAAATGTTTCAACCATTGCAACCGGGAAAAAAAAAAAAAAAAAAAAAAAAAAAAAAGAACCAAATGGAAGACGAGTTGTAGAAAAATAAGGTTTAAATACAGCTAATATTGCTAGACTTAATCTAGCATAGAAGATACGATTCTATGCTAGATTTCTACACGATTTTAGACAGTTGAGGCATATATCTATTAAATATATATTTTTTAGATCAATTCTACAGGAGGATTCGTTACCATTAACCCTTGCTTCTTATTTGAAGGGCAGATAAAAGATAGAAAGATGATTCGGAATTTCATAGTACTCCAAAATCAGGAATACTTTCTACACGAGCTAGGGTTAAAAAATAAATAAATAAATAAATAAATAAAAAGAAAAAGAAGAAGAAGCGAAGTAGACAACAAAAATCGCAATATGGTAATGCAATAATTCTTAAACTTGTTGAAGTTATTTATCTTTATTTCCAATGGCAAGGCAATACAAAAGAGAAAAAATACAAAAGTAATACAACAAAGTTCAACAAATTGGCCGAAGTCATTGCCTTAGAAGTTTTTTAGCTTGCCAGTACCGCGTCTTCTCGGAATCACCCTGAAGTGCTAAGTAATGATGTATATAGGCTCAGTTCATTGGTTCTGCCAAATCACAAAACAGGCAGTTTGGTTGGTTGAAAATCCCAGCTCACCCAGACAGCCGTGACCTCTTAAAAATCGGAATTGAACAGCAGCTACACGACATAAACTGTTGGTAATTGTGAGAAGATCCTCAAAATTCCATTGCTTTGTCTGTATTCGGTCAAATAGCTGTAATTTACAAATTCGAGACATCTTTAAGTTTCGTCGCACTTAAAAAGTCTTCAAACAAACATAGGCACACTATATACAAAATTCTGCAAAATAAGTTATAATAATTAAGTGAAATACTTGAAAAAAAAACTGTCATTGCTTCATGAATACATACGAGAATTCTTCTCTTTTTAGTTCCCCATCATACTATAAGTATGGGGAACTTAGATAATCGTGAAAATTTTCGACCTCGGTTTTTTGACTTTTTTACACGTTTTCAGGTGTGAGGAATCCGAAAATGACAAAATTTGTATGGTGTCTGTCTGTAGGGTGTCTGTTAGACTGTTAGTCTGTTAGTGTGTTAGTGTGTAAGTCCGTTAGTCCGTTAGTTTGTTAGTCTGTGTACACGATATCTCAAGAACAAATTGTCGCAGAGAGGTCAGATCAGTTTTAAAATATTACTTTCGACACTGGCAAGAACCCTATTCATTTGCAACATTCGAATTTTAAAACTTCGGAAGTTATTAGAAATTTACGATTTTCTTAACATGGGAGAATAGGACAAAAATTCACTTAAACGTGCATTAAATGGAAACTTTTTACTGTAAAAATGTCAGACCAGTTTTAAAATATCAGTTTTGATGCTAGAAGGAACATCAGTAACTATAAATATGCTACTTTGAAAATTTCGCAAGTTATTGGAAATTTACGAATTTCCTAACATGGCAGTGTAGGGCAAAATTTCACATAAACGTCAATTTTCAGAGATATTTTCATCGTAAAGATGTCAAACCACTTTCGAAATATTATTTAGGATACTGGCATGAATATCATAGACTATGATTTTCCCAATTTAAAAAATTCGTAAGTTATTTGGAATTTATGATTTACTTAACATGGCAGAATAGAGCAAAATTGAGCATAAACGTCCATTTTGAGGATCATAAATACGTCAGACAACTTCAAAATAACATTTATGATGCTTGTTTGAATATGATTAACTACAAATATTCTAATAGGAAAATTTCGTAAGTTATTCGTAATTTACGATTTTACCAACATAGCGAAATTGTAAATTTTTCATATAAATATGAATTTTGAGGATTATTGCATTGGAAATAGTAGCATGAAAACTAAACAACGGAATTGACCCTGATAAAATAAATTAATAGATTAGAATAAGATAAATATATCGAAGTGAACGGTGGATAGCCTATTAGGCGGGGTTTTCATTCTGTCACTGTATCAAGCTTTTGTCAAATTCATTTCTTTGAATATGATTATATGTCTCAAACTAGAAATTTATGAGAAAATAAATATGATGGGGATTTGAGCAGAGTCCACCTATACCAACTAGTTACATTTAATTGTGATGAGAGTGGCAAACCCTAATTCCAGTGTTGCCAGATTTGGGGACTTTTATATTCAACATCCACCATTAAATTTTTATAGCAACAGTTGCCTAATCACATCGAAGATTAATCGTCTATTATGTATGTCAAATTTTACTTCTCAAAATTATTGGTGGTAGTTGAATAAAAAAGTCCCCAAGTCTGGCAACACTGCCTAATTCATACAAATATGACGTTGAAAATAACTTTTATATTTCCGGATTGCTTGCGATTTTGCTTATTTATTCCCTATTAACTTTGTTCACTTTTGGAATAGGATTGTTTGATATGCAGCTTCAATTTTATGTAATATGTGCACCTTATTTAGAAGTATATAGCCAAATATAGGTATTATAGCCATAATATCGTCCCTAAAACTTTCAAAATAAGTGCAAAACAAGAATAAATGACCTGTTTTTGCAAGAAAAACTAATGATAATTAACATAATAATAAGTATTATGTAGGTAAAAAAAAAAAAAAAGCGACGCATCCGTAATGAAAAGGTATAATAAAGGTACTATAATTATTATTTTGGTATTTGAATACACATTCTTCTTGAATATTACAGGGCAAACTCAAAAATCTTTTAATGTGCCTTGATTCGCACTTTCAGAACCACTGTTTTAGCATAACATTAAGCCTTTTCATGCCGAGCATTAGCGAAAAGCATGCATGCTGCAAAAGTATGTGATCGATTACATACTAAGTACACAACAAGTACTCGCACACGCTTCACCTCAGGGCAGAATTGAGTCCTTAACGTCTTGGAAAATCCAGCGGTCTTTCAAGCCAATGAATCTAACCATCTAACCAAGACCATCGATCTGATGAAGCCCAAATTTCATATTTCTGTAATAGTGTGTGTGTGGGGGGAGGGGGAGTCTTATCATGCTGCAACCTCGTTGAGTGGCGCAATAACTGATTTTAGCGGAATCATTGTGTAGTCGACCACTCATACAATGCTCTCTGCTTTATAAAGCAAACATTTACGATTATACAATCATATCTAATTTTAAAACATCTTCGAGTTAATTATTTTAGTTCCCCAACATACTATAGGTATGGGGAACTTAGGTAATCGTAAAAATTTTCGACCTCGGTTTTTTGACTTTTTTACACTTTTTCAGGTGTGAGGAATCCGAAAATGACAAAATTTGTATGGTGTCCGTCTGTAGGGTTTCTGTTAGTTTGTTAGTCCGTTAGTAAGTCCGTTAGTTTGTTAGTCTGTGTACACGATATCTGAAGAACAAATAGTCGCAGAGAAGCCAGGTTAGTTTTAAAATATTACTTTCGACACTGGCAAGAACCCTATTCATTTGCAACCTTCGAATTAAAAAACTTCGTAAGTTATTAGAAATTTACGATTTTCTTAACATGGGAGAATAGGGCAAATTTTCACTTAAACAAGCATTAAATAGAAACTCTTTACTGTAAAAATGTCAGACCAGTTTTAAAATATCAGTTTTGATGCTAGAATGAACACCAGTAACTATAAACATGCTAATTTATAAATTTCGCAAGTTATTGGAAATTTACGAATTTCTTAACATGACAGAATAGAGTAAAATTTCACATAAACGTCAATCTTGAGGGATATTTTCATCGTAAAGATGTCAGATCACTTTTTAAATATTATTTAGGATACTGGCATGAATATTAATGACTATGAATTTCCCCAATATAAAAATTTCGTAAGTTATTGGAAATTTACGAATTTCTTAACATGGCAGAATAGGGCAAAATTTCACCTAAACGTCAATCTTGAGGGATATTTTCATCGTAAATATGTCAAACCATTTTTGAAATATTATTTAGAATACTGGCATGAATATCATAGACTATGATTTTTCCAATTTAAAAAATTCGTAAGTTATTTGGAATTTATGATTTACTTAACATGGCAGAACAGAGCAAAATTGAGCATAAACGTCCATTTTGAGGATCATAAATACGTCAGACAACTTCAAAATAACATTTATGATGCTTGTTTGAACATGATTAGCTACAAATATTCTACAAATATTTCATAAGATATTCGTAATATAAGATTTTATCAACATAGCGAAATTGAAAATTTTTCATATAAATGGGAATTTTGAGGATTATTGCATTGAAAATAGTAGCATGAAAACTAAACAACGGAATTTACCCTGATAAAATAAATTAATAGATTAGAATAAGATAAATATGTCGAAGTGAACAGTGGATAGCCTATTAGGCGGGGATTTCATTCTGTCACTGCGTCAAGCTTTAGTCAAATTCCTTTCTATTAACATGACATCTCGCACTAGAAATTTATGAGAACATAAATATGATGGGGAAATGAGCAGAGCCCACCTATGCCAACTAGTTTTCCAAAAGTTTGTTGCTGTACCAGTAAACCACTCTGTATTTCGCTTTGAAGTAGCATAAATAAAACAGAAGTTAAAATCATTAATTAAATTGCTACTTTTGCATTGTTCGAAGAGGAATGTAAAAGTCCAATGATAACATTTTCGAAAACAGATAAACCAATAGATTAATGGTTATAGGCATTCGTTTTTCCCTAATGTACCATAAAATCAATTAACATTACGAAATAGAACCATTTGTTATTCTAATTCAGTTAGAATTTTATTCAGATTCCGTAAAAGTCAAGTTTTGTCTTCTAGGGTCTGATCGAAAATTCAATTTAAATTCATTGCGTAACTCATTCCATCTTTAAATGCTTTTCAATATATAAAAAAGATTCTAGGATGATATGGCCGTTTAGCAATTTAAAATGCAATAATGTAAATCACTGAAAATTTTCGTATCTCAAAATCTTTTTTTTTTTTTTTTTCTAATAACTATTTAGTTTTATATTATGAAGAATAGACGTGACTGATAATAGACTAAAATGATTTTAGTGAAAGGCTGATTTTTACCAACTATGTGAAAAATACCAGAGTATCTATTCTCCGATCCGACTGCCATAACGACCGTCCTTAAACAACGACAGTCGTCAAATCAAAAGTTGGAATGTGACGTCACGTGATCAAATTAACGACTGCCGCAGTCGGAATTGAGGTATAGTCTGGTCGGAAAATATATGCCCAGGGCCGGTAATCGAACCCGGACCTTCCGCTTTAAGCGCGGATGCTCTAACCACTGAGCTACCCTGGCTGACAACCAGCTCGGAATTTCCCACATAATATACTTTGGCAAGATCACCGATTCTGCATTAGAACAGCTATATCAAGTGTCAAATTTGAACATTGCACAACTCCAACAGGCCACGAAATTTTAATTTAGAATTTTTTATTCAACCTTGAAAAGGTTGATTAAAAAATTCTAAATTAAAATGGTTTTAACTCTTTTCCGGTCCAATTTAATTTTATTCTTCTGGACAGTGTTGCCAAATTTAGGAATCTTTTTCTTTAATATCCACCACTAAATGTTAACTGTAACGGTATCCTAATCACTTTGAAGCTTATTCGTCCATTATTTAGATCAAATATCACTCCTCAAATCTCGGTGCGGGCATGGATGTTTGTTTTTTTATTAAAATCACGCAATCAACTGTATAAGAAAATCATATTTATTGAAATTTTATTTTTCCGACTGAGTGAAAATAATGCCTGGACCGGGACTCGAACCCCGGACCTTCGACTTACAAGGTCAAGGCTCTACCAATTGAGCTATCCAGGCCGACAACCGGTGTTATATGATTTTCTTCCACAGTTGATTGTGTGATTTTAATAAAAAAAATTGTATTTCTGCTTCCTGTTGTTTAATGGTGTTTTCCATTTCCTGCGGCTTATTTCTGTCGAGCTACCTACCTGATAGACCAGAGATGTTTCTGCCTAAAAGTTGTTTGAGTGAGTAATGCTGACCGGTTGTCGACCTTGTAAGTCAAAGTTCCGGGGTTCGACTCCCGGTCCAGGCATTATTTTCACTCAGTCGGAAAAATAAAATTTCAATAAATATGGATGTTTGTGCTGTCCTGTGTCTTCAACAATATTGTGTGCGCATATTTCTGTGAATTTCTGTAAAAATATGGAGAAATCGAGACGAAAATCATTGTAACTATAGGTCTCAATAAATGTCCAAAACTGTCTGTTATCACTCCTCAAAATTTTTGGTGTTACTGAATAAAAGAGTCCCTAAATTTAGCAACACTGTTTGGTGCTTTAGGGCGTTAGGGCTAGCAAAAGGTTTAAAAATATAGTTGTTGGTCTGTCTGTTTATATCCATGTCTGTTTGTATATATGACCAACAAACACAAATAATATTATACTTTTAAAAAATTAAAGAACACGCTTTTATAGAAATGTGAACTAAATACACAAAATATCTATCTTGGGTACGAGAAAATCGTATGAGTGACACACCATAATATTTACATACATTTAAATCTTTAATTAAAATAATTTAGAATTAAACAAAAACCATTTTTAAAAAATCTCCCCTGACTGGGCTCGAACACTGGACCTTTAGGTTCGTAGCGCGGAGCTTTATCTCGCAGCCACAGCGATCACGTAAGTAATGCTTTTTTGTTACAATATAGATTTTTTGTTTGCTCCCAGAGCGGTTACAAACATAGAAATATACATACAAACATACATACAGGTGAAGCTAATAAAAGCGTGTTAAAAAAGAGATACTACGAATAAGTATCAGTTTTGTATTCTGAATCTGTAGCATATGTGGATATTACTGAAAGCTCTTTATTATTATTATTATTATTATTATTATTTTTTTTTTTTTTAGATCAGACAAATAGTTCTTCGACAGTGAATTACGAAATTTTCAAATACATTGTATCTGTAAGCGGAGCTTCTCATTGCTATATTTCAACAACTTTATACTACATAAAACATATAGAAATTAATATATTTTCTCTATATTAAAGAAAAGCATGTTTTCTAGTGAATATAGTATGAAAAAGATAAATTATTCGTTCACAGGGGTAGAGAAAATGTTCGAATTTATTAAGGGCAATGGTTGTACATTACTCGAGTTACATTCAATGTTGTGTTATGCATTTTTGTGTTTTTTTACTGTGTTTTATTTTAGTACACACATTTACGTACATACAAAAATTGTAATCGATATACAGGGTTACCTAAAATCAGTCGATTTTTTTTTTTTTTTTAAGTGGGCTGTACTGAAATTTTCTAAATAATATAAAATATTTGTTTTTGTTTAAATAACTGCTTCATTATTTATTTATTTATTTGTTATTTTCTATACAATATATAAATGGGGGAATTGAAGGAGCAGCTACTACTTCGCACAGAAATGTATGTTAAATAAAACTAATTCTAAAAAAATTTTAAATGTTTTTAAAGCACTCTGGAAAATATTTAAAAACAGTACCTCTAGTACTGTAATAATCAATCTTTATAATATTGCTGAATAAAAGAAAGTTGTGTGAATGCCACCCCATATTATTTTTTCTTAGATTATATACATTATACACACTTTATGTTCTTGTTTTTAAATAAATGAAAGATATTTTTCAATACCGATATCTTTATTCTGTAAAATTCTTAATGCTAAAAAGCAAACAGATTTTAACAGATTTAAAACAAAATAAAACCCTGCAACAATACACACATCGTTAAAATATATCACTCCTTAATGTAACATAAAAGTAAAATAGAGCCGTTAATTTAGAAATGTTTTCAGTAAATTTCACGATTCAGTATGTCTCTAGAGAAATTGCATAGGGGAAATAACTTTAAAATGGCGTCTTTGGAATTCAAAGCGCGTTTGTTTCAGTTAGAGAAATAGTCCAGAATCTTATTAAATGATTAAAGACAGCTTACAGTTAAAATTTCCGAATTGTGCCACGAAATTTTATTTTCATTATGTTTCTAGCACTGCATTTTTTTTTTTTTCTGTTGTCAACGACTGGAATTAAGATACGTTATTTTGAGAGAAGAAAAAGAGGAAAGCTATTATAATATTCATATGATCATTAAAAAAAAAAAAAAAAAAAAAAAAAAAAAATGTCTTTTACAATGCCTCATAAAACCCATGTTTTATTTAATCGCAAGAAAACAGTTAGCATCAAGTAATATTAGTATACTAAATGTAATATTAGGCTAATTTTGGTGACGTCGTTTCTTTCTGAATCAAAATAACAGCCCTTCTGTGCTAATTAAACAGAAACATGTATGTGAATGTAAGCTAATAAAAATATTGTTACGAAAAATGTCGACTTTCTTGTGTAAAGAAAGAATTCGTGAAAAAACAGTCAGGTTCTAGTCGATGAATGCACTTTATCCAACGTATAGTCTTAAAAGTCTAACAAAACCGTCAGTTCAAGGAATATTCGCGAAACCGTCCAATAAATGTTATTTCAATGAATGTTCTCGAAGCACGTCAATAAAGCTGTCACTCGTCGCAAATTCACAATTCAACGAATATTCTGGAAGCCGTCCGATAGAACAATCACTTGTTCAACAAGAGTAAAGCAAACAGCGTTAAGTATTCCCCAGATCAGAAACTTTTCACATTTATGAGCAATGATCAATCACTTAGATTTAGAAAACAATCTCTCAAAGGGAATCGATGTAAAGAGCTCTCTAATCACAACTGAATTTTTGGAGTCAATCAATCGTTATTTAAACCTTTTGGCGATGGTTCTGTCCTAAAATATAGTGGAAAACTACCGACCTTAATTCTGTTCAACACAGAGCTTCAACACTTCGAGAACCTAAAACTATCATTCTTCGCCAAGTTGACAAGTTTTCGCAAGGAAGTGAAAGGAAAGCCATTTATTTCCACTTAGGCTGCAAATATACTTTAATTGCAATAGTACATAAAAGCGTTTTTAAACTTATGTTATAACTTTTATTTTAACTTAAAGGAATTTTCCCATAAATAGTCAATTACTGGTTTGTTCAAAATATCCACTTATGTTTTATTTCAAATTTAACCCTGCATACTATATCGGTTAATAAAATTTTATTTGTATATCTTCTTAGTGTTTTGCAGACTATAAGATAATTATTTTGAATGTTTAACACTTAGGAATCAAAAATAATTGCATACTGCCTGGAACAAAACTGCATCATACCCGGTATAACCCTTTTACTGAATCATTATTACTGTATCATACCTATCATAGGCAGGAAACATATTTTATCCACTGCAAAAATATTTAGGTTTGCAAGTATGTTGTTGTATAAATGCACAGACCAGGTTTTCCACAAGAGGAAATTTGTATACCAGAATTTATATATATAAATATTAATAGGTATCAACGAATATCAACGATTCTGCTACCATTTTCTGGTTCGCTGAGGTGTGGGGTCATGTTATTTAGACCCCGGGTACTCGGCACTCCGCCCCTCCCTCGAAGTTCAATATCAACGATTAATCAAATATGAAGCAGTCATGTAAAAACATTGGTAATCTTTTTTAACATGCTTTTATTAGCTTCACCTGTATGTATGTTTGTAACTGCTCTGGGAGCAAACAAAAAATTTATATTCTAAAAAAATTCTTTCCCTACGTGAACGATGTGGCGTTGAGGTAAGGCTCCGCGCTACGAACCTAAAGGTACAGCGTTTGATCCCATTCAGGGGAGATTTTTTATAAATGGTTTTTGTTTAATTCTAAGTTATTTTAATTTAAATATTATGGTGTGTCACTTACACGATTTTCTCTTACCCTGTATTTTAATACTAAGATAGATATTTTGTGTTTTTTTAGTTCACATTTCTATAAAAGCGTGTTCTTTAATTTTTTAAAACTATAATATTATTTATTTAGGAATAGGATGACTATTGGTTTCAATCTGGGTAAAAACATAATTGCCAGCATCCTAATTAATATTCCACAGTTCTATTAGTCCCGCCCTTTTTCTCACACCAGTAAATTTTTTGAGTAATATTCTCTAAATGCAATTACGACTAAATAAGAAGAAAAATACCCTAAAAAGATACTAGTGTGAAAAAGAAGGCGGGGCTAACGAGAGTACGGAATATTAATTAGTATGCTGGCAAGGTGGCAAGTATGTAAAAGCGTCATCGCTAGTTTTTGGTAGATTGGTTTCGTGTAACATCAAAATAAATTAGAAATATCAGTCCTATCGTTACAAATTCGGTACTAAATAAAAGGGGCGATATTTCTGAATCCAGGGGTGGAAACAGTCCTTCGACAAGACAATTAGGTTTTTAAAAACTTACTTAAGTATAAAATTTAGGTGGCAACACTTCATTTTAATTCATTTCAGTCATTCAAAAAAAAAAAAAAAAAAAAAAAAAACGTGGCCTAGTTTTAAGGTAAAAAAATAAGACAAAAAATAAATTAAATATAAAAAATAAAAATGCTGTATATTGAAATTAATAGTCATCCGTACTAAATTAAATTCTATCTTTGACAGAATTTTTACTTTTATTATTATTATTATTATTAGGGCGAACCTTGTTCTTGTTACAGACTTCAAGAAATATATAGAAATCTCAATTTCACTTTATTTTTTTTAATTACTTGTCTAAAATTAACTAAAAAACCACTTTCATAAATTTCTATTATGACATTAAAATAAATTCATTTGACAGAACAGTAAGAATATCATTGCCGTAAATATAAAACAATAAAGTTAAGATTTCAGAAAATAATGACGTTCATAAAAGTAATTACGAAAGATTTTAATGACAAACTAAATGAACAATTTCTGCATAATCAACAGAATAATGTTTTTCGTAGATTTGTACATGGTGAATAATTACTCTAAGTACAAATTTGGAAGTATGGTACAGAACAGGGTTAAGAATCCTTATTACATATAAAAGTATGATCAAAAATAATAAATTATGCAATCAGTTAACGCATTCTTGTCAGGATAGCAAGGGTCGTACTCTCCTCCCATTTTTCAGGACACTCTCTTGAATGAGAAATTTAAAAATTTATTGCTTCCATTATTTTTATAAAATAATCTTTACCCTACATAATCATGGCACATTACTATAATTATACCAGAAGTATTTCTGCATGAAATTAGTGGTGGCAAAAGAGGCAGACATTTCTTGTCTCTGAGAGTGTCCTAAAAAAAGGGCGGAGAGTACGACCCCTGCGGATAGTTTTCTATTTTTTAGAATAAGCTCCGCCCATTTAGTGTTTCTTTAAAGCATTATCTCATATAACAGGGACAAGAAGAACCCACCAACGAGCATTTTAAAGCTTTTGATATAGTATAGGAATTTTAACTCGCTGGGGGAAGAGCTGTTTATTCTAGTAAAACACTCAAAGAAGATCATAAACACGTTGAGCGCCATGTCAGCCATTCTAGATTCTAGACATTTTGTCATATATCTCTCTAAGTACTGAAGCAATCATCCTGAAACTTTAGGAGTGTGCAGAACATGTTATACTAAACGAAAGTTTTACCCCGAAAGTAAAAGCAGTACCAATAAAAAATTAAAACATTGAGCGCCCTGTCAGCCATCGGTGGTTGACAGTGTCAAATATGATATACAGCCGCGTCAACCATCGGTGGCGGATATAAAATAGAATATAAAACAAAAAATATTACATTTAATGATTGAAAATTTATTAAAAATTTGCTTAGTTTTTATTTATTACAGGGGGAATCATTGTGGAATTTTAGTGTATTTTAAGAATTTGCGTGGCGCTCAACGTGTTAAAAGATATTTCATTTAACTAAAACTACGTATTCGTGTTTAAATCATTTAAATTTAATCCTTATCAATGGAAGGGGTGAAAGCCACTGACGAATATATAATCTAACGGCACTTAAGTGAATAAACATGAATAAGGTAGAATCCATCTGTAAAATAATGCATTTTTAGAGGAAGGCGGGGCTTATCGTTCTAAAGAGAAAAAATACCTCGATGACAGTATCGTTACTGACAACATGGTCACATAAATTATCATTTCTGATGATCATTTCCTATGCGATAAGGATTCTTAACAATGTTCTTTACCAACCCTCGAAGTTTTTACATAAAGTGATGAATCACCCTACAGAATGAAACATCAAAGGCTTTAACATGTATGCCAAACTTTACCAGATTTGCCAACATTTTAATTTACTCTGCAGCATTTTTAACCCGCCTTCATTCCACACCATTTTATTTATAGAATAATTTTCTCCAGTATATAACTACGATAAAATAAGAAAAAATTACTCTTTAGAAAAAAAAAAAAAATGAAGTATGAAATAAAAGCGGGAGTAAAAATGCTCCAGAATAAATTAAAATGTTGGCAACTCTGCTTTTACGCAATGCTACTAATTTTAAATAATTTTTTCTTTTCTTAATTAATTGATGGATTTTATAGTCATTTTTTATTCTCTGAATGAAATTTAGATAAACAATCCAATTGTTATATCTTAACACTTTCGCTACCGCATACTTTTGTCTTTTTGACAGTAAGGCCCGCCAGTGGACGTTATTCTCCCAAGCTACAACATTTCAGGACAAAATTTTCTGTATTCACATTTATATTATAAATGAATATACATTATAATTATACTCTTTCTGACCAAAGTATTTGTATCCATAGTATATTTATTGTGTAATTATGAATACTGGGTACATTCTTAATATATAAATAACATACAAATTGCAAAAGAAATGCCCACTGGCGGAGTTACAGGTTTTCAAATGACGCATAGATGCCAACATTTTAATTTATTCCGGAGTATTTTTAGCCCCGCTTCTATTTCAAACCACTTTAAGAAAATTTTCCTCCAATATATAATTTCGATAAAATAAGAAAAATTTACTTTAAAAAAATAAGTGGTATGGAATAAGGAGGGACAAAATATACTCCGGAATAAATTAAAATGTTGGCATCTATGATGACGTGAATCTACATAAGCGGACGCAAAAGTGTTAATCTTCATAAATACAATATCTTTTAATAAATATTATTTTTAAAGAACATTAAAAAATATATAAATAAATCAGATAACTCAGAACTCACACGAATATCGTAAAATAACACTGAAAACTAGATAATAGTTCAACTGAATGAATTATTTGTCTAAAATCAACGTTCTACTACATTTTTCCCATTTCCGTTGAATAAAATAGTAAAAATGGAGGTTCGCCATTTTATTTCACATCAGAATATTTACCAACACATTCCGTCATGTTACAGAAATTCTTAAAAGAAATTCTTTCAGATTTAGTTTCAGAATGTAAAGTGCGTTTTTTACCAGCTGGGAAGAATCGATAAATTTTATTAAATTTGGAAATACTGTCAGAATTTCACTTAGAACTTCAGTTTTAATATCATGAATTCAAAATCTTTTGTGACAATATGTTAGATTTAAAATACGTACAATTTTTCTTGAACTACAGTTCACAAATGCAAAGTGAGAATTTTATATTTTAGCCTTATAACTGCGTGACTGAAATATGCTCCAACTTCCAAATAGAGTTAATCAGGGTTTAAACTGCCATTAGTTTTTTTAGCATTTTGCTAAAAGGTATCATATTTTGCTAAAACAAGTCGGTCAGACTTTCGCTAAAAAGCTAAAACTGGATAACTGTATAAAAAAATATCTCTATATAATAATTCAGATTTTTTTTTTTTTTTTTTTTTTTTTTTTGTAATATTTGCAGGCAAAAACTACGAAAGGACTGAAATTTTTGGGAATCCTTATTTATATAGTAGTTTGGATTTATTTTTAATTTTCAATGATTGAATTTAAATGCAAAAATATTTAAAAGTATGTTAGAATTCAGAATTTGCTTCATAGAAGCATTTTTAGCACTAGTATTTCACGATTATCTACCACTACACTTTACTTGATTTTTAAATTGCTTTTGCATTTTACACATATGATATGAATACCTCTTTTTCTATTGATAAAATCAAAACATAGTTTCCCTGATTCATATTTTTAAAGTCACAAATATGGGTGCTTAGTTAAAATCATCAATGAACAAAAGGAATAGAAAACAAAACTGAGGATAACAAAGCTAAGTAAAAGAAATCAATGGTATCCAAAGAATTAACTTTCGAAAAAGCTAAAATAGTGCTTGCCTATTTTCGCTAAAATGCTAAAGTAATTTTTTTGCCAAGTTAAACCCTGGAGTTAATGTATAGTTAGTTATATAAACGTGCAGCAAAATATCACATACATAAATATAACACATATTGCTTATTTGTTTGCTAGTAAAAATAAATTTACTTTATGTTGCAGCCATCAAAAAACCTTTCTACTATATTTTCCTACATAAATTCACGTAGTACAAATTATTTAATCAAATTATTTTTCGTGCCGAATGCAGACGATATTTATCTCAAAGAAGTAAAACACTGAATGTCGAAAAAAAGTCTTTTTTCGACAGAAAAGAAAAGGGGGGAGGGAGATGAAAGGGGGATTTGTCAATATTTATTTACAATCAGTGAACACTGTATTACCATTGGGCACTAATTGAATCAAAATAAAAATGTCAGTACAGTGCGGCCACATATCCTAAAACTAGCAGTGAGGACGCGTCCAAAATGTTGGAGGGATGCCAGCTTGAAATTTGGAAAACATCCAGAAATTCCGCGCTCTGTTATTGCTCATTTTCTCTGAGTTAGATGACTGTCACCCCTATTTTAGCATTGGACTCGTTGAGTTAGCACATGCGCAGATGCTTCCATGGTTTCATGAAATGTGGTCAAGGAATAAACCCCTTATAATTTAGCTTTTATTTTGAGAAAACTGAAATTTTGTTCGTTCTATCTCTCGTAACTTTTTGAATTTACACGATGTTTGCTTGAGGTTTTCATATAAGTTGCTCAATACCTTTGGCTGCCGCGGTAGCCTGGTTGATAAGAGCAGCGAGTTCGTGATCGAAAGATTGCGGGTTCGGTGCTCGAGCCGGCCGAAGACCGTCGTGTACGCTAATAGCGACTGGTGCACGTTAAATTCCGTCGTGGTCGCAAAGTCCTCCAAGTTCCCATCAAAAATTATACATCTGGGGGTACCGGAACATGGGTCCAACTCACTCTGATCCGGATCAAAATTCGAGTTTGGCTGGTGCTGCCATCTTTCACCAGCTTATGGAACTAGAAGTCGTACTTCCTCCCTATGAGGCGTTCCTAATAACGGAAGACGCAACCCTCTTGCCTTAAAATAAGTCCGGTAGTTCCACTACCGGGGCTCGGAATTTCCGAGTGGCACACGACAACAACAACAACAATACCTTTGGCTATTAAATTATGCAAATGAAATTTTTTAAAAGCTAGCGCATGCGTAGTTACAAATTATTTAGTTAAAATGCTCATATTTCGTAAGATGTTTAACATTTTTGCATTCAGATTGCAGTATTCTGTGTTTAACGTAGTATGCCAAGTTTTCTAAAAATGTCTTTGCATTGGGTCTAGTACCCTTTGTAGTATGTGTTATAATTAAAAAAAATGGATTTTTTTAATCCGTTATATCTTCATAAATATAGGTGGTAGCCTCATATAAATTTATACAGATAATGAGAAAAATCCATATAATCCCATGCTACAACCAAAAAGCATTAAAAACATTAATTTTTACAGGGTGATCCAAAACATTTTGTTTTTTGTTAAATTTTTTACTATTCCCATTTTTCTCTTCAGGACACAAAGTCTGCTGAAATATAGTATATTATAATATGCTCTTAACACTACCAAAGTTCCAAGATGATCCCTAAAAACTCTTTCTAAATATTTGACAAAACATCTAAACTCGAAAATGTCCAAATACTTATTGGTAGACAGTGTATAATTTTATATCTATTTATGACAATGTATTGTTTTATGGATGAAAAAATTGGGAATGAAAGAGTTAAATAAGACAAAAATTTCTGTTAACACATTCAGTGCCGATCACGCGCTAGCGCGTGATGTGCAGTATTGTTCAAAATGGCAGTCATTGAGATCGGCAGCGAATGCGTTGAATAAATAAATAAATAAACAGTATCCAAAATGCAAAAAGTATTTGCTATGCAAATTTAGATAACCAACAGTAAGCTTAATTTTTGAATAATCCTTTCGAGCAGGGCCAGATTATGGCACGGGCACACGGGGCACTGGCCCAGGGTCTCCAAATTTAGGGGGCCTCATTTCCAAAAATTGAGAAGTGATAGTACAAATTTTTTCATTATATGTCTATTGAAAACAAAAATTGATTAAATTTTTCTTTCTATATTTTATTAGAGAGCTTAAGCAATTATTAAATTTTGTGGCTAATTTCCTACACATTGGTTGACCAATGTGCTTCAGTTTTTCATTTGTCTTGAACATAAAACTAATGATTTTGTTATAGGTTGCTAAAAAAATAAGGTTGGTTGGTTGTAGGATTTTTAAGGCCGATTGACTCCTGATGTGTCCTAGGCCTAGAGGGGGAATGCCCTCCGTGGGGGTCTTTCTAAGGGGTCCTAGCCCGTATTTACGCAAGTTTCGGAGGAAACCACGGAAAACTCCGAACGGCTAGGTCGATGAGCGCGACCTGGGATCGAACCCGGCACCTCCCATCTACCAGCTTTGAGCACAGAACCGCTCGGCCGCTGGTGGGCTCTAAAAAAATAAGGAAATAGAAGGTATAATTGAAGGAAAAAAATTTAAAAATGCCCTATTTTTATTTATTTATTTTTGTTTCTAAGAATGGGTCCTTTTGGCGAGCTCTTTAGAGCAGGGTAAGGGGGCCTTCAAATAGCATCAGTGCCCCGGGTCTTCAAAAAGCATAGTCGGGCCCTGCTTTCGAGTGCGGATCTTCTGAATTTCTAAAAAATAGCAATTTAATAGTAAAATGAGAAAATAAAATCATTTTAAAGAAAAAATTTCAACAAGTTTTGCTATATATTTATGTTTAACCAGAGGGATAGATAGAAATTTCCGAATTGATATTTTTAAATGGTGAATCAGTTTTTTCCTAGTTGGAAAAAATCGTGCAATGTCGCAGATATCTCAGAAACAGGAACTGGTATTACGACAAAAGTTGTAGGTGTACAACTAAACATTATGACAGACACAAACATAAATTTACCACATTCTACGGTCATTCGTTTTTGAATTATGCTTGATAAAATATCCTTTTCGCAATTCGGGATTGCGATATTTCTTATATACTTTGTACAAGGAAGTAAAAACGGAAAATGCTATTGAATTTGGAAATATTCTTTGAAATTTTACTCAGATTTCAATTTTAAATAATAGAATTAATAAGTTTTTAAATAGGATAATGTTTTAAGTCGATATTAATTAACTGAAATATGTTTCACACAAAAAACGTTATTTTAAACTTCTGAAAACGTGACTATAGTACGTTCTTATTGTCAAATATCTTTATCTTAAAATAGACAACTTATCTGATTAATTGATTTATGTACAACATATTCCCTGCTGAATTTGGTGAATTTCCATATACTAAAATTAAAAAAAAAAAAAAAAAAAAATAGAAAATTAGGATTATACAGATTAACACATTATGTCATTTTCTATGTTACACCACACAAACAATTTAAAATGACACGAGAATAATATAAATCCAAATTGATTTTTCTAAATGATAAGTCAAATTTTTTCCAATAGAATAAAATCGATGAAATTTATTAAATTTAGAATTTTCTTTAAATTGTTATGCAGATTTTCGTTTTTATATTATAAAGTTGGCATCTTTAACTCATGCTTTATTTTAAAATAGCAATTATTTCACTTAGATATTGTTCAGGTATTTTAAAAAATATATAAAAATTTTTTTTTTTTTTTTTTTATAATAATGTAACAAAATTATGCTCTTACTTGCAAATTATGTTGTCTTCACATGACAGGGAAACTAAAAATGCCACATAGTATTTATCATATAAATTTAAATACTTAATAACATGATTGCTTTATTTGTAGGTAATCTATTCGTATAGGAGTTTTTTGAAATTCTACATAATAAAATATCAAAGAAAGGAGATCATCATTTTTAAAAAAGGTTTCACCAGAATTTTCCACAATTACATTTAATTGTAATAATTAATGTGTAATTTTCCACATTCACACTTGTAATTTGAGTTTTTAGAAGCTTTTTATTAAAATTGGATTTTGTCATCGAGTCTTCGTATCACGCTAAAAAACAAAGCGTCTCCACTTTAAAGTGCATGTAAGCAATCCCTTTCGTCTCTCGTTGACACAGTTTGTTTAAGCGCTGTGTTGATAATTCGATGACCATGAGTTCGATCCTCGAAGGGCCAATATGTTAATTTTTGCAGATAATTATTCATTGAAATGGTGTCAGTTGGTAAAAGAAAATTCCACATTGTCTAAACAGTTTCCTTATTTTTTTTTTTTAGCAGCAGCATAAAGCATAAAAAATGTTTAAGTTAAAAAAAAAAAAAAAAAAAAAACTTTTAGAAGTTTTTTATTATTAAAATTGGATTTTTATCCTCGCGTTTCAGTGTAACGCTAAAAAACAAGGAGCCTCCAATTTAATGTAAATGTAAGCAAGCTTCTTTTTTGTCGTTTAGCTCAGTTCGTTAGGGAGTCATTTTGATACCGCGGTGTTCCTGGGTTCGATCATCGAAGGGCTGATGTGTTACTTTTTAGCAGATAATTCACGGAAAAGATTTCAATTGATAAAAGAAAACCTTTCATTGTCTACACAATATCATAAGAAATTTTTATCTTTTTCAAGAAGCTTTTTTATAGTTACTAATACGCAGAAAATAAAATTTAAGTAAACAATAATGATAATAATAATAACATTAGAAGCTTCTTATTGTTGAGCCCTAAAAGGCATAAAATTAAAATTTATTCTTGTCAAAACATGTTATAAAAAAAAAAAAAAAAAGTTTCAGCAATAAGAAAATTAAAAAAATATATATAGATATTACACTTCTGCAAAAGATGAAAAAATTTTCAAGTATTCAAAATATTTTTAAAAACATTCGAAAACAATGTTCTTAGTCATTATTTTTTGTATAAATATTTATTAGGATTTTCTAGCATGTTCTGTGACTTTTCTTGGCTGTTATTTAACTTTTGGTTAGAGCGGCATGCTAATAACGCGATAGCCGTGGGTTCGATCCTTCAAGGGCCCATGTGTTAATTTCTGTAGATAATTAATAGAAAAAAATTAATTGATAAAAGAAAATCTTTCAATGCCTACACAATAGCCTAAGAATTTTTTATTAACATTTTTTAGAAGTCCCCCCCCCCCCTAATTAAAATGCACAAAATAAAAATTTAAGTAAAAAAGCATTTTTTAACATTACAGGCTTTTTAATGGGGAGTCGTAAAAAGCATAAATTAAAAGTTTATTCTTGAAAAGACATGCTATAAAGAAATGTGAGTTTCAACAATAAGAAAATTTTGGAGAAAATTATGGATAATTCACTTTTTTAAGAGATGGAAATTTTTAAATATTCAAAATATTTTTAAAAACTTTCGAGACCTTTTAAATTTACGGCTTAAGGGCCCTCTTCACTCACCGCCACCGGAAGCCGAAACTAATGTTATTCTCTGGGAAATTTTTCTTTACAAATAACTTATTAACTAATACATATTTTTAAATTCTGTTTTCACATTCTGAAAATTCCCAGCATTTAAATTGACGCTCCGTTTCTAAAAAATTATTTTTTTTAATTTTTTATATTTTATTTTGAAGCTGCAAAATACGAATTTTCAATATGTGAATTTTTTTCATTTTGCTATTTCGAAATAAAATATTAAAAATTAAAAAAAAAAATACATTTTTAAAAAAGGTCCGTCAATTTAACAGTTGGGAATTTTCAGAATGTGAAAACAGAATTTAAAAATATGTATTAGTTAATAAGTTATTTGTAAAGAAAATTTCCCCATAGAATAACATTGGCTCGGTCTTCCGGCGACGGTGAGTGAAGAGGGCCGTTAACGAATACTGATACAAAATCTAATAACTAAGAATATTCGTCTCGAATGCTTTTTAAATATTTTGAATATTTAAATGTTTCCATCTATTGAAAAGGGGAAAAAATCTATATTTTTCTCTATAATTTTCTTATTGTTGAAACTTACATTTCTTTATAGCAGGTCTTTTCAAGAATAAACTTTTATTTTATGTTTTTTTATGACTACATAATAAAAAGCTTCTAATGTTAAAAATTGCTTTTTTTATTCTATCATGTCTATCAGGGGATAGACATGATAGGAAAAACCAAACTGTTTTTTTGTTTTTTTTTTTTTTTTTTATGATAACTCTATTTTTTCCTAAGTGAAGTATTCAACAAATTTTAATAATTTTAGAAATATTATTCGAGGTTTTTTCTCAGACTTCTATTTTATATAAAGAATTTTTTTTTATTATAATTATGTGATTATATTTAAAATAGGTTTTTAGTTCCATGAAATATGTTTAGGTATAAAACATAGAATTTATATTCATGTTATAGGTCACCTTTTGGCACGAACTACACTGATTTTGGCAAATCTCGCCCGCATAGTTTTTTTTTTTTTTTTTTTACAGGGATGCAACAAAAAATTATTTATAATTTTTGCCCTATGGTTTAAATTCGTTAAGTTCGATAGCGTCTAAGCGCTATATCCGATTGAGCCGAAAATTTATATGCGTGTTATAGATCCCCTTCAAACCAGCTGCATAAAATTGTGTAGAATATAACACTTATAATCTTTTTACAGCGACACAAATAAAAATTCTGTATCATTGTGGTTTATGGGCTCAAATTATTTAAAGTGCGACAGCACCAGAACACCTCATTCGATTAAGCCGAAAATTTATAATTGTTATAGGTGACGGTCACACGAATTGTGTATAGATTCTAGTGCGTGTGACATTTATAGACTTTTACAGGGACACAACTAAAATTTCTTTATCATCATGGTCTATGCTCAAAACATTTGAAAGGCAATATCGTTAGTTTAAAGAACATACTACACAGGGGAAAATATTTATATACCTTATTACAATTTTCTCTTTTGTTTATTTAATGACATCTCTTACTTTACTTATACAACCGTTAATTATTTAATGTTCGGAAAGTCGAGTGGAGTCAATTCAGATTTTTATATTAGGGATCAAGGAAAATGGAAAGTCCATTATTTTTAAACAGGTTTCGCGACAACAATTTTTCTTATAAGATTAACAAAAATTATGTTCACAGACGACATTGGCTTCGTTTCATCTTTCCTCAATCTGCAATGTCACAAAATAAAATATTGGGAAAAACATTCGTTTCTCCAAGTGATCAAGCCGTCATATTTTATTTAAAAATCACTTAAACTAAAGACTTTAAAAAACATTTTTATTTATTTATTTATTTATTTATTTATTTATTATTTATTTATTATAGTTTTACATTTGTAGGAATTATTATTCAAATCGAAACACGTAGATTGTGTTTAGAATATCTCAAAGTAATTTTCTTTTTTCGAAAAAGGACTAATATATTCAGTAAAGCAAATTTTTTAAAAGCTAATGGGCATAGGTGGACTCTGCTGAATTCCCCATCATATATTTTACCATGTTTTTATTAACTTGCATTTTTGTTTGTCCAGTAACTCGCTTTCTCGTTTGTCCAGTACAAATCTTGCAATCGATTTTTAACTAATTTCCCGACTAACTAAACATTTGAAACTTTTAGAATAGCTCAGAACACGATGACAATGCATTCTTTTAATACTTTTATTCAATTAATAAATGTTTGAAAATTTCTTATAATTCCTCTCTTTATTACGCATTTGATGATTTTCTTTCAAGTTAATGGGATAATTCACCAAAAATAAATAAATAAATAAATAAATAAAAAATAAAATAAAAAGTATTTATTGTACACAGAATTGTCAAGTTTATATGATTCAACAGAAAATTTAAAAACATGGTATATAGAAAGTTCTTTTATCTTGCAATTATATTCTTATAAATTTCTACTGCAGGACGTACTATATTCATGTTAATAGAAATGAATTTGACCAATCACTCGATACAGTGAAAGATTGAAATGCTCCACCTAACAAGCTACCCACCGTAAAGTTTGATACATTTACCTTATCCTAATTAATTAATTTTATTGAGGTTAATTTTATATTTTAGATTTCACGCAATTCCATACTCTTTCCAACACAATGATAATCAAAATTATCAAATTAAAGTATCTGTAGTCAATTATGCTCATGCCATTATTATAAAGAATGTTTAAAAAATGTTCTGAAATTTTTACGATAAAACTGTCCCTCAAAATGGACGCTGCGAAAATTCGACCTATTATTCCACGTTAAAATAATCGTAAGTTTAATTTCGAATAACTTACGAATTCTTTAAATAAGAAAATTCATAGTGAATGATGTTCATGCCAGTATCCATATGATATTTTAAAAATTGTTTGACATCTTTACGATGAAAATATCCCACAAAATGCAAGTTTATGAGAAATGTTTCACTATTCTTCCATGTTAGGAAATTCGTAAAAGTCAAGTAACTTACGAAGTTCTCAAAGTTGAATTTTCATAGTAAGTAATATTCATGCAAACATCATAAAAGATTTTTTAAAGCTGGTGTAACATATTTACAGTAAGAATGTTCTTTTAATGCACGTTTAAGCGGAATTTTGCTCTATTCTCCCATGTTAATAAAATCCTCAATTTCTAATATCTTACGAAGTTTATAAGTTAAAATGTTAAAAATCAAAAGGATTCTTGCCAGTGTGATAAGTATTATTTTAACACAAGTCCAATCTCTTTGCGATAGTTTGTTCTTGAGATATCCTACAAATGTACACCTTACGATTTTATGAATTTTGGATGTCTCACTTCTCAAAAAGTGTTATAAGTCAGAAAAGCGAGGTCGAAAATTTTACCTAAATTCCCACTGTAAAGAATATGTCCTGTTTGCTGCCAGAAATTCTCTGTAATTTCAGAAAATACGTTCTGACAATGTATATATATATATATATATATTATTTTTATTTATTTATTTTTAAAATTTTTATTACCAGTTTAAGATTTTAGACCAAAATCAAAAGCTTGGTGGTCTTCTTCTACTGCAAAAAATAAACTCGTAAAAGTACGGGAAAAAACTGGCAGCTGGGGTGCCAGGATTTCTCCGTCAAATATACGGGACAAAACTATACTTTTAACGAAAAACCTGTTTGATTTACAGGATTTCCCGGTAAAATATAAATGTCAGTGATATAATTTTACGGTTTTAAACTGTACTTTTGATTTACAATTTTTTCCCGTAGAAATTTACAAGATTTTCCATAAAAGTCTACGGCGATTTTTTTGCAATGTATCTCTAAATTTTCCGCATTGGCCTAAAACGTATCTATAATATTTTTAGATTATTGTTAAATATTTAATAATACCTACATTTAAAGAAATCGTGTAAGTGGAGAGTTGTGCCATTATTCAATAATTACATTTTTAAATAACATTATAATAATTAAATATTTTAAGTTTGTATTATCGAATGATACAATTTATTCATTGAAAAATTTAATTAGAGCCGTTAATAAAAAGATTACCAATTTTCTTTCTGATAAAAATTTTACGAATATGAAAACTTAAATATTTATTCATATTTTTCAAAATTGAATTAACATTAAATGAAAAGTTTAATTAAATTCTAAAGAACAATAATGTATTTTTCAATTATATACAAAAAGATAAGTTTTAATAAGAAAATATATATATATATTATGTATACTCATTTTAATTTGGAATAAAGGTATTTTAATTTAACTTCATAATTAAATATGAGTAAATAAACTGACAATAATAATAATAAGTACTTATATATCTTAAAATTACATTTTTGTACGTAAATTAAAAACGAGAGAAATATGAACGCATTTAAAATAAGTTTAAACAAATGAGATAATCGGAAAGCGACAGATTTTTGTTATTTAATTTACTTTTTATTATCGTGCTTTAAAAAAAGAATGATTATTTAAAAATAGTATTATAGATTGTTCAAATGTACTTAGTGAGGAGATTTTTTTTTTTTTCCCTCACATGGATTTAATTTTCTTCATTTTTCCAACTAGCAATCTTGTGAGGTAGATACAGCGTTGGGTTGAGGTAAATAAAGGTCGCCGTAGGATATCAGTATTGAAGACAAGATGTTGATCAGAAGTCGGGAAAATGTAAGCTGGATCCAACGTATTTGGCGAGGTAGAGGTGAATTCGTTAGATTGAAGGTGTCAAGTAGAGGTGGTTTTGGGTTGTCATGGAGTGTCAAAAAGGAAATTAGGAGCAACGGAGTTTGAGGAAAGGTGATTGAATACGACTAGTTTTAGAGAAATAAGTTAATGAAACGAAGTGAATGATGTGGTCTGTTTTTGAAAGAAATAGCGAGATGTTTGAATGGAAGTTTGTTGGTGTTGAAGTTATTGGGGAGCGTTTAAGCGATTGCGTATATAACTAGCTAATTATGGGTTACATACAAACGGAACGCTTGCAATTTCGATGACGTAAATTTTGCAAGTTTTTTGCAAATACAGTCAGCAGCAAAAGTAACAGAGCACTAGCGAAAAGTCTTATGTAAAAAAAGTACACTTAATGCAGATTTGTTAAATAAATCCTTGTCGAATCCTGTTCTTAGTCAGTCTAAGAACATGATTCGACAAGGATTTATTTAACAAAACAGTGCTAAGTGTGCTTTTTTCATATAGGAATTTTTGGTAATGCTCGGATACTTTTGCTGCCGACTGCAGTCATACATTGCAACTGGAAGTGTTTCATTTGTATGTACCCCTATATTGTGAAGATCAATAGTATATTGAGTAGCCGTACTACAGGAAGTTATAAAGCTTAGATTTGCACTGAGTTTAAGTTGGAGTGCTAGTTATTTGCCGGAGATGTGTCAGCCCCTGAAGTATTCTTCGTTTCAACTGGAGTATCTTTCAAGCTTCTAAAGTCATCTATTAATGCCACCAGTGGTGAGCCTATATATTTATATTAGTTTAAATTATTTATTTAAATATTTTGGGAGTTTTCTTTTATACATTCCCTTTACCCTTATTCGAAGACAGATTAAACTTATTTAGGTTTTATAAAGAGTCTCTTGAATATCTCCTAACTTAACCCTTTATAAGGCCGTGGGAAGTTATACTTCCCACCAACTTTATTAATTTTTAAATGTCGGATCCTATACTTCCTAATTGATCTGGCAATTGTAAATGCCTTCATTCTCTAAAATGTAAGTAGAACAGATTCGGGACCTAGAGACCAATTAAATTTTTTACTTCGGCTAGCACGACAACTGATTTCTGGATTTTCAAGTCGTAAACGCAAAAGATGGCCTGTAAGTTTCCTGAGCAGCAAGAAAACTGTTCCAGATGACGTACGATTGACAAAAGTTGACGACAATATGCCAACTTTACAAAAAATATATAATGCAAAGTGAAGTAAAAATAAATGCAAAATATATGATATCTTACCTTTTAATAGTTGGTAAAAAACATACTTACCACAAAAAAAAAAAAAAAAAAAAAAAAATCTTAAAAATCAAATTAATTTTAGGTAATAAGCTAAATGAAATTCTTTTTATAAATCATTCCCAATCCCAAAAATATTTTAACATAACATTACTAAGAAAAAATGGCCCTATAAAGGGTTAAGTAGTAATTAAGATTAGGTTAGGTCTTGTTAGGTCTGCAGAAGCCGGAGCGCAGACCTAACAAGTTTTGCCTGCCTCGCTAGTCGCTATATTTAAAGGAATTGACAAAAACATTAATCACAGTATTTTAAAACATTTCATAAATAAGAATTTAAAAAATATATAAATTGAAATCGCTTAAAACCTTACTTCATGTCCCCACTGCTTGCATTTTCGCCTTAACCGAGCATTTCAATTTAGGTGCTAAATTCACGATAAATGGCGTCGCTATTATTCAAGAACTACGTTTTTCGGAGAGGCATTTCTCGAACAGATTATCATCTTCATTCTTTAACAGGAGCAGATGGCAACCCCAAACAATCTCCCCAGCTGCAAAAAGTTTAATTAATTAAAAAAAAACTAATCAAAAATTTTAAAATCGGCTTTTGAGGTGCATTAAACCGTTAACGCCCGAATCAATTTTGCAAAATATTATTGGCTGATTATTTCACTTCTAAATTAATATAGACAACTGACAGTAAAATAGATTAACTTAAACAATTCTTCTGATAGTTTTAGATTTAAAGCCTATCCTCATTTATTGACGTTTAGTGTTCTAGCGAGAAAACTTCGAGACAGAAACACTTTGAGATAACAGATTAATTTCCTATTATATGTTGACAAATATCTCGAAAGTAAAGTATTATAATATATATTATTATTCAACTTGATTTAAATAAGTATATCTGCGCAAAAAGCAAATATATGTGCGACGAATGAAAAGTCATAAAATGACTATCCAAATTATGAAATAATAATTAATAGTAGGCACATAAAACTTTCGGGGATCATTTAGAGTGACGCTATAAACTGTCACTAAAAAGCAGAAATCATTCCAAGAAACCTCAAAAAATAAATGTGTCATTTTATTAGCTGTCCTCAAATCAGGACACTGGGCGCTAACGGGTTAAGAGAGATCAAAACAGATCTCCATGTAAAACCCTGTAGCTCGGCGATCCGCCGTTTACCTACAATACGACGGACACACACACATATCTTCATTTCTTATGTGTAGAAATGAAAAAAATTATAATTTTATAAAGTCTGCAGTGATTTAATACTTTGAATATATTGTTTAAAATTTGGATGCTATTGAACTATAATTTAGCATTACAATAAATGTAACGAACTAGGTTGAACCAAAATTTGGTACTAGAGTAGCTGAGATGATGGTGCATAACTGTCAAGTCTTCTGCTTTTTGAATACACTTTTTTTTTATAGCAAGTTTAGTGCTTTTAAATTGCATCAAATTGAGCTTTACAAAAGGTAAAAGTTCTTATGTCAGGAATAATTTTATGTCAAATAAAATTATTCCTGTTATTAATTTTTTTTAAAAATACATTGATCTTTATTAGCTTATTTTATTAATCATTGAAATGATGGACAGAGAAAAACTTATGAATGACACACCAGTTTACTTTTTTTCCTATTTATCAATTTAAATTACTTTAACGAAGTGTTTAGAAACCAAAATTGCTAAGAATAAGAAATTAACCCTTGTTTTTATTTAATATAAATAATTTAAGTCGATCTATAAATAAATTAAATAAATAAATAAATAACAGTTATTTAAAAAATGTAAAATAACTGGCAGCATACAAAAAGCGGGAGACTTGGCAGCTATGATGGTGAAATCTTCTACCATGATTTGGTGTTTATTGTTGAAAAAAGCACCAAATCATGATAAATCATTTCCCTTCTTATTATTGCAGATATTCTAGTACGAAGTTTTAACTCAAATAGCACGAAAACTATGGTAAAAGCTTTCACTTTCTTATGATTGATGCTATTCTAGTACGAAGCTTAAATTCAATCAATCACAAAAATTTTAACAGTGCATTTAGTTATACATTTCTCAACTTCATAAATATAATTAACAAGGTTAATTTTATTAAGTGGCATATTACTTTCTCTTAGCCATAAGGTAGAGTAAGTATTGTTTTTGAGTCAAATTTTCGAACGCGAGATTTTGTTATATTTACACGTTTTGAGGTCCCTTGTATACGAAAATCATGTTTTTTGCAAATGGTCTGTGTGTATGTCTGTGTGTGTGTCTGTCTGTTATCAGCATATCTCAAAAACAAATAATGGCAGAAAGTTCAAACTCGGTATTCTAAATGTGTATTATATAGAGATGCTACAGTGAGCTTTTCGTTAAGATCAAGCAAATGGTTCGTGTACAGGGACAAAATCAAGAGAATTCTAATACATTACGTCTATGGGGAAAATTGCAGGTAAGTGAAGTTTAACGCCTATAGACTGCACTAAACCAAATGAAACGAATATATATTTTTTGTAATAGAGATAGTTAACTGGGGAAAAAAATTTTGTATGTAGGAGGCTCGCCTCCCCCCCTGGGCGGAAGTCCCCCCTCGAGGGGAGTAAATTTTCATGATGGGTATCTTTCAAAAGTGCTCCCCAATACCTTTAAATCGAATGGTTGAACCATTGATCTGCGATAATTTTAAACAAAGTTATCGATTTTTTTTACTTTTAACGAAAAAAAACTTAGAAAGAAAAATCTTTTTCCTTTTTTTTTTTTTTTTTTTGGTGTTATACTACTTCTCTAATATGGAAATCGTCTGCATTATCATAAAAGATAATTTTTTTAAATAATAATTTTAATAAATTATTTTTTAAAAACAGAATTATTTTTTAATAACCGAATTAAATTCTATATAAATGTAGGTGCATTAATGAAACGGGGGATTGAGGGGGGCAGTAGCCCCCCTCACAGAACTAATTATCATATAAAACTCTTCAGAAGCCTAATATGAATTGTTTAACACAGGTTTACATAACAGTACTCGTTATCTTACCTTTTAATCTGCAACCTGTATTTATAGTATTAAATTTCAGGGTAAGAGAAAGTCGTGTGAGTGACACACCAGATTATTTTATTTTGTATTTATCAAATGATTCACTTCAAAATCCCAAATATATAATATATAATTATTCACTTCACTATCATAAATATATAATATTAAAAATATAAAGAAAAATTTAAATTAAAAACTATTTTTCTACTAATAAAAATTAACAGAAAATAATAAAATGGGAATAAATCACATATCAATTATTCAAAACTGACTACTAGAATTATTAAATTATTAATAATAATTAAGTTACACGATTTTACTTAACTAGGTATGCTGTTTAATTAAAGTACGTTTCCGATTATCTATGGAATTCAGTGACGCGGGTTCCACAGATAAGGCAAATCACGGATGAACTGCAAAAAAGCCTAAAAATTGAAGGGCAAAGGAGATAAAAAAAAAATACGCTAGCTTAAAACCATGATTTTATTATATATGAAACATAAAACAAACAGAGAAAATATTCATAATATAGCAAAAACATTTGTATTTTATGTATTAGGTCTACCGGTTGGTTGGTTGGTTGGTTAGTGTTTAATGGCGCAAGGTCCATAGTAGGACGTGCTGCGCCATACAAAAAAAAAAAAAAAAAAAAAAAAATGTAAAAAAAGATAATAGAACGAAATATCTGGATTGGTTCACCCATCCAGATTGTCAATAAAATATTTCACAATCAAAGTACAGAACAAGAATAAAAAGGTTAAAATACAAAAGATAAAACAACATGAAAATCAAATATAGATGTAAAATCCCGCTTATTTAAAAAAATTGACAAGTTTAGTATGTGGATTAATACCAAAAAGTCTCGTCAGATTTGGTGAGGATGATCAGAAAAAATATCTATACAAATGGCGTAGGCAAGGACAGTCAGTCAAGATGTGGCGAATTGTAAGAGAATTGAAATGGCATTTTGGACAATTGGGTTCCTGTTCCCCAAAAAGTAGATGCTTGTGATCTAACCTTAGATCTACTGGAAAGTTCTGTCTTTTTGAATTAATATATTGACATCTAAAATTTATTCTGGATAATATTTAAGCTATTCTTGGGTAACTTTTCTCCCCTCACACCTAATTATGTGTCAAATAAAATTATTACGAAACCTATTTTAAATTATTTTTAAAGTAGATTGATCTCTATTATCTTATTAATCATTGAAATAAAATGATGGGTAAAGAAAAACGTATGAATGACACACCAGATTACTTTTTTTCATATTTATCTATTTAAATTACTTTAACGAAGTGTTTAGAAATTAAAATTGTTAAAATTGAGAAAATCACCCTTGTTGTTAGTTAATATAAATAATTTAATTCTATCTACAAATAAATTTAAAGATTTATTTATATATATACAAAGTATAGCAAACAACAAAAATAGCAAAATGTAAGAATTGATTTAACAATAAAAAATATTTCACAACAAAGAGTTCTTAAAATTGGAATCCTTGTATTATCATTTTATTCGTTATCTTCCTTTGTAATATACGTTACGACAATCGAAGTTTAAAAAGAATCGCCTCTATCGATTGTGTCAGTTGATTTAATGAGAATTTCGATTTGATTCATTAAAATTTAAAAAAAAGTTTTTTACTAATGAGGTACTGAAAAATTGTATCGATGTGACACATTGTTTCCATACTTTACACAGTATTAACCATTATCAGACATTTGATAAAAGGACATATTATGTTTAATATTTTCTAAACAATTTTATGTTTTAAAAGAAACGTATTTTATTTTTAAATAATTAATTTGGTGTGACATTCACACTACTTTTTCTTACAAGGCCATAGTCAGAACATTTTTTCGGGAGGGTTTCAAACTTTAGTACATGATGTTAAGTGTTAAAAAAATTAAATTGAACTCCGAAAAGTTCCCCAAATCTGAAAAATATCGGGGATTGTTTGAACCCCAGCCCCCTTCCACCTTTTTTCTGGCTACAGCCTTGTTATCTTACCTTACTAGATTTAGAAGCTTTTTAATTTGACACATATATCTATAATAAGAAAGCACCACAGAACTGGCGTTTTAAAGTAATAAATACTAATTAGTAATTAGGGCGTAGCCGCTTTGATTGCCTTTTGATTCGTATTAGAAAGGAAGATAACGAATAAAATGATAATACTCGTGCCTATTTTGTTTGCCTGACGAAGGGTCGTGTTTTCTTTCGACCCGAAACAATTGTTGCTAGTTCATTGCATTTTATGGTGTTTATTCAAAGTTTTGTACATATATATATATATATATGTATATATATGTATACCTTTAACACTACTTTTCAGCACCATATCAACATTTACAGAACATATTGAGCTGTTATTATATTTAAAAATTTATTTCGAATTGCTCAGAGAACTTTTATCTAGATATCTTTTTTTCAAGTTTACCGATTTTAGTCAAAACTTTCATCCAAATCTGACTTTAAATGCCATATTTGAACTTCTTTCATTGATTTATTTATCATTTATTTTATTATATAAATTTTATTATTATTATTATATTTTATTTGTTTATGTTTTTCTAAATATATGCCGATGACAAATATGCAGGAATATCCACTAAATTATTATTTTTTTTTCATACTCAAAGCGCATAATTATAGCAAAAAAATCCAAAAACATCCAAAATTGTACTTCTTCAAAGCAATATATATATATATATATTACATAGATAATGCAAATTAATTATCACTCCTTAGCAATTTTTCAGCAGTCGTATGAACTGTTTTAGCACTTTAATCAATTATATTTAATTTTAAAGAAATAGTTGGCTTATTTTGGGAAACCCTGTATATTTCCTATCATTTGTATACACACTGCATAATAGAGTTAACTTGAGAACTATGGGGAAAATGCATAATACAACTTGAAACACACTTCGAAGAATTTCCGGTTATAGAATCTAATAAATCTGAATTCTTACGCATAGCTGCCAAGTTTTTTATTTATTCCGGAATGCTGTTAGCCCCGCCATTTTCACACCGTAATCTTCGTAGAAAATTTTCTTCAATATATAATTACGATTAAATATGAAGAAAATTACTCTAAAAAGATTACGGTGTGAAAAAGGGGGCGGGGCTAACAGCATTCCGGAATAAATTAAAAAACTTGGCAGCTATGCTTACGTATGACCCTGAAATCTAAATTTAAATGCTTTTCACTTTATATTCCATACGAAACGTGCTTTGCGGTTATAATAAATACATGTTTATTTTGTTTCATTTAATGAGGTCTAAGAATGTTAAAATGCACTAATGAGAAATATCATCTGTAAACACATTGTATTTGAAATTTTTTGAGAGTCCTCGTATACGAACTGCTTTATCATGTTACAATAGAATATTTTATAAACTATCCCTGCATAATACGAATTTCGACTGTTTTTGAGTTATGCTGTTAATAGTCTCACTTACAAATAGAAGTACGCACAGACTGACAGACAAACTAATGGTTAAAACAAGATTACCAGATTTATTTAGGAGACCTCAAAACTCACTTTCGAAAATAAGACGCAAAAACAATTTTTTCCATATCATAAATGGATAAGAGAAATTAAAAATAACTTTCCAATATAAGAGTTTGTTAAATTATAATTAAACATTTCTTTTTCCAGTATATTTAGTTACACAATCAATTAATTCAAAATTAAAAGAATTTTAAGAAAATTAGATAACCAAAAATTATATGTTAATGTATTACTTCTTAATATAATATGAAAATAAATTAAATAAAACTTTGGAACACTAATATTTACATTAGCGTTCCAATTATTTAATGAAAGAGTTTTTAGAAAAATATGTTTTTTTTTTTTTTTTTTTAGTTTAGACAACAATAACTTCGATAATATTTCGTGATATTTTAATGATTAAAAAACTTCACCATATGTTCTCAGTTTTAATTAAATTTATTAAGTGAAAGAAAGTAAATGTCTTAAATATAAGGTGTGCCCAAACAGGGTTCATACCCATCAGGGAAAACCTGGAAAACAGGGAATACTCAGGGAATTTGGAATTTGTTAAAAAATGTCAGGGAAAACTCAGGAAAAAATAAAGATTTTCATTAAAAGTCAGGAAAAATCGGTTATAAAACCTGGAAAAACAAATATTTTCTTTCTCTCAAGTTATATTTCCTTGTTTAGCTTCATATCAAAATTCAATTGAATAAGTATTGTGAAAATACGCATGTAAACAATGATTTCTACCTGAATTTCTATCATGGTCGACAGTAATATGACACCATACAGTGGAAGTAGCTGTGTATTTTGTCCTGTCTAGAAAAGCGTTTCTTGTAATATGTCGCTAATATTATCGTGAAAATTGTCTGGGAACTGAAGGAATTTGTTTTTCATATATGAGTATGAACCCTGCCAAATGAAAATGAGACTAAAGTTATATATGAAGAAATTTTAATAACAATATTATAATTACAGTTCATGTGGAATAGTACAGCTATAAATAATTGACATTGACATTGATACACAGATCCCAGCGCGTAGGAAGGGAGTGGATCGCTCAACAGATGGGTCAGGCAAACACCCATTCTCTCCGTCTTCTGATTCTCTGACAGAAGCTTGGTCACCTATTGTGCACAAACTTTGCCGTAACCAAGCTTTTTGTAGATTATGTGATGCACAATTCCTTTCTTTCGTTATCGACAGTTCAACAGCAATTTCGCGTGTGGTGATCCGGTGATTCTGCCGTATTAGCTCATCCACAGCCGATCTCTTTGTGCTGATCTGAATGGTTGGGTTTTACGTCGCACTAGTGCTGCGCAATGGGCAATTGGCGACGGCCTGCGACTCACCCCTAGAGGTGGTCCGGAGACATGCCATCACAATTTTTATCCTCCGCGGAAGTGATTTGTGTTGATCTGGAGGAAACCATCATGCAACGAACTGCGGAAATGACTCTCCAACAATGAGGATGTTGATGCGAAGCCGTTAACTACGCATGTGCATCTAGCAATACCACCATGCCATCTATCGGCTAACCCATTAACTCACTGGGATTTGATATAACGCCGCTACAGCTAAGGCAAAGAGATCCCCTTTTCTTTTGGGAACACCTTATATAACATCTTCTTTGCGAATTGAAATGTAAAGTCTAATCTGAAATTTCCTAGCTAAATACTTATAACACGAAACATATGAATACATAAATGTCATAACAACTTGTCCAAAAATTAATGTCAGATTATTAAAGTCTATAAATTAACATTCATAAACTTGTTTTTTACAAGCTAAATGTCAAGTGAGAAAAGAAATCTTGACACAAATCCAAGCTTAAACTAACATTTTTCTGTTTTAAATAATAATTAGTTTGGTTTATTAATCCTCAATGCTAATTAGATTTTATTTTTAACGTGTAAAATAAATGTAATAAATAAAGCATTAAAAGATAGAATAAATTTTGTACATAATTTATTTAAAGTTAGAAGATTTCTTGTTTTCATTTTTTTTCATTTTTTCCCCACTAAATTTAATTTTAACTGTAGCAACTAAAAAAATTGCATTTTTTTCTTCTTTTTTTATCCATTTATTTATTTATTTTCAAAGCTTTTATTTTAAATTCTTTCAATTATATTTTTTCTGACTTTTGCAGTAAAATAATGTATAAAAGACACAATTTTTCTAAAAACTAAAAAAAAAAAAAAGGGAAATTACAGCATTCAAGATTTTTCATATCATCAGATATTTTTTAAGTATTTCTTCTGGGCATTAATTAAATATTTTCTAGTTTTTCGATATAAAATTTTATTTCGAACATGAGAAAAAAAAAAATGCGTTTGTGATATATTCAAAATCTTTTTTATCTTTCTAAATCAACTTGTTTTCAAAAATAATGTAAAATAAATTTAAATTTAATTTGGGTAAATACGACATCTATCAATAGCTTGAAAATGGCTAAAAAAAAAAGATTTTATTGATGATGGATTATCACCAAAATGATTACTAGATATCTAAAACATTCAAAAAATAACCGTAGCTAAATAAAGCGACGAAATAAAGAAAAATTGTGCAATATAATTTAATAGCTAATGCTGCAGATCGAGATTAATGGGAAAATCACACTTGTTTTTAGTTAATATAAATAATTTCATTCTATCTACAAATAAATTTAAAAAGTAAAGTAAAATGAATAATTATTATTAAAAAATATGTAAAATAACTGGAAATTTATTTTTATATATACAGTCGGTAACAAAAGTGTCCGAACACTAGCAAAAATTCCTATGTAAAAAAAGTACACTTCATACAGTTTTATTAAATAAATCCTTGTCTAATCCTGTTCTTAGTCAGTGTAAGAACATGATTCAATAATGATTTATTTAACAAAAGCGTATGAAGTGTATTTTTATTACATAAGAATTTTTGCTAGTGTTCGGATACTTTTGTTATCGACTGTACACAGCACAGCAAACAGCAAAAATAACAGAACGTAAGAATCGATTTAACAATAGAAAATATTTCAAAACAAAGAGTTCTTAAAATTGGAATCCTTGTATTATCATTTTATTCGTTATCTTCTTTTCTAATATACGTTACGGCAATTGAAGTTTCAAAAGGATGCCTTTATCGATCGAGTTAGTTGATTTAATGAGGATTTCGATTTGAGTCATTAAAATTTAAAAAAAAAAATTTACTAATGAGATACTGAAAAATTTTATCGATGTGATGCATTGATTCCATACTTTACGCAGTATTAACGATTATCAGACATTAGATAAAATGACATATCATATTTAATATTTTCTAAACAATTATTATGTTCTAAATGCAACATATTTTATTTTAAAAGAATTAATTTGGTATGACATTCACAGTACTTTTTCTTACAAGGCCGTAGTCACAAAAAATTTTTGGAGGGGGTTCAAACTTTAGTACATAACTAGCTGGCTTCGCCCGCTAGCGGGTCAGTATTTTCAAATGAATCACTAAAAATAATGAATCACTAACAGAAACTTTTAGTGTTATGAAAAGAAATTAAAAAAAAAATCATTTGTGATTGGGTAAAAAGTCGGGCCGGGTTCCCACGCGCTGCGCGCGCGTATTCCTTCCCTGACACTACGTGCCCCCTAAAAATAATCATTTCTGATCGGGTAAAAACTCGCACCGGGTCCCCACTGCCTTCGGCAGCGCAGTCCCGTGCGCGCTGCGCGCGCCCAACTTCAGGGATACACGCGCAGCGCGCGCGTATTCCTTCCCTGAGCCTTCGTGCCCCCTAAAAAATATCATTTCTGATCGGGAAAAACTCGCACCGGGACCCCACTGCCTTCGGCAGCGCACTCGCGTGCGCGCGCACAAGTTAAGGGATACGCGCGCGGTGCACGCCTATTTCTTCTCCACCCTTTCAGGCCCTCTTAATTAACCTACGTATACCAATTTTGAACGATCTAACTCATTTGGCTGAGATGCAAAAGAAAACGTAATCAGGACACCTCAAAACGTGTAAATCTGGTGAAAACTTTCGATAATTTAAAAGAAGTTTAAAATATCTTTCGAATGATGTATTAAAAAAAATTTAATCATAATTAGAAATTGAAATATTGAAATTTGAAAATATTACAGCGCCATCTGTCGGTAGAAATTTCTGTATTCCACTGTTCCATTCCAATTCAAAAACGCTTTCTAATGATGTATTACTTATGAAATTATTTTAATTAGTAGCTGAGATACAAAGAAAACTAATTCAGGAACCTCAAACCGTGTAAATCTGGTGAAAACTTTCGATAATATAAAAGAACTTTAAAATATCTTTCAAATGATGTATTAAAAAAAAAATTAATCATAATTAGAAATTGAAATATTGAAATTTGAAAATAATACAGCACCATAAGAGAAAACTGATTCAGGACACCTCAAAACGTGTAAATCTCGTGAAAACTTTCGATAATTTAAAAGAACTTTAAAATATCTTTCGAGTGATGCATTAAAAATAATTTAATTATAATCAGAAATTGAAATATTGAAATTTGAAAACTTTTCAGCGCCATCTGGCGGTAGAATTTTCTGTATTCCACTGTTCGATTCCAAATCAAAGAAGCTTTCTAATGATGTATTACTTATGAAATTATTATAATTAGTATCTGAGATACAAAAGAAAACTCATTCGGGACACCTCAAAACGTGTAAATCTGGTGAAAACCTTCGATAATAGAAAAGAACTTTAAAATATCTTTCGAATTAAGTATTAAAAATAATTTAATCATAGAAATTTAAATATTGAAATTTGAAAATATTACAACGCCATAAAAGAAAACTTATTCAGGACACCTCAAAACGTGTAATTCTGGTAAAAACTTTCGATAATTTAAAAGAACTTTAAAATATCTTTCGAATGATGTATTAAAAATAATTTAATCATAATTAGAAATTGAAATATTGAAATTTGAAAATATTACAGCGCCATAAAAGAACACTGATTCAGGAGACCTCAAAACGTGTAAATCTGTTGAAAACTTTGAATTATGTAAAAGAACTTTAAAATATCTTTTGCATGATGTATAAAAAATAAATCAATCGTAATTAGAAATTGAAATATTGAAATTTGAAAATATTACAGCGCCATGAAAGAACACTGATTCAGGAGACCTCAAAACGTGTAAATCTGTTGAAAACTTTGAATTATGTAAAAGAACTTTAAAATATCTTTCGAATGATGTATTAAAAAAAATTAATCATAATTAGAAATTGAAATATTGAAATTTGAAAATAATACAACACCATAAGAGAAAACTGATTCAGGAGACCTCAAAACGTGTAAATCTCGTGAAAACTTTCGATAATTTAAAAGAACTTTAAAATATCTTTCGAGTGATGCATTAAAAATAATTTAATTATAATTAGAAATTGAAATATTGAAATTTGAAAAAAATTACAGCGCCATCTGGCGGTAGAAATTTCTGTATTCCACTGTTCGATTCCAAATCAAAAAAGATTTCTAATGATGTATTACTTATGAAATTATTATAATTAGTATCTGAGATACAAAAGAAAACTCATTCGGGACACCTCAAAACGTGTAAATCTGGTGAAAACTTTCAATAATATAAAAGAACTTTAAAATATCTTTCGAATTAAGCATAAAAAATAATTTAATCATAATTAGAAATTGTAATATTGAAAATTGAAAATATTACAACGTCATAAAAGAAAACTGATTCAGGACACCTCAAAACGCGTAATTCTGGTGAAAACTTTCGATAATTTAAAAGAACTTTAAAATATCTTTCGAATGATGTATTAAAAATAATTTAATCATAATTAGAAATTGAAATATTGAAATTTGAAAATATTACAGCGCCATGAAAGAACACTGATTCAGGAGACCTCAAAACGTGTAAATCTGTTGAAAACTTTGTATTATGTAAAAGAACTTTAAAATATCTTTCGTATGATGTATAAAAAATAAATCAATCGTAATTAGAAATTGAAATACGCGTATTAGAATATTGCAAAAATGTCCGGCGTGTAAAGATAAAATTTAATTTGCAATTAAAATGTAAATCTTTTGTTTATTGACGAAAATCGATGAAATTTGAAATGCAAGTTTGTTTTGTGGTGTAAATAACATATACTAAATAAAATGTGTAAAATTTGAAAAATTGAAGAAAATAGAAAATTGTAATTTTTAATCGCACTACGAAACACGTGACTCCATTAAATACAAGATGTGTTTCCGTTGAAGACTGCTGTAGACTTAATGTCTGCAAAGATAACATTCTTGTGATTCGTTGCCAACATTTTTTTATAGTTTAGTTAATTTTAAAAAATCTAATTGTCCGATCGATAAGCCGTTTAAACCATCGGTTAAAGAAAAAAAAGCCCTTTCCAATGGTATCTTGTTTGTAACGATACGACTGATATTTCTAATTTATTTCCCACCTTTTCCGTAAAAATGTCGCTTTTTAAGCATTTAATCATGAATTCTGGGTCATTTTTCGGTAGACAATGGTCAACGTTTTAATTAATATCTCCGCTAATTAGGGTCGCATCGTTTAGCAAATTAGATAACCCTGATCTGCGATAAATTCTCTGTCGATCGGTACCCAGACAGCACATCGCTTCCCCAGGATATCTTCAAGATGTCTTCTGGATGAAAAGAGATCCCAGAAACGTCCTTAAGATATACTGTGGATAAGTTAAGCCTAACTGTGCTGTTAGGGTACCTGTTCGAAGTCCGTGCGACCTTTAGCGGCGGAGCCTTAGCTGCGTCAAGCCGTTTCTCACAGACACACAGACACACAGACACACACACACACACGTACAGATTTTAATAATATAAGGGATGTTAAGTGTTAAAAATTAAATTGAACTCCGAAAATTTCACCAAATCTGAAAAATATCGGGAATTGTTTGAACCCCAACCCCCTCCGCCTTTTTTTGGCTACGGTCTTGTTATCTTACTTTACTAAAATTAGAAGCTCTTTAATTTGACATATACAGGGTGATCAATTTAAAAGAGTATCAGTTGGTTTTTCTTATTACTCTTAAATATGATGAATGTGGAAACTATTCTAACACTGAGGTATAATTGTTTGAATCTTGTTTAAGTGTGGGGACAATTTCAAACACAGTTTGACTGTTACAACATTATTTACGCACACTGTTATTTAATTCTGTGATAATTTTATTTATGAAATTAAAAATTTAATTCAAATATTTTACATTATCATTCTTACGTTACATTTACTTTATCATTATCATTTTTACATTATCATTTCATAGGGTTTTCAAGAGAAGTCCTGCAAACATTGATCAATTAAAACAGATCATAACTGAAGAAATCTCGTCATGCTGCGGAGTGTGTCAAAAAACTTGGTTCGACGTGTTCATGTTCGCATTTAATATGATGGCGAACATTTTCTACATTTTCTGTAAGGAATGATAATATAAAAAAATTGAATTAAATTATCTTTTTCAAAAATAAAATTATCACAGGATTAAGTAACACTGTACATCTCTATTTCTGTTTTACCTCATAAATAAAGTTGCAACATCCAACAGTGTTGGAAATTGTCTCCCACATCTTAAACAAGGTTTAAACAATTATACTTTAGTGTTAGAATAGTTGCCACATTCGTCAGATTTAAGGTAAATAAGAAAAAAAACAGCGGATACTCCATTAAACTGATCACCCTGTATATGTATACATAGGAGTATACCGCACCCTAAAAACTACTTTTCAATAATATGTCAACATTTACATAAAACTTTTACCCAGATTATTTTCTTTGACATTAACTGATTTTAGTCCAAACTTTCACCAAATCTGATCTTTATTATACCGTACTTCAAATTCTTAATTTATTTATTTATTCATCAACTTTATTATATAAACTTTATTATTTATTTTTTATTTTATCTGGGTTTTTTTTTTTTAAGCATGCCGATGGCAAACGTACAGGAAAATCACCAAAATATTTTTTCATACTCGAAATGCGTTAATATAGCAAAGACTAACATTCCAAAATAAAGGAAGATACTCCAAAGGAATATATTATCTTATATATAATATTATGTAAAATAATTATTATATTCCTTCGCAATTCTTTGATCGTTGTAATTGTTTTAGCATTTTAATCATTTATATTCAATTTTAAAGAACTTGTTGGCTACACACTGCATAGTGAAGATAACTTCAAAATGATAGGGAAAACACATAATACAACTGACAACGCACTTCGAAAAATTTTCAGGTATAGACTCTAATAAATCTGAATTCTTTAGTGTGACCCTGTAGTCTAATGATGGGTGTTTTTCATGTCATATTCCATACGAAGCATTCTTTTGTGTTTTCGAAGAATTCTTTTGTGTTATGTCCATTTTGCTTTATTTAATGCTGTCTAAAAGTGTTAAAATGCACCAATAAGAAATTTTACCCATACACACAACGTATCTGAAACCTTTTGACAAGCCTCGTACACGAACTGTTTTGTCAGAATACGATAAAATATTCTATGTACTGTCCATGCATAATACAGATTTAGAATATCGAATTTCGACTGTTTTCGAGTTATGCTGATAAACTAATACTTACAGATAGAAATACACACAGACTGACAGAAAAACTATATGTTAAAAGCAAGATTATCAGATTTAGGATACCTCAAAACTCACTTTCGAAAATTCGAGGCAAAAACAATATTTTCCCTATCATAAATGGTAAGAGAAATTAAAGATAACATTCCAATATAGAGTTTGTTAAAATACAATTAAACATTTCTTTTTCAGTATATTTAGTTACACAATCAATTAATTCAAAATTACAAATATTTTAAGAAAATTAGACACCCAAAAATTAAATGTTTAATGTATTACTTCTTAACGAATTATGAAAATAAATTAAATAAAACTTTAGAACACTAATATTTACGTTAACGTTCCAATTATTTAATGAAAGTGATTAATATATATATATATATATATATATATATATATATATATATTTTCTATTTCGATAACAATAACTTCGATAACAATTCGTGATATTTTAATGGCTAAAAACTATCATCATATGTTCTCAGTTTTAATTAAATTTATTAAGTGAAAGAATGTAAATAATCTTAATTATAATATCTTCTTTGCAAATTGAAATGTAAAGTCTAATTTTTAAAGTCTAATCTGAAATTACCTAACTAAATACTTAAAACATGAAACATATGAATACATTAATGTTATAATCACTTATTCAAAAATTAATGTCAAATTATAGGAGTCTAAATTAACGTTTACAAACTTGTTTTTTACAAACTAAATGTTAAGTGAGAAAAAAAATCTTTGTCACAAAGCCAAGCTTAAACTAAGTTTTTTCTTATTTAAATAATAATTAGCTCTGTTTATTAATCCGCATTGTTAATTAGATTTCCTTTTTCATGTGTATAGTAAATATAATGAAAAAATAAATAAATGATAGAATAAATTTTGTACATAATATATTTAAAGTTTGATACCGTTAGAAGATTTCTTGTTTTCATTTATTTATTTATTTTATTTTTATTTTTATTTTTTTCTAAATTTAAATTTAACTGTAGTAACTAAAAAAAGTATTACTTTTTTTTTTTTTTTTTTTTTTTTTTTTTTTTTCAAAACTTTTATTTAGAATTCTTTCAAATACATTTTTTCTGACTTTTGCAGTAAAATGATGTATAAAAAATACAATTTTTCTATAAAATAAAAAAAGCAATTTACTGCATTCAAGATTTTTCATATCATAAGATACTTTTTAAGTACCTCTAGTGAGCATTAATTAAATATTTTCTAGTTTTTCGATATAAAATTCAATTTCGAACATGAGAAAAAAAAAAAAATCCGTTTGTGATACATTCAAAATTTTTTTTTATCTTTCTAAATCAACTTGTTTATAAAAATAAATATAAATTTAAGTTTGGTAAATAAGATATTTAGCAGTAGCTTGAAAATGACTAACAAAAAAGAGATTATTGATTATATATTGTTATCAAAATAACTACTAGATATCTAAAACATTCAAAAAACTAGTATGATGTGGCCACCACATGACTTTCTTCTATATAATTTTACACAAAATTTATTCAATACAAATTATTTTCCATTATAAATGCAGACGATTTTTATCTTATCACTAAACGCAAAAGAATTTTTTGCAAATCAGATTTTTTTTTTTTTTTTTTTTTTTTTTTTTCAAAGGTTTTTTTTTTTTTTTTTTTTTTTTTTTGGTTAAAAGATTAAAAAAAAAAAAAATCGATAACTTTGTTTTGAATTATCACAGTTCAACCATTCGTTTTAAAGGTATTGACGAAATCTTGCTAAAGATACCCAGGTTGAAAATTTACCCCCCCGGGGGGGGGGGGAAGCAATGCTCCCACATGCACAGTTTTTTTTCTAGTTAACTACTACTATTATCAATAATTCCTATTAATTCTACAATCACACGATTAAAATAACTCTCATTATGTACATTTATGCGAAATTTTGTCCTATACTGCCATGATAAAAATTTAGAAAAAATGCGATCACAGCATCAACTGTTGAGCAATTGTTCCACAAATTTAATCAGCACCAGTTTATGTTAGGGTCCAACTAAATACCAAGTTTGGTTAAATTTCGTTCATTGCTTCGTGAGATACAGCGTCCACAAAATTTGTGATACACACACACACAGACAGACGGACAGACATTTTCTAAAATCAGTCAAATCTTATTCGGGACATCCCAAAACGTGTAAATACATCGAAAACTGTAGTTCGAAAATGTTCACGCATCCAATACTTTCTCTATATATATACATATAGAAGAAAGTAACAATCTTAGGTAAATAGAGCGACGAAATAAAGAAAAATTGTGCTATATAATTCGATAGTTAATGCGGTAGATAGGAAACAACGAAAAAATCTGGTAAAAAATCTACAATTAACAGCAGCTTGAAAATTGTTAACGTCAAAGAGATTGTTTTTAATAATGATTATATATTACTATCAAAAATATTACTAGAGATCTAAAACATCCAAAACACAATCTTCTGTAAATAGAGCGACGAAATAAGGAAAAATTGTGCGATATAATTCGATAGCTAATGCGATACATCGGAAACAATGGGAAAATCCGGTAAAGCCAGACAGCAATATTTGGCGTCGAATATAATATTTCAAGTTGCCTAAAAATAGCTTTGCATTGGCATTCATTTCTTTCATGTTATACTCACAACGGCGTTTTCTTCTTCCGTTTTCTTTTTTTCTTTCTTTTTTTTTTTTTCTTTTTAGGACTGAGGATTATTAGTCTCAATCTGCGGATTTTTGCGATACAGTTTTAGGATAGTTGAACATTTGTCGAAATCGAAAATTTATCGAAAATTTATCGAAAATATAATTGAATAATTTAAAAGTAATGTTATAATTGAAAAAAAAAAAAAAACTATTAGTTCCCCGTTCAAAACTAAATTCTGCTTTTGCCAGAATTTCATCAAAATCATTTTTTTTTTTTTCTAAAGAAGAAGAAAATAAAATAAAATTAATAATATTGACGTCATTATCACTTTAAAGATTTTATACGTATTGATAAAGTGCTAATGTAGTTAGTTCTATAGCTATGATTCAACAGAAAATTTAAAAACTTGGTTTATGAAAAGGTATTTTTTCTTATATTATTTTGCGATGTAAAGGATTATTTGAAATCACGTTTAGCCTCCTCATCCCTGCATTTCTAAAATTCCAGAAATTGGTATTTACGTATTTGTATTAGCTATATTTTTGAATAAAAATTTCACGTGTATCTGTTTTTTTTTTTTTTTTTCTCCGTCTAGAAGGACATAAATTTGTGATATTTTTATGTAAACCTGTATCATAAAAGATTTTTGATAAAGTTGACGTTCATAATAGCTTTTTTTTTTTTTTTTTTTTTTTTTTTTGTATTTATTTATTTATTTATTTTAGAAACTTTTATATCAGTATGAGTATATGTAATTGTTCAGATTTTGTTAGATTATTTAGAGAAAGCTTCAGAATCATATGATACAGGCAACATTGTTTAGAGTATTTTAGAGTGTTGAGAGTCGGCAAAGGGCTAACCCTTTTATATATATATATATATATTTTAAATCTTTAAATACCTTACACCTTATGTGTATATATATATTATATATTATATATATATTATACATACAGGGTGTATTTAATTTTAAAGCATTTAACATACACCTTTTATGTACACCAGACACCATTAGTGCACACGACGGTCTTTGACCGGCTCAAGTATCGAATCAGCAATCTTCCAATTATGAGCTCGGTGCTTTATGGACTGGCTATACCGCTGCTCGGAACCATGGTTGTAAAAAATAAATGTCAGTGTTGCTATTAATAACTTTTTTTCTCTACTTTTAGAAAGTAAATTTTCTTACATGGGAAAATTAAAATATCCATGGTTGTAGGTAGGTAGGTAGTTAGATAGGTTGGATATGACATTGGCCATTACTGCACTATGGATAATTGGCGACGATCTGGGGCACACCCCTAGGTATGTTTCAGATACATGCCATCACATTTTTGATCCTACACGGAAGAGATGGCTCCCCCGCTTCGGTGACCCAAAAAGGTATAGTTTTGATGGGAATATGGAGGATATTGTTGCCACAACAGATTTTACGTGCACCAGCCACCATTAGTGTACACAACGGTCTTTGGCCATCTCGAGTACCGAACCCGCAATCTTCCAATTACGAGGTCGGCGTGCTATCGACTGGGGTGCCGCGGTCCTGATCTATAGTTAAAAAACAAAGGTGATATACTAAAGCTATAATAGAAAATAGTCTGGATATTACGGATTTCTTTCTATTAAAAAAAAAAAAAAAACTGATTTTAAGCATGATTTTTATAAAAATAAAATAATGTGCTGTTAAATATTACATATTTCAATTTGACATTGAATATGGGGATTTATATAATAATTTTCTGCTTTTGTCTTGTGTTATGCACTATTAACATTCCTATTCAGTGAAAGGAAAGCAGCGGATAGGCGGGCAGAGCTCTGCATGTGTTAACAAGTAAAGTGAGTCGGGGGAAGGCGAAGCCTCCCTCAGGGGTTGGTGAGCGGAGCGAGCAGGGGCAGAGCCCCCTAGTTATGAAAATAGATCTTCCCATAAGATAGGCCATAGCTGTTGCCAAGATTAGGTATTGTCCTCTCTTAAGAATAACTTCTTCACATTCTACATCATTATCACTTAAATTAGCATCAGACAATTTGTTTTTAATTAGTTAATAGATTGTGAATAACTCCAAAGTCATGATATAATATCAAAGTTCACATACTCATCAAAATTTATATTTAGAATGGTAAAATAATGACCAGTCAAGAAATTTTGTGAATTTTAGAAAAGTGGAAAAGACATAACTAATATTGTGTGACTTATAAACAAAGAAATTTTTCATTCAAATGAATAGGAATGAATCAGGACTTCACTAAAAGATCGTATAAATGTAAAAGATGTATAAATTGGGTTTTTTTGTAATGGAAATTTTGTGATTACGATAACTTGACATAATACTCAAAATTGAATTGAACCAAAGTTATACAGCATACTTATCGTACAAATATCTTAGATGAGTTCGTTAACTAAGTTGCTCTGCAGTTTGTTTTCAAGTGGCAGCTACGTGAAAATTTCAAATCCACATTTTGAATTTTGATGTTTACATTGACCACATAAAGGTCTCAACCAAGTATTTATTAATGAATTTTATCTGCCATTTTTAACAAAATGACCGATATCTTTAGTACGGCCATTTCAAATCAGGATACCACTTGTAAATTTATCATCAGAATACCTTTTGAAATACTGAATCAGTTCAAGTTGGACATTAAACTTATCACACCAATATCTTGGATGAATTTTGTACCAATATTTAGTTTCCAAGTTGCAGCCGCTTGAAATCAGGCTGCTACTTGAAAATGCGCCACCATAGTAACTTTTAGAATACTAAACTGGCTCAAATCAAAGTTGGGAAGTGAACTTACAATTCAAATATCTTGGATAAGTTTGCTAGGCAACTTGCTCCACCATTTTGTTTCCAAGTGGCGGCCACTTAAATTTTTTTTATTACAATAACTTTTGTAATACTGAATCAGTTCGAATCACGTTTGCACAGTTGACATATCATTCAAGTACCTTTGATAAGTTCACTGGGCATCTCAGTCACTCTGTCCTTTTGTTTCAAAATGGTGGCCACTTGAAAATTATCACAATAACCCTTGAACCGATTTGCTTAAAACTCCATATATACATAGCCCTCATTAATAAATCCATCAAATTCATTAATAAAATGTAGCTGCCATTTTGGAAAAATGGTGGCAACTTCTTAAGAAAAGATAAATCAACCTAACCTTCCTATGAGCCGGAAGGACTTGTTTTAATTTTTTGATCAATAACCTCTAAAAAGTAATGATATCAGTACAAAAACCCTTAACGGGTTAAAAGTTTGTGACGCAGCTACTTTATCGCTATAAAATTTTGAAATATGGGTCTTAAAAATAATGATATAAATTTTAAGTGACGCTTTACTATTAGTTAAAATATACGTAGATTTTCTTATTTGAGCATTTGCTTTTTTCTTTTATTTATATTTACAATGCAAACATAATATTTTTAACTTCAAGATAAGACAAATATATTAAATATACTCACTGATACTTTTTCATTTGCACTTCAATTTCAAAATAACAGTTTTAAAAGGAATGATATAAAAATTCCAGTGACTCCTCGGTGTCATTTTAAAAGATTTGTTTTTTGATTCCATTAAAATTACCTTTGTTTTGTCTATTAAAGTATATTTACACATTGAAACAGTGCTTTTAATTTTCAAATATACTGTCAAATAATCACACTTTCACTGAGTTTGCATTATAAATTGAAATTATTTATTTCAATAAATTGATTTGTCTTTTGCGTCACGCTATCCAAAACTGTGAATAAAATTTATGTAAATGTTACTTTGTATCATAGTATCCAACTAAGTGAAAATTTGTGCAAAAAGATAGTGTGATGCAAAGAATACATTTGCACAAATTTTGTTTGCAGTTTTGGATAGCGTGACGCAAAAGACAAATCAATTTATTGAAATAAATAATTTCAATTTATAATGCAAACTCAGTGAAAGTGTGATTATTTGACAGTATATTTGAAAATTAAAAGCACTGTTTCAATGTGTAAATATACTTTAATAGACAAAACAAAGGTAATTTTAATGGAATCAAAAAACAAATCTTTTAAAATGACACCGAGGAGTCACTGGAATTTTTATATCATTCCTTTTAAAACTGTTATTTTGAAATTGAAGTGCAAATGAAAAAGTATCTGTGAGTATATTTAATATATTTGTCTTATCTTGAAGTTAAAAATATTATGTTTGCATTGTAAATATAAATAAAAGAAAAAAGCAAATGCTCAAATAAGAAAATCTACGTATATTTTAACTAATAGTAAAGCTTCACTTAAAATTTATATCATTATTTTTAAGACCCATATTTCAAAATTTTATAGCGATAAAGTAGCTGCGTCACAAACTTTTAACCCGTTAAGGGTTTTTGTACTGATTTATATATACACGTTAAATGCTTTAAAATTAAATAAATTAAAATAAACTATTTAAAAATCATTTTTTATTAAATGTAAGTATCAGCATATATAGTTATGATCATCAGTGCCTGACTCTTTCAGGCTTTAGGCTTAAGAGATTTCCTTGGACTCTGTCTCCTAATTTTCATACTTTAGTTAATTTTAAAAAATCTAATTGTCGATCGATAAGCTGTTTAATCGGACGGATTCAGAAAAATCGCCCCTTTCATTTGGTAACTTATTTGTAACGAATTTTTGATTAGATTTTTTTTAATTAATTAAAATATAAAAAAATCTGGAGTGACTCCACTCGACTTTCCGAAAATTGAGAAATTAACGATTTTGTAGATAAAGTAAAGTAAGAGAAGTTGTTAAATAAACAAAAGAGAGAAAATTATAATAGGGTGTTTGAGTATTTTTCTCCATATAGTGCACGATGTTCGTACTACGGTGACTTACAACATACGTACCAACTTTCAGCTCATTCGAACAAAGCGTTTAGACGCTAGTGTGTTCACTCACACACATACACGCGCACACACATACACGCGCACATACATACACACACACACACACATGCATACACACATCATCGTAAAAATAATGAAAACGGACCCATGTAACCTCAAAACGTATAGAAACATCAAAATCTCAAATTCGGATTTTTGATATGATTACAATACTTTCCGCACTATAGTGTTCGGAAAGTAATAACAGCTTTAAAATAGACATTTAAATTTTTAATGTTGCCAAATTTTAAAGGTAACGAAGAGATAAATTACATGCAAAAATTTCGCACGGGATTGCTAGTTTTAAATATATTAACTAATTCATTAAATGCCAAGTCTTCTAATATTTAAACAATTAAATGGTTATTTTAAATCTTTAATTAACTTATTGACTATAAAGAAAATGTAATTAAAGAAATATGATGTAATCATAACTATATTTTTCGCCATACATATTTAATTTTAGCAACTCAATAAGTAAAAATTACGAAGAGCTTCAAAAAATTAGATTATCAGAATATTACGTCTCTGTAATTGATTTTTTAAGTCTTGACGCAAGCTAAGGTAATCAATATATATATATAATTACATTTAATTTGTTTGGAAGAGTTTGCAGTTTCAGTTACTTACTGATACGTTTATCAATATATTTTAATGAAAAACTGATAACTTCATTACATCTCGTGACAAAAATTTTGAATATTGAACTATATTTTTTGTGATATCACGAGAGCTGATACAGTTTCTAATATATTGAAATTAAAATATTCCTTTCGTATTAAAGAAAATTTATAATCACTTTTTCAATGGTTAATATATGAGAATAATTACTATTTTCATCATTTGAAAAATTAAAGACTGCTTTATATAATGAACTAAAAATATTTTTAAATATAGGGAAAAGTGGGGATGAATGGGACGTTTTTCATGTTTTTACTGGTAACGTTCACCATATGTAATGCAGAATTTTGTAACATTGCAATTGAGTACAATTCAGTAATCAGTTACATATAAACATACTAACTTTAATAAAAAGTTGTCATTTTTAATTAATATATATATATATATATATATATATATATTTTACATGCATGTGCATTGTGATGAAATGTGCAGACAATTTACATGCATGTGCAGACACGATTGGGGATGAATGGAACAGGACTGGAGTTAACAAAGAAAAGAAAAAAAAATGGAAAGTAAATAAATTTTTAAAGTTAAATTGGTTTATGTGATTTTATTACACACTATGAATTTACTGAAATGAAAATAAACTGATGTATTGACTCAAATTAACACCAAAAGGCAAAAGTCCTTTGGTTCGCACAGTTCCTAGTGCTTTAGGCTTTGGTAATTTAATCTAATAATATCTAATCTAAAAACAAATAAATAAATAAGACACTAGAAAGAGATAAATCATTATAATAGAGTACAAATTATTCAGATAAATTTTTGTTTCCGACTGATCGGGAAAAATCAGCATTCTGTTCTACATTACATTAATAATCACCAGGATTTATTTAATTAGCTTGATTGAAATTGTGATTTTAACCAAATTATTATTAGTTTATTTATTTAATTTTTTTATATATTGATTTAAGTTGCACATAATATTCTAACTTATAACTTTTTAATCATAATTATTATAAACAAAAATCAGAACAATTAATTTCAATCTATTTTTCTCTAAATCTATGCTACTTTTATAATTCCATGTTATAACTACTGAACTACAGGTTATAAAAATATTGAAAATCTATTTAAGATTTGTTCTAATATAATTCTTGTGTTCAATTTTAAATTAGCACATAGTGGGGAATGTCAAATTCATCCCCATTCAAACTGTCCCATTCATCCCAACCCCCACATGATCATATAAAACAGGAAAATAGGCTTAATGGGCAATTGTCAATATTCTTGAATATCATAAACACAATAAAAGACCTTTTCACCATATAGAAAATAAAAGACCATTTCACGCCTTCTCACCATATAAAGGTTATATTAACTTTAAGCAAATAGTTAATGTCTTAACTACTACTTAATTGAATCAGTAAAAACTTACTTTGGCAGCTGAGAAACACACTTTAACTTTTTTCTCCCCTTCTATGGACATCACAATTCTGAAACTGCACTAATGGCCTCCGTATTGCCATATATCAGAAAAAATGTCAAGTTTGTAGTGCTTGCAAAACATAAAAATCTAGCTATTGTCCCATTCATCCTGCGTCCCATTCAACCCCACTCTCCCCCTAAGTTAAATATTTTTTAATATATTATAGACAGGGATGTTTGTGTCCCCGATTTTTACTACCAGAATTTTTTAACAGTGATATTATCGATAGTTTTCTAGTAACGTTTAGAAATTAACTATAAACAAAATTGCAATTCGTAATTACTGGTGGAAAATTAAATAAAAATCCAGAACTTAAACACACCTGTATAGAAAAAATTAAGACGTTTCATATACATTTAATAAAACTAGGTCTTCTTCCAAAGGGTGAATTTGCTGAAAACATGGGTTTATTATTAACTTTTTGTAAGTGAGGAAAATTAAATGCTACTTTATTTTCTTTACTATTTTAATTTATATTTTTAAATTAATTGTTTAAAAACACAAATTTAAATAAGAAATGCGAGAAAAATATAAATATTAAAAAATAATTTGTATAGGGTAGGTGCTCCAGTGATTGACATGCTCCAGTAATTGACATCTATCCCAAAAATTAATAAATAAGAAAAATAATAAAATCATATATTTTACATACAAGAATTTTAACATTTTATGTCAAAAACTGTAGCATAGGATACTAATAACTGGTAAAATGAATAACTAGAAGGGTCAAACATTGGAACATAGGGTGCCAATTACTAATAAAAGGAAAAACTTGCAGTGTCAATTACTGGAACATTGAGTGGGTGTCAAATAAAAAGGCATAAAAAAAAATAATTGTTATCAAATGTATATATTTTAACATATATGGTGGTTCTGAATGTCTTTCATGCCATACGTACATATTAACTTAAGATTTCTAAAAATATTTTCTGATGACTAGAACATTAAAAACATCAGAGGTTGCTCTAAAAGTGTCAATCGCTGGTGCAATTACCCTATTTTAGCCATTACTTTTTCTTACAAGGAAACATTCTTAAGCTAAACTCATAGAATTCAACGAAAAAATTAGAGGTGAAAGTAGATGGCTCAAAATATCTACGGTCAAAAAATTAGCTGTTTAATTGCAACGGAAAAGCGGTAAATAATTAATAAAAGTCAACATTTTTAACGTCAAATGCAACCCTAGTTGGCGAGGATCCAGAGAAAAGCGTCAAATTTTTAAATGAACTGCCCGTGTGTCCTCCGTACCAGTTTACCGCTGTTTCAAAGTCACTTTTTGATATTTTGCTTTCAAAGCTTCTGTGAGTGTTCACACATATGTTCTTTAAAAGTTTATTTATTTATTCAAATTTAATATATAACAAAAGAGAGATTAATATAGGTAATAAAAAAAATCTTTTTAAATTTATGTAATTCAATTCATTAATTAGATAGAATTTCCCGTTTTCTTTTCAAATCAAAAAAGTTTCATTTAATAGCGTTTCTTTGTCTTTTAATAGTTACAAGCACATTTTTCTCTGAATGAAATAAAGAAATTTTTATATCGGGGTTTTTGAAAAGTAATTTTTGTTTATACTTCTTCCCCGAATGAATTAAATCATTTTAGCTATAATTATTTATTTTGAGAATGTAATTCAAAAGCCGTTAACAGCGTATTTCTAGCATATGTATCTATTAATAAAATAAAAATAGTCATTTCAGTTCATATTTATTATGCTTGTGTTTACATTAAAAGCTATTATTACTTCGAGCAGATCATAACAGTTCTAAAAATAGATTTCTAATGGATTTTCCCCGCCTGAATGGCGTCTCTGAAAACCGTCTGTTTTTGTACGTTGAAGATGATTGACACCTGGCGATGCTTTTTAATGCCAAGTCGATCTGACTTTTGTAACGACATTTTTATATTCAAAATATTGTATTAAAATATTGTAAAGACAAAGAAACAGCTTGGCATTCTTTTGGCTGAATTTTAACGATGCCAACCTTTTGGGGTTGCACTTTATGACTCTGAGACTGGCAGATCTCATTAAGTTTTTCGCTTTTGAGTCCGTTGGTTTAAGACGTGATTTTTATTGGTCTCCTCCTCCCTCTCTGTCTAAATAACTGGGGTGGAACTTTTTATCATCTTTGCATATATAGAGTGATGAAATACAAAATTGTTTGTGCCTAAGTACATAATTATTGGAATGTTACATCAATAAAAACCCAGTAAAGATGGATTGTGTGCTGTTTATTTAGACGTAAGGACTTCTACATTATTTTCCACGTATTTACGATCCGGCCTTTGTGAAAACAGAACCAGGCTCTACTAATCAACGGTATAAAGCTATTTGAAGATCAGTTTGAATAGATATTGTTTGTCTAATCTGTATATTTTCTATCCTTTTATTTGAAGTATATATTAGCGATCAGTTGCTATAAATATTCGTTTTTATTTAGATTAATGCTAGAAAGTCCCTCGCATGATTTTTTTTAAATATATCTCAATATTTTGGAACCTATTTGTTTAACGAAGTAGTGACTTTTAAATAGAAAATGCCACGACATATTAAACTCCCCATCCCCTCCCAGAAGAAAATTCTAGTTATGTCACTGAATTGTATTTTCTTAAAAACGTCAATTTGCAAGAATTCGAAGTCGTCAATTGATGCTAACTGGAAGTTTCTGGTAACCCCGATTCAATTTACAACATCGTTCTACACTAGAGTGACCATATTTTTTTCATTGAATTTGGGGACAAATATGGCGGTGTCCTCGAACTTCGAGGACAAAAAATAAATAATTAAATCACCTTAAATTGTAAAATTTTAGTAATTTCTATGTGTAAAGCACGTAAAAGAACTTATTTCAGCTTATTTATTACGCATATAATAAATTATTATAATAAAACATTAATAACTTTATAACCGGCGTCCTCAAATGTGCTGTAATTTTTTGGAGACGGAGGTAGTTTTTGAGGACGTATGGTCAGCCTATTCTACACCTTTCCTAATGAAGTTAAGCAGCTAATTTTTAAGAGTATGAATTTACTATAAGTTCTTCTAACACCTGTACCAATTTCATCGAATTCTATAAGTTTAGCTAAAGAGTATTTCCTTGTTAGAACATTATAATTTACATGTAATAAACTATTGGCTAATATCTAGAACAGAATATCACCATGTATTTGGTGATATTGTCAACTGTTTGAATCGTACTTTTGCATTCCTTTAGATGACGATATTACACCGACTGTGCCTACAAAATATTATTTATTTGTTTAGTAGAATGTGTATAATCATTTGCTTTCTAAGAGAAAATATGTTTGATAGACTTCGTAAAAGGATTACAGTATATTTGCTTTAACCCTACAAGGCTCAATTTTTTTTAGTGCGCCACAAAAATATATAGATTGTAATTAGTGATCAGAAGATAAGAAAAACTTACAAAAATAAAAATGAAACCATATTTTACGGAAAAATCAACTTTTTAGCTCAACGTACCGTATGTGGAACATACATAAAAATATGATTTACTAATACGTTTACTATTGTAACATAATAAAAAAAAACTTACCTCTGCAAAATATACACTTCGTTATAACACACAGTATTTTTTTTTTTTTTCGAGTCAAAACTGTTCAATAACTATTCTTTTTTTTATTTTTGAATTCAGACAAACGACTAACGTATCACTTTCATTCAAATTTCACACTGAGTGCACTATAACAAAAACACGAACGACATCTTTAGGTAAAGATTTGTATTACTACATTACTAAATGTCAGTAGCTTCTATCAAGATGTCAAGCGATGTCGCTACTAATAGCTTTATAGATATAGGAACGATTAAAGTCGGTGTTCCACATATGGAACTGGGTGCCTTATAAGATTAAATTAATCTCACAGGTGTTGTTTTAGAATAAACTAATATTTTTTTGCTTATATATATATATATATATATATATATATAATTTAATGCCATGTTAGTGAATTTTATCATTATTGTTTATCCTTCATAACAATAAGGTATGTAAAAAGAAGGTGTAAGTCTATTTTTACTTCCATTACCCTACTACCGTACGTAATGGAAGTATTGTATTTGGTCTAAACATTCGATGTCGAGTTTTCACCTGATTTACCCGTTTTAAGGCCTCCTGAGCCCAAAAAAGTAGTTTTCAGCAATTGGCCAGTGTGTGTGCATGTATGTGTGTATGTATGGAATCTTCTGGCTATCATATCTCCGAAACTAAAAACGTTTGAACTTCTAAACTTCACAACTGATACAGGTCTGGTGTACAGATGAATTTTCCAAATTTTGGCGAAAATTGGAGACTGAAAGTGTGTCATTGGAGACTGAAATTGTGTCATCGGAAACCGAAATGGTACCGTAAGTCCGTATCTCAAAAACGGCTTTAACGATTTTCCTCAAAGTTGCTACATAAACACTCTATTAGATACCCTTTCGAATGGTATAGTTGGTTAGTTCAGGGAAATTGACAGGCTTCCTGTATAAATAGCTCAATTTCAGGTCTCGCAAGTGCGTTCCTTTAAAACAGCTGTACGGATTTTTTTCAAACTCGCCATATTAGCTCCTTTTTAAATATCATTTTGTAAGTAATTATTGTTTTGCTGTCAATAATTGAGTGTAACAAGTTTTATTAAAATTTGATACCTCAAAAACGGCTCTAACGATTTTCTCGAAAATTGTTTCATTAATCCATTTTTGATACTTTTTCTCATGTATTACGTGGTTATTACAGGAATATTAACGGTCATCCTGATTAGGTAGTTCCGTTTTAGATCTCGGCAATTGGTGTTTAAAAAAATAACTTTATTTTATTTATTATTATTATTTTTTTTTTCTCTTATTTTTTAACTTGCTATGGAAACTCTGTTTTATATGTCTTTATACGTGTATCAAGTTTCTCTTACTGGAAAATTCCAAGAAATGCATATAATACGTGTAATAGTGGGTAATGTTAGTCGTGTGGTTGTTTCACGTCAGATTTTTATATTAATTTCTGGTGATTAAATAGGTTAAGATTATTGTTAAAAAATACTGGTGGAAGAGTTCTTCTCTAAAAACGGAACACTTTTACTCCTGACTAAAATTTTATGTGAGAAATTTAAAAATAGAAAAAATAGAAAGAAAAGGAAAAAGGAAAAAGAAAAAAAATCATGCATGATCATCTAAGCGAGTGTTTATTTTTAAGTGTTTAAAATAATTCAAATTTGATCTTTAAACCTCTTATACATAATATAATGCTAATTTAAAAAAAAAAAAAAATCGAACTACTTCAAGCCTATTTTTCAAAGCTTTAGTATTTTAAAGTTAAGAAAAACGTGAAAAATCACGAACTGGGATAAAATCAATTTAAAGATTTGATTTAAAAGAACAGTTAGAATACAGATATTTGTTAGAACAATTGTAGCAGGCGTTCTAATAAATTTGTGTTTTTGGAAATTCTCTGAAACATATTACATTGAAGCATCGATAATCCGGCATCGGTGGGAAATAGACGTTGGACGAATTTTTACGGATCATAGGTCTTTCGAAAATATATATCGAAATCACAGCATCTAAAGAAATATATATATTTTTTTTTAATTAGTTTTTAAAAATGTATGCAAACCCTTAAGGAAAACGAAAATAATTAAAATAACGTTTGAAATATAGTAAAAAAAAATTATAATTATAATTATAAAACGGTAACACAGATCGTTTATTTTTGTACAAATAATAATAATAATAATAATAATAATAATAATAAAACTGCCTTTTCGTAAAAAAAGAAAAAATAATAATAAATAATGTTTAAGGAGATGTAGATCGTTATTATTTTAAATATATAAAAGAGCTTAATACATTTTATAATAACTATTTAGATATTTTTTAATTGTATCGATTTCGACATTTATAAATCATCCCTTGTCCCATAAAAAGACAAAATAGAATACTGATATTTGTTAAAACAGTTGTAACATCGGCGTTTTAATAAATTTACGTTTCTGAAAATTTTTCCGGAGTACATTTTGAAATAAGAAGAAGGTTTTAGTGTAAAAATCTCAAAATAGGTAATTTTTTAAAGAAAATCCGACATTTCGAAAGTATGAAGTCCTCTTAAATAATTAAATTTCTCTTCTATTAAATAGTAAAACAGTGAAGAATTTCACTTTGAGTTTTATTTAAAAATAAATAAATAAATAAATAAATAAATACTGTCCGTTTTCGTAAACCATGTCTACCTCTCGCGGAACGATCCTACTCGGAAAAGGGGTGATGCGTTGAATGAGATGGGCACTTAGCCAAATGCGCTTTTCGTTCTACACGTGTTCGTTTTCTTTTTATGAGTCTTCAATATTTATTTTACCTTTTTACGCGAATTTAAAGTTATTTAAAATAAAAGGTGTAAAATAATCATGATAAAAAAATCTAATGATTTGATTTAAATACGATTTTCTGTAAATTTCTGTAAAATAGAGATCCAAAAATATGGTATTTTTATTTTAGCAGTATAATTTAAAAGAAAAAAAATATATTACTTTTACTACAGGTAAAGTCTACTGTAAACGTTGTTCTTTTTCTCTTCTTTTATTAATGAATTATGTAAATTTTACCTAATTTAAGTCATTTTTAATTAATTTACTACTATAATCAGTGCATGAAACAAGTGTTCAGGTATGACAGATATAGTACGAATTTAGAGATCAAGTAAGCAAATAAAAATAATTTTAACTGAAAAAAAAAAAAGAAGAAGAAGAAAGAAAACAGGCATTTACTTTTAAGTTTACGGATTTTATTTTGCATCGAAGAATAAAACTGATCTTCTACACTTATTTAAAAATTACAAGGGGGAAAAATCAGCATTTTGCCTTTATACGAATATAACGAAGAAGTATCGCCTCAAAATTCAATAATGTCCTGAAAAGAAAAAAAAAGAAAAAAGAAACCGCAACTTTCTCACTCGTAAAATGTAAACATTCTCTCATCTTCTACGCTTCTACCCTATTTTAACAAAATCAATGCAGACCTCACGCATGCGCATAGGTGAGCAGGGTCACAGCTAACGAAAACAAACAATAAATAAAAACTGTTCCTTTAGCAAATAAAAATAACTACTTAATGGAACGGTTATTAGTAATTATAATGTAGTAGTGAGAAACTGTTATATGCAATTATTTTCGTACTCTAACAAACTTAGAATCTAGTATCAAGCAAGCAAAATAATAAGTCTAGCAAAGATAATAAAGCAAAATATTAAATCTAGTAAATAAAGAAAAAAAAATAGCAAATAAAAATACCTGTTTAATGTAATAATTATTAGTAATTATAATGTAACAGTGAAAAAACTGTTATATATAATTATTTTCAAACTGTAACAAGCTTCGGAATCCAATAACAAGCAAGGGGAAAAAATCCTATTTTAAATTTTACGGCAACGGTGGACTTTCAAAATGGTAAGATTGGACTAAAAATTCAACATTCGAATTTTACTAAAATATGAAACTACACAGTGGTAGAAATGTAAGGCAAAAAAAATTAAAAAATTTGCCAACTCACACTTTTACGCTGATTTATAAGCGTTTATAATTGTAAAGTAATATAGGATTCAGGATTCGTTGTAGAATGAAAACTTTAAATATCATTTTCTCAAAACTAATTTTTACGTAGTTGCAACAAGTTTAAAAGGTTTCAAGTTCTATGCGTCTTACTTTTTTATAAATCTTCATAAAATTTCATTTAAAAGTTGCTTTTTTTTTTTTTTTTTTTTTTTAATAAGAAGGTTAAACTATATCTTAGCACGAAATTTACTTACAAGTTTCCATTTACTATATTTTACTTTCCGAACATATAAAGAAAAATAAAGGAAAGTATTGTAATCATACAAATATTCAACTTTGAGCTTTTCGTGTATAGATGCGTTTTGAGGTTTCCTGGGTTCATTTTTGCTATTTTTTATGGTAATGTATATATATATATATGTGTGTGTGTGTGTGTGTGTGTGTGTTAGTGAACACGATAGCGTCTAAATGCTTCGACCAAAAAAAGCTGGAAGTATTATAGTACTTCGGTACTTATGTTATAAGTTACCATAGCACGAGACTTATTGATTTTGGTGAATCTAGCTCTTAAAGTTTTTTTTTTTTTTTTTTACAGAGACATAAAGAAAAATTCTTTATCATTATGCCCTATGGGCTAAAATTATTTAAAATTCTATAGCGTCTAAACGCTTGATCTGGTTCAGCTGAAAATTTATACACACACATATATATATATATATATATATATATATATATATGTTATAGATCACTGACGCACGAATTGCATAGATTTTGGTAAATCTGGTGCTTACAAGGGACAAAAGAAAAATTCTTTATCATTATGACCTATGAGCTCAAGTTATTTGAAGTGCAATAGCGTCTTAACGCATTATTCGAACGAACGAAAAATTTATACACATGTTATAGGATAACGTCGCATGAACTTCATAAATTATGGTAAATCTAGTTCTTATAGTTTTTACGTGGATACAAAGAATAATTCTTCATCATTATGGCTTGTGGATTTAATTTATTTAAAGTGAGATAATGTCTAAACGCTTTATTCGTTTGAGCTGAAAATTTATATACATGTTGTAAATTATCGTCGTTTGAGTAGATTTTGGTAAATCTAACATTTATAAACTTATACAGGGACACAACGAAAAATTCTTTATCATTGTTACCTATGGACTCAAATTACGCTGCTCTGCATGAAAATCGACCCCAACACCATTTTTGCAAATTTTATGTAAAATGACCTCCTGAATCCGAATATGACACACGTTTTGCAATATCACCCACCGTTTTGCAATATCACCCTACTTTTATTACTTTTCGGTAAATTTATGTCTATAAATTTGATTTGTAGGGAAGGAAAGAATTATGTTAAATGTTAAATATTTTCTGAGGGACTACAAAACGGAAAAAATTATTCTTTGCAGTAAGGAGAAAGCTTAAGCAGAGATTTGCAACTGAAATTATAAATTACATTTATCATATTTTATTAATCAATTATTATTACACTGAGAAAAAATTCTGTAACTGACATCTAGAATCTATATTGTGGCTCTAGAAAAAATAGTTCCATGTCATCCTTATAAATTCTAGTTCCCTTTGAAAGCGCGTTCTAGAAACCCCTATTGGAATTCTAGGGAGTTTGTCTATATTATCGAGGTCAAACCTATTTGAAAATATCTCCAAATAAATGCGAACAGAAGAGGCGGGTTTCAACAACTATAATCTTGGTTTATGACTCAATTCTAGATAATCAAGCGAGAATTTTTCGCCATACAAAGGATTCAGAATATTTAGAATATTGTTTCACCAGCTAGAAGTGTATAGACTAGAAATTCTCGATCATTTCGTCAATTCAGTTTATTGGCGTGTCCTTTTGCGCATAGCTAGGAAATATATAGTTCTAGTTAAGGGATTTAAAAAATGGCTACTTACTCATTCTAACTGAAGGTGATATATTTTTTTTTTCTCAGTGTATTATTTATTATACATGACTTTTTTATTTATTTATTTATTTATTTTGTTTTGTTTTAATTGTTAAAATATTTTTTTTTCATTCTCCAAATCAAATTCATGGCTATAAAATTACCGAACAGTGATAAAAATTGGGGGAGGTTGTGGAGTCCCGAGAAAACGGTGGGTGATTGGGCAAAATGGGAGTCATATTCGCATTCAGGAGGTCATCAGCAGGAATCGATCAGGAATCGATTTTTTTCAGCGCAGTGTTATTTGAAGTGCAATAGCGATAAATTAAAATACTCAAACAACCTACTATAATTTTCTCTTTTGTTTATTTGACGACAGCTCTTACTTAAATTTGTTTAAACAAGTGTTAATATCTTAATGTTCGAAAAGTCGTGTGAAGTCACTCTGATTTTTTACCTTGAAAGACCATTACCATTGTCGCCTTAAAAAAAAAGTATGTTTTTCAATTATTTGTAGCGGTATGTTTTTCACTGAATCTCTGAAATTTTAAGAGCCGTTAAATTAATTAGGAAAAAAATTATCAACAGTCAAATTTTAAAACTCATTTTTTCTTTTAAAAGCATGATGGATGTAGTAGAAAATTTCATATATTATTGTCTTAGCGTTGTGGAAATTTTTTACAGATATGTTTTAATATAAAAATATTATGTACAGGGCGTCCCGTAAGTTTGTAGACATTTTAAAAATTCATAACTATTGAATGAATTGATAGAATTGAACGCGGTTTGCGACAGAAATCCTTATCGTTTTTTTTTTTTTTTTTTTTTTTGGGGGGGGGGAGGGGGGGGTGTTAAAGAAAAAGTAATAGTTAAGCTATTTATCGATAGAGAACGCTGTACGTGATCAGATCACACATTTTCGCACATTTTCACACATTTCTGTACATATTCGCATGCAAATGTTTAAAGGCATAAAAATCCTTTTATGTATCCGTCGTCACCACAAATCACAGTTTACAAACGAGTTATAACACTGCCAACTGCAGCTTAAGTTGGCGGTTCTTACCTGAGGGAAAATATCTTCACCAATAACGCTTTATCCACCGAGTCAGCATCGCAATTAAAACTTCGTGTATGCACAAGTAGGAGACAAAATAAGAAATAAACTGTTCTAATCGTGCAATTTATAGGACTTTCATTTGAATATTTTTCTTTCACATCCATGCGAAAAATTTAACTATTTGTGTAACTAACTATCATCGACAAAAAATTTAACTATATTTTTTTCTTTACCAAAAAAAAAAAAAAAAAAAATCCCCCTTCACGAGAATGATCTTTTTGCAAACCGCGTTTAATTCGATCAGTTCATTCAATAGTTATGAATTTTTAAAATGTCTACAGACTTACGACACACCATATTATTATTTCCGAAATAATGTTTAAATTTTTAAGAAATGCATTCAAAATTTTAATGTTTGATTTTGTTTAATGTTATTAGTAGTTTCTAAAAAAAAATAAAATAAAGTGATACCAAAATCTAACTTAAGGAAGTTAAAAAAAAAAAAAAAAAAAAATCATTCATGACCACCCACGCGTATTTTTATTTTTAAGTATGTGAAATAATTCATAACCGCCCATTAAACCTCTTATATGTAACATAATGGTCATTAAAAAATCGAGCAATTTCAAGCATATTTGACGAATCCTTAGTACGTAAAGTTAGGAAAAACGAGAAAAATCACGAACTGCGATAAACAAATAAAGATTTAATTGAAACGAAAAAGTGAAAAACCGATATTTCTAACAGTACTCGTAGCAAGCGTTCTAATAGAATAATGTTTCTGAAAATATTCTGGATTGTATTTTATAATGAAAGTAAGCTTATAGTATATAAATTTCAAAGTCGGTACGTTTGGAAAAATTTTAATATTTCAGAAATATTGAGTTTCTTTAAATAACTAAATTTGCTGCCTAATAAAGCAGTGAACAAAAATTCATTTTACGTTAAAACTTATTTTTTAAGTTTTATTTATTCATTTTTTTTAATTATCTTGTATTTAACAAATACAACTAAGTAGTTAATGTTAAGCCCTATGACAGAATATTTTTTTGCTTTCTGCGACAAGCCTTGTTCGTGTAAAACTTTTCTGCAAGACAATATTGACATATTTTCTAATTTACACATAATATGTACGTATATAATAATAAAGATATCAATATTATTAACAGACAGTTGAAGAATTTTTAAATATAAGACATGTGTTTATATTTTTTACTGAAATTTAGGAATATCTTTAATTTTTATAAAAATAAAATCTTTCTGCAAGTGACAATTTCTTTTCTGCGACAATGTCGCTGTGTCACCTAAATTCTGCCACAGGTATATTAAGATACACCGAAAATACTGTTATTTGCAATTGTGTCCGTCTTCCGTACGCAATTGTTTCGTACGAACAATTTTCAAATTTTAATAAGCTAGTAAGTAAAAAATCCTTACTTTAAATTTTAAATATGTTTCTCAGTTATGTGAAACGGTTTATTTTTCATTAAATCTGTAAAATTTCAAGAAGTATTAAAATAATTAAAAAATAATAATAATAATAATTAAACAGCAGTAAAACATAAAACTTCAAAAACATATTTCCTTTTTAAATTAAATGGTGGACAAGATAAATCCTTTTATTTTGATACTTTATTTATTTATTTATTTATTTTTTAATTACTATCTTATGCACCCCACCATAAGCCTAGAGATTTCACTCTCAAAGCTGGTAGTCAGGAGATGCCGAATTCGATATCAGGTCACGCTGACAGACCTAGTCGTCGGTGTTATTCGTTATTTTTTATAGAGCTCGTATAATTACGGGATAGGATTTTTTAAAGAGAAACTCCACATAATGCATTTCACGCCGGCTTAGCATATACTTGTAGTCAATTGACTTTTATACTTACACACTTCTCTTAGAGCTATGAAAGTTTTCCTATATATAAATTTTAATGTAAAATATTAAATGTATTAATATTTATCTAAAAATATTTAAACTTAGAAAAATATAATTCAAAATTTAAAAAATAATAATAATATATTTCTAATTATAAATTTTTAATATAGTCCCTCGATTTTACATTATTATTGTTTAGCAATATATTCTAAACATATTTGTATATTACTTTTTGGGTTTTTACAGATTTTTGTATGTTTGAATGCTGAAATTCATTGCAAATTTTATAACATTTAATTGCAGAAACAGTCTTTTCTTTTAAATAAATTTATCATTTTATTTATTAATAATTCATTTTCATGAATTAAGTAAATTATTTTTAACCAATCCGCGAAATAATATCCAAATATATATGTATATATTGTTAAATCATATTTGGATATTATTTATTTGGATTTATAGCATATATATTGTTAAATAATAATAATATAAATACTAAAAATCGTAAAATCATAATAAAGTAAGCAATAAAAAATTAATTATCAGAAAACATTTAAAAACTTTCTAAACCAAATAATATTACGAAATTTATTTATTATACTTTAACTAAGATTAGGGAAATTTTAATATACCTAACATTGTTATATTTCAATGCAAATTTATGCAAATTTTTATACTTCTGTGACAGTAATTTACAGAAAGTATTTATAAGTTTACCGTCCCTTTTAAATGATTACACTTATGCATAGTGGGAGGAAAACTATTTCAAATAAAATCTTTTCTGAATTTTTTTTTTTTTTCTGTTATTTTATACAATAACTTGGAAAATTTATAAAATCACTAAAAAACATTTATTCAGTATTAATTTACATAAATAAAAGAAAGAGAAAATTGTTCGCACACTTTAAATAACTAAACTTTTAATTAACAATATTCTATTCCGCGGCAAAACGGCCCATTTAAAATGAAAACTTTCCCGAACTTAGTACTAAAATTTCTTCAACAAAACTTGTCAATGTCCCAAGTTATTCATTTGATCCCATTACAAAATTTTAGTCGCCGTCTTCGCACATGTTAACAACTTCAATAACTGTAGGGGCTTCAACGGACACCCCCATAAGCGCATCTACCTGAAATACTTTAAAAATGCATTTTTCCAACGACAAAATCATTTTTCGTCGGAAAAAAATTAGTATTGCATTTAAGAAATATATTTAATGAAAATCGTCCTACCTGTAGCAACAATAATTCCAATCCATGCTTTGAAACGGGAAAAATAAAATTCCGGAAAACTCAACTTGACCACTTTAGTCAAACTCGTACAAGGGACTGTTCGAGGAATTATGGGTAAATCTCCGATCCCCATCTTCCCTCCGCCTGTAAATTTACTTTCCCAGGGATAGAGGATGCGGATGATCCGTTGTGGCGCCATCTGGTAGTGAAGGTTAACGAATGGAAATAAGCTTTGAATATTAATTATGTGATTTGGTAAAAGGAGTATGGATACACTTGAATAAGTAGGGTAAATAAAAGATTTATTATGATATTCATACTTGGCTAGACTTATTATCTGAGAAACTTAATATTCGCTAGAGTTTGCAACTATGCGTTTCGTAAGTTGTTCTTGGGAAAAAAAGTTTGGGTTTTGTTGATCTAGGTATTACAGGTATACTTTTTTTTTTTTTTTTTTTTTTTTTTTTTTTTTTAAGGTATTAAGAATTATTAGCGTAAGAGGTTTAAGTTTCTTCTTTATTTTAAAGAATTATTTTCTAAAAGAAAAAACTAAATATTTTTCTGCACGTCATGATATTAAGATAGTCGCTAATTTGAAAATGAAATCTCTTATGAAACTTCAGCTATTTTTCACCATTTTCTCAACTGAAAACAATAATAATAATAAAATATTTTGTCTTATCTGTTGTGTTACAAAAGCGCTAGGAAGCGTTTTTAGTACGGAGAACTATTAGTCTCAATCTACGGATAAAACGTTGCCGCCAATTTTACGATGGTTGGACATTTTTCGAAATCATATAATTAAATAATTTGAAGATGTTATAATTTAAGGGGGAAAAAAACTAATAGTCCTCCGTACTAAACTAAATACTGCTTTTGCAAGAAATCTTTTTTTTTTTTTTTTTTTTGTAAAGAAAAGAAAAGAAAATTAATAATAATCAGCATCGAAACGGACAGTATCAAAAAAGTTCAAGAAGCCCTTTGTTAGACAAAATGCATTTTTATTTATTTATTTATTTATTTATTTATTTTTTTTACATTTATTATTATTTGTTGTTGTGTGTGTTAAAAGAAAAGAAAAAATAAATGAAAGTAGTAAACATTTCAATTTTTGTACATATTTTAGATATTGATGTTTTTACATTAAGTTTAAAAAATAAAATAAAAATTTTTCAGTTGGAAAACTTTATTTACACGGAAGTTCAATGATTTAAAATAAAAATGTAAATTTTTCTTTAGAGGAAAATTCTGAATTTTTATCTTAGTTTTATCTTGCATTGTCATGTCAGATTAAAAAAAAAGTTATATATATATATATATATAAATAACTTTTTTTGACATCGTTATATATATATATGTATATAATATAATATTATTATTACTATTATTATTATTATTATTATTATTCTAGTAACTTTATTGGTGATTTTTAAATTATTTTATTTAGACTATTTTGAGAGAAATTTTTCGCTGTATGATCGTCTTATACAAAAACCTTTTTAAAAAATTAAAAATTAAATAAAGAAAGAAACAAAAAAACTTTTCAAAATTACACTTTTACATGTCATTTTCTCTTATTTAAAATTTCACTTTTTTTTTTTTTTTTTTTTTTTTCCTTGTTTTACTTTTTACATTTATGTTTTACTTTTTACATTTATGTTTTCGTTTTTAGATCAAAAAATTTACAAACACTAAGAATTATTAATAAATTATGTATTTTCAATTGAAACCTGTCAAAATGTAATTGCTTAATTCTAATCGTTTAGAAGCCTCGTTTTAGATTAATCGAATCATAATTCGACAACTTTAATTATATAATATTTCTTAATTTCTTGAGTTACAACAGTTTTACAAGAATGTAATCTTTTTATAAAATGGACTCTAAAGCATGAAATATTTTGTCTAAATGTATAAATCCAGCTTTATAAATACAGCTCACTTGGATCTAATTAAACACTATTTTTCAATAACATTTGTAATTTTGAGTTGGAAAAACGCTATCTCGCAAATTATAAAACAATTATTTAGAAGAATTATTACTTTCTTTATACTCAATAGAAGAAGGTTTTGAATTTGTAAAAAATAAATAAATAAATAAAAATAAAATAAAATAAATATTTTATATTAAATAGAAGAAAGTAACAGATTCGTAAAAATTTTGGATTTCCAGCTTTCGATGAATTTATATACATTTTAAGAAGATATCTAGAATAAGATTTCTCCAATTATTAGACAATATCCGTTTGTCTGTCTGTGGTATATCACAGCAACTCTAACTCAAGAACCAATAACAAATTTATATGTCGTTGCAATTTGACATAAATTATTTTTTTTTTTCAACATTTAGTGCAAGTCGCCCAACAGAGACGCTTTTATATGTCTCTTTCTTTCTTTCTCTCTTTTTTTCATTTCTTTATATATCTATATGTGTAATTTTTACAATGATAGTATAGGATAAATTTTCGTATTTTGTCCTATAGATACACAATGTATTTTATCGTATAGATACATAATAATACAACCGTATTTTATCCTATAGATACACAATATCCTATACATACACAATGAGAAATATTTTTAAATACTTTTAACCAGTAATTGTGAAATAAATAAGAAATATTTATAACTAGCAGGCTTTGGTCACTATATTTAACGGAAACTCTTTTCTATACAGCTTATGAAAATAAATAAATAAATACTGAAATTATTCTAAAGCTCGCTTCAGGTCCCTGCTTCCTTCGGCAGCGATTTGGTCATCCACTGAATTTCGGGTGACTGTCCTTATTGCCTGCGACTTCCAGTACTATTTTTTTACTCTACTTTACTTTACCAGTAGGCTTCCATTTGGGTGCTTATCATATATGACAGTTTAATACGGACAGTATCGAAAAAATTTGAAGTAGCCCTTTTATATATCGAATGCGTGGTGTACATAATATTTGCCTTCTCGTTATTTCCTATATTTATTTGATTTATCCGATCAACTATGAAATGACAGCAATTTGATACCAAATATAATATTACATTATGCTATGATCGGCTAGGTCTATCGCATGAGACTTTTTTTTTTTTTTTTTTTTTTTTGTGATTTTATATACTTTATGGTTAGTTAAAACTAGTTAGTATATAGAAAGAAAAATAAATAAATAAAATAATTAATATGTAAACCTGATCATGGTACAGCCTTAATATAGCTCCTCTTGGCGACTTTTGAATTTTTGTCACCATTTTAGACCAAAATACATAATTTATGCGGTTATTGTTTCTATTTTTTTCTATCTTTTCTTTTGTTTCTTTTTTCAATATTTTATGATTTAGTTATATTTTTGATGCGCTACTTTGCTTTAAATAGAGTCCTTGGCGAAAAATGACCGATCTACTTCAGCATCAAAATTTAAAAAATTGTCCAGAATTATCAATAAATAAAGATCTTTAATATTATGCTGAATTAGCTTTTATGTCAAGCGTGATTCATCCGTGCTAAAAAAAAAAAAATATCTAAAGTTGAAGCATATAAAAAAATGCTATGAAATAAAATTTAAAAGAAACATGCTAGATTTGTATTATTTGTATTATTACTATTTTCTTTTAAAGTTATAAAGACGTAATTTTCTCATTCACCAATTTAGCATTTGGTATTATTTTTATTTTTCGTGTGAAAGCATATTTCATTTTATGTTGAAAAAAAAAAAATACCTCGTAAATGTCTTGGCAACAATTAAAAATTTAAATGGCTAATACTAAGGCAATTACCAGTTTATTATTTTCATATTTTGATTAATATTTAAAAATCTAATCAAAAATTCGAAAATCCGACTTTGAGGTGCATCAGAACAGGCCATAATGAACCAGCGAATCTGTATAGCTCTGCGATCAGCCGTTTTCTTAATAAGCTCCAGATATATATACACAGTGACACAAACATCTTATTTTATTTTATATATAGACAGTAATAGTTAACCACGAATATTTTTGTATTTGTAGTACCGGCATCCCTTCCAAAACTGGGAGAAAGGGGGTGTAAATTATCAACAAGAGTAATTTAAAAAAAACTCGTCACCACTTTAAAAACGAGTGGTTCAATGGTAGATCTGTGATAATTTAAACAAAGTTATCTTTTTTTTTTAAGTATAACCAAAAATAACAATAATAATAATAATAAATATCTTAAACTATCACATTTTTAAGCTGTTGTCTTTAAGCAAAAAATTGCCTTTCTTTCTACATTTAGTATTATAAATTCTCTGAAATAACAAGTGTCTGCATTCATTTTGGAAAAGAATTTTAATAACTTGTAATTTGATTAAATATTTTGCCCTGCGTGTATTTGTATAAGGTCAAAAAAAGTTATATATGGGCCAGAACATTCCAGTATTATTTATGCATTGTTGCATGTATTCATAATCAACCAGGAACTTTTACTCCCATTATTCGAGTACCGTAGGTGATGGAAGTATTGTAATCGGTCCAAAAATTCGATATCAATTTTTCACTTGATTTACATGTTTTAAGGTCTCCTGAGTCCAAAAAAAGCAATTTTTAGCTATTGGTCAGTATGTGTGTGGAGGGGAGGATTTTCTAACTATCATATCTCCGAAACTAATAAAGACAGAACTACACAATTTCAGAATTGAGACGGCCCTGGTATAAAGATGATTTTTTTCCGACTTCTGGTGAAAACTGGAAAACTGTGGGGGAAAAAAGGAGCATCGGGAACCGGAAATGGGACCAAAAACGGCTCTATCTCAAAAACGGCTCTAACGATTTTCGTCAAAGTTGCTATATAAACTCTCTACTAGGTGTCCTTTCGAACTCGCCATGGAAAATAATTTTAGCAAGTAATAATTTTAATAAATAATGCGCACTGTGATATTTCGTAATAGTATAAGGAAAATGTAGAAGATACAGAAAAAAGTTTTTTTGGTGGGCAAAACATACTAATTTTTTCTTTGATAAAAGGGTTTTCAAAAATTCCAAATCCTCCATTCTAAAGATAATTTGTTTTTTCTACAAATAACTAGTATGTTGTGGCTATCACGAAACATCCTTGTGTATCATACTGTATAATAGCGCCGCCCCCAATCGTTTAAAAACTGACGTAACATCTCACAGTAAAGTTTGGAGCAAATTTAAGCAATAGATGCTGAGATATAACCAATTGAAAATTCACAGAAAGTGAATAGTAGCACTTCCCGTTGACTGATATACAAACAAATTAAATCAGCACAGTTCCTGATAATGGCTAATTCACATATCAAGTTTGGTGTCCTTATACACTCTAGAGTCTAGAAGTTCAGATGTAGCCTTCTCGCACACAGGGAGTCCACCAGCGGCCGAGCGGTTCTGCACTCAGAGCTGGTAAACGTGAGGTGCCGGGTTTGATTCCAGGTCTCGCTCGTCGGCCGAGTCGTTCAGAGTTGTCCGTAGTTTTCTCTGAAACTTGCGTAAATATAGGCGAGGACCCCTTAGGAAGACCCCCACGGAAGGCACTCCCCATCAGGCCTAGGACCCTAGACCAGTCATTAGGCCTTTCTCCCAAAATCCAAATCCAAATCCGCACGTGGGGGAATTTTCAGTTTAACACCGCCACCTATCAACTGATATGCATCCAAACTAAATAAACATAGTTTTTCATAACAGGTGTCCCACACGTCGAATTATCTGCACATTACACGATAGGAGTTGAAATATAAACTACCCGAAAATGGGAAAAATCGCAGGTCAACAGCCCCACCTTTTGGGTGATATATTCCAAAATCTTATCAGAATCAAACAAGGGCGTAGTAAGAGCAGGGAAGGTGGGAGGCGAAATTTGTAGATTTGTCGAAAACTTTTCAATTATACTTCTTTTTTTTTTAACAGTCAACATTATTTATTACAATGTGAACTCCCACCTTAATTATTTTCTGTGTAATGTTTTGGAACCAAAATATGTCACGGTCATATAAAATTTTCCAATTTTTATTCATTATATAGTGAAATACAGCGATCAAAGAATTTTTACAACGAACACACTGACAGATATTTCCTGAAAATAGTTAACCCTTTATCTACCGAATTATGAAACAAGCAAAGAATGTATTTGAAACATATTTTATTAATAAGTTAAGAATATATTTTTTTTTTTAAATGTATGCAATGAAAGTTATTTATACTACCTCACCATAATAATTAATGAGGACTTTTGCAAGGAAGTATATTAGTGTACCTCTGGTATATAGAGGTCGAAAAAGTTATTTTGCTTTAAAAAAGGGTAAAAACGTATTGACCTTTTATGTACATTATACTTTTTCTAAGATTAGTGGGAGATTTTTGAAATAATATATAGGAATTAATTACAACACTTGTGAACATCGTGAAAAATGCCACCAAAATAAGCGAGAGCACTCTATAAATGTTTTCTGTAAAAAAAGCTACATGTAGCGTCTAGAGCTTTGTAGTTAGATTAAAATGAGGTATATACGTTTTGTTCTTATACATGTCTTTGGCATTTTTTCAAGAAATTCGATTTACACTTTTTAAATTAATGGTACTTTAAAGTGCTGTTGGTAAATAAAAGTTTAAATCATATTGATTAACCTCAAAACGGGTAAATCCACTGAAAGCCGGAAGTCAAAACATTTCACAAATCCAATCTTATTTATATACAACTATATATATATGCAAGAAAGTTAAAAGAAAATAATTATAAGATTAAAAAAAAAAACTTTTTATATACCATGTTTTAAAATTTTCTGTTGAATCATAGCTATAGAACTATATTAGCATTTTATCAATGCGTATAAAATTTTTAAAGTGAGAATGACGTCAATTTTTGTGAGATGCATAATTTAACTTTTATAATTTTTACTTTCCGAACATACATATGTAAGGAAAGAATTGTAATCATGTCAAAAATCCGAATTTGGGATTTTGATGTTTCTATACGTTTTGAGGTCCCTTGAGTCCGTTTTCACTGTTTTTACGACGATGTATGTATGTGTATGTATGTGTGTGTGTGTATATGTGTGTGTGTGTGTGTGTGTGTGTGTGTGTGTGTGTGTGTGTGTGCGTGTGTGTGTGTGTGTGTGTGTGTGAGTGAACACACTAGCGTCTAAACGCTTTGCTCGAATCAGCTGAAAGTTGGTACATATATTGTAAATCACCGTAGCACGAACTCTATTGATTTTGGTGAATTTAGCACTTATAGTTTTTTTACAGGGACTCAAAGAAACATTCTTTATCATTCTGGGCTATGGGGCCAAATTTTCAAAAGTGCGATAGCGTCTAAACACCTTATTAAACTGAGCAAAAAATTCATACGCATGTTACATGTTACACATGTTACAGTCTCACAGTTGCACGAACTGTATAGATTTTGGTGAGTTTAGCACTTATAGTTTTTTTACGGGGACACAAAGAAAAATTCTTTATTTTTATGGCCTATGGGACAAAATTTTTAAAAGTGCGATAGCGTCTAAACGCCTTATTCAATTGAACTGAAAATTTATATGAATATTATAAGTCACAATTGCACTAACTATAAGCATTCTGATGAATCTAACATTTATAGGTTTTTACAGGGACACAACGAAAAATTCTTTATCGTTGTGGAGAATTCTTTATTGTGTGTGAATTCTTTATCTATATGGAGAAAAATACTCAAACACCCTATTAAAATTTTCTCTCTTTTGTTTATTTAACAACTCCTCTTACTTTACTTTATCTACAAAACCATTAATTACTCAGTGTTCGGAAAGTCAAGTGAATTCACTCCAGATTTTTTTAATGTTCACGTTTAATGAAATGTATTTATTTTTATGTCGAAAGAAAATGATTTTGTAAATTTTTTAGGGCAACAATTAAATTACAGCTAATATTTAAATGGCTAATTTTAAAGGTGTTAGGGGACTATTATTTTCATATTTTAATTGATTAAAAGAAAACTAATCAAAAATTCGAAAATCGGGCTTCGAGGTATTGCGATGTCATCATGTTCTGAGCTATTCTAAAAGTTTCAAATGTCTAGCTAGTCGGGAAGTTAGTTAAAAATCGATTGCAAGATTTGTACTGGACAAACAAACAAACAAACAAGTGAGTTAATAGAAACATTGTTTAAAAAAAAAAACGCATCTCACAAATATAAACGTGATTTATTTTGAATTCATTGCTAGAAAAGCGAAAATTTTTCTTCGTGAAATAAAACGAATTTGCATCTCACGTTCTTTATCAGTCATCCGTCACTTTAAGTGCCTCCTTAATATCAACTTAAGGAGAAATTGCGTAATCAATGAATAATTCTTTCTTCGTTACTTCTGTGTCAAAGGGAGCCGGCAAACAATAACAAAAGTTACTTTGATCGCTGGTATTTCCTTTTATCTTTTGATTTCCTTACTTCCTTGTCCAGAGGCGAAAGGGAAAAAAGTCGGAATGATTAATAATCACGTTGCATCATCTTTATGCATGGTTTTCATTGCTATTTTTAATGCATATAATATATGTAACCACGTTATGATGCGGTGCTTAGAAAGTTTTGCGTTTTACTATTGGGTTGTTCGGAAAATAATTTCGTTTTTTCTTTTGAAAATGAAAGACGATTTTCTTATAATGTATAGATATTTTATTGAATTATATATTCTCCACTTTGATCGGTTTCTTAGAGATCTCACGAGTTGTTATTTGGCAATTTTCATAAATCCATACTTTATTTTGTCTTCATTAGCATAAACTGGTTTTCCGGAACGTAATGCATCTTCAACGTCAAAATTGCCGGAACAAAATTTGTTAAACCAGTTTTGACACTAGCCTTCTTTCAATAAATGTTCTGTATACACATCGTGCACTTTTTTCTTTGTTTGAACAGTATTTTTGCCTTTTTGATAGCAAAAACAAAATATGCCGTAAATGTCGCTTCCGATTTTCTTATTTGATAGGGCACCAATCAAAACCTATTGAGCAGAATAAAACGAACTTTTTCCCAAGTAAGCCTTGCTATATCAGCTGTCACAATATATAATGGTAATGCAGCTTAATTGTGAAGATGGTGTGAAAAAAATACAATTAAGTCCTCTACTGAGGAAAATGAAATTACTTTCCGAACAACCCAATAGTTCGTCAAAAAATATTTTTGTTGTTGCGAATAAAAGCTTTCTTTTAACTCTATAAATTAACATATGAATTACAGATAATCAATATACATATGCCTGTGTGCATGTGTGTATGTAGAGAAATAATTATTTTTAGGTCAAATTTTTGAAACTAAGTTTTGACTATTACTACATGTTTTTAGGTCTCCTGAATCCGAAAATTTGGTTTTTAACGATTGGTCGGTGTACCTGTTTGTGCGTCTTTGTGCATGTCTGTTATGAGCAAAATACAAAATATTAGCAGTAAGTCCAATCCAAATTCGGTATTCCTTTTCTGTATTACTTGAAAAAAAAAAAAAAAAAAAAAAAAAAAAAAAAAATAAGGCCTCACAAATGGTTCGTTCACAGGGCAATACAAAAGAATTCAAATACATTATGTCTATGAACGAAATTTTTCTCGTATGTATATGTCAACATGTTTAGATCGTGCTAAATAAGATGAAATTAACATATAAATTTTATATTCGCAAAAGCCGATTTTTTTTTTTTTTTTTTTTTTTTTTAATATGGTATGAAAATTTTTCAACATTTGTTTAGAAAGCCACACAAAAAATTCGAATATATTTGATGTTTTTGTGGAAATGATAATTTTTAGGAATATTGGAAATAGCTCGAAATGCGCATAAAGTTGTATTATATATATGTGTTGCATTTATATATATGTGTATGCGTGTTTGTTTTTGTTTTTGTGCAATATTAAATGGAAATACAATATGTGTTACGTACATAATATCACATGCTACACAAATCAATTGAATAAATTACAAAAAATAGTCTTAGCAGAATTTCTTTTAAAAAATTGTTTTTTTTTTTTTTTTTTTTTTTTTTCAATTTAATTACAATATTAAATGCTTTATGAATATAGTTACAATATCTAAAGCATTAGTAAAACAAAACGGTGTTTTAACTTAAAAAAAAATCTATTTTAAAAAATATAATGCTACATTATCAACCAATAAATATTTGGACACTTTCTAATTTAGACTTTTTGTCAAATATCTAATAAAAAGTTCTATGGGAATCATCTTCAGTCTTTGGTAGTGTAAAGAACATGTAATTCCTCATATATTTCAGCACAAATTGTGTCCTGAAGAAGAAAAGGGGACAGAAAAAAAGATTAAATAAAAGTTGAAATGTTTTGGATCACCCTGTAAAAAGTAAGGCTTGAAATGCGTTTTGGCTGTAGCATGTGATTAAGAGAAATTTTCGCATTACCTGTATAAATTTTTATGAAGCTACCACATATATTCATGGACATATAATGCTTTTTTTTTTTTTTAACATGCAAAAAAAAATTTTCACTTTTTTAGTTATAATACTGTTACAAAATTGAAAATAATTGTGTTTATTTTTGTATAAATTCTTTCAAAGAGGCTTAGTTAGCTGATAACATGCTATTTTTGTGCATTTCTAGTCGTTTTAGGGTTAAAATAGCCTTATTTTCCTTTAAAAACGCATTAAAAAGCTCCAGTAAAGCAGGTAATGGATTTGGCGTCAAATTTGGCGACATTTTCCCTCCTTGGCGATTTTTATGGCGACCTTGGCGAGAAAATCCTTATTAGGGATATACCAAATATGGAAGCTATAAGTTGATTGGTTGACCACTTTCTAGAGTTTTCTCAAAAAGTCTGGGTTCAATGGAACAGTATATAAGGAGCGCTTTCTCGCCAAGGCAAGTCAGTTCAGTTCAGTCTGAGATCCGAGTCAGTCAGTTTCGCTAATGCTTGCATTGCTTTGAGCCTCTTCGAAAGAGACTTGCTTTATGTGTTATTGCTATACCTTTCGTACTGTGGATTTGCTATTGGCAGTTGTTGTTTAAGCTGTGTTTACTGGTTGAATTGAAGCTGATACTTGGTTTATAGACCTGTATTTTTCTGGAACTTTCTGCGAATAAATTATTGAATTTTTGTAAGTTTCGCCTTTCATTCTCGGACAACTCACGAACCCCCAAGTACGCAACAATACGTAGGGTGTTAGACCCAGTGAAAGAGTGATACAATTAAAAAATATATATATTCAGTGAGACACATTTTTTTTTTCTTGAAAGCCTATTTTATGCTATTAAGTATAAATAATATCGTTCATGTGAGCACCACGACTTCTCTGTACATGCCACATTCTGTCAACCGAATTTTCCATCACTGTTTCACATAAATTTGGTTTTCACGAATAACACGTTCAATGTTTGTTTTTAATTGCTCAATTGTTACTGGATTATCAGAATAAACTCGTGACTTAACCCTTTGCGGCGCAAGAGAATTCGTTTTATTTAAATTATACTGCCACCGGAATTCATGAACGAAATTAAGCTAAAAGAAATTTTAAATTTTAAGTTTTAAAAAACCGGCCTTTTCTGATATGTTATAAACGTAAATTCTTGCTAAAAAATTTCCGGGATGAATTTTTACAGCTGGATCTTAAATTTTGCGTCCTCGCAGCGAGGACAGCGCGCGTTAAGGGGTAAACATATCTCCAAAGAAAAAAATCACAATCGATCGAGTCGATTAACTGAATAATGTCGTCCATGAATTCTTCTGAAATTTCTCTCAGTATACACAAATGAACACTGGTTTTGATAAAACAATTTATTTAATAATTTCGAAACGTTGTTCAAGCGTGTATCTTTGCACGATTAAATGCCATAGCATACTAAACACAAATGACACCAAAAAATAGAACGCAGTGTTGCAATTCTAACCATTTAAAATTGTACCATCCCTATTAGCAAACTCTTTATATTAGACACAGCATATTGTTATTACAGAAGACAAAAACGTTAAATATTTTACAAAATATCAGTATTTTTACTAAATAATTTTTAACTGCGCATGCGCTAGCTTATAACAAATTTCATTTGCATAATTTAATAGTCAAAAGGATTATGCTAGTTATATAAAAACCTCAAACAAATATCGTGTAAATCCAAAAAGTTATGAGAGATAGAATGAACAGAGTTTCAGTGCTCTCAAAATAAAAGCTAAACTATAAGGGGTTTTACTCACATTTTTATTTTGATTCAATCAATACCCAATCGTAATACAGTGTTCACTGATTGTAAATGAATATTGGTAAAAACCCCGATCATCTTACTTCTTCTTGAGAAGAATTTCTTCGTTCACGTGGAAATTTTGATGTGTATGTGTGGGAACTGACGGTTTGATCATAATATGTAATGAAATGAAACCTTATCATTGTGGTGCTGTGCAAAACAGAGTCTGATAAAGTACACTAAAAAAAATTTGTAACTCATTGAAAGCCAAAATAAAATGCCAAAATAAATAAATAAAAAGTTATCGCCAACATGGCGATAAAAATTTAAAATTCGTCCATAGGGATACTGTACTAAAACAGTACTGCGTTGTGGGAGTATAAAAACTGGGTCGTCAATTATGAATTTTATTTCGAAACCTTTCTTTGTATGATTTTAGTTCACTATTGCACAATATTAATCTGGTTCTAATAATAATTTGGTGACTGGTTAATTAAAATTTTAACTATGTGGTGAAATTCATATAATATTTATGAGTTTCAAATTTTTAATTTTTTTTTTTTTTTTACAAATAAATGATTTTTTTTTTTTTTTTTTTTTTTTTTCATTTCCCGGCGAATTGTTGAATAATATTTTAGTTCTTAAACAATTTTGGACGCTTCGCTGGCAAACTCTTTTCTATATGCTTTATGAAAAAAAAAAAAAAAAAAACTGAAATCGGTCAAAAGCTTGCTTTGGGTTCCCGCTGCCTTAGGCAGCGCCTTGTTCGTCCTTGCAATCTCCGGTGCCTGTCCCTATTGCCTGCGACAATGGCTTACCCGTGTGCTTCCATTTGGTTGCTTATCATACATAACAGTTTCGATACGGACAGTATCGAAAAAATTTGAAGTAGCTCTTTTATATCTGAATCCCAGTTACATATGAACAACATTATATGTGATGTACATAATATTTGCTCTCAAGTTATTTCCTATATTTATTTGATTTAATCAATCAACCATAGAATGACAGCAATTTCAAGCCACATATAATATTACAATATGCTATGATCGGCAACTTCTATCGCATGAGACAATTATTATTTTGTGGTTATATATACTTCATGCTTAGTTAATAGTAGTTGGTATATAGAAAAATAAATAAATTAGTATGTAAACTTGATCATGGTACAGCCTTAATGCCCTTGGCGACTTTTAAATTTTTGTTGCCGTTTTAGACCAAAATATAATTTATGCGATTATTGTTCCGATACGCAAGCGAAGTGTGACGTCACTGACCGTCCGTGGATGCAAGAAAATGATTTCCTATGTCAATCGCCCATTGGATTTTTTGTAAAAAATGATTAAAAATCGAAGAAAATTATTTCCCGATTTTAATCCCCATATTTGGGTACACATATGTATTAGTTATCATGTGCATGTGTTAGATTGAGTTATTTTGCTGTCAAATTGACAAAATTTTAATTTTAAATTTCAAAACTCTGTCGTTCTTGGCGCTTATTGTATTTGGTGATCAAAAACGTAATACGAAAATATACATGCCAGATGTATATTTTCGTAATATGCATTGTACGAAATATTGTTTCATATTATTCATTACTGTCTTAAAATAAGTTGTTAAAATAACCATGATTTTTGAAAGGGATTAAATTATGTTCGCCAAATAATTTGGCGATATTTTATTTTTCTACCAAGGATGACCGATATCAAATCTATTCCGCTACAACATATTAGTATCTTATATCAGATACTTTATTTAGACATTTGAAAACAAATTTGACTTCAAATTATGATAGAATATTTATCATTTCCCTTTTAATCAGTATATTAGTTGGATATTTATTGTGTTAATATCATCCTTTGAAATTAAATGTTTGTGTTTTCAATCGAATATGGAAGTTTGCCATTTTTTTTTTTTTTTTTTTTTCTAGAGTTTTGAAATTAAAAATTCAAATTTTGTCAATTTTACAACAAAAATAACTTAATCTAATGCATGGACATGATAACTAATACATATCTATACCTAAATATGCGGATTAAAATCGGGAAATATTCTTCCTCGATTTTTAATAATTTTTTACAAAAAATCCAATGAGCGTTTAACATAGGAAATATTTTTCTTGCATCCACGAACGGCCAGTGACGTCATCACTTCGCTTGCGTATTTCTTTCTATCTTTTCCTTGGCGAAAAATGTCCGATCTACTTCAGCATCAAAATTATAAAAAATTGTCAAGAATTATCAATAAGAAAATACCTTTACCATAATGCTGAATTAACTTTTATGCCAATTGTGTTTCATCCGCCATACTAACAAAAAAAAAAAAAAAAATCTGAAGTTGAGGTATATAAAAAAATGCTGTGAAATAAAATTCAGAAGAAATATGTTAGATTTGTAATATTACTATTTTATTTTAAAATTATAATGTGTCATTTTCTCATCGACCAATTTAACATTTAGTAATTTCTTATTTTTCGCATGAAAGCATATTTCATTTTATGCTGAAAACAATAAATAAATATATCTCGTAAACTTTTTTTGGCAACAATAAAAAATTTAAATGGCTTATATTAAGTCAATATAAGTCAATAAGTTTATTATTTTCATATTTTAATTAATTTTAAAGATTTTTTCAATTTTTTTTCCTAAACCATCCCTGACCTATAAGGAAAAAAAACAAAAAAAGAATGATCGAAATCGGTCAAGCCGTTTACGATTTTATAAATAACATACAGACAAACATTCATTTTTATATATATAGATTTGTTTGGGGTTTTTATATAAGTTGCTCAATAATTCTGGCTATTAAATTATGCAAATGAATTTTTTTTAAGCTAGCGCATGCGCAGTTAAAAATTGTTTAGTAAAAATGTTAATATTTCGCAAGATATTTAACATTTTTGCATTCTGACTGCAGTATGCTGTGTCTAACGTAGTGTGATAAATTTCCTAAAAATGGCTTTTCACTGCATCTAATACCCTACGTGTTATAATTTAAAAAGTGGAAATTTATTTAGCAAATTTTTAAAAATCCGTTATATCTCTATGAATATGTGTGGTGATCTCATAAATCATTTTACAGATTATGAGAAAAATCCTGATAAACACATGCTACAGCCAAAACTCATTTACAGCATTACTTTTTACAGAGTGATCCAAAACATTTTGACTTTTCTTTAATTTTTTACTGATCCAATTTTTCTTTTCATGACACAACTTCTGCTGAAATATATGAGGTATGACATGTTCTTTACACTACCAAAGTTTCAAGATGATTCCAAAAGAATTTTTCTAGGTATTTGGCAAAAAGTGTAAATTTGAAAGTGTCTAAATATTTATAGATTGATAGCAGTGGCTTATAGTGAATGACGATTAGGGCATGCTCTACATGAGTAGTTAGAAACAGTACATTGAAATGGATATTTAAGCATCTTATTGGCTAATTCACTTATTTCGAGAACCGATGTAAATGTTACGCCATTTCAATAGTCAATCAAATGAACGAGCTTTTCGTGATAACGAGCTGTTTCTAGCCACCCGTATGGAGCATACCCTTTTTTTTAAGGACACAAGGAACTTTAAATACATTATCTTATATATCTTATGCAATAACAGTAATAATCTGTGTTTATAGTAATAATGGTTATGAGTGACCATTTCGTATTGGCTGAAAGGTATTTGCATATGTTAAATGCTCTTAATTTTGTTTTCAAGAAGCAACTTTGTGTTATAATATATAACACATTCTTTTTTCTTTCTTCCAAATACTCAAATGACAAATATATAAGCTTAATTTAATACTCAAAAAACTGTTTATCTTTAAATATTCAAGTTACAAGTATAAGCTTGACTCAATACTCAAAAAAATGTTTAATAATGGTAAACCATCCTGCAGCCATATCATGGCATTGCAGCTACTTTGTCGTCGTATCATCAAGTCGGAGTCCCGAACTTGATCCTGCAACTCGTCTCCAGGCGCTTTTCTTCCCCAGGCGGAGGTACGCGATGTTTGTAACCATCAAAGGTACTCCGACAGCCCTCGTGATGATGATGATAAAATTTACAAAGTTAAAATATTTGAATTTAAAATTGGGTTGTCCTTTTCTTTCTTTCTTCCTTTTTTTTTTTTTTTTTTTTTTTTGTTATTGTTTAGGACAGTCGGAAATATAAGAAACACAGACCATCTAGATATAATTTTTTTTATAAAATTGCTTTACCAGTATAAAAGTGTAGAATATTACCTCAATAAATTTATATGTCCGTTATTCTTGAAAGTAAAACCTTTTTACGTAATAATGTGTTGAAAATGTAATAAATAAATCTTCAAAAATCGCCATTTTAAAAATTAAACAATATATATATTAAACGTTAATTTAAACCAACGATAAAGACATGTATGTATTTATTGGACTTTTAAATAATATATCGCCTTTAATTTGAATTAAAATATTCAAAAGAATTTATATAAATACCACTTATGAATGGTGTCCTATTTTAAGGACGATGGTGAAATATGGGCTAAGCTATTAAAGATCTTTGATTATACAGGTTGATTCAAAATTAGTGTGACGAATTTTAAAAGCCTGTAACTATTTATGGTAAATTTTAATCACTTTACCACCGGTTTTATTTTAAAAGTGAGACGTTTAAATTGCCAATCTAGCTATTTTTATTAGTGGGAGTAAATTATGGCTCTGAAATTAGATCCTCAAACCCGAAACGAAATTTTAAAGTTTTTGAAGGATGGTTGCTCAAATTCTGTTACAAATAACACATTTAAAGATCAGAAAAGACATTTTTCTAATGGACTACTATCTGAACTTCGAAAATAAATAAAATTTGGCTGGCAATAAAAAGCTCCGGGGAAAAATGTAGACGAAAGGAAATCTTTGGTGAAAAAGAAAAAAAGAAGCTGAAAAGACTTATCGCTGTAGAATAAACTCTGCCTGAAAGAACTTTAGCAAAGAAACTACAGGTATCGCAATTGACAATCTGTCGTCAGATTTAAAATTGGCTATAAAAGAGTGAATAAAGCAGTCTGTCATCAAATGTCTGCAAAGACCGTAGGAAAACGAAGAAAACGTTCTTGGCCTCTGTATTTAATGTTACGCAAAGGTAGATACAAAACATGGAAAACTTAGGATGAAGCAATGTTTCATATGTCATCCAATACTGGAAAAAAGAAGATACAATATATTTCACGCGAAAAGCGTTGCAAAGACGCAGCTGTTTTGCAAAAGGCAAGTTGACCGTCAGGTGTTATGGCATGGATGGGAATGTCCTCTCAAGGTTTAACAAAACTATTTTTTGTAGAACCAAAGGCTAAAATTGATGCTAAATACTATCAGAATGCAGTTTTGAAGCACATGATCAAAGAAAGTAAACGACTTTACCCTCACGGAAACTTTGTTTTTCACCAAGATTCTCCACCAAGTCACACTGCAAAATCATCTATAAAATGGCTGAAAGATAAAAAAATATATTTTCTTCCTCCTGAGAAATGACTACCATCATCCCCTGACTGTGCTGCTTGCGATTATGTTTTATGGGTATACTTAAAAAAACAATTAAATAGACGTAAAGTAAGAACACTTCAAGGGCTTCAAAAAGCAGTCAAAGAGGAAGTTGGAAAAATACCCCCCAAAATGGTCGAAAAAGCTCTTTTGGCTTGGTTTAAACGTTTACGTAAAATGTACTATGCTAAAGGAAATCACATTGAAAATTTACTGTAAATAACTTAATTCAATAAATATTTCTGATGCTCTGAAATTGGTCACACTAATTTTGAATCAACCTTATTTTAATATTAATGAAAAAAGTCAGATTTAAGTAAAAAATAAAATAAATAAATAAATAATAAAAAGTATTCAAATACCTTAAATAATAAATCTTCTTTCAATCGGTGTTGCCATTTTATAGGGACATTTTTACTTAACAATTACCACTATTTTTGAAGAATGTTGTTTAATATGTATGGTAATCAATTAGACAAACATCACAATTAAATATTAGTGATGGGAGTTAAATATAAACGTTTCTACGTGATAGCAACCCTGCTTTCAACCTGCATTAGTGCCAACTTTCTTCGTCGGAAAAAGGATGTTTATTGTTTCACCGAACTACTTTTTTTTCCCCCTCATGACGTTTACTTGTAAAGTTTCATTTTTAATTTAAAATAATATATTCTCTGATTCGTTTTTTATGGTGAATTTATGTATCTATAAGAATAATCCTAATGTAATTTCCACATTTGATATGGATGAAAGTTTTTAAAAATAATAATTATACATCAAAAATACAGTCACTCAAAATTTATAAATCAAAATGCAAATTTACTTTTCAATTTCATTAGAATGTCTAGTTGAAAATCTCCGAAATTTCTGATTTCTTCTGATTTTATACCGTCAAACTATAAGCAAATTGAAAAAAATGTAAAAATTTAAAATAAATTTATTCTCTAAACAAGATTTTTTTTCCTTTCGTCAAAATACATAAAGTCTAAATAAATAAATAAAAATAACTGCATATTTTCATATGCATACAGAATATGTGAAAATGCACATTTCAAATATATATTTCAAAGACATCTTTTCCCAAATTCTATCTAAACTTGCTTAAAAAATACAGCATAAATTTACTTTTGGAAAACTAATATATGTTCGAAGTTTGTGCAGCGCTGCATATTTCAATTTAAAAAACGTTATTCATATATACGTTCTTTTTTTAAGCTGTACTTTTTTTTTTTTTAATATATGAAATTTATTGATTTAATTATACTATTTATTTATTTATAATAAATTTTACATTTAAAAAAAAAACCCAATATATTTTGTTTTATGTTTACATGTGTTATTTTTATTCATATCCAATAGAAAAATATTAATAATACCAAGCTTATAATAATATATATGCATAAATAATATTTGCATTTTTTTTTTTTTTTTTTTTTTTTTTTGTATTATTTTACATAAAAGAATTACATTAATTTAAATATTAGTTGAAATAAAATTTTATCAATATACAGTCGGCAGCAAAACTATCCGAACACTTTCCAAGAATTCCGATACTATAAAATCTGGAGTGACTCCACTCGACTTTCGGAACATAGAGTAATTAACAGTTTTGTAGATAAAGTAAAGAAACAGAAGTTGTTAAACAAACATAAAAGAGAAAACCATAATAGAGTGTTTGAGTATTTTTCTCCATATATTACAAGATATTTCATTTAACGATACTGAACTTTGAGCCCATAGATCATAATGATATAGAATTTTTCATTGTGTCCCTGTAAAAAACTATAAATGCTAGATTCACCAAAATGCTTATAGTTAGTGCAACAGTGATTTATAATATTCATATAAATTTTCAGTTCAATTGAATAAGGCGTTTAGATGCTATCGTACTTTTAAAAATTTGGTCCCATAGGCCATAATGATAAAGAATTTTTCTTTGTGTCCCTGTAAAAAAACTGTAAGTGCTAAATTCACCTAAATCTATACAGTTGGTGCAACTGTGACCTATAATATGTGTAAAAATTTTTTGCTCAGATTAATAAGGCGTTTAGACGCTATAACACTTTTAAAAATTTGGCCCCATAGGCCATAATGATAAAGAATTTTTCGTTGTGCCCCTGTAAAAAAACTGTAAATGCTAAATTCACCAAAATCTATACAGTTCGTGCAACCTATAACATGTGTACAAATTTTTTGCTCAACTGAATAAGGTGTTTAGATGCTATCGCATTTTTAGGATTTTGGTCCCATAGGCCATAATGATAAAGAATTTTTCTTTGTGTCCCTGTAAAAAAACTATAAGTGCTAGATTCATCAAAATTAATAGTGTTCGTGCTACGGTGACTTGCAACAAGCATACCAACTTACATCTCATTCGAGCAAAGCGTTTAGACGCAAGCGTATTCACTCACTCACATATACACACACACATACATACACACACACGTACACACATACATGTACACACACATACATACATCATCGTA